>OZ010792.1:160331158-161551158 GCA_963932465.1 Maratus speciosus
CAAAATGAAAAATTGTGTTGGAACAAGCCACACAATCACACTCAAGCTAATATTAAACCTATGACAACATTCTTTTCAAATTTCTCGTTTGCATTTCTAAAACTGTACAGGATTCTCCAAGATTTCAGATTTTTTCTAGCTTCAATTTCTACTTTCAAACTGTTTACGAAAAAATGTCTTCATAAAAATTGCAACCAAAATAGAAGAAGTAAAAAGATACCAAGTTAAAGAAATCTGATATACTATACGCTAAGAAAAGAAAAAAAATGTAAATGAGAAATGCGAAAAGAATGCTCCCACATATATATATATAATATTAACTTGCAACTTTTGTGGCATTGCAAAACAGTGGAAAATGTTTGTTTTCACCCACACCTATCCCAAAATATATGAAGAAACAATGCCCCTCCTTTTTTTTTCTCGGGGGGGGGGGGGGGGAAATTTAGTGCCGAAATTTAAAGTTACATATAGGAAAGTTTTTACACTGGGGTTTTAAAGATTTTGAAAGTGTATGCTGAAGGTGTATAAATAAGTAAAGATATTCTGAAAAACAAAATATATTATTACAGCAGTAAGAATAGATAAACTTCAAAAAGAAAAAATATATATATATTGCCCCTCCTCCCCTCATACTCAGGATCCTCGTTTTTTCTAGAAGTAAAGATGAGAATAAAGTAAAAAGAGAAAATATGATGGAAATTAACACTTTTATTGCAGAACAATCAGAGGTATAATCTTCACGTGAGTCGACTCGAAGTTGGATAGGTGGCGAAGACATACACATTTTTAACATACACCATGTGCAGGGGTGGGGAATTTCTAGAAAATTTTACCAGCCAGCAATGTGCAACGTACAGTTGAAAATTGTTATGACAAAATTTACGCAACTGCAAAAATAGTTGATTACAATTAAAACAATACATTTTCATAATTTGTTTTCTATAAAATTAAGAAATATATACAAGAGAGGAAAGTTTAATATAGAATATAGTACCATGCTTACACACCGTAGTAATTTGGAAAATATAGCTAACTAATAAAAAAATAAAAGTTTTCGGTATATCGCTTTAGTTTCAGTTTCCGAAGACAAACTAAAAATTCACTCGCCCTGTCGGAAAATCAGCTCGCCAGTGGCGAATAAAATGATGTATTTCCCCACTCCTGACCATGTGGGATCAGACAGAACCACAATTTATATTCAGTAATATTCAATTATATCAGAAGTGAATGTTTATGAGAAATAAAATAAGACTTGTATATTAATAGCTCATAAAATTAGTTAAGTAATAAAACATGTAATTGAGTAACCATTGTCCTCTTTAATTTTATAAAGCAGTAAAAATTAATAAAATTGAGGGGGGGGGGGGGTAAATGGCCAGTGTAAACCACATAAAGCAAGTTGGTATGGCCCTTTTAAAATTTGGCTGATATATTTCACTAGCAGCTCCATCTCAGTTTTATTCCAGTATTAATGTCTTCATTATTGAGAAATTGAATTACTTATTAAATTAAATTACTTATTAAAAAAAATTTAAAATCAAACTGCATATGCGAACATAAAACATTCATGTTAAACGGCAAACAGAAAAATTTGTTAGAAGGTACTAGACAGAAACAAGTCTGGTAGTAAAAAATATTTATCATCCCCCCTCCCCCATTTTCTCAGTTTTTCACTTGATTTTTAAAAACTTAAACATAGATTTTCAAACAGCATACATTTTTTTGGGGGGTGTGTGTGTGTGTGTGGGGGGGGGAGATTCCAGGTCTTGCAGAGTTGGATAAAACCAGGGTTGCAAAAAAGCCAACTAAAATTAAAAAAGTCTTTAACCGGCTTTTTCTTTTTTGGCTATAATTGGCTTTTATACAGTGAAGCATTGTAATTATAAACTACACATTTTAAAGTGTTCTTAATTAGTTTTAAGGACATTTAATTGATTTAGAATTTAATAAGTAATTCAATTTCTCAATAATGAAGACATTAATACTGGAAATAAAACTTAGATGGAGCTGCTTGTGAAACATACCAGCTAAATTTTAAAAGGGCCATACCAACTGCTTTACACAGTTTACACTGGACATTTACCCCCCCCCCCCCCAATTTTATTCATTTTTACTGCTTTATAAAATTAAAGAGGACAATGGTTACTCAATTACATGTTTTATTACTTAACTAATTTTAAGAGCTATTAATATACAACTCTTATTTTATTTCTCATAAACATTTAAAATCAGACAGTCATTGGAGTCTAACTTATATTCTTTTCAATATTTTTTTTTCTGACTTATTGCCTTAGCAGTTGCCTTTTAGCAGTTATAAAGACTTATTTATTTAACAAAATTTAACAGAAATTTATAATATTTTTAGTAGAAAATATTTATAAGTGTATTAAAAATGAATTGATCCAAATTTAATATGAATTAGCTGTAAACCAACTTTTAAATCAAAAACCAGCTTTTTTTAAGTGGTTAAAACCAAAAAAAGCTGGCCGGCTTTTTTTGGCCTGGCTAACAGCCGGAAACCCTGGATGAAACAGCAAAAAATTTAACAATAAGGCATTATTTCAGGTTTCACAGACCATAAAAATCAGTGGAAAAATAAGGGAAATTTTACTATGTTAATCCTGACATGCAGCGTTTTCAGTAAAAAACAGATTTTCTCAGATTCAAGCAGAGCATTCGAAAAATGGAGTTATTAAGAGAATTTTTGAATATTTTGCGAATTCTGATAGTAAATATAAGATTTTTTTGTTTTACTTTCATTCTTGAACATTTTTAAAAGATTCATTTCTTTGCAGCTATGCAGAATTTTCTGTTGTCAATCTGCAGCAAACCAACCTCAAAGCAGAATATGCTTAAAAGTGCGATATACGTCGCAGAACAACAGACTTCCCTGCAGAACATTTCAAATTCTCAGTTTCAAGAAAATTCACGATTCAATTTGTCACTCAATAGCCGGAAAAAAAAATATATATATTATTACAACATTCTTTAATTGTTCATTTAAAAAGATTGCAAAATTCATCAACTGGTTGCGAGAAAACTTGCACAATTCGTCCAACAATCATGGAGAACAAATCGTGAAATCCTTCAGCCTGTTGTGGAAAAACATACAAAATTCGATGAACAGTCGCGGGAAAAAATCAACGATTTTCACCAATTAGTCGCAGGTAAAAAACCCTGTGAAATTCGTTAGTGCATCGGCAAAAGAAACTGAAAAAAAAAAAACCCTAAAAATTTGCCTATGGTACTAGGAAAAAATTGAGAAATTTGCCAGTGGATCGACGGAAGAAACTGTGAAATTCTTCGATCAATAGCAGAAAAAAAAAAAAAACCCTCACGACTTTCCCCAATCGGTCCCAAGAAAAAGCCGCAAAAATTCAGTGGATCGCCGGAAAAAATCAGAAATTCATCAATCAGTCGTGGAAAAAACCCCTCAGATTTGGCCAATTGGTTGCAAAAAAGCAACAAAGTTTTCCAATCAACAGAAAGAAAATATTGCAAAATTTACCGATCTGTTGCAGGTAAAACGTGAAATTAGTCGATCAAGAAGCTGCTGCAAAACTTGCTTATTGGTACAAGGAAAATTTCACAAAATTCGTCAATCGGTCATGGAAAAAAAAAAAAAATGCAAAATTTGTCAGCAAAACGTCAGAAGGAAGGAAGAAAAAAAATCAGAAATTCATCGATCAGTCGCGAAAAAAATCCACAATTTTTGCCAATCAGTTGCAAAGAAAAAACAACAAAGTTTGCCAATGAGTAGAAATTAAATATCGTGAAATTCGCCCATTGGTCGAGGCTAAAAAATTGCGACATTCTTTAGTGGATCATTGGAAAAAATCAGAAATTCTTCGATCCAATCAGTCACAAGAAAAAGATAAAAAAAATAGCCAATCAGTAAAAAGAAAATATAATGAAATTCGCCTATCAGTCGCATGTAAAAAAAAAAAAAAAAAAAAAAAAAAAAAAAAATCGTCAGAAAAATCACGAAATCAGTTGATTTTTCCCATCTGTCGCAAGAAAAAACTAACATTTGCCAATCAGTTGTCGGTAAAAAACACAAAATTCATAGTCCAGTAGTGTGAAAAAAAACTATGATTTTCGCCAATCGGTCGAAGAAAATTATCGCAAAGATTGCCTACTGGCCGCAGTTCAACGTGAAATTAGTCGGTGAATTGTGGAAAATATATCTAAATTATTAAATCAGTCACGGGAAAAAAATTGTGAAATTCGACGATTGGTTCTGAGAAAAAAAATATACGAAATTAGTCAGGTAACAGAGGGAAAAAAAAAACCCCACAAAATTCATCAATCAATCGGGGTAAAATCGCAAAATTTGCCAATAGTTTCTTTCGTGTGTGTATGTCAATGTTTCACAAAATGTCTTATGCATTTCTATAAAAAGATGCAGCCACACTTCCTCATATATAAGAAAATCTCCCTGTGTCTTTCTTTTTTATCGCCGCAGAACATTGTAAAGTTACTGTTCTGTACTGTTTTGGGGCTATCCAAAAATTTTCCTACATCCCAAAAATGCAGTATTATATGAAATAATAGTAATCCATAAAATAAGCAAAATTACATTTACAACAAAAATATGAGTGAAAATACACATATAAGAAGACACATATCAGAAATATGAGTAAATCTAGAAATTAATATATATTTTTAGCAGGGTTCAGTGATATATATTATGACATATCCATATTTATTTTTAAAATATCATGAAGCTTGATATTTTCAAAATATTGTGCATAATATTTTTGAAATTTTAAGTCAAAACAGGTGTAAATGTTTTTTTTTTACCGTTATTAAGTGTCATTCTGCAAATAAGAACTTTTGCTTTGGCTGTGGCTTTTTTGTCTCCCCCCCCCCCCCCCGTCCCTAAAAAATCTTTTTCAAGCTTTGCAATTGAAATTGAATTTTTAAAATGTAGAGCGAACAATTATTTGTGGAACAATATTTGCTTAAAAGAGCTGTTGAAAGATAAGTTGTCTAGTTTAGAAAAGTTATTTACAGTTTCATTAGAATTTTTTCCGATTTTGGTTTTCTTCAGTTTAAATGTAGTCAATTAGTTGATTTTCCATTTTGTTTTATTAGAATATTGGGTACTTTTCTATTAGCTGGGTGCCAGTGTTATATATACATACATATGTATATATATTCAAACACATACACATGTACAAGACACACACATACAAATACATATACAGTGAAACTCGTTTAAGATACGAATCAAGGGACCGAGAGCATTTCGTATCTTAAGCGGGATCGTATCTTATCCAGATTTCATAGATTCTTGAGTAATAATGCATATAAAGCCAATGCACATTGCTATTAACGTATTTTAGCCATTTATAACTCTCATTTTACCCATTTCTAACGATTTTTAGATATTCTAGGAAATTTGAGTTTAAGATTTGCAATAAAGAATAACTTTATTTTACTCCAAAAATTCAGCGTTTGTACAATAACAAAATTAAAATGCCTTTATGCAATACTCTCAGCCAAATTAAAAAAAAAAAAAAAGACGATAAAACGAAATTTTTGTTAATCTTTAGAAAACAGAAACTAACAAAATTAAAGTACGTGCGGTAGTTTTAGTTTGTTGAAGAAAAGTCATTTTTTAGTTTGGTGAAAGTCAAGATGGATTGTGGTGGTCGAGATTTTATGACGAAGTTTTCTGCCTTGTTGATGTGGCAGAAAAAAAATCTTCGACGGAGGGACCAGCATCCATCGAAGAGGCGTACATTCGAAGTAAGCTGAACGAGCTCATTACAGATGCGAATGATGGTATGGCTGGTACACCCGTTTCTTCATCCGCGTCGTCTTCTGATGGTCAAGGTTCATCAGAACTTTTGACGTTCGCGATTATATCCGTGATAGAACAAACTTCATTTGTTACAACCTGATCGTCAATTTTGTCAAACGAGTCCCAATCTTTGCATTCTTCTTGATCCTGCTCCTCTTCTGCAATGTCAACGTTTTACAAAATGCCGTCGACGTTAAAGGCTTTACAAGAGCAGTTCTCAATGGTGGTTGATGTTACGTCTTCCCAGGACGCACTCAGGAAATGCATGGCATATAAGAGGTTTACAAGTTGGGCAGAACAGGACCTTTTCGCGATGATCTATTTGATGTAGATGACGTACAACGAAACAACTTTTGTATTTAATTTTGAGAACATGAATTATGCCTTGATCCATGGATTGAACCACGCTAGTCACATTGAGTGGAAAAGACTAGCTCAATGTTTCGTAAACTGGGGATATCCTTGGGATGGACGAGACAGTTGTCGGCGAGACACAATACTTTCCTAGACTCCTTTTTCATTCGTTCATCGAACTTGCGGATCCACTTAACGAATATATCGTTTGTCATTCATGCTTTGGCCTGAATTTCATAATCGCAGGGCAGATTTTTAACATTTTTTTTTTCATTTTAAAACAACGAAGATTCCGAGACTTGCCGATGATGAGGTTTTTTTAATGTATCCGTTCCGCTTATATCTGATCCAACGGGAACAGTGATACGTCCTTTGCTCAGTTTTTCACCATAACATTTCTCACCCTTAAACGCCATTGTTTTATCAGGCATTAATTAAAAAAAAATGTCCATCTCGTCGACATTTTAAATATCGCATATTGAGTACTATTTCAATAGCGGCGCGAGCACGTTATTTTTCCAACAATTGACATCATCTACATTCAAGCTGTCGACTCTCTGCATACCTTCCTATTAAACTATTCCGTATCTTTGTCTGAAACGGTCTAGCCAATTGTTGACAGCAGTGAAATCCACTCCAAGACGTATAGCAATTTCGCAGGCCAATGGACAATCCGTTAGTTGGGATGTTCGTCAATCGGTTTTGCGTGAACCACTCAAATAAAATCTTCTCCAATTCTTCATCTGCCACATTAATATTCATTTTGCCAGAGCCTCCAGCTGACGCACTATTTTCCAGTTTTTGTCTATTTTTTAACAGAGCTCGAAGTGTTGACTCGTGTATTCCCACAGATTTGGCAAAGACAGTCTTGCTTATCACATTCTCGGGGCGTCGTTATTTCCTTAAGACATCCAATTTTTCAGTCAAAGAAAACGCTTTTCTCTTTACTTTAAGTATTAGTACATAAGCCCCATTTCGTATATTAAGAGGGTTTCTTGACATCAAGGGACAGATTTTCTCCGTATATTAAGCGGGATCATATCTTACGCGTACGTATATTAAGCGGGTAATTTTACACAGGTTTAATAGGCATTTTTCAAGGGACCGAAGATAATTCGTATCTTAAGCGGGATCGTATCTTAAGCGGGCGTATCTTAAACGAGTTTCACTGTATATATATACCCAGCTAACAGGAAAGTACCGAATATTGTTTTTATGTTTTCAAGCTAAGTGCAGTTATGTTTTAGTTTCTAATTTAAATTAGGTCTGAATATATTTATAATAACCAATAATTTGACAATTTCGAAAATATTGGATAATATTTTCGAAAATATCATGATAATGAACCCTGTATTTTAGCAATTTTTTTAAGCTCAGAATTACTTTTTAAACTGTTAAAGTTATCTGCAAGATCTAAAATAATTTGCAGCACCTGCTGGTCTGTTTTTTCAAACAGTCTTAAAAAACTTTGAACGCTAAAAAACATAAAAAAAAATGGCTCAAGCATTTTTATTTATTGTCTAAGGAAAATTAAAAAAGGAAGAAAAGGTTAAATTATTTTGCCGTTTTTCTCAATTTAGCAAAATTTTTCTATGGTCTCAACAAAAATACTTTGATTTCACGAATTTATAATTCCGATTTAATGAATAACTTTAGATTTAAAAATAAAAAAAATAGAAGAAATTTTCAAACATAAATAAAAAATTTTCCCTAATCTGAAACAGCCTTGTGAAGCAGAAATATCTACATGCAAAAATGTACATTACAGAGAGGTTTCATTTTAAATACATGTAAAACATAGTTTGTTTGGTTTTTTTTTTTTTTTTTTTTTTTTTTTTGGGGGGGGGGGGGAGGGATTAACCGGATTTTCCAGTAATAGCATTTAATTCCTAGTTCTTAAAATATAATAAAATGTACTTACATTAATTAAATGTAGTTCAACATAATCTTAAAAAGCAGACTGAGAAGATGGCTAGGTGTCAAACTTTATGATGGTAAATTCTATGGAAATTTTAAAAAAATTAAAAATGTATGTATGTATGTATCAGTGGCGTGGCGTGAAAATTTTCGGTGGTCATCGCAATTATTTAAGTTTGTGGTGAAAAATTATTAACTCTAAAATTCAATGGTTGAATGTTCAAAAAAGAAACTTTAAATCTTACCTTCACTTATACATGAACTCCAAATGTTCTGCTAAAACTGGATCATAGAGTTTTAAAAGCTTATTAAGAGTTTTAAAATATTGCTCGGTCATCGCCGCATCCAGCGATGACCGGACGCCACGCCACTGGTATGTATGTATGTATGTATATATATATATATATAACAATTATACTAAATTTGAATATTTAAATACATATTGTTCTGAATTTCTTTCGCGCAATAAACTTTTGAAGCATTTTATAAACTAATGAAAGATGTATTTCTTGAAAATGTCATCATTATCATTAAAAAAATTCTTTTTTTCTTATTAGCTATAGAAAATCAGCAATTCAACACAAAGTTTAACTTTTAGATTATTGCACAACTACAAATCATCTCCGTAAGAACTTTTGAGTAAGCAAATTTATTTAAAAAAATAAAATAAGTCAGTTTTATGCTGACATACAATTTTACCAAAAATTACGATGTCCAGAAAGAATTAAATGGCAAAATTAATGCAGGTCACAGGACTAGGGGTTGACCGAATACCGAAGAGTCGATTCGGTATGTAAACCGAATATTCGGCTCCGGCCGAATACTTTTAAGTATTCGGCCGAATAATTGGGGATAGTTATTTTCTTAGAAGTAGAAGAATTCTCTTTTACTTAGAAGTAGAATAGGCTAAACGATGAGTTTTAGTATTATATGTATGAGTTCAGAGTTTAGCTGCACTACAAAAAACAAGTCAAAGACCATTTTTAATTAAAAAAAAAACTTTTTCCTTCCTAAAATAGTCTACATAGGGGTGAGATCAAAACAACTATCTGCGATAGAGATAAAAGAAAGTAAGGAAGATGGGCATCTTTTCCTTATCATTTAAATTTATTTAATGTGCATTTTTTAAAATATACTCTTCAAATAAGTATATCGGAGTTTATCTCTGTATATCTAATGTTATTAAAGAAAATACACGCATCAAATAAGCCTATCATACAGCTTTTATAACCATTAAATTAAAATTGCTCAAATTTGTTATCTTCATCACCACAATGTTAAAATATTAATCACAATATAAATATGCATCAATAATTAGACAGAAAATAGTTAAATGTATGAGTTGATGTGATACCTTTTGTATTTGAGAACATCCCTATTCAATGTGTTTATAATTAGACTTAGACAATCAGTAAATCAGCTTAATGGCAGCATTGTTTCTTTTTATTTGAATGAACTTTTGTTTTTCTGACAAGCCTTATTTTTAATAGTAGCCTGTATAGTTTAATATTTTCATGGGTTATTTTGGGTATTAACTAGTGATAAAATAATAATAAATAAGTGATGGGTTAATGAATTTGTGAGGGGAAAGAAGTCATTAAATTTTTTTGTGTAATTAGATTTAACAATAAAAATGTAATTGAATTAAATTATTAAGAGTTTAATTTTAATTCAAGTTTATTAAAATAGCTGATATATGCAAAAATGTGTATTAAAATTTTTAAGTATTCGGTCGCCGAATACCGAATATTCGGTGTACACTTTGACCGAAGCTTCGGTATTCGGCAGAATTGCTGCTTCGGTCAATCCCTACACACGGACCACTTAAAAAAAAAAGCTATTATAAATTGCCTGACAGCAGTCACTTCCTCTTACAAGGAGAAAGAAAAAAAAAATTCTTATATTCCATTGAAATTATTACACTTTTCAGGTTATGTTAATACGGTAAGTAGACTTCCTCAAAATCTGCACAGCCCCGGAACAGAGGTTGTGCAGATTTCTAATCGTTGCTTTGTTTACATTTTTTAAACAGTAATTTGAATGTAATAATGCAATCAAATTATAATGAATTCTTACAGTATAGTAAAATAAATTAAGTAAAACTAAAATGATAAAAAGTAAAGGTCAAGCAAATAATTAATGTATAATTAAGTACTATGCATAGTAAAAGATGAGATACATTTCCCTTGAATTATTCAATGAAACTATTAATTCACATCAAAATCAAAGTAAGGAAATTTTATTTCAGGTTTGCCTTGCAATCTTAATAACCAAAAAGCTTGATCAATATGTAAGTATATTTGGTAAAAAGATTGTGATTACCAGTGATACAGCAATATCTTATTTTTTTGAAAAATAAATTACACGTTCTTCATAAAAAACCATAAGCAAAGTTATATTATCAAGAATTACATATTAAATTATACATATGGAACGATATGAAACAAAAAAATTTTGTAATTTTGCCCCTAAATCTGAACTGATAGTTTCATTGTTTACATATGTGTTAATGTGCAGGTTTGAAGGAGTCTACTGTATTAGCATACATAGAATTTAATTTTATATAAGTGCTAACAGACATTTTTAACAAAAATAGATGCTTCTATATTAACACAGTCAACCACTTACTATTAAAAAAAAAAAAAAAAAATACGTAAGCCAAACTGTAATTCCAATAAATAAATATTGTGCCATTAGAATCTTAAAAAAACACAAGAAATTCAGAAGAACAGCACTCATTAAAGTATCAAATATCAGAAACTTTAAGCAATAAAACTTACAATGTATTAAATGGCAACAGAAAAAAAACTTGGATATTTAGGTATGTACTACTTGATTATCCCATCAACCAATTTCACCAAATTATACAAATTGACAATTTTTATTTTAAATAGCGAAAGAACAAATAAATTAGTAAAACATTAATAAAAATACAAATAAAAAGTCGAATTAAAAATCACTTAATGACATGTATCGTGTTTTAATGTCAAGTGAATGTGACATTTACGATCATCTATTATTGGCATTTAATCTTATATAGTGTTGAAGGAACAGATGTGTTATTATCCCGGGGTCTGCAATCTTGGATTTTTTTTCTTGGCTTGAATTAAAAATTATTTTTTTATTAATAGTGATAATTATTATATACCAGTTTTTTCAATATTATATTAACCTATCAACAATATTTAACCATTGGCGACATTACTATTTGGCAAAAAAGGAGTTTTCATGCATGTAAAAAATCCAAGATGGCCGACCCTGGGATAATAACACATCTAAGCCCATTTTTTTTTTACAAAAGAGCACACTTGTACCTTGTTCCCAAAACATATTTTGAACTGGTTTGTCTAGAACCCCTAGAATTTGCAATATTTTCCCAATATCAATTGAATTGCCGCGGGGTGCATTAGGAAGTGTTAAAAAGGGTAGCTGGGTGCATCGGAAGGGTTTAAAAGAGCCGCCAGATGCAAAAAAGAAATAAAAAGGGCCTCCAGGCGCTGCGCCCTACTAAAGCAGCTTAGAGTCAACACTACTTATAGTTTGGCGATAGTTTTTGGGTCGACGGGATAATCAAGTAGTACCTACCAATATTTATTTACATTATTTTTCTTAATTATCCATCCATCTTGGCTGGTGGATAAATGTATGTGAATTGAAACTTGAAGTGACTTGTAACATGAATTGAAACTGATCTATTGTAAATTGTAAGTAATTATGCATCACAACATTTATTCAAGATTTTTTATATTTTAATATTGTGATGTCACAGTTTAATGACTACCTATTTTTTTATTATTATTATTAACAAAATAACTAATAAATCAGTAAACATCATTAAAAATACAGATAAATGTTGAATTAAAAAGCACTTGATCAGATAAACACAAGCAATGCACCTGACATCAACGAATTTGACGGCACGGTCATGCATTTTTGGTTTTAAATCCTACAGTTTGGCAATTTTCTTCTTTTTTTTTTTTTTTTTAAATGAATGAAAAGTGGTCAACAGGATAACTGATTAGTACATAAAAATGTAATACTGTGTAGTCCCTTTTAGATAAAGTGGCCACTTATAAAATTTTACTACTGGCCGCTAATGAAATTTCCCAGTTTTACCGCTTACCTGGAAAATTTTCAAACATGCTGAAACAACTGAAAATAAGTTGAGAACATAGCAAAGATTTCATTAATAATATAATAATAATCTAAATCAAAATTTCAGTGCTATTAAATACATTTTATATTACTTTTAAATTTAATTTAAGTAATAACTATTCCAAACAAATAATTTTTCTATCAAATAATTTTCTCTTTCTGAAACATTTGAAATTCAGTTTGGTTTTCAAATGCAAAAAATTGGCTGGTGCTCATACTTAAAAGCCAAGCAATCAAAAAGTTTTCCCCATTTTTAAGTAAAGGCAGAAAATATTTTACAAAATGCTGTCTAAGTTGACACGTTGAAGAAAATTTCTATAAAGCAACAGTGGGGAGAGAAAAAAACTGCTGTCATGACCATGAAACAATTATTTAGGTATAACTAAAGATTTAATTAATTTAACAAAAAAAAAAATTATATTACAAACAATTTTAATAATCATAATCATGCCAGCAAATTTTATGCTTTAAAATTTAAAAATTCATCGAAATGTTTTATACTGAGTGGGAACGTTTTTAGAGAACCGATTTAACAAGACATTTAAATATCATATGAAAGATATGCATGTAATACATCATTTAAACCAAAAGTGTTGATCATGAAAAGGTTTACTCTATATAATAATTATAAAAGACGCTCTGGAATATTTTAAACTAATCATAACGACAAATTGTGAAAAAAGTTCTGGGATTTCTCAGAAGATTAAACATCCTATATAAGAATTGCACTTCGTAAAACTTTTTAAAATTGTAGTTTAATGATTCGGTTTCTTCGCTTAATCTTTTAAAAACATCAAACTTAGGTGTCAAACAAAAACTTAATGTTCCATTACGATATTTTACAAAAGAACTTAAAATGTCAACAAAAACAGTACTACCTACTATAAATTTGTTTTTATAGAATCCTAGAAGAATGCATATCAAGTTGTTTAAAACAATATGGCATTTAAGTTATTAAATATAAATTCTTAGTAATTAACATCTTTAAAAAGGTTACTTTTAGGATTTATTCTAACATAACCCAGCTAAAAATGAACTGCAGTTTTTCTACAGAAGTGGAGTATTTTTGATGTTTTTCTATAGTCAACTATAGATTTTCTGTAGTGCAATCTCTACTATAAAAATACTTTAGAAATTCTGCGGCTAATGTGGCGTAATTTTGTGGTCCTTTATTTCAAAAATTCTCTGTGCTATTAACCTCAAAAATACTATAGTTTAAGTGAAGTCATCATAAACTTTTAAAATAATGAGATTTTGCGTCTGTAGTAATACAGCAGTATTGAAGTAATTTCATCTCTTTAATTTTACCAGTTTCCCGTCTTTCTCTTAGTGTTTAATTATTTTACTTGGCCGAAAAGTATAAATTTTATTATGTGTTAATCAGAGAAAAAGAAAATATTTAGTTAAAACTAAATGTCAAAATCCGGGAGGGGAATGCCGATAACCTCGGGCTACATCCCCCCCCCCCCACAAAAAAATTACACTGTTTTTAACCTGACTTTATGATAAAGTTTAAATACATAAACATAAAAAAAACTCGACCGAAATTAACTACTAAGAGTGAGATATAGGAGGGGGGGCGGGGGGTGAATCTCTCCCCCAACAGAAAAATTCTTAGTTTCTGTTTAATTTTAAGCTATACGGAATAAATAAATTTTACTATATTTTTCAAAATCGGAGAAAATAATATAATTCCATTAATTAAATTTCAGACTTCAGGGATTGGCATGGTCCTTCCATCCCCCCACCCCCCACCCTCCTTAACGGAATTTTTTTATTTCTTTTATTTTAAAATGTTGAAAAAGAATGAATTTTACTATGCATTTCTTAAAAAAAAGAAAGAAAAAAAGAAAATTTAATTACTTAAATTTCAAAATCCAGGGAAGGGAAATGGCTTTTCTCTTATCCCCCCTCCCCACCCCCAGGCAACTGATATTTCTGCTATACTGTCCGTCTATATATATTTTAAGTTTATGCGTATAAATGAAATTTACTATATACAAAATCGGAGAAAAACAAAATTCAGTTATATATATATATATTTCAAAATCCAGCGGCAATGACACTCTCCTAGGTTCCCCCTTCTAACGAAAAATTTTTGGTTACCTTAATTTTTAAGTTACTCGCAAAGAATAAATTATACTAGATTTTTCATAGCAGGAGAAAAAAAAATTGGGTTACTTAAATTGAAATATCTAGGGAGGGGCAGTTGGTCTCCTGTGCCACCTTCCCCTAAACTGAAATTTCTTGGTTCCTTTTTTTTAAGTTACTCGAAAAAAGAAATTTAGTTTGTACAATTTCAAAATCCACGGAAGGGCAATGGGCTTCCTATACCGCTCCCTCAACTGAAACTTTTTAATTCCTCTTTTAATTTAAATCACTCGAATTAAAAAAATTTTCACTATTTATATATCGGTGAAAAAAAATTAGGTACTTATATTTTTAAATACAGGGAGGAGCAAATGACTGTCATATGACGTCCCCCCCCCCTCCTCCTAACGGAAAGTTATTGTTTTTTTTTTTTTTTTTAATCACTGGCGAAGAATTAATTTTATTATGTTTTTCAAATTAAGAAAATAAAACTAGTTACTGAATTGAAAATCTAGGCAGGGGTAGTTGCTTTCCTATGTCACCCTCCTCCCCTAAACGGAAAAACGCTTCCTTTTTTTTTTTTTTTTTTTTTTTTTTTACTTATTTGAAAAGAATAAATTCTACTATGTTTTTCAAAAGAAGAATTTTTTTTAAAAACTTTAATTTCAAAATCCAGGGAGAAGGCATCCCATCCCCCTTTCTTCTTTTTCATAGCACACCCGGACCCGGATTTACTAAATGCTCAATTTGCCCTTCTCCCCGAAAAGACATGACTTCCAGTTTGCATGAAAATTATTTCTACTTTATAAAAACGAATGAAAAAAAAATAATTCTTATTAAATATTTTATTTTAAATTTACATTGGAACATTTGATTATTGTTTATGGAGCTGAGGCTGCATTTCTGACTCTAAATAATTATTTATTATTTAAATTATTAATATAATAATTAATAAAATAATTATTAATAATATTTATAAATAATAATTATTGATATTTATTAACATATAAATCATATAATTTTAATATATAATATTAATTTTATATTACGTAATATAAATATTATAATATAATTTAAATAATCAATAATAATTATTTATAATTAATAATTATTAATAATACATAATATAATAATATATAATATTAATTATATATTACATAATATAAATAATATAATATAATTTAAATAATTAATAATAAATATTTATAATTAATAATTATTAATTAATATTATATAATAATTAATATCATTTAAATATTTTTTTTTATTCTAAATTCTTTTCGGGATCCAGATAGATTTTGCGCTGTTAGCGAAACGAGATCGACCAATCAGAAGCTTGTATTTCGGGAACTTTTCCCTGCTTTAAGGAAGCAAGTTTTCTGATTGGTCAATCTCATTTCACTAACAGCGTAAATGTATCTGTATCCCGGCAGCAGAAGAACTCCTCAACTCAACTGTCGATATCCGGCGATTGTTTACAATACATGTGACTCCATTCCCGCTCACTTTTTCACTCGCTTTTTCTTATGCTACGCTTGATCGTTCCTCTTAATTTTATAGCCCTTTTTGCTCTTGTAATACTTCCGCGTTAATTATTGTTTTTTAATTGAATGTCCATAACCATAAGATTGCTAAAATTATGTACCGAGCTAGATTTGTCTCTTTGAAAGGACTCTGAGACCATGCCTGCAGATTCAAAAAGGGAGATCTAGCTCGGTACATAATTTTAGCAAAGGACTCGTATACTTCCAAAAAACAGGCCCCTTTTTTAAAAACAAATCGAATAGAGACAACAATAGAAAATAAAACGAAGTATTACGAATACAAATATTTCGGAGGAGAATTTTGTAGTTTCAAGATATTATCATTATTATTATTTGCTTTTTTCAAAAGAATAATAGAGGTGCTGTTTTTTTTTTTTTTTTTCTAGTTAACTAGAAGCTAGTTGAGTAATCCAGAATCAATTTAAGTTTTTTATTGATTAGTTGCAGTTTTTGTGTATTGTTCGGTTTTTTTTTTTTTTTTAATATATAAATTTTCAAGTAGTGCTGCTGGTTTTAAACAATGAAATGTTTTTAACTTAGATATATAATTTATTTAAAACAATGTGTATGGCAACCACAATTAAAACAATGTGCATGCAAATTTTTTTGGATGTGGGACAAGAAGGGTGATATTTTACAGCGGTAGAATTGATAAAAAAAAGTCACTGGTCCCAAGGACCAGTAAGCATGAGAATTTACTGGTCTGCAGTTATCACTGGCCCGCTACATAAAATTCTATTAAGTCCCTTTAACCCTTGAGTGACCTTCCCCCCCCCCCCCTCTTAGAATATAAACCAAACTTCCTTTACAGCCATCCAAAATTTTCAGCATAGTAAAATTGTAATTTACTAAAAATTAAATAAACAGTATGCATAACGAAAAGCTATAAAATTAATTAGATGTTTTATTTATCTGATTATTTATTTCAAATGACTGAGATTTAATGCAATTTTTTTAAATTATTGTGTGATTTGTGGTTTTCTAGGGGACAGGTAAGTTAAGTTTACCTGTGAGAAAGGGGGGAAAAGTTACTGGTCCTGCAGACTAGAGATGCAACGAATATTCGGCCCATTCGGCCTGTCTGCCGAATATTCGGCTTCGGCCGGATATCAAGTCCATTATTCGGCCTTGGCCGAATAATACACTGTAATAAATGTTTTTATATTTACACAGTATAACTTTTTAATTTGACAATTTATATTCATCATATATAATGAAAATTTTATTTGAAATTAACTAACACTTTTTTTTCCATTAACTTTCATACTCCGAATGGGTTTTATCTACCCATTTTTATATAAGAGGCTAATTTAGGAATCATGTTTAAAAAAAAAATATATGCTGTATCAGTAAATACAAAAAGTATCTGTAATAAGCTAACATAATCTGTTAAATTTAAAATTAATCTATTCAAAATTGTTTTAATACAGCTGTAACAAGCTAATTCATTTTTATTTATTTATTTATTTATTTATTTTTTTTTTTTTTTTATCATAATGTGAAGTTTAACATTTAACCCTTGTTACATAAAAAAATATTTCTTTCTATAATATTTTGAATTATACCTATAAAAAACATAAATATATGATTGATTAGATATAGATGTATTATATGTATAAGATATTTAAGTCGTATATGTTGCAATAGTTAAGGGTATTTTTTTTTTTTTTTTTTTTAAGTAAAATACGCTTAAAAGTGAAATATAGTTTAAGTGATTTTTTTTAAGCCTGTTACTATTTCTTATTAAATATTGAAAGAAATGTAAATACTAAATTCTTTTAATTAGTATGCATTTACGTTTTAGATATTTTTTTTCAAGAATAGCATTGTAATGCCTTAAAAAACAGTTAAAATGTTTTCAATAAACGTAGATTGTGATGCAGAAATAATAATAATCAGCATTCTCAGATGATAGTCTTTTTTTTTTCCCGTAAATCTTACCTGCTTCTGAAAATAACCTCTCACTATATATGGTACTTCCTGGTGCAGAAAGGTACTTTTTGGCTAATTGTGAAACGTTTAGAAAGTCTTCTGAATTTTTCGCCCACCGCCCCAAAGGACGCTGTTGTCTTTCTAGTAGTGGCTGGGAAAGAAAATTACTAATATCTTTTACTCTTCACATTGAGGCGCACTTTCTAAAGAGGTTTCACTGCTGACAGCAAAAAAAAAAAAAAAAAAAAAATAATAATAATAATAATAATAATAATAATAATAAAGATAAATAAAAATTTTGTTAATTGTGAGCTTTATAAAGTCTACAGTGATTTCTTTACACCATTTTAGAGGATATTCCTTTCACCCTTTCTATCAGTGGTTTTTCTTAAGATATTAAGATTTCTTATTTTTTATTTTATTTCATCTGAAAGCTGAAACTTATGTTTCCTAGTACTTTTAAAATTTTGTCATTATTTTAAAATGTAACAACAACACATATAATATCTATTAAACTGTAACTAGACAGTACCTGATGAGGAACTTTTGCTAAGAATTTTTTTTTCTTTGGGGGGTGGGGGGGGTCTGAATTATTATTGAGGCAATTTTTAGGCCGAACATGGCCGAATATTTTTTCAGAGTAAAATAATGCTTTAAAAAATTAAAAATTTGTATATATAAATAATTTTTTAAAAGAAAACAATACATTTTAAATGTGAAATATACAAGAATTGTGCATATAAAGCATACCATATTTTGTTTTTAGGCAAAAATAAGTTCATTATTCGGCAGCCGAATAGGCCGAATATTTGGCTGCAACTTGGCCGAGTATTCGGTTATTCGGCCAAACCACTATTCGTTGCATCACTACTGCAGACCACTAAATTTTTCAAACTAGTGGTCGATTGCATTTTTGGTGGTCTCGGACCAGCAGACCACCAAGGATTTCGAACGCTGTTTTTTAAACCAAAGGGCATACAGAACCACTCGTTGCCTACCATGGCACAACTTCATTGTTTTGGCCTATGGAATTCATACCTCTGCTCAGAGTGTCAAGTCTTGGAAACCACTGACCACTACCTTCTAGAATGCTGAAAGTTTTGCACAGAGCAAGCTCAACTCTATCAGCAATTAGATCTGTCTGCTGACAGTGCGATGAATTCTGATGAAGGGGAGATCTTCCTGGAATTTAATCCCAATAAAAACAAGTTCTCTTCTGTGAATGTAACGTCTACTGAAAGAGCTGTTTATAGAGAACTGTATTAGCAATTTTGGATCATTAGAGGTAAAAAGCCGCCAAGTGAAGCGAAGCTGAAAACCTCATAATCGAGCGTAGGCTCCGATAATCAAATCAAATCAACCAAAGGGCAGGTGGTGTGCAGTACACCCACCACCCCGCCCTAAACTGCCTAAGGAAACTCTGGTAAGAGTGCATTTTGGCAGTTTAAAAAAAAAGCATGTCACTGCACCCGTAAAAATATTCGGCACAGATGTTACCATAACACCAACCAAACCTCGTTACCATATCAAGCAAAATAATGACACTTTGGCACCAGTTAAGTACCCGGTGCTTATATGACATTGGCGTCAGAAAAAAATCGTGCCAATATGGAGTGTATATGACATCTGTGCCAAATAAAAATATATTACATTTATCGCTTATTATTATCGTATTACAGCTTATTGATTTAAAGTTGGATTACCATTTCACCGGTAAGTGATTTATTTTCTTTTTAAGAACATAATTGGTTGATAATTGTTTAATAAAGCATAGCAGCTTGGTGTGTTTTGCTAAGTGCATATAAATGTTATTTTATGTAATTTTCTTTTGTTTACATGTCTTAAAACAGTACATATGGGTGGTGTTTACTTTATGCCTGTCAAAGAAGTATTTCTTTTATTTATAAATAATTTGCATAATATTTCTGATTTTTTTTTAATGTTTTTACTTTTGTTTTGTGTTCTGAGACTAAGGGCTATTTCAATGATTATATTTTTTATATTTACTGTGTTCCCAGTGTCATGGACAGTCAGGGAAATTTCAAAATATCTAGGAAAAGTCAGGGAATTTACAAATATTTTCTAAAAAATGTTGGAGAAAAAATGAAACATGATGCGATCGTGTAATATGCGAATTTGTCTGAAAGATCGTGGAAAAAAGACGAATTTCGTCAAAGAATCGCAAAAAAATGTGGTTTTTATCAATGGTAGCAAAAAAACGTGAATTTTACTAAATATCGTGCAAGATCAGCGATTTTTGGCAAAAGATCATGGAAAATGCACAATTTTTGGCAAAGGATTGCGAGAAAAATGCGATTTTCGTTAAAGGATCACGAAAAAGACACTATTTTCATCGCAGAATTGAAAAAAAACATGATTTTTGCCAAAAAATCGTGTAAAATATTCAAATTTCTGCAAAAGATTGTGCGAAATATGCAAATTTCTTTGAAAGGTCGTGGAAAGACTGCGAATTTCGGCGAAGAATTGTGAATTTCATCAAACAATCGTGAAAAAAATGTGATTTTTGTCAAATGATCGTGAAAAAAGGTGCGTATTTCGTCAAACGATCTTGTAAAATATGCGAACTTCTTTGAAAGGTCGTGGGAAAAACGTGAATTTCGTTAAAGAATCGCAAAGAAATGTGATTTTTGTCGAATGATCGCGAAATAAACGTGAATTTTGTTAAAAGATTGTGGAAAATGAGCGAATTTTGGCGAAAGATCGTGGAAAATGCGAGATTTTTGGCAAAAGATCATGGGAAATGCACAATTTTTGGCAAAGGATTGCGAGAAAAATGTGATTTTCGTTAAAGGATCACGAAAAAGACACGATTTTCCTCGCAAGATTGAAAAAAAAACATGATTTTTGCCAAAAAATCGTGTAAAATATTCAAATTTCTGCAAAAGATTGTGTGAAATATGCAAATTTCTTTGAAAGGTCGTGGAAAGACTGCGAATTTCGGCGAAGAATTGTGAATTTCATCAAAGAATCGCGAAAAAAATGTGATTTTTGTCAAATGATCGTGAAAAAAGGTGCGTATTTCGTCAAACAATCTTGTAAAATATGCGAACTTCTTTGAAAGGTCGTGGGAAAAACGAGAATTTCGGTAAAGAATCGCAAAGAAATGTGATTTTTGTCGAATGATCGCGAAATAAACGTGAATTTTGTTTAAAGATTGTGGAAAATGAGCGAATTTTGGCGAAAGATCGTGGAAAACGCCAGATTTTTGGCAAAAGATCATGGAAAATGCACGATTTTTGGCAAAGGATTGCGGTAAAAGTGCGATTTTCGTTAAAGGACCACGAAAAAGACACTCTTTTCATCGCAGAATTGCAAAAAAACATGATTTTCACCAAAGGATCGTGTAAAATATTCGAATTTCTGCAAAAGATTGTGTGAAATACACGAATTTCATCAAAAGATCATGTAATATGCAAATTTCTTTGAAAGGTCGTGGAAAGACTGTGAATTTTAGCGAAGGATTTTGAATTTCGTCAAAGAATCGCGAAAAAAATGTGCTTTTTGTCAAACGTTCGTGTAAAATATGCGAATTTCTTCGAAAGATCGTGTGAATTTCATAGAAAGATCGTGCAATATGCGAATATCTTTAAAAGGTCGTGGAAAAAACGAGAATTTCGTCGAAGGATTGCGAATTTCGTTAACGAATTGCAAAGAAATGTGATTTTTGTCAAATGGTCGCGAAATAAACGTGAATTTTGTTAAAAGATTGTGGAAAACGTGAGATTTTTGGCGAAAGATCGTGGAAAATGCGAGATTTTTGGCAAAAGATCATGGAAAATGCACAATTTTTGGCAAAGGATTGCGAGAAAAATGCGATTTTCGTTAAAGGATCACGAAAAAGACACGATTTTCATCGCAGAATTGAAAAAAAACATGATTTTTGCCAAAAAATCGTGTAAAATATTCAAATTTCTGCAAAAGATTGTGCGAAATATGCAAATTTCTTTGAAAGGTCGTGGAAAGACTGCGAATTTCGGCGAAGAATTGTGAATTTCATCAAAGAATCGTGAAAAAAATGTGATTTTTGTCAAATGATCGTGAAAAAAGGTGCGTATTTCGTCAAACGATCTTGTAAAATATGCGAACTTCTTTGAAAGGTCGTGGGAAAAACGAGAATTTCGTTAAAGAATCGCAAAGAAATGTGATTTTTGTCGAATGATCGCGAAATAAACGTGAATTTTGTTAAAAGATTGTGGAAAATGAGCGAATTTTGGCGAAAGATCGTGGAAAACGCCAGATTTTTGGCAAAAGATCATGGAAAATGCACAATTTTTGGCAAAGGATTGCGAGAAAAATGCGATTTTCGTTAAAGGATCACGAAAAAGACACTATTTTCATCGCAGAATTGCAAAAAAACATGATTTTTGCCAAAAAATCGTGTAAAATATTCAAATTTCTGCAAAAGATTGTGCGAAATATGCAAATTTCTTTGAAAGGTCGTGGAAAGACTGCGAATTTTAGCGAAGGATTTTGAATTTCGTCAAAGAATCGCGAAAAAAATGTGCTTTTTGTCAAACGTTCGTGTAAAATATGCGAATTTCTTCGAAAGATCGTGCGAGTTTCATAGAAAGATCGAATAATATGCGAATATCTTTGAAAGGTCGTGGAAAAAACGAGAATTTCGTCGAAGGATTGCGAATTTCGTTAAAGAATTGCAAAGAAATGTGATTTTTGTCAAATGGTCGCGAAATAAACGTGAATTTTGTTAAAAGATTGTGGAAAATGAGTGAATTTTGGCGAAAGATTATGGAAAACGCGAGATTTTTGGCGAAAGATCGTGGAAAATTGGAGATTTTTGCCAAAGTGCCGTGTAAAGTATGCAAATCACTTCAAAAGAATGTGCAAATTTCGCCGAAAGATCATGTAATATGCGAATTTCTTTGAAAGGTCGTAGAAAAAGCACGAATGTTATCAAAGAATCGCGATAAAATATGATTTTTGTCAAATGATCGCGAAAGAATTTGTATTTCGTCAAACAATCTTGTAAAATATGTGAATTTCTTTGAAAGATCGTGTAAAATACGTGAATTTCACCAAAAGATCATGTAAAATATAAGAATTTCTTCAAAAAATTGTGCGAAATATGCAAATTTCATCGAAAGATTGTGTAAAATATACAAATTTCTTCAAAAGCTCGTGCGAAATACGCAAATTTCAGCGAAAGATCGTGTAATATGCGAATTTCTTTGAAAGGTTGTGGAAAAAGTGCGATTTTCGTCAAAGGGTCGTGTAAAATGCATGATTTTCGCCAAAGAATCGTGTAAAATGAGCGAATTTCTTCAAAAGATCGTGCGAAATATGCGAATTTCCTCAATAGATCATGTAATATGCAAATTTCTTACTACTTATTCATGTTATGTACCTCTAATAACTATCTCCCCCACTTCCACACCTGGGGGGGGGGCATTTTTCTAAATTTTGTCACCTCTCATGTGACATATCGTTGCAAAGGCCTGTGACCGCTTAATCATTTTATGTATTTCTGGTGCTCTGTCCACTACTTTGCCCCCCCCTGGGGGGCACTTTCCTACATTTTGCTGACACCCGTCATGTGACATGTCATTGGAAAGGACTGTAACCGCTTAATCATTTTATGCACTTCCGGTACTCTGCCCACCACTTTGTCCCCCCCCGGGGGGGAGGGGGGGGCAATTTCCTAAATTTTGCCAGCACCCCGTCATGTAAAATATCGTTCCAAAGGCCTGTGACCGCTTAATCATTTTATGCATTTCCAGTGCTCCACCCACTACTTTGCCCCCCTGGGGGCACTTTCTTACATTTTGCTGACACCCACAATGTGACATGTCATTGGAAAGGCCTGTGACCGCTTAATCATTTTATGCACTTCCGGTACTCCGCCCACCACTTTGCCCCCCAGGGGGGGGGGGGCAATTTCCTAAATTTTGCCGGCACTCCATCATGTGACATATCGTTGCAAAGGCCTGTGACCGCTTAATCATTTTACGCATTTCCAGTACTCCGTCCACCACTTTGCCCCCTGGGGGGGCACTTTCTTACATTTTCCTGACACCCGTCATGTGACATGTCATTGGAAAGGCCTGTGACCGCTTAATCATTTTATGCACTACCGGTACTCCGCCCACCACTTTGCCCCCCAGGCGGGCAATTTCCTAAATTTTGCCGGCACCCCATCATGTGACATATCGTTGCAAAGGGCTGTGACCGCTTAATCATTTTATGCATTTCCAGTGCTCCGCCCACTACTTGCCCCCCTGGGGGCCACTTTCCTATATTTCGCCAACACCCGTCATGTGACATATCATTGGAAAGGCCTGTGACCGCTTAATCATTTTATGCATTTCTGGTACTCTGCTCACTACTTCCCCCCCACCGGGGGGGGGGGGGCACTTTTCTACATTTTGTCGACACGTCGTCATGTGACATATCATTGGAAAGCCCTGTGACTGCTTAATCATTTTATGCACTACCGGTACTCCGCCCACCACTTTGCCCCCCAGGGGGGGCAATTTCCTAAATTTTGCCGGCACCCCATCATGTGACATATCGTTGCAAAGGGCTGTGACCGCTTAATCATTTTATGCATTTCCAGTGCTCCGCCCACTACTTGCCCCCCGGGGGCCACTTTCCTATATTTCGCCAACACCCGTCATGTGACATATCATTGGAAAGGCCTGTGACTGCTTAATCATTTTATGCATTTCTGGTACTCTGCTCACTACTTCCCCAGGGGGGGGGGGGGCACTTTTCTACATTTTGTCGACACGTCATGTGACATATCATTGGAAAGGCCTGTGACTGCTTAATCATTTTATGCACTTACCGCTGCTCGCACACCACTTTGCCTCCCTGAGGGCACTTTCCTAAATCGATATATCAGGATATGATATAAAGATGCCGATTTATATTATTCTAGACATATTGCCCAACCCTATCAAGCAGCCACGCTTGCCAACTGTGAATTCGGCAGCCTCAAAATTCCCCTTTCTCCCAATCGCAATGCGTGCTTTTTGACAGATAACTTGCTACTTACACATTTCCAACGACATGCAGTTGCTTTCATAAAGTAAACATGCCACACAATAAACTTAAAGCATTCTACAAATGTTTGAGATTTTTTACTTAGGACTTTTCTATTTCGACAGATTTTTCACTCCAGAGCATATAATGTTATAGAAACCAGATTTGAAACGATGCTCAGTAAACAAACTACAACATTTTTGGGGTCGATAACTATAAAAAATCTGCAGTTGGAAAACTGCGGTGATTTGGCCGATTCCACTACAGAATTTTTGCGGTCAATGGAACTGCGAAATTTCTGCAGAATTTTTAATATTGATATAACTATAAATTTTCTGTAGAATTTTTGTGGTCAATACAACTGCGAAATTACTGCGGTTAATAAACTACAGTAATTTTGTGGTTGTATTGACCGCAAAAAATCTGTAGTGGAATTGGCCAAATCACCGCAGTCTTCCAACTGCGGTTTTTTTATAGAATTTCTGCAGTTCATTTTTAGCTGGGAATTCTAGAATCCGAACTCTAACAATTTTAGGCTTACTTACAGGCAAGAGCTGATTATCGATTCAGTTGCAATTTCGACATATAAATTTGGTACATAAACAGAAAAATCATTACAGAATAAACAAGTATATATTATACAGCTTACCTTGCTTTTCGGAAATGTTGCTTGAAGAACTGATCTTGCCGGTCGCCACAGTAAACATTGTGATTCTGAAGTACACAACAAAAATAAACTGCCGCCTTTACTCTGTGTTGCCACTGGGATCTCTAAACTGTTGTTCGCAGCCAGATTCAGGCAGACGTTCTACAAAGATCTATATAGGTGGCCCATATCGATCCACACAAATCTGTGTTACTGAATGCTAATTCAATTAATTTAATAGATTAATTTAATAGACGTTGCGATTAATTTAATAGATTAATAAAGTAATATACATCTGTTATTAAAATAAACACATAATAAGTGGGCTTCGAAATGCATACTAAAAAATCAATTTATATAGATATCTTTATTATTGTTCTATAATAATAACAATAATAGCTAATTATAGTATAAATAATTACATATTTTTTATATTATGATTAAATCTTATTTAAATTAACTTAATAAAACGCTATAGTAACACTAAAAAGTTGTCCCCAGATTCTAATAGAAAATCTATCAAGATCTATATAGATAGCCCATATCGATCTGTATAAATCTACACAGATTTACTGAATGCTGTACAGATATTAAAATTTCAACATTTTCTTACTTTTTACGGTTAATTTAGTCAAACAGTAAGCTAATATACTTCTAATATTAATATAAATACATTATAAATGTGCTCCGAACTATATGCTACAAAATCAATTTATATAGATGTACCTGGGTTTCTCATAGACAAATGGGCCCAGATAGAGCCCATCTGCCCATATGGGACCCATATGGAACCCACATGGGCCCATAGTTCTGTGCTGCCTGGGTATTTTCTTTGTTCTTTCGTTATTTAAAATAAAAATTATGTCAATTTGTATAATTTGGTGATTTATATAATTTGGCGAAATGTGTCGATGGAATAACTAAGTAGTACCATATTTTTTAATTATTCTCTATTATTTTTTATTTTTAAAGGAAAATAACAAAAAAAATAATAAACTATAACACAAAACAATTTATGTAATTTAAAAAAGTAAATTAAGTAAATAAACTCTTATCTATTTATATAAAATCCAAGTCTCTGTGTGTCCCTCACGATTCCGGTAGGACCGCCTCATTGAAATGAGTAATTGTTGAAAAATACTAATACAGGGTTACTACAGTAGCGCCAAATGGTGGCCAACTTGGCGGAATAACGCCAAATTTAGCGACAAAAATAAGTTGTCATATATGAATTGGCGATAGATGGCTAATTTGGTAAAATTCCCATTTAATACCATTAATCTTTCATAAAGGAGGTCACCGCAATTTAATTTAAACTCCGCTCTTTTAAGATATTTTTTCAAAATCGATGGGTGATAATTTAATGTGTAATATACGAAAATGTACATCTTTACATCTTCCTCCCGATGAGACTTATAAAATAACCGCCAATAGACGACGCTGTACTCTCTGAACTCCTAACTACGCGATTTTAATGTGCTTTAGGTACTTTTCCAGTATAGGTGCTTTGGCGAAAAAGGAAAATTGGTAACATATTTTCCGGGAACCTATCCACTGTTTCATTTTATATACACACGCATTTTTTTCGATATTTATACGATTTATTTAACCTAAAAAAAGCCATTTATCTAATTTTATGCAGAAACAGAAGTGATTTCTCCATAAAAGACATCAATAATATACGTATAAAAGAAACATATAAAACAAACAAAAAAGCTCATCATGTTTGTTTTCATAACTGTTTATATGATCTGACAACAAATCTCCCTTTCTGATGCCCGAATTACACCAAGATAAAAAAAAAAAAAAAAAAAAAAAAAAAAAAAAAAAAAAAAAAACGCCAAAGCCCCTACAGTGGAAAAGTACCAAACTGTATATTATTTTGAGCTATCTGCGCTATAGTTTGCACTATATGCAAGGGGGAGGGAAGCAAAAGTTTAAACATTAATTATTAAAGTTTCTATAAAGCAGTATAAGACTAAAAAATTAAGAATAAAATAAATGTAAAATAAGACTAAACAAGAAAGAAAAATGATGCGTTAAGCATAGAATATGAAACACTGTCCAATATTTCCTGAATGCTTTAACAAAACTTCGTTATTTAAGGAAATAAGGTAAATAAGGTAACTCAGTAAACATTTGGCACAGATGTCATATGCCCCATATTGGCGAGATTGTTTTATGACGCCAATGTCATATACGCAACGAGTTCTTAACTGGCGCCAAAATGTCGTTAGTTTGTTTGATATGGTAACCCGGATAATGTTGATTATGCTGTTGATGTTTTCGCCAAATTAGCAACGGAAAAAAATCGCGTATATGACATCGGTGCTAAACATTTTAAGAAAAGCATAAAAAAAAAAATTAAAAATTGATTTCAGCAGTTACCGTCCATAGCCAATAGCACTGTTATTACACGCCACTATTTAGCTAAAATTTAATTTAAATTAGAACACTCTTAAAACTACTGAAATCACATTTCCAGATATTATCACCCATAGACGGTTATGTATCCAATTCTTTGCGTGACCCTGTATATCATTTTATCTATATTCTACAAACATTTCTTAATAAACTAAATGCAGTTCGGCGTAAAAATGCATAACTCCTTTAAAAACTACCTTTAAACAATTTACGGTACTACTTAGTTATCCCGTTGATCAAAAATCTATCGCCAAACTATAAGATTAAATGTCAATAATGGTTGATCGTAAATGTCACATTCACTTGACTTCAAGCAAGTTATACGTGTTTGCGTGATCAAGTGATTTTTATTTCGACGTTTTATTTGTATTTTTATTAATGTTATACTAATATATTTGTTCTTCTGTTATTTAAAATAAAAATTATGTCAATTTGTATAATTTGGCGAGTGGTTTGGCGATTTATATAACTTGGCGAAATTGGTCGAAGGGATAACTAAGTAGTACCCAATTTAATCTCATACTCATTAACCCTTACGAATTCTTTTCTGTAGCCCTGTATATGAAATATAGTATTTATACACACAGTATAGTATGCATAAATTAAGTGAAACATAAAAGCGCATATCATAATTAAAAATGCATTTCCAGCAATCATCGCTTATGCACAGTACTTCGGAGAAAAGTTTCCTGGCGAGAAAGAAATTTGCCAACGTATTTTCTGACAGCCTATTTACTGTTTCATACTCACAAGCAATTTTTTCCATATGTATACAATTTATTTAATATACGAAAAGGGTACTTTTCCGTTATACGGACAGCATTGTCGCCAAGCGCAATAGTTGGCCCAAAATGAAAATCACGTGAATTGAAACATTTGAAAAATAAAAGAAAAAACATTGTTGATAGTAAAGTGAGCATTTTAAAAATATAACATTTTAAAATTACAGACTTTTACGAACTATGGAACAGATGTCATATTTGCCCCATATTGGCGCGATGTTTTTCGGTTGCCAATTTGGCGAAAACATCAACAGCATAAACAACATAATCCGGGTTACCACATCAAGCAAAATAACGACACTTTGGCGCAAGTTAAGTACCTGTTGCCTATATGATATGCGACAGAAAAAAATCGCGCCAATATGGGGCGAATATGACATCTGTACCCGAACTATTTTATTAAATCACAAATATATACTTAAAATAAGTGAACAAATAACTGTTATACAATAAAGTAATAAAATAAAAAAAATCATATTAAACTGCTGCCATAAAATTACAAATATCGTTGAGCATTGCAGTAAACATTTCATTTTTTGAATGAAGACGTCGCCACTTAAACTCTATGAGATACGACTATAAATGATGACGAACAGTTCCCCGATGTCTTTTATTGCGCCATTTTGCGATGCCCCATAATCTCTCAACATTTTGAGTATGACATCCAGTATTAGGATCGACAAAATTGTATTTGTGATTTACTGTGAAATGATCATAACCAGCACTTTGCAGTTCATCTGTTTTATATCCTTTCCAGCAATCTGTATAAATAATACTTCCATCAGCTACATTTTTTTCTATTGCCACCTTTAAAGTTTCAGCTGTACGATCGGGAATAGGAGTAAGAAAACATCCCCGTGTTTCACGGCATAAACCACCTAACACCCATTGAGGAGGATGAACACGCCCTACGTTGCTTTTTCTTCTGGTAAAAAGACTTTCATCTACTTCTACAATTTTATTTGGTCCACCGATTTTTCTATTTGGACGTGAACAAAAAGCATTTGGGCACAGATGTCATATTCGCCCCATATTGGCGCGATTTGTTTTCGGTTGCCAATTTGGCAAAAACATCAACAGCATAAACAACATAATCCGGGTTACCACATCAAGCAAAATAACGACACTTTGGCGCCATTTAAGTACCCGTTGGTGTATATGACATTGGCGTCGGAAAAAAATCGCGGCAATATGGGGCGAATATGACATCTGGGTACAGATGTCATATTCGCCCCATATTGGCGCGATTTTTTTCTGTCGCCAATATCATATAGGCAAAGGGTACTTAAATTGCGCCAAAGGGCTTGATGTGGTAACCCGGATTATGTTGATTATGCTGTTGATGTTTTCGCCAAATTGGCAACCGAAAAAAATCGCGCCAATATGGGGCGAATATGACATCTGTTCCGACATCTGTACCAGCATTTGCACAAACTTCTCTAAATTAACTATTCCAGCCCACTGTTGCGTTGTGGTTCATATCAAGTTGCAGCTCATAAAACTCAACCGATGTCAACTCTTGGCACCATAAATATATAAACCTCAAAGCATTAAGTAAAGACAACCGCGATTGTTCAAACCATGTTTTTTTGTCGTATTTCTACGCTTTCTTCGCATAATCGTAAGCTACATCTCCATTTCGGATTTCCAGAACTCATCCATAATTTCATTTCATGGTTTTTTGAACACAACCTTTTATTATGCAGAATTCAAATTCTGAAACAGTTTTATCGCGACTTTCTCATCGTCTGGTAATTGCCAAATGGTAAAATCCATCTCAGCGTCAGCAGTAAAAATAAATTATAACTTTATATAAAAAAGCATTTTTAATTCGAATAATAGCAAATTAAAAAGCTTTCCAAGGTTAAGGTTAAATAATAATTATTCACGTGATTCATGTTTCATAAATAACTAATCAAAATGTTTCGCATGGTTTACAATAAAAATCCTTTTCACGATCAGGGTTGATATAATTGGCGCATTAGCACACATTTTGGCATGCTGTCCGTATAACGGAAAAGTACCAAAAAAAAAGCTATTTACGCATTTTTTTATAAAAAAAAAAACAGAAGCACTTTTTTTGCACAGATGTCATATACGCATCGCATCGGGTTTGGCGTGATTTTTGTCTGAGGCCAATTTGGCAAAAATCTCGCTTTCGAACACCAATTGCATATATATTTTTAAATTATTTGCTATAATTTTGAAAAGGAAATAACAATAAATAAATAAATGTTTAATTAATAACTATAGAACAAAAGAGTTTATATAATTTTAAAAAAGGGTACTTTTCGGTTAGCCGGGCGCCAGTTTTATATATACATATGTATGTATATCTATATATACATATATAGAAGCTATATGTATACATATATATGTGTGTGCGTACATATATAATATATATAAATGTATATTATATATATACATATATATATATATATAACACTGGCGCCCGGCTAACCGAAAAGTACCAAAAAAAGAAAAGAAAAGTTAAAAAAAAAATAGCTGGGTTACCATATCAGGCAAAATAACACCATTTTGGCGCCAGTTAGGTACCCCGGTGCATATATAACATCTGTGCCGTAATTTGTATATAAAAAAATATTATATATATTTAGAAATGATTTTCTATGTATATAAATACATATATAAACAAAAATAAAAGTTCATTAGATTTGTTTTCATAGCTGTTTATATATTTTGGCAACATATTTCACTTTCTGATGCCCGAATTGCGCCAAGTTTTTTTAAAAATGCAAAATGCCCTATAGAGGAAAAGTAGCTAAATAAATAATTGATAATAATAAATACATGTATAAACAAAAATAAAAATTCTCCAGGTTTGTTTTCATAGCTGTTTATCTATTTAGGCAACATATCTCACTTTCTGAAGCCCAAACTGCGCCGAGCTTTTTAAAAAAATGCGCTATAATGGAATAGTACCTAACTAAATAATTAATAGAAATAACCAATTATATAAACTAAAACATTTTATTTCAAGATCAAAACATTGTTTTTAATATCGATTGAAAAGTACATATATCCTAGGATAATTTCAGTTGAAATTAGGTTGACAGCTTAATATCGCATTCCATAAACCTAAACAAACACAAGTGATTCATTCATCGTGAGCCGTAAAAAATATTAAACCATCGAGGCAATCATTCACAAAGTCAGTTATCCAACAATCAATGGCCAATATTCTTACGACGTCATAGTAGGTAAAATAGTGGCAGTATCTTTGTTTCTGGTTTGAATTCACAAAGATTTTATTTCGCAATGTCTCTTAGTTACATTACTTTATTGTCATATTTATGAGCTCAGAAAAAAGGCATATTTTTTCTTTATTTAGTTATTAAATAATGATAAAAAATTATAAATGCATGATTTGAAAAATTTAAATAATTTTCTTTCGTAATACTAAAGAATAACATTGAAGTAACAGCGTGTTTAAGTTAAATAAGTTTAACTGTTTAATTCTGTTGTAATATTGAAAATAACTGTATTTATGAGATTTCAGTAAACAATATCAGGGCCCGATTCAACTTTGAAGTTAGAGGAATTACGATGTCATTTGAAGACCTTTCTTTTGGAGAAGCTTTTCTATATTCCACATATACATGGAAATTCTTCAATATTGCAAATATTATTCCTAGGACTGACATAACATCAGAACAGCCGGCAATTTTACACGAGTTTTTGAAAACTATATCAAACATTTTATTAAAAACTGGTTACTTCTTTGTTATAGCGGCCGACACAATTATGATTATGACAAGTTGCAGCCAATTTCGCCAACGTCGTAACCAAGATCGTGATTCACACACGTATAATACGATATAATATCATTTCATTAAATCGTATACGATAGTTCAGTAGTTTTTAAGTTACTTCAAGTGTGTCATTTATTTATTTTTAAGAATTAACAATCTAAATTGTCCAATATATGAATTAAAAAAAAATGTAAACAAAGATTGAATAGACATGAACGCAAAAAGCCTGAAATCCGCAGAACACTTGAACCAAACTGTGCAGATTAGTGGTCTTCTACTGTACACAGTTTTTCATAACTGTGTTTTGTTCTTAAAATGTGCTATTTTCCTCTATCACCGCGGAACAAGCGAGAAAAACTCATATTCTTGCACATGAGTTATATATATCTCTATATCTAAATTCCCGTCATTTTTGACGGGCTACCTCTCTAGTTATTAAATAAACAACAATAGCCGGGTTACCATGTCAACCAAAGTAATGCCATTTTGGCGCCAGTTAGGTACCCCGGTGCGTATATGACATCTGCCTAATATTTTCCTTTTCATTTCGTTTAAAAAAAAATAAAAAAGTGAAAGCCATTTATTTTAAATGCTTCTGCTTGTATTAAATAAAATGATAATGAAATACAAATTGAATTATGAATACAAGTAACATGATACATTTCTGAGCGTCCATTTAAGGGAGGCCAGACTTCTCGCCAAATTAGTTTAAATTAGTAACCTTTTCTAAAATCTGAAGAAAAATATATCTGTTTGATTAAAATTTGAGTTGCCATCATTAGAAAAATGTATATAAAATTAGAAAAAAATTAATATTTCGAAAACTAATACTAATTTAAAAATTCTAATACCACTTTTGAAATCTGCGGATCAATATTGATTTTTGGTGTTAATTTCATCGCAAAGTATTCCTTTTTTTAGGAGAAATCACCGTGAAACGTAATCAGTTGTTTAATCAGTCGATTCAAAGAATCGTTACATTTCAGGCGTTTCATATATTCGTTTCATAAATTCGTTTCATTAGGATTTTACATATATAGGGTAGATATATATATATAATTCATGTGAAGGATATGTAACACCATGTAAAAAATATTATGTAATGTAATATAATACAATTAAAGACGTGAGTTTCAAAAATCGCCTTTTACAATAAATCACAATCAAGGAAATCGCGAAAAACCACTAACTGCGTCCATTGGTTCTCATCGTAAACCAAGATCTTACAAAGACGGAAATACAGGATGAAACTACTTTCTTTTGCAGATTGTTGTGTTTGTTTGGTGTAGGTATATTAATGGAATAGATTGACAGAGAAAACATGATTTTTTTAAAATTTTGCATAAGGCGAGTTTTGGAACTCACGTCCTCAATTATATCATCACATGCACAAAGCTTATTATATTATAACTTTGTTATATATTTTCCATTTAAATCATTTTCTATCTCATGTCATTTGTATAATCACAAGTTTCAAAACCGCAATTCAAAATAAAAGAAACTAGACGGATGTGGAAATCCCAAAACTGTTTTCTATCTAATACATGTTAATACTTCCTGATAAATGCATCAGAGCAGGGCCACTGGTTAGGTGATTTTCACCAAAATCTAATCACCAACAACTTACGTGAACTTCTAATTGAATTTGAAGTTTCATGAAAATCCGCGCATTAGTTTTTGAGTTAGAAATATTGTGGAAATCGTGAAAAGTTCTGAATGCAATTGCACCAAAAACTTATCAAGGACTAACTGAATCTAAAGTTTGATGACAATTCATGCATTAGTTCTTGAAGTACAGCTATTGCGGCGATCGTGAAAAATACAGCATTGCATACCTGTTGGGCGATTTACACCAAAAACTAAACAGCACTCATTTATATGAGCTACTATATGAATCTGAAGTTTGATGAAAATTCGTGCATTAGTTCCTGAGATAGAGCTATCGCGATAATCATGATTAATGCTGCATTACCGCGCCACCTATTGGACGATTTACACCAAAACGTTTTCAGCACCAAATTATATGAAGAACTAACTGATCTGAAGTTTGATTAAAATTAGTGCATTAGTTTTTAAGATAGCCCAATTGCAATAATCATGAATAATGCAACAATAGAGCGCTTCATATTGGGCGATTTACACCAAAAAGTTAGCAGACCCAAATTGTATCAAGGACTAACTGTATCTGAATTTTTCTGAAAGTCCGTGCTTTAGTTCTTCAGATACAGCTATTGTGGAAACCATGAATAATGCAGCATAGCAGCGCCATCTGCTTTGCGATTTACACCAAAAGTAATCAGCACCAAATTATATCAGGGACTAACTGAATATAAAATTTTTATTAAATTCCATTCATTTGTTCACCCTCTATTACTTTCATCTTTACAAGAAGAAAGTATTGGATTCGTGGAAATTTTCGAATTTCGGTTTTCGACGGATTTACACGTTTTAGGGATCAGAGATCCCGAAAAACATGTTTTTACAAAACGTTTGTCTGTTAGTCGGTCTGTCTGAGTGTGACACAAAGTTCGTGGGTGCTCTATCTCAAGAACTAATGCACAGAATTGAACAAAAAACTATATTCAGTTAGTCCTTGATATAAATGGTGCTGATTAGTTTTTGGTGCAAATCGCTCAAGAGGTGGCGCTACTATGTTGCATTTTTTACGGTTTTCTAAATGGCTCTTTCTCAAGAACTAATTCACGGATTTTTATGAAACTTTAGATTCAGTTAGACCTTATATGACTTGGTTTTTACTGTGTTTTGGTGTAAATCGTCCAATAGGTAACACTGCTATACAGCAATTTTCACGATTTTCGCAAGAGCTCTATCTCAAGAACTAATGCGTAGATTTTCATCAAACATCAGAATCGGTTAGTCCATTATATGAGTTGGCGCTAACTACGTTTTGGTGTAAATCGCACAACAGGTGGCGCTTCTATGCTGCATTTTCCCAGATTCCCGCAATAGTTTTATTTAAAGAGGTAATGCACGGATTTTAATCAAACTTCAGATTCAGTTACCAAGTTAACTTAAGTTTTGCTTATTAGTTTTTAGTATATATCGCCCAGCAGGTGGCGTTGTATTGCCTACCTTTTTACGATTTTCGCCGTAGCTCTAACAAAAAATAATGCACTGATTTTCACGAAAATCCAGATTCAGTTAGAAGTTCACATAAGTTATTGCTGATTAGGTTTTAGTGTAAATCGTCTAACCGGTGGCGCTGCTATGCTGTATTTTTCAGAACGTATTAAGGTGTATGAGATAGAAGACAGTTTTTGGATTGCCACATCCGACTAGTATTTTTAATTCAATTTAAGAAATGACGAAGTGAAAGTAAAGTCTATCCCTAATTTGAAAGAAAAATATTTACCCTATATATATTAAATCCCAATGAAACGAATTTATGAAACGGAAGTATGAAACGGAAATATGAATCGACTGATTAAACAACTGATTATGTGTCACGGCGATTTCTCCTAAACTATGGAATACTTTGCGATGAAATTAACACCAAAAATCAATATTGATCCGCAGATTTCAAAACTGGTATTAGAATTTTTAAATTCGAATTAGTTTTCGAAATATTAATTTTTTTCTAATTTTATATACATTTTTCTAATGATGACAACTCAAATTTTAGTCAAACAGATACTTTTTTTTTTTTTTTATATTTCAGAAAAGGTTGACATGGTAACCCGGCTATTGTTGTTTATTTGATAATAAATTTTTATTTACTTTTATTTCTTTTTACAAATTATACAAATTATTTTGTTCTATGATTATTAATTATTTTTTTTATATTTTCTTTAGAAAATAATAGAAAATAATTAAGAAATACAGTACTACTTAGTTATTCCGTCGACCAATTTCGCCAAATTATATAAATCGCCAAAACACTCGCCAAATTATACAAATTGACATAATTTTTATTTTAAATAATGAAAAAACAAATAAATTAGTATAACATTAATAAATATACGAATAAAACGTCGAAATAAAAATCACTTGATGACGTAAACACCTGTAACTTGCTTAAAGTCAAGTGAATGTGACATTTACGTTCAACCATTATTGACATTTAATCTTATAGTTTGGCGATAGATTTTTGGTCGTCGGGATATCTAAAGAATACCAAAAATGCATATGTAACTGGTATTTGAAAACGAGGTTTTCGCCCAAATTTTCGTAAAAAAAAACAGAAATCACGCCAAACCTCTATATCTGTAACCGTGTATATCCGTATAACCTGTATAACCGTATCTGGCCAAATATTACCTCTCGAAAAAAGAAAATGCTAACTGGCGAATTGAAAAAGAGCTATTGGCGAGATTTGCATCCTGTTAGCGAAACAGTACCTAGAATTCTTTGCGACCATGTCAACTTTTATGTAGTTTTATTCGAAAACAAAATTTTGATTTTTTAATCAAAATGGAAAACTTACGGTCCCAAATTGGCGCGATTTTTTTCTGACGCCAATGTCATATACGTAACGGTCACATAACTGGAGCAAAAGTATCGTTATTTTGCCTCATATGGTAAGTCGGACGTTGCTGTTTATGCTGTTGATGCGTTCCCCGAATTGGCGTCGTTAAAAATTCACGCCAATATGGGACGTATATAACATTTTTGCCAAACTTTCATATGAACGGCGAAGGGATAAGACCGTATTTCTTTTATGGCAGTTGATGACTTGAACTATTATAATATAGATGAAATGATGGCGATATAATAATATTTGGCGACTTATCACCTGTGTCTGGCTAACATTAAAGTACCAAAATGGCATCTAGATTATAAAAAGCGAACTGGTCTGCCTGGAACTGTTGATGATAGTAACATGACTTATGCTATTGTTATAGATATTGTTTCAAAATACCGGGAGTCAAAGACTCTTATACTTAATTTATTTTAGTTTAGTTTATTTTCAAATGTTTAACGGATCCTCTTCAAAAACGAAAACATCCATTGGATGTCTTAACAGCAACTGATTCGCCCTTAACTTTTTGCAATCAAAGGGAATGGAAACCCGTTTACAGGGAGATCTGCACAGCTTTTTTCAGTATAATTCAATCTTCTCTAATATTTTTAAAACCCATCAGATCAGCGTGTTTTTAGATTCTGCGGTGTCTGAACTGGGGTTGGCGAGCGTAGCTTGCAGGGGGCCCCCTAGTATTGCTATAAAATAACTATACTTATAAATATGTTTATTTTTGTAAATTGCAAGTACTAAAATTGGACGAAAAAAAAAAGAAAGAAAAAAAAAAACACGTGTCAAAGTAAAATACTTTAAAAAATATTAGGGCCAAGTAACCAATACAGTGGTTGATCGGTTAACGAACTTAATCCGTTCCAGAACACTGTTCGTTAACCGATCATATATTTAGTATAGATTTGTATGTGTATTCATTTATTTCGCTCTTAAAACCTAACTAATATATGAATCATATAAATCTTCTTTTTATAATAGGGTTAATATACTTCCTTATTTAATATGGACAGTTCGTATTTTGATATCTTTGTCCGTGTCGTAGGTATTAAAAAAACAAATCCCATATCTTCTGAAAAAACTTTTGGAATTATATTCATTGACTACGGCATGAAACCATATCAATTTGACCTTTCGAAAACCCATTCGTACTCTAAAAAATCGCGTTTACTGCAGTTCCCGATAAAGCTCAAGTGGAGGCCAGGGCCTATTTATAATCTGTGAACTAAATTTCAATTAAAATTATTTATTTGTAATAAAAAATATTTCTTTAAAAAGGGACACACAATATAAAAATTAATGTTTTTAATCTGTTCATTCTTATTTGGGAGTCTTAAAATATACGGTCCTAATCCCCGGTTAGGGCATGAATTAATTAGGCCATACATATACAACCTTTAAAATGTTTTCTAAGCCAACAATAGATCCAAATATATGCAACAGCAAATCTGAAACACAACATTGCTTTAACTTGGCTTTGTTTTATGAGATGTTCGTTATCCGAACATAAAGATCTGTCTCGAATGTGTTCGTAAACCGAATAGTTCGTTAACCGATCACCCGCTGTATATAGATTTTTATCTTAAACACTTTATGCGACCTTTTTATTACACTGTCACCCAGCCAGTGCCTCGGTTTCCCCGGTATTCACTGCAGAAAGTCAAAGAGGAGTCTTCATTATAAATATTATCGTCATACTTGTTTACATAACATCACTCCGTCTGTCGTCGCTTTTACTGGAGGACACACCTTCGGCTGAATTTTGTATTTTTTAGGACCTCAATAAATGGGACCGGGAGTGACATGTATGCTCCACAGACTTTGTTTTCTAGTCTACGCAGTCAATGTCGGACAGTAAAATTAAAGCCTTAAAAATATTTTTTTTTGTATCCAGTAACATACTTTATTCTCAATCAGTATAACATAATGGGCGTATTAAATTCCAACGTTATTAATAATATTTAACTTAATGTCTGTCATACATATACGAAATTTCTTATTAAGAATGCTTGAAAATTTGAATTCTTATATAGATTATTATTTTTTTTTTTTTTTTTTTTTTTTTTTTTTTTTTTTTTTTTTACTAAAAATAATTTTATTTCAACAAATCAAATTTTTTCAGATTTTTTTTTTCAATACCATCCTGTTTAATATCATTTCGGTAAGAATATGTTTTTAAATGATTTTATATCTCTTAAGCAACACTTTTAAGAATATTTCATTCCTTACTGAGTTTACTTTATATATATATATATATATATATATATATATATATATAAAACTTTTATTATGTACTAACGACCATGAAGATAGATTGGAAAACGAAAAAATACGTGACAAATAAATGGCCCTTTCCTTTTTATGGATGAAAATATGTCACTCTATTAGCTAACTTATCGAAAAGTTTTTTTTTCACTTCTTAATGCATTAACCTTGTTCACTAGTAGATGATTAGTATTTAATTAGTCAATCGATATTTTTCTCCGGGTTAATAGGGGGTTAACTGTGATTACAGAGAACACCTGAGACAAGAGGATGTCAACATATTCTTTTTTTCCCTTAGTGAAATTAAAGAATTTTTCAAATTCGGTTTAATGATTTGCGGTATATGTTACCTATTTAATGTCATTACGACATTTTTTAAGCTGAAGACTTTCTAATTTAAAGTTTTTATGTTTTATATAAATGTTTTTACAGAAAATTTAAGCTATCAATATTTTTTACTTTCTTCTATCTTTACAAGAAGTAAGTATTGGATTCGTGAAAATTTTTGACTTTAGGTTTTCAACGGATTTACATGTTTTAGGGTAAGAGATTCCGAAAAACATGATTTTACAAAATGTCTTTCTGTGAGTCGGTCTGTCTGAGTGTGACACAAAGTTCGTGGGTGCTCTATCTCAAGAACTAATGCACGGAATTGAACAAAATAATATATTCAGTTAGTCCTTGATATATATGGTGCTGATTAGTTTTTGGTGCAAATCGCTCAACAGGTGGCGCTACTATGTTGCATTTTTTACGGTTTCCTAAATGGCTCTTTCTCAAGAACTAATTCACGGATTTTTATGAAACTTTAGATTCAGTTAGACCTTGACATGAATTGACGTTTCACACATTTTGTTGTAAATCGCTCAACAGGTGGCGCTGCTACGCTGCATTTTTTTCAATCTCCGCAAAAGCTCTATCACAAGAACTAGTGCTTGGATTTTCAACAAATTTCAGATTCAGGTATACCTTGATATGAATTAGTGCTGTTTATGTTTTGGTGCAAATCGCTCAACAGGTGGCGCTGCTATGCTCTATTTTTCAGAATTTATACCATAGCTCTATATCAATAAGTAATGTACGAATTTTTATCAAACTTCAGATTCAGGTATACCTTGTTATCAATTAGTGCTGTTTATGTTTTGGTGTAAATCGCTCGTATATCGGTAGCATAGAGTTGGCAGAGCTATGCTAAATTTATCAGAATGCTATAGCTCTATATCAAGAACTGATGCACGAATTTTCATCAAACTTCGAATTCAGATGTACTTTGATATGAATTGGTGCTAAATGGATTCAATTTCTTGTACTATTTAAGTTATTTAATTGGCGTGATTTTTATAGAAGAAAATTTTCTGATGGCCACAACATACTAGTTTTCTTAGCGTTTAGTTAATTATATTTGAATTTTGTAGGTTTTAAAATAAAAATTAAAACCAACTTAGGAGTTTTTATTATATTTTTACGTGAATGTTCGATGACATAGAAAAATAAATTACTTTTTTTATTAACTGGCTTTAATTGAGTATTGTTGACAACATTATGAATTCAGCCGCTTTCAGTGTTAAACATAATATCTTCTAAAAGTTTAAATATTTATTTTACAATAATTTAAAACTTTATCCATATCAGTAACTAGGACTTCCCTCAGAGGGATTAGTCTGAGCTATATTACTGAGAACATAGATTTAATAATAACATGTAGAAGCAAAGAAAATGAGATGTTATCTTTAATTGTCCATATACTGCGAAAAATTGAAATGATGAAAATAAACGAATTGTAGAATTACAAAATCTTATATATAAATTCGTAAACACTGTTTAAAAAAATGGGAAGTCAAACCATTCAAGACAGCCATGCATGGATATAAAATTGAAAGTACGCAATATATTAAAAGTGAAATAGAAAATGAAACACTAATTTACTTATATCGGAATTTTAACTGTATAAAATGATGTCAAGAGCATAATCAGACGCTCCGCACCAATTTGAGTAACTTTAAATGACAAATATATGATGTTTAAAAAGAATGGACAATACTGTATATGGTGTGTGCTCCCCCGGAATAGTTAATATTGTACAATATCTGTTTTCCACGGATGCAATGAGGTTGTCGATAACATTTAAGGAATTCTCTTCTCAAAATCTAATATAGTATCAAAGTACCGAATACATCAAAAGTGGCATGCAATGCTTCGTTAGAGTGTGTTTTAGATATGCTCGATCGGATTAAATGATGAGTGTATGCTGGCCACTACATACGCTGTATTGTTTTGTTTTCAAACATATTCTGCACAAGTTGAGCTGTATTTAGCATGTATTAAATAAAAGAAATCGGCAATGATTACAACATAAAGTATGACACAAGATCTGAATATACCGTCTGCATAACTTTTGAGCTGTCAAAGTGTCATTTGAAGTAATTTACAAATCCATACATATTTATTCAGCAAATCATGCAAGCTAACATACGCCAATATGAACCCGATTACAAAATTTCACCAGAATGAGTTAATATATAAAAAATCTATTAATGATAATTGAGAATATGACCTTATGACAAAATGTTTAGAAAAATGAATCGGAAAAAAAATTCATATCACATTTAAAACGGCACTTCCCTCCGTTAGTGGCCTTGGCGAGAGAGAGAAAAGCCTAGAGAAGGAACACTTTAACAAGTACTTTCGGGCAACCTACTCACTGTTTCATACAGGTCTTTATTCAATATTTACACAATTTATTTAATGCTAGGTGGGTATCTATCAGTTTTGTTGCATTTAAATCGCATGTTTTGCGGAGGAAATGCAGCATTATGAAATATTTAAAGTTGCTGTACCTAATAATTCCAAATTAATGGTAACTGAGATCGCTTTCCGTTAATTTCATCTTTTTAAATTTTGAATTTTTTAGAAACCATTCATAGAGACAATTGTATATTTTAAAACTAACCCGAAGCAAAATTTCAAGATTTTGGGCTCAGCAGTAACAGAGAAATAGAAAAAATTTTGAAAGTTTTTTGTTTCTGCACTGTTTTTTATAGCGACATTTTTAAAAATTGTTCTATTGCGAGAATTTACGTCATGATAAATACAGCCATGTCAATTTTCATGTTTATATTCCTAACAGTTCCATGTTCTTCGTTACTTAGATCATCTTTAGATCTTTTTTCCGCTTTGTTTAGTCTTTCTATTTTTTAGAATTCGTTCTACAACGAGCCTTTACATCTTATTAATTACTACCATACCAAAGTTCTAGTTTCTAACCCCAACAGTATCCCAAAAATTTCAGTATTCCAAATAAATCACAGTTTAGAACATTTCTAGAAATTTTTACGGTTATCCGTCAAATTGAACCTTTTAGAGAGCGTTCATTACGAGTATTTACATCTTAAAAGTAACTACAGCACAAAATTTAAAGTTTCTAATCCAATCAATATCGCAGAAATCACAATTTTAGAACTTTTTTGCTCCTGCAGCGATGTAGATTCCTGCACTGATATAAAATAGTCTTTTTTTCGGAGCAGAGATGGCCACCAACATTTTTTTAAGTTGGCTATGTAGTTTCAGAGATAACACCTCACAAACGTACAAGCTTTAATAATATTATATACTTTATAATATTATAACGTTTTATAATATTAGCATTAGATGTACAGATACAAAAGCCATTTATCTGTTACAAGCTAAAGTGCCGGCGTTGCCCAGAATTTGAAGGATGTTTGTTCTGAAAAACCAATTTCAAAATTTAACATACAAACATTAAAAAAACAAACATTAAAAAAAGCCGTCGAAATGTTGTTGAATGAATCATATGAAAACGCTATATAAAAATGTATAAATGTATATAACAGACGCAAAAGAATACAGCTATAAATGAACTTATTTCAATTTATAATTGGAGCAATAATGTCAAAATACGCCAATATTTCCCTAATGGGGTTTTTATTATGCTTCAATACATTTTTCACACTCATATGACGTTATACTATATCCACCATGGCCTTTATATTTCCAATATGACGTAATATTTTCCTCTTTCACGTGGAAACCTTGAAATAGAAAAGTTATGAAGTTATATTCACTTTCATTTAAATTCGTCAAACCATTTATTTCATTTTCATGTTTCACTTGAATATCTTGCAATAGAAAATTTATAACGTAATATTCACCTTTTTTTTTTAATTCGGCAAACTATTTATTTCATTTTCATTTTTCACGTGGAAAACTTGCAGTAGAAAATTAATTGTTGTAGTAATAATTTTATTGTGTTTTTCAATTGTTGGCAACTGCTATAACGAAAAATGTTTAAATTTGATAAGAAATTGATGTTAAATTGGTGGTTTTTTGTTAATTAAAAATTAACTATAATTTATTTCGATTCCGGATTACTTTAGTTGTCTCGGCCATATTTTAATACACATGTACGTATCTCTTCACAATTTTGGCTTCCAAATTGTGGATTTTTATATAGAATTACAAACAGACAGATAGACAAGTTTTCATTTTTATATATCTCTCTATTCTATGAAAAGTAACTAACGCTGTCCCGCCGCTGCCGCCGGTTTTGAATTTTTTGTGACCGGAGGTCTTTCTTCGTTAATATTAAGAAAACTATTGCATACAAATATTTGAAAATCAGTGGTATTATAGCGAAATGTTTGATCAACACAATAATGCATACAGTTTTCAAATCGAAGAATTATTTTAAGAGATATTTAATGCTAAAGTTGGACAAAATAGTTCCATTAAAAAAAAAATTATAAGAGCAAAAGCTATACATGGGAATTTAATCATTTTTAGATCATTTTATTCAATAGAAGATCCCGGTCTGCAAAAATTTCATTAATTTTTTTTTTTTATTTGACTCATTTTTTGAGGTTTTATTTCTATTTTAAATTCAAATATTCAGGATTTCGACAGATATTTTTACATATTTTAGAAAATGGTATTAATTTAAACTGTTGCCAACGTATAAACAGGGCAAACAATAATGTTTGCTTCAAATAAAAAAATTATTTACATGTTACTATTATAAACAGAAAAAAACCTTCAAATTACAATTAAATAATTAGGTATAAAAAGCAGGCACTTATTGGAAATTACGCCATAAAAACTATATTTACATGTGAATTTTAAAAGAGAAAGGATATTGTAAAATAAATTTATTAATATGCGTTAGAAATCTGAAATAGAACAAATTACGTCACATTAAACTTATTATGCAAAATGAACAAAAAAATAGTATTGCAAAACAGTTAAAATTTAAAAATTGCGCGAGACAAAATATTAGAGGTTAAATGTTAAATTTTTTCAAAATTTTATTATTTGTCGTTTGATGTGAGCTGTTCAGCTATAAGCATGCAATTATTTATGTTTCAACATAATTAGGGGCTGAGTTAGAAAAATTGCTTTAAATACACAAGTTAGAGCCCAGAGGGTTAAATATTAGACTTTTTTCAAAATTTTATTATTTGCTGTTTGATGTGAGGTGTTCAGCTATAAGTATGCAAAATTTCATGTCTCCAACTTAATTAGGGTCTGAGTTAGAAAAATTGCTTAAAATACACAAGTTAGAGCCCAGAGGGTTAAATAATAGACTTTTTCAAAATTTTATTATTTGTAGTTTGATGTGAGGTGTTCAGCTATATGTATGCAAAATGTCATGTCTCCAACTTAATTAGGGGCTGAATTAGAAAAAATGCTTAAAATACAGAAGTTAGAGACCGGGGGGTTAAATATGACTTTTTCAAAATTTTATTATTTGCCGTTTGATGTGTGGTGTTCAGCTATAAGTATGCAAATTTTCAAATCTACGACATATATAGTTTCTGAGAACGGGCTCTGTGACAGACGGACAAACAGACAGACAAAGGAGTGAGACAGGTAGGGTTTCGTTAGATGGACGAAACTCTAAAAACATGCTGCGGATGACTGTAACAGCATCCTAAAATTACATTACCATCAGCGATCTACCAATCCCGAATTTAGTTTATATTCGTTTCTTATTTCTTATTCTTTTGTGCGGCCCTGTAAAATAATTATCAATATTATATACAGTAAAACCTCTGAATAGCGGACACCCCGATAATGCAGAATTTGTCCTCTATTTAGAGGTGACCGCTACTGAGAGTAAAACATGTACAGTTATTTAAGAGTTGGTAATCGAAAAAATGTCCGCTAAATAGAGGTAGCCGCTAATCGGGTGTGTCCGCTATGGAGGTTTTACCAGTAAAACTTCTGAATAGCGAACACCTCGGGAGGGCAGAATTTGTCCTCTATTTGGAGGTGTTCGCTACTGAGAGTAAAAAATGTACAGTTATTTAAGGGTTGGTAATCGAAAAAATGCCTCCCGGATCAATAAACACTCATGTCTTTTGTTTTATCATCCACAATTGTATGTCATACAACATGCCAGATTTTATACAACAGGCTAAAAACGGTCACCATGGTACGGAATACTGTATTATTATTTGTTTGCCCACCAAAACTGGTTGCCACGGGTTGTTGCAAGGTTTGTGATCACGTGGTTGAAACTGATCTATTCAATATTACTGCGTGCGTATTTTTTTTTATTTGCTCCATGTGTTCAAATCAGTTGTCTACGAAAACATCAACCGGTGACAGTGACGCACACCAAATTTCTGTGACGTATGCAGATAAATTGGGCTTTTTTAAGAGTTTTTTCTATATAATTTTTAAACGGTTTGGAACTTATTTTTCATAGTAGGTGCATTCAGTAGGCGACCCTCATAGGTACCTTCTGATGCAATCAGAAACGAAATCCGACAAATAGTTTTTGAGTTATGCTTGACGAAAGGTTTTTATTAGGCTTTTTTTTTTAGTAGGACATGGCGTTAATATCCATCGTAGTAGTAAAGTGTCCGGACAGTAATATTTCGCTGAGTATTAGCCTTCGCTTCGCTCAGACAACTATTAAAATATTGTTCAATAAAAAAAGTCCTTCCGGCCAGTGCCGGGAGGAAGAGGTAGCTTTCATATTCCTTATTTTAAAAAAGCCAACTTATATTATTCAAAAACACGAAGCTCAATTAAGTGGAAACCGAATGTAGGAGATTCAATACTAATTTTTATCAATACTAAATCATTATGAATGAGAATTTCGCGAAATTAGTCAGCTTTATCCAAGCTGCTTTTAATTAAAGTAACGTATATTTGGCTGCCAAATTCGGCGATTTCTTAAAGTGCCTGCCATTTTAAGACAACATGGTGGATGAGGCTAACCAGTGAACTTGGTCGAGACCTTAGTAATTGCTGTGCACATGCTCACTCACATCGGAATCGGTTGATATATACGAGTGCTGTCGCAGGCAAAAAATCAGGTTTTTCAAAATGTCGCCCACGTTAGGAATTGAAACTACTATATCTGAGCCATTTTTTAAGATAAAGGCAAACAAAAAATGCTCCTGAATCCTTATATCAAGGTCAAATACTTAAGAAAGAAACCTTTTCCAATTTCTAATTTTTTTGCACCTCACTTTAAATATAATTTGTTTTAATTTAATGGCCGCCATTTTGAAACAAGATGGCTGATGAAGCTGGCCAGCGAAATTGGTCGAGATATTGATGTATACTATCCATATGCCTTCTTCCATCGAAATAGGGGAATACGTGTGGTATCGCGTGACAAATACAAGATCGTTTCAAAGTGTTAGCCATGATAGAAATTCAAAGTGCTATAATTCAACCACTTTTTAAGATATAAACAAAAGAACAAATTTTCAGAAACAAATACTGCTCCGAATCTTTGTATCAAGGCCAAACACATAAAAAAAATCTTTTCCATTTTCCAATTTTTTAATACCTCATTTTAAATTTTAAAATACATTTTTAAAAAAAAATCGCAACCCTTTTGAAACAAGATGGCGAATGAAGCTGGCCAACGAACTCGGTCGAGACATTGGTATGCACTATCTACAGACCAAGTAATATCCAAATCGGTTCATAAATACGCCTGTTATCGAAAGACAAAAAAGTCCTTCCGGCCAGTGCCGGGAGGAAGAGGTAGCTTTCATAATCCTTATTTAAAAAAAGCCAACTTATATCATGCAAACACACGAAGCTCAATTTAGTGGAAACCGAATATAGGAGATTCAATACTATTTTTTATCAATATAATGAATGAGAATTTCGCGAAATTCGTCAGCTTTATCCAAGCTGCTTTTCTTTAAAGTAACTTATATTTGGCTGCCAAATTCGGATATTTCTTAAAGTGCCTGCCATTTTAAGACAACATGGTGGATGAGGCTAAGCAGTGAACTTGGTCGAGACCTTAGTAATTGCTGTGCACATGCTCACTCACATCGGAATCGGTTAATATATAGGAGTGCTGTCGCATGCAAAAAATCAGATTTTTCAAAATGTCACCCACAATAGAAATTGAAACTGCTATATCTGAGCCATTTTTTAAGGTAAAGACAAACAAAAAATGCTCCTGAATCCTTATATCAAGATCAAATGCTTAAGAAAGAAACCTTTTTCAATTTCTAATTTTTTTGCATCTCACTTTAAATATATATATATTTTTTAATTTAATGGCCGCCATTTTGAAACAAGATGGCTGATGAATCTGGCCAACGAACTTGATCGAGGTGTTGATGTATACTATCCACATGCCTTCTTACATCGAAATAGGCGAATACGTGTATTATCGCGTGACAAATACAAGATTGTTTAAAAATGTTAGCCATGCTAGAAATTCAAAGTGCTATAAATCAACCATTTTTTAAGATATCAACAAAAGAACAAATTTTCAGAAACAAAAACTGCTCCGGAATCTTTGTATCAAGGCCAAACACATAAAAAAATCTTTTTCATTTTCCAATTTTTTGGTATCTCATTTAATTTTTTTTATTTTTTAATTTTTTTAAATGGCCGCCATTTTGAAACAAGATGGCGGATGAAGCTGGCCAACGAACTCGGTCGAGATATTTGTATGTACTATGTACTCACCAAGGTACATCCAAGTCGGTTCATAAATACGCCTGTTATTACGTGAGAAAAATCAGGACGTTTCAAAATGTCAACCACGCTAGAAATTCAAAATGCTATAACTCAGCCATTTCTTAAGATATAGACGAAACAAAAACAGCTCCCGAATCTTTTTATCAAGGTCAAACACATAAGAAGAAAATATTTTTTTCAATTTTCAATTTTTGGTACCACATCTCAAATTTAAATTTTTCTTAAAAATTTAAATGGCCGCCATTTTTAAACAAGATGGCGGGTGAAGCTGGCCAACGAACCCGGTCGAGACATTGATATGTACTATGTATAAACGAAGTTACATCCAAATCGGTTCAAAAATACGCTTTTTATCGCGTGACAAAATTCAGGACGTTTCAAAATGTCAGCCACGCTAGAAATTCAAAATGCTATAACTCAGCCATTTTTTAAGATATAGACGAAACAAAAACTGCTCCGAAATCTTTGTATAAAGGTCAAATACATAAGAAAAAAATATTTTTCCATTTTCAATTTTTTGGTACCACATTTCAAATTTTAAATTAAAAAAAAATTTAAATGGCCGCTATTTTGAAACAAAATGGCGGACGAAGCTGGCCAACGAACTCGGTCGAGAGATTGGTATGTACTATGTACACACCGAATTACATCAAAATCGGTTCATAAATACGCCTTTTATCGCGTGACAAAATTCAGGACGTTTCAAAATGTCAGCCACGCTAGAAATTCAAAATGCTATAACTCAGCCATTTTTTAGGATATAGACGAAACAAAAACTGCTCCGAAATCTCTGTATAAAGGTCAAATACATAAGAAAAAAATATTTTTCCATTTTCAATTTTTTGGTACCACATTTCAAATTTTAAATTAAAAAATAAATTTAAATGGCCGCCATTTTGAAACAAAATGGCGGATGAAGCTGGCCAACGAACTCGATCGAGAGATTGGTATGTACTATATACACACCGAATTACATCCGAATCGGTTCATAAATACGCCTTTTATCGCGTGACAAAATTCAGGACGTTTCAAAATATCAGCCACGCTAGAAATTCAAAATGCTATAACTCAGCCATTTTTTAAGATATAGACGAAACAAAAACTGCTCCGGAATCTTTGTATAAAGGTCAAATACATAAGAAAAAAATATTTTTCCATTTTTATTTTTTTTGGTACCACATTTAGAGTTTTAAATTTTTTTAAAACTTGTAATATATATATATCAATTTTGAACGGAGGGTGGTTTCGGGGTCTGGGGGTCATGATCGATGAAAATATACCAAAATTTTTTGAAATCGCTTTCCTCCGAACGGCTGCAATAGGTAGCTTTTTTGTAAAGAAAGCTACCTAAAATCAGGTCGTTTTAAAATGTCAGCCACAATAGAAATTCAAAATGTTATAACTCAGCCATTTTTTAGATATAGACGAAACAAAACCTGTTCCGGAATCTTTGTATTGAGATCAAACACATACGAAAAAATCTTTTTCATTTTCCAATTTTTTGGCATCTCATTTTAAATTTAAATTTCTTTGAATTGCCGCCATTTTGAAACAAGATGGCGGATGAAGCTGGCCAACGAACTCGGTTGAGTTATTTGTATGTACTATGTACACACCAAGGTACATCCAAATCGGTTAATAAATACGTCTGTTATCACGTGGCAAAAATCAGGGCGTTTCACAATGTCAGCCACGCTAGAAATTCAAAATGCTATAACTCAGCCATTTTTAGGTGCGTTCGTAATTATATAAATACGTAGCACCTATAGTCGTCGTTCAGTCCGTCTGTCCGTCTGTCCGTCTGTCCGTCTGTTCGTCCGTCCGCATATAACAGAGAAAACACTACCCAACCGAATGGTCTGAAATTTTAAATATATGATTGTTGCAAAATTTTGTCGAGCCATTTCAAATTTTATGAAAATCGGATGTATAGTTTAATTACAGGGACATTCAAAAGTTTTTCTTTACATTACGGCCAATGGGAAAAATTATTGCAAGTGCATTTTAATGATGTTACAGCCTTCCGAATGGTCTGAAATTTTAAATATATAACTGTTGCAAAATTTTGTCGAGCCATTTCAAATTTTATGGAAATCGGATGTATAGTTTAATTACAGGGACAGTCAAAAGTTTTTCTTTACATTACCGCCAATGGGAAAAATTATTGCAAGTGCATTTTAATGATGTTACAGCCTTCCAATTGGTCTGAAATTTTAAATATATAATTGTTGCAAAATTTCATTGAGCTATTTCAAATTTTATGAAAATCGGATGTAAAGTTTAATTACAGGGACATTCAAAAGTTTTCCGTTTCATTACGGGGAATGGGAAAAAAATTATCGCAAGTGCATTTTAATGATGTTATAGACTATGCACTTATGAAGTGCAAAAAAATATACATTCAGTACAATATGGGGTGCAAAAAATAATTATAAAACTAGCTATAGTACGAACGCACCTCATTTGCCACTTTGGTGAGCAATTTCCAACTTGTTTAAGATATAAACGAAACAAAAACTGCTCCCGAATCTTTTTATCAAGGTCAAACACATAAGAATTTTTTTTTTCAATTTTCAATTTTTTGGTACCACATTTCTAATTTAAATTTTTCTTAAAATTTTAAATGGCCGCCATTTTTAAACAAAATGGCGGATGAAGCTGGCCAACGAACTCGGTCGAGATATTTGTATGTACTATGTACTCACCAAGGTACATCCAAGTCGGTTCATAAATACGCCTGTTATTACGTGAGAAAAATCAGGACGTTTCAAAATGTCAACCACGCTAGAAGTTCAAAATGCTATAACTCAGCCATTTCTTAAGATATAGACGAAACAAAAACTGCTCCCGAATCTTTTTATCAAGGTCAAACACATAAGAAGAAAATATTTTTTCAATTTTCAATTTTTGGTACCACATCTCAAATTTAAATTTTTCTTAAAAATTTAAATGGCCGCCATTTTTAAACAAGATGGCGGGTGAAGCTGGCCAACGAACCCGGTCGAGACATTGGTATGTACTATGTATAAACGAAGTTACATCCAAATCGGTTCATAAATACGCTTTTTATCGCGTGACAAATTTCAGGACGTTTCAAAATGTCAGCCACGCTAGAAATTCAAAATGCTATAACTCAGCCATTTTTTAAGATATAGACGAAACAAAAACTGCTCCGAAATCTTTGTATAAAGGTCAAATACATAAGAAAAAAATATTTTTCCATTTTCAATTTTTTGGTACCACATTTCAAATTTTAAATTAAAAAAAAAATTAAATGGCCGCCATTTTGAAACAAAATGGCGGACGAAGCTGGCCAACGAACTCGGTCGAGAGATTGGTATGTACTATGTACACACCGAATTACATCAAAATCGGTTCATAAATACGCCTTTTATCGCGTGACAAAATTCAGGACGTTTCAAAATGTCAGCCACGCTAGAAATTCAAAATGCTATAACTCAGCCATTTTTTAGGATATAGACGAAACAAAAACTGCTCCGAAATCTGTGTATAAAGGTCAAATACATAAGAAAAAAATATTTTTCCATTTTCAATTTTTTGGTACCACATTTCAAATTTTAAATTAAAAAAGAAATTTAAATGGCCGCCATTTTGAAACAAAATGGCGGATGAAGCTGGCCAACGAACTCGGTCGAGAGATTAGTATGTACTATATACACACCGAATTACATCCAAATCGGTTCACAAATACGCCTTTTATCGCGTGACAAAATTCAGGACGTTTCAAAATATCAGCCACGCTAGAAATTCAAAATGCTATAACTCAGCCATTTTTTAAGATATAGACGAAACAAAAACTGCTCCGGAATCTTTGTATAAAGGTCAAATACATAAGAAAAAATATTTTTCCATTTTCAATTTTTTGGTACCACATTTCAAATTTTAAATTAAAAAAAAATTTAAATGGCCGCCATTTTGAAACAAAATGGCGGACGAAGCTGGCCAACGAACTCGGTCGAGAGATTGGTATGTACTATGTACACACCGAATTACATCAAAATCGGTTCATAAATACGCCTTTTATCGCGTGACAAAATTCAGGACGTTTCAAAATGTCAGCCACGCTAGAAATTCAAAATGCTATAACTCAGCCATTTTTTAGGATATAGACGAAACAAAAACTGCTCCGAAATCTGTGTATAAAGGTCAAATACATAAGAAAAAAATATTTTTCCATTTTCAATTTTTTGGTACCACATTTCAAATTTTAAATTAAAAAAGAAATTTAAATGGCCGCCATTTTGAAACAAAATGGCGGATGAAGCTGGCCAACGAACTCGGTCGAGAGATTGGTATGTAATATGTACACACCGAATTACATCCAAATCGGTTCATAAATACGCCTTTTATCGCGTGACAAAATTCAGGACGTTTCAAAATATCAGCCACGCTAGAAATTCAAAATGCTATAACTCAGCCATTTTTTAAGATATAGACGAAACAAAAACTGCTCCGGAATCTTTGTATAAAGGTCAAATAGATAAGAAAAAAATATTTTTCCATTTTTAATTTTTTGGTACCACATTTCAAGTTTTAAATTTTTTTAAAAATTTTAAATGGCCGCCATTTTGAAACAAAACGGCGGATGAAGCTGGCCAACGAACTCGGTCGAGACATTGGTATGTACTATGTACACACCGAATTACTTCGAAATCGGTTCATAATTACGGGAGTTACAGTGTGACATAGGTCATATATATATATATATATATATATATATATATCAATTTTGAACGGAGGTTGGTTTCGGGGTCTGGGGGTCATGATCGATGAAAATATACCAAAATTTTTTGAAATCGCTTTCCTCCGAACGGCTGCAATAGGTAGCTTTTTTGTAAAGAAAGCTACCTAAAATCAGGTCGTTTTAAAATGTCAGCCACAATAGAAATTCAAAATGTTATAACTCAGCCATTTTTTAGATATAGACGAAACAAAACCTGTTCCGGAATCTTTGTATTGAGATCAAACACATACGAAAAAATCTTTTTCATTTTCCAATTTTTTGGCATCTCATTTTAAATTTAAATTTCTTTGAATTGCCGCCATTTTGAAACAAGATGGCGGATGAAGCTGGCCAACGAACTCGGTTGAGTTATTTGTATGTACTATATACACACCAAGGTACATCCAAATCGGTTAATAAATACGTCTGTTATCACGTGGCAAAAATCAGGGCGTTTCACAATGTCAGCCACGCTAGAAATTCAAAATGCTATAACTCAGCCATTTTTAGGTGCGTTCGTAATTATATAAATACGTAGCACCTATAGTCGTCGTTCAGTCCGTCTGTCCGTCTGTCCGTCCGTCCGCATATAACAGAGAAAACACTACCCAACCGAATGGTCTGAAATTTTAAATATATGATTGTTGCAAAATTTTGTCGAGCCATTTCAAATTTTATGAAAATCGGATGTATAGTTTAATTACAGGGACATTCAAAAGTTTTTCTTTACATTACGGCCAATGGGAAAAATTATTGCAAGTGCATTTTAATGATGTTACAGCCTTCCGAATGGTCTGAAATTTTAAATATATAACTGTTGCAAAATTTTGTCGAGCCATTTCAAATTTTATGGAAATCGGATGTATAGTTTAATTACAGGGACAGTCAAAAGTTTTTCTTTACATTACCGCCAATGGGAAAAATTATTGCAAGTGCATTTTAATGATGTTACAGCCTTCCGAATGGTCTGAAATTTTAAATATATAATTGTTGCAAAATTTCATTGAGCTATTACAAATTTTATGAAAATCGGATGTAAAGTTTAATTACAGGGACATTCAAAAGTTTTCCGTTTCATTACGGGGAATGGGAAAAAAATTATCGCAAGTGCATTTTAATGATGTTATAGACTATGCACTTATGAAGTGCAAAAAAATATACATTCAGTACAATATGGGGTGCAAAAAATAATTATAAAACTAGCTATAGTACGAACGCACCTCATTTGCCACGTTTATGAGCAATTTCCAACTTGTTTAAGATATAAACGAAACAAAAACTGCTCCCGAATCTTTTTATCAAGGTCAAACACATAAGAATTTTTTTTTTTCAATTTTCAATTTTTTGGTACCACATTTCTAATTTAAATTTTTCTTAAAATTTTAAATGGCCGCCATTTTTAAACAAAATGGCGGATGAAGCCGGCCATCGAACTCGGTCGAGACATTGGTCTGTACTATGTATAAACGAAGTTACATCCAAATCGGTTCATAAATACGCCTTTTATCGCGTGACAAAATTCAGGACGTTTCAAAATGTCAGCTTCGCTAGAAATTCAAAATGCTATAACTCAGCCATTTTTTAAGATATAGACAAAACAAAAACTGCTACGGAGTCTTTGTATAAAGGTCAAATACATAAGAAAAAAATATTTTTCCATTTTCAATTTTTTGGTACCACATTTCAAATTTTTAATTTTTTTAAAAAATTTAAATGGCCGCCATTTTGAAACAAAATGGCGGATGAAGCTGGCCAACGAACTCGGTCGAGACATTGGTATGTACTATATACACACCGAATTACATCCAAATCGGTTCATAAATACGAGAGTTACAGTATGACATAGGTCAGATATATATATATATATATATATATATATATATATATATATATATATATATATATATATATAAATTTTGAACGGAGGGTGGTTTCGGGGTCTGGGGGTCATGATCGATGAAAATATACCAAAATTTTTTGAAATCGCTTTCCTCCGAACGGCTGCAATAGGTAGCTTTTTGTAAAGAAAGCTACCTAAAAAACATGGTAAAAAAATATATCTCTAACATGAAATACCACTTTCATTTTTTAATATTTAAAGATTCATTTTCTTTCAATACAATCAAATGTGTTTAAGGGGACCGGGTAAGCGAAATTCAAACAAAAAAATCAGTTTTTAATTTTTTATATCATTAAATAATTAAATTTTATCTTTTCAAAGATGTATTACACATGTTTATATATATAAAAGAATTGTTGGATTTTTTCATTCTTTCTATGAGCACTTACTTCACAGCAGTGGGCTACTTTTTTAAAATTCAGATTTTCTTGATTGGCACCACTTTTCTTGAGTGGTAAATTTCCCATTGTTTTTGCCTTAATTAACATGTTATTAAATAAGACGAATTTTACTATTTGAAAAAAGTTATGCCAATCAAGAAATCAGAATTTTATAAAAGTAGTCTACTGGCGACACTGTTTTACAACTTTAATTGACTTTTTCTCAAGACTTCGATTTTTCAGGTTTGTGTTCCTTTTTTTTCAACATCTGTTAAATTTAAGAACTCAGATTTTACTAAATATGTTATGTTATAGTGCATATTTTACCACAGGAATTTACAGATTTGTTTAAAATTATTTATTTTAGGCAGTGAAATCTTACCAAAAATGCTAATTCAAAAATGTCTTTCAATAAATAACTAATAATTAATTTTCAGTTTCACTTAGAAAGAAAATGGTCTGTTAAAATACATAAAGCATGTTATTCGAACTACTGTAAAAAATCTAGACCTCTATCTTTCACCATTCCTGAGAAAAAGTACATACAATTGGTGTATTTTAACATGGTCGAGATAGAACTTTCCCGGTCCCCTTAAATTGGGAATCAGAAAAAAATGGGAATTGTGCGAAAATATACGTTTTCGTACGCGGTAATTTCTCTCTGAATAATTTTATGCGGAATTTCAACTGTGAATTGTTGTACAGGATAAAAAGCATATTATACAATGTAAAAAATCAAACTAAAAAAATATATAAAAGATTTAATAATATTTAATTATTTTAGAAAACATGTATACAAACGTTTATGTATATCCGCATTTGATGAACATAAAATATGTATATATATATATGTATTTCAATAATAAAAAGAAATCTGACAGGTGTTATCAATGGAAAAAATTTAGCTTCATAAAGATCTTTCCATTTTCACGAAGAGTATAAAAGGGAAATTAGGAAGGATTACTAAATAAATAAAAATAGAAAATAAGATGTGTGGTTAGAGGAGAGCATGAATTTTTATCGCATACTGCAAAGACTCAAGCATTTAAATCTGATCAGCCGGCAATGGACCTTATTTTGTTTAAAGAAACATTTAATATATGATATAACATAATTTGCAGGATTTTTATTCCATTAAGATGAACATCCCATACACAAATTTCAGTCGATTGGCACACCTTTTCTTTAGCAAATGCATTTGTTATTGTGTAAAGAAAATGTACCAATTAAAAAAAAATATATATATCTAACACTTTTTTGTTGCAGGAACAAAAAATCGTATATTTACATTATAAATTCTTTCTTTTCTTTTCTTTTCCTTTATTTTTATATTGAGACTAAGAATAAATACTGCAAGGCCATTTTGTACTAATGAGGATTGTGCTTTTCAAACTGACGAAGCGAACGGTTGGTTATCTTCTTGTACGATTAATTTTTTTAAATAAAAAGAACATTTTTGAAAAATAATGTTACTTTCCTTAAGACTTAGTTATTGACTGGAAACTAAACCTAATTTTTTATATATTTCACGGAAGTTTCCTTGTTTTAGTTGGAAAATGCTTGCCTAATAATTGTTTAAATGCTTGAATGTCCAATTACGGAATACAATGATAACTGATGTAGCACAGTTTGTTTTAAAAGCGGTGTGATTGTATTTGATTATGTTTTATACGCTGTCAAGCATTTTATTTTTTAACACTATCTCGTAATCTAAATATAAAGATATAAAAAGTTTTGTTTTAATGACATAACTTCAGTACTATATTATTTGTGTAAAAAATAGCAAAAATGAGGTTACCTTACTTTTCTTCCGATCCATTATATATCATATAGATTTCTGTGTATTTTTCAATTCTAACGTCTTGGAATAATGAAAAGGAGAGATTAAGTAAAATATGTCGCACAGAAAATTATGAATCGAATTTTCAAAAAGCCTAAAGTAAAAGAAAATCATTTTAGTGTTTAATGTGTAGAGTGATTTATGTAACACTTTAATGTGTTTACTATCTACTCATAATAGGAATAAAATATATTTGAAACTGTACACAAAGCTTATTATGGTTTCTATATTATTTCAAATAATTAAAAAAAATCAAAAATAGTTTTATATTATTCTAAATATAATTTCCTTCAGAAGCAAAAATAAATGGTTATTGTAGTAGCAAATAGAAGAAAATAAATTTTTAGCACTAGGAGGATAATTTAAATATATTCTTGTTTTTTTTTTTTTTTTTTTTAAATAAATGTTTCAAAATATCAAGAAAAGTCTAATAACATTGATTGAATTAAGACATTCTTTAAATTGCTTGTATTTATATTTTTTTCGCTTTTCTAAATATTAGAAATAAAACGAAATTCATGTAATTTTAAACATATTTATCATCTCCTTCTGTAACATTTCATTCTGCCTTTGAAAAATTCAAAAAAAGAAAAGCATCATTAAAAAACAAATTTTTTAAATAATAAAAAATGAAATATTTTTACATGTGAATACTGACTAAAAGCATTGTGAAGACATATACTGTTTTGCTCTTGTATAAAATAATAAAAAATGAAATATTTTTACATGTGAATACTGACTAAAAGCATTGTGAAGACATATACTGTTTTGCTCTTGTATAAAAATTTTTAAAATATCCGTTATATATCCACTTCCATATTAAGTAGAATCTCTATCTTCTGCAGAAATAATATAAATATCAACGAAAATTTAATAAATATTTATAAGATTTATACTATGTAAAATCAGCAGTAATATTAATTTGTTATGGCCTTGTTCGCCCCCCTTTTTCTGCTTGACTTTTCGAAAAAGAGTCGTCGCAAAGAATTATTGCAACCATTTCTTTTTTTACTTTACTGTTTTTCATTTTTTTAAAGTAGATGTAAATATTCTGGAAGCGAGTGATCAGCGATATGTCTGATCTGAACCAGACTTGCCTTGGTCATAATAAAAACTATTCATACTCATTTATAAAAAGTCATTCAGCATATTTTATTGAATTTATGTGATTAATCCTGATTCGAAGTAATATAATTTATTATCGTCTGTTGTTGAAATCCTCATGTTGGCTTCTGCGACAGGATGTCTGGACTGATGTTTCATTTTTATTATTTTTGATTCTGAAGACTTGAGGTAGGCTCACTCTAATTTCTAATTTTATTGTTGAATGATTGAAAATAAAATATGTCGACGAACCCTAATGTTGAAACATTAAAAAAGAAAAGAGCAGGTTTACGCACTCAAACGACAAAGTTGTGTACAAAATTATGCACAACGCTTGAAGATGACTCTATGCCATTAGAAAATAAATTTGATTTATTAAATATATGTAACGATCAGTTAAACAATAAATATGAAACATTAAAAAGTTAAATTCCGATATCAAAGATATTATTGCTGACTACGATTTCGAGAAAGAAATCGAAAGTTCTGAAAATTATAGTGAGAAAATAATTGAATCGCGTTATAAGATAACGAAGTTCTTAAATGAACATAACTCCCAGAAACAAAATAACGCTTTTCAAGATTTCATGAAAAATGAATCCGGTTCTCAAAACGGAAATTTAGAGAGTTCTATGAATTGCCGAAGCTCACTATAAACAAATTTTTTGGTGACAGCAGTTCCTGGTTAGAATTTTGGGGGCAATATTCAAATGCGATCGAAAAGAATTTTAATTTAACTCCTGTTGATAAATTTGTCTACTTAAAATCTCTTCTTGGAGGTAGTGCATATAATGCTGTTGCAAGTTTTTCGCTTTCGGAGGAAACCTTTAAATCTGCACTTGATTTTTTAAAAGCTCGTTACAGTCGTGACGACCTAGTCATCAGTGCACATATGGGCAAATTATTAAATTTAAAACAGTTAAAGAATACTTCTAATGGTAAAGAATTTCGGGAATTGTATGGTAGCTGTGAAAGAGAAATCAGAAATTTAAATTCTCTCATTGTTACAGTAGGAAGTTATGGTCATCTCCTACGTCCTATTTTATTAAAGTTTATACCTTCTGAAATGGCGTTAGATTTTAATTGTAAATGAACCAATGGTGAAAAACAGGAGTTTCGAAGAGCTTCTTTCCTTCATTAAAAACGAAGTTCAATCGCGAGAATCTACGATGGCACTCCGGAACTCTGAAAATAGTTTAGTGCTTAAAAAGAAAAGAATAAATGTAATAACAATTATAAACATTTGAGCAATTATAAACGTGAGATTCCTTCAACTTCTGCATTGACTACTAATGTAAAAAAAATGTTTGTATATTTTGTGATAATGAAAATGACTTAAAATTGTGTAAAGACTGTACTGTTCCTCAAGAATGGGATAAATTGCGCATACAACGACGATGTTGTACCTGTTTCCGGACATTCCACACGTCGGTCAATTCTAAATTTAAATGAGAACATTGTAAATTTTGCAATGGAAATTTTCACCAGATCTTTGATTTGTTTAAAAAATTCTAATCAAACAGTTCCCAAATAAATCACATCAGCTGAATCTGTTATTAGTTCGATATCTCACTGTAAAGCCCATTCATATGAAAATTCCTTTAAAAAAGTTACTTTATAAACAACTTGCGTAAATGTGGAATCTGGAATAAATTCCGAGCTTTCATTATGTTTATATGATTTAGGAAGTCAAAGGTGATTTGTTACAAAGAAATTAGTATCAAAATTAAATCATCGATTTATTCGTCAAGAACAAATTCAAATTTCTTCCTTTGCAGCTGTTAAACCACAAAGAAAAACATTTGACGTTGTGCAATTAGAATTATCCCATATTGAAAACAAATCGCGTTCCATATTTATTGAGGCATTAGTCACGGATGTAATTTTTAACTCTACGATTTATCTTCCCCTTCTCTCTAGACAGATAAAAAATAAACTGACACCTTTTAAACAGTCAAATATTGTTGCATCATGCGATTCTAAAATAAATGTTCTTATTGGGGCAGATTATTTTGATCAAATCTGTTACGGTGGGGAAATTTAAAAAAAATAACTAAATCTCTCTTTTTATGTGATAGTTTATTCGGTTATTCTCTTTGTGTGTTTATGAAGATAAAAAAAAGAAAAATGAAAAGTGCTGCTCTTTAAATCTGTCGGTTGCAACTCCAGTTGGGGGAAGATTTGAAGTTTTTTATGGGAAATTGAATCTTTAGGTATTACTCAGTCAAATGATAATATTTCTGATGTAGATAAGGAAATCGTGAATAAATTTGAGAATAACTAAAATTCGTAAATAATAGGTATGAAACGTGTTTATTGTGGAAGGATGAGAAAAATAAAGTCGGAAATAATTTTAGAATAGCTAAAAATCGCTTTGTGGAATTGAATCGTAAACTTGAGAAGGATAATGACTTATGTAAATTTATAAAGCTATTGTATTAGAAAACAAATGACTGTTGGAATTGTAGAAGAATGTCCTGATAACATAATTGAGAGTGGATATTTTATGCCGCACAGACCAGTTTTAAGAGAGGATAAATTAAGTACCAGAGTAAGGATGGTTTTCAATGCTTCTTCTAAAGAAAAACATTTAAATTCGCTAAATGGTTGTTTATATCCAGGTCCTAATCTTAATGCAGAGATACTTAATATATTATTTAATTTCAGAATACATAATGTTGCATTTTGCGCTGACTTACAGGAAGAGATTTTTTTTTTTTTTAAATTGGCATAACAGAAGAAGATCGGGTTTATTTAAAAATTTTGTGGTTTGGTGGCGAAAAGGATGACTTAATTTTTTTGAGATTTATACGAGCTGCTTTTGGGGTAATTTGCAGTTCCTTTCTTTTGGCTGCAACAATCAAATCCCATATACGTAAATATGTTGATCATCCTGAATTTGTTAATATTTTAGACTCTTCTTTTTATGTAGATGATTTGATGACGGGCTCAAACTCTGATGAAGACGCTTATTATCTATCCTCATCAGCTTCGGAAATTTTTAAAGAAGCTAGCATGAATTTCCGAAAGTTGAATACAAATTCTGTTAAACTTAGAAAATTATGGAAGGAAAATAAATTATGTGACTCAGAAGAAAATTTAAATATTTATTTAAAAAATTTTGAGATTATTATGGAATACTAATTAGGATATTTTACGTTTTGACATACAATCCTTTCCTGATTATTGGAAATTTAATCTATCTAAACGCGTTGTTCTTAAAGCCCTGTTAAAATTCTTTGATCATATTGGATTCATCGCACCATTTTCTGTTCGTATGAAAAGTTTGCTACAGGAAACATGGAAAAGGGGTTTGGAATGGGATGAAAAATTCCCTAATGATTTAAAAATTGAATGGGAATATTGGTGTGCAGAAATCGACCATTAATATAAATTTGAAGTGCCCCGCAAATATTTTCCACAGGGTCTAGAATTTTCGAATTTGATCGAAATTCATATTTTTTTAGATGCTAGTCCTAAGGCTTATGGGGCTGTAGCTTATTTTCGATGTACCACAAGTGATAATGAAGTTATGGCCATTCTTATTTGGGCAAAATGTAGAGTCGCTCCGATTAAATATTTGAAAATTCCTAGTCTTGAGTTAATGGGGCATTAATAGCTGCAAGGATGTCTAAATATCTGAAAAATGCATGTAAGTTTCATAATTTGGAAATTCATATCTGGTCAGAATTTACTATTGCGTTATATTGGATTAAAGGATCAGCCAAGGATTGGAAGCCCTTTGTGGCTAATAGGGTTGTAGAAATACTTTATTTGACTGATCCTAAAATCTGGAAGTATATTCCGGGTAAGGATAATCCGAGTGATCTTCTTACAAGAGGCAAGAATTTACATAACCCCCTGCAAGATAAATTATGTATTACGGTCCTGATTGGTTGTCATTACCAAAAGATAGTTGACCAAATCCTGAAAAGATACCATGTAATGAAAATATTTTGAATTAAACAAAATAATCAAATTTGAGTTCTTCGCAATTATCTTGTGCAGTAGGTTTTGTACCTCCAGAGTCGTTGTTAAAATTAGAAAATTTTCGTTCCCTTTCAAAATTACTTAACATCGCAACCCGGATCTTAAGATTTTGAAATAATATCAAAAAATCAAAAACTAAAATTTTAGTTGAGCTCACAGCTCCAGAAATTGAAAAGGCAGAATTTTAATGGTTAAAACAAACCCCCTTATCTGTCTTTAATCGTGAAATTGAGTTACTGAAAAGGGGAAAGCCCATCGATGAAGATACAGCCTTGTATACTATGAATCCAAAATTGGAACAGATGATCTGTTAATTTTATCTGGAAGATTAAAATTTTCAGAATTATCTCGAAGGGATAAGCACCCTTTTATACTTCCAAAAGGTAGCGTTTATACCAAATTGTTGATTCAGAATGCCCATGAAAAGGTTTTGCATTATCTAATTGAAACAATTTTAGCTCATTTACGAAAAAAAATATTTTATAATTAGAGCACAAAAATTTAAATAAAAAAGAAAAGTGCCCAGCTAAACTGATGGCATTGAGCTCACAGACTATTCACACTAATTGTATATTATACTCTTATTTTAAAGAATAATGCCACTCAAAAAATAAGTGAAGGGGAATTAGCCCCCGTTTCCCCCTTTATACTTAACCAGTAAACCTCCAAATATAATCAGGGAAGCTCCTTATCATAATAAACCGGTATACAAACTTCGGAGCAAATAGAATCATTCTGCATAAAAAACCCATTTATCTAAATTAAGAGGGCGGGCTAACCTCCCTTTTCCCCCTTTACCCTTAACCAATGAACACCAAAACTAATCAGGGAAGTTCCTTAACATAATAAACCGGTATACCAACTTCGGAGCAAATAGAATCATTCTGCGTGAAAAACCCATTTATCTAAATTAAGAGGGGCGGGCTAACCTCCCTTTTCCCCCTTTACCCTTAACCAATGAACACCAAAACTAATCAGGGAAGTTCCTTAACATAATAAACCGGTATACAAAATTCGGAGCAAATCGAATCATTCTGCATGAAAAACACATTTATCTGAATTAAGGGGGGTGGACTAACCCTGTTTTCCCCCCTTTATCCTTAACCAATGAACCCCCAAAACTAATCAGGGAAGTTCCTTAACATAATAAACCGGTATACCTAATTCGGAGCAAATCGAATCATTTTGCATGAAAAACACATTTATCTGAATTAAGAGGGTGGACTAACCCCGTTTTCCCTCCTTTATCCTTAACCAATGAACCCCCAAAACTAATCAGGGAAGTTCCTTAACATAATAAACCGGTATACCAAATTCAGAGCAAATCGAATCATTCTGCATGAAAAACCAATTTATCTAAATTAAAGGGGGGTGGACTAACCCCGTTTTCCTCCCTTTATCCTTAACCAATGAACTCCCAAAACTAATCAGGGAAGTTCCTTAACATAATAAACCGGTATACCAAATTCGGTGCAAATCGAATGATTCTGCATGAAAAACCCATTTATCTGAATTAAGGGGGTGGACTAACCCCCCTTTCCCCCCTTTATCCTTAACCAATGAACCCCCAAAACTTACATACATACATACATACATACAGAACGGGCGGGCACATTAGCTCTCAGGCTTTGATAGCCTGTGAGCTAAAAAAACTGTACTGAAATATTGCCATATTTGTAAAAAATTTAAAGCTTGTACTGAGAAGCAAGAAATTGCACCATTACCAAAAGATCGTATTACAGAATCACAGCCTTTCTATACCTGTGCTGTAGATTTTGGAGGTACTATTTATGTCAAAGAAAAAACTGGCCAAGAAAAGGCATATATAGTTCTATATAGTTCTTTTCACGTGCGCATTCACTAGAGCTGTGCATGTTGAACTGTGTACCAATTTAAATACAGAAACCCCCCTTTTATCATTTGCGAATTATCTGCAGTGATAATGCGAAAACATTTATCAAAACTGATAATTTACTCAGAGAAGTTTGGAACCGAATATAGAAAGATGAATATTTACATTATTTTAATTTATCGTTCCAAGAGCCAGTTGTTGGGACGGTTTTGGGGAACGCATGGTGCGTTCCGTAAAAACTCCCTTGAAGAAAGTTCTCGGAAGATCTTGTCTCTCATATGAAGAAATCCAAACCACTTTAACTGAAATCGAAGCTATGATTAATGGTCGTCCTTTAACGCACGCGTATGAAGAAAACAGTATACTGCTTTCGCTTACTCCTTCACGTTTCCTGATCGGCAAGCGAATAAATTCTCTGCCAGACTTTCACTGTTTTACTGAACTTAAAGCGAAAAAAGTAATTTTAACAAAAGTATTGAAATATCTATGTCGAATTTTCAATCATTTCTGGAAACGTTGGTGGCAGGTATATATGCTACAACTTCGTTCTGCCAATTTTTCAGTTCCAGTCAAAGCTCCGACTAAATTCGAAATCGGTGATGTTGTATTGATTAATAAAGATAAAACTCCAAGGTGCGTTGGAAATGTGGACGAATTACAGAGCTCTTTTTAGGAAGAGATTCGAAAGTTAGATTATGTGCAATTCAAACTTTTTCCGGTGTGATAAACAGACCAGTCTAATTTATACTAAACTGGAACTCCACATTATGGACTGTTTTTTTTACTTTTCACTTATAATGAACACTATGTTTACATTTTCATATTTTTAACCTTTACAAATCTATTTATTTTGTATATATTAGTTTCAGCATTTGTTCCTGTGAAAATATAATTATTTGCAATTCTCATTATTGTAAATATGTTCTAACATTTAATTGCCTTATTAATGTAGTTTGAAAATTTTGATAAAATTTAATCTGTATGATGAACAATAGTAATTGTTCATCCGGGAGCAATGTGTTAAAACCCCCTTTTTCTGTTTGACTTGGCGGAAAAGAATCATCGCCAAAAATTATTGCAACCCTTTCTTTTTGACTTTACTATTTTTCATTTTTGTTTTAAATGTAGATGTAAAAATTCTGAAATCAAGTGATTAGCACTATATCTGATCTGAACCAGGCTTGCCTTGGTCATAATAAAAACTATTCATATTCATTTATAACAAGTCGTTCAGCATATTTTATTGAATTTATGTGATTAGCTCTGATTCGAAGTAATATAGTTTATTATCGTCTGTTTTTGAAATCCTCAGGCCTAACACAGTTTTAAGCAGACGGTGGAAGTTAATTTTTTTTCATCATAGAGATATGAAATTTTTTGGAAATATAGATTTCACCATAAGCATAAAGAACACCTTAAAAGATATTTCCAACCTTACTATAGTTTTAAGATCTAAAAAATGAATAAAATTATAAACCGAAATTTTGAGATGCTCCATACGTCATATTTTTTCAGATATTTCGTCGAATTTGTATTTAATCCCTTAATTTTTTTTTTTTTTTTTTTTTTTTTTTTTTTTTTTTTTTACAAATTCGATATTGGTTTTCATGAAGATTTTGCCTTTAATATGTTACAAATAAAATGTAACTATTTAATGAAGTCGAATTTTAAAATGCATTCACAGTTTTTTTGTAAGCAACATCAGGATTCTTCCTTACAATTTTATGAATTTTGATCACAAAATATGTGCGCATGGAGCATTTAAAAATTCTAAAAACGTTGATAAATCAGTTTTGAGAAAAACAAATTTAAAGTATATTAAAAGGTCGAAAAGTTATTTGTGTACAAAATTAAAAATCTGCTCACTTTACGAAATGTTATAGCATTTGCATGCGGTTTTTAACGAATGGTTCAGAAGAAACTGGGGAATAATAATATGCAGAAAAATAATTTTGGATTTTGGGATCGATTTCTACTCAATGCGCCACAGTCCCCTTAATGAAATTAGAACATCGAAAAGAAATATTTAAATATAAACTGAAATTTAATAAATAAATAAAAAATACAGAATGTGAAATATCCTAGGAAAAACGTCAGATTTATTCCTGTTTAATAATGCATCATATTATTGATTTTTTTTTCACACTAGGGGCTCGGCCCCTACGAGCTAGGTTCGCCAACCCCTATTCAAACGCCGCAGTCTCAAAAAGCACGCTAATTTGATCGACTTGAAAAATATTTGGAAGATTGAATTATAATTTTAAAAACTGTGGCGCTCTCCCTATAATCGGGTTTCAATTCATTTCTCTTTGATTGGGGAATTTTAAGGAAAAATCAGCTGCTGTTAACAGATACAATTGCCGTTTTTGTCTTTGATTAAATAAAAGCAGTTAAATATTTCAAAATAAGCTAATATAAAATGAATTAAGTAAACAGAGTCTTTGTCTCCCGGTATTTTTTAACAAAGCGAAAAGAAAGTTCTTTTAAATAAGACATTTTAAATTTATCATTTTTAACCTGACGTAATTTTCACCAAACTTTTCTTTCTCTCTTTAATATTCACATGAAAATACTTTTGTTAGAAACGAAATGTTATTTGCACTGTCCTAACAATAATAGTTCAAAAGATGTTCTCGAAATATCAAGTAAATGTCTCCTTCAATTTTTAAATTTAAACTGTTTTGCAATGTTATTTTTTGTTCATTTTACGTAATAAGTGTAATGTGACGTAAATGTGACGTAATTTCTCCTATTTAAGACTTCTAACGCATGTTAATGAATTTATTACTCAACAATATCCTTTCTCTTTTAAAATTCACGCGTAAATATAGATTTTATGAAGTAATTTTCAGTAAGTTCCTGCTTTTTATACGTAATTATTTAATACTAATTTAAAAGTTTTTTTTTTTTTGTTTATAATAGTCACGTGTAAATATTTTTTTTATTTGAAGCAAACATTATTGTTTGCGCTGTTTATACAGTTGGCAACAGTTTAAATTAATACCATTTTCTAAAATAAGTAAAATATATCTCTCGAAATGCTGAAAATTTGAATTTAAAATAGAAATAATACCTCCAAAAATGAGACAAATAATAAAAAAATAAATAAATGCAGTGTTTACACCGGGGAATTTTAACATATAAAATGATCTAAAAAATAATTAATTCCTATGTGTTGTTTTTGCTGCTATAAAACTGTTTTAATGGAATGATTTTGTCCAACTTTAGCATTAAATATCTCTTAAAATAATTTTTCGATTTGAAAACTATCTGCATCAGCGTGCTTACCTAACATTTCTCTATAATACTACCGATTTTTATATTTTTGTATGCAATATTTTTCTTGATATTAACGGAGAAAGACTTCCGGTCACAAAATGTTCAAAATCGCTGGCGGCAGCACGGTGACAGCGTAGGTTACTTTTTTTTTTGGAATATAGATATACTTAATGAAATAAATTAACTTAATAAAAGTCTGTATGTACATATTGTAAATAGTCTTAAAAGATTGAACGCCTAAAAAGCAATTTTTAAAAGATAGTTGTACATTCTCTGAATTAGAGTATAATTAAATCTCTCAAATCCATTTATTTTGATAAAAAATATATACAAAATAGAACCTAATGTGTTCTGTAACAAAAAGTGTCTAGTCAGTGTTCTGGTATTAGATTCAAGTAAATGAGAGTCATAAAGTATACATTATATTTGTAAATGCGATGTCTCTTATCTGATGTTCTTTCAACGAATTATCGGAAAAATACATTGATTGTAACAAACAGCATATTAACTTTAGTTGAAATAATTAATGCTATACATGTCTTTTTAAATAAAAAGCAATAATATAACGTTAAATAAATATATGTAGTAATTAAGAAAAATAATAAACAATGCCTGAAAAGAAATAGCCCAGTGGTAAGGGAGCAAAAAAAAGCCGAATTCGGAATTAATTAGGGGAAAGCTGGAAATTTTTTTAATCCCTTCTATTTAGGTCTAGAATGAATATGCTATGTTTTCCTCCTCGTGCTAGGTAAGCGTTAGGAAATATGTATAGAATTATAACCAAAAATATTAATGATGGTTTTCATTTTATTCAGAATTTTATTCACTACAACATTTGTATTGACAATGTTTTTTGTAGAGTTAGCTGTTTTGAGATATTGTTAAGGAAATTAAAAAAAAACGTGTTTTTAGAAAATAAATATGTACATACTTTCTAACATTCGCCCAAGTACGAGGAAGAAAACATAGTACATTCATTTTAGACCTAAACTGAATAGATTAAAACAATTTCCAGTTTTCTCCTAATTAATTCTAAAGTCATCCCCTTGATGATGGGTCTAAAATTTTGAAGTAGAATTGTGATCTTAATATTCAACATAAGTATTAGGGTAGGTACTCATTTCATTCAGAATTTTAAGCTCTACAACATTTGTATTGACAATGTTTTTGACAGAGTTTGTTGTTTTGAGTTATTGTTATGGTATGCAAAAAAACGCGTTTTTTTTTACTATAAATCTATACATATTTCCTAACGTTCACCTAGTACGAGGGGGAAAACATAGCATATCCATTCTAGACCTAATCAGAAGGAATTAAAACAATTTCCAGCTTTCCCCTAATTAATTCGTAATTCAACCCCCTAACCACTGGGCTAAAAAGACATTACGTGATTTCATTAGTTTCTTTGTTATCTGTTATTTGATATTTCAGTAAGAATGAGCAATTTCTATTAATATATAGATTGATTATTCTATAATCAGTAATTAATTTCAAAATGTGGTTAAATTTATTGATTTTTAATTACATAAATTCAAATTTAGATTTATTATTTTGATTGTCATAAATTATTTTCATTTTATGGACTTCATTCCTTTCATCTGAGTGCGATACAATGTCAATAGAATCGAAATCAATTTATATTATCTTGAATATTATGTATCAACTATGATAAATTACCTGTTTTAGATAAATGTCATAAAAGTGGGAATTGATACTGATATTTGAAATTATAATAAGAATTATATGAGGATATAACGGTGTTTGTGAAATAATTCCTAAAGGTTCGCGCTTGAATGCTAAAACGTTTTTCTTCCATAATTAAACTACCATATGAGTCCAGTTATTCAAAAAGCTAGTTTAATACGGAATAGACAAAAATATTCCTGAAATACTGAACTAACTTATAACAAGGCTGATCAGCGTACATATCTAGATACATAAAGAAGATAACGTTGAGAAGAGAGAAAATTGAGAAAATAAATTAAAAACAATTGGTTCTATTCTATCTAATTCTATTTTAAAAATAGAATTTTAAAAAGTCCAAATTTATCAAGAATAGTACTTGTATAGCTTCTGACAAATTATTATTCATTTTAGAATATCAAGGTTCGTTTAGAAACATTTTAAGCTTGTCAAAAGATATAAATAAGGATTTATTAAATAATTTATTCTGAAACGTAAAACACTTTTAAAAGCTTTCTGACGGATGCAATTGAACTCTATCGTGTCATGGATTAAGAAACGTGCTTCAGGTCATTTGTAAGTTCGTTGTCATAAAATATTGAGTCGTAAAACATCGCAACGTAAACTTTAAACATAAAATGTTTCTTACAGAAGAGTATTATAAATTTACTTTTCAGATTAATGCATTGGACAATGATAGATATGTTAATTAATAAATATTTTCATCGAAAAGAGATTTTCAAATCTCTCTAACAGTTCTTATGTGATAGCAGTATATATGAAATATACATGCTATATTGTATTACGTTGTATACAGTTACAACATTCATAGTTTGGAAATATGCATGGTATGCTAATGGAGTTGTGAATAAAGAAGATGAGACATATAATTTATTGTTTAGCAGTTGTCAGTGAAGTAACTGAGGAGGTGTTCACAAGATGATGGCTGTTTCTTTTAATCGGACAAATAGTTTCTGATTACAGTCGCTGAAAACTTCCACAAGTAAAAATGATTAGAAATTTTCCTCTTATTTCGGTGCCTAATTTATGGTATTTTTCTTTGAAAATTATGGTAAAAAATTTATATTTCTCCTTACAGGAGTCAGTTTCCTCGGGTATTATAACATTTCACTGACACCGATAATAGGTTGTCTTTGTTGTCACAATATGGCGAACCACTACAGATAAAGTAAACTTCCAGTAAAAATTAATATCAGCTTTTGCCATTATTTTTGACTGAAATTTTCCATTAATGAGGCGTTTAAATAAAGAAAAAATTTCTACTTTAAACTATTGGTGGACGTTTACTCCGTGGTAATGAACTCCTAAGAATGCGGTTACAGTTGAAGCTTCATTATTTTAAGGATATTCCAGTTCCTCTTTCTTTATAGATCCATGGGTATTCTTGTAGACTTATTTTTTTTAAATTAAAAGTGCAACATTTGAAATGCTTAATAAAACATGATTATTAAAGTATTTACAAATATATTTACGAAAATATGTTTAATAAAATGTATACTAATACGTTCACAAAAAATAGACAATTTTTTTTTTTAAATTAACAGAGGAGATCTAACATTTCCCAAAATTGCAAGTTACATTAATTGAATTTTTGTTTAATAGGAATGAAATTTTCTACTTGTATTGTTGCACTCGTAATCTTATTCGCATTGAGCAAAACTTCTTAAATTTAACTTCTAGGACTCAGTGTCCATCCAAAAATTAAAAAAAAATGGTATGTTTCTTAGAAATTAAGGCAAGGCTATTTCATCAAAACAATCTGAATTTCTACGGTATTGTATACTCTGTTTCAATGTACGTGACCTATGAATCTCTAACAGGTAAAAAACTAAAGCCCGTTTGAATCGTTTTGGGACAATCTATATATTGTTAAGAATAAAATAGTATTAGAAAAAGAATACTCCATTCTACCAATCCCATCGTACTAATTCTGAAGTAGCTAAAAATATGTACATGAGAGAAAATGTTTTATTTCAAATATATATATGGGTGAATATCACAAAAAGTGAGATTATGAAAACAAAAATTTTGGAAAATTTAAAACCTTTCAAAGCTTCTAATTAAAAAAAAAACAATGTTTATTCAACAACTGAATAAAGGAATTTCTATGTAAAATTGATAAAGTTTCAAGAAATTAAGTTCATTTTTATATAATTATAATTATATATCATTTTCTTGTCATATGTATGTCGAGGTAATGACCTCCAGGATAATAACAATTTCATTCTAAAACATTTTTCACATTCTTTTCTTTATTATTTTTAGATCTAATATTTTAATTTCGTTTAAGAGAACATATTTTCTCTATTGTACCCCAAATTCTGTGTAATGTTCAGTTTTTTTTTTTTTTTTTTTTTTTTTTTTTTTTTTTTTTTTTTTTGTAATTTATTGAAGTCAGGAAGATGACATAATAAATGTCTACTTAATTTTTACATAGCCATCACGTTATTTTCAAAGAAATATCTAAGAGATCTTGCTGGAAGCAATGATTTTACTGCTTCTGACTTGAACTATGTCAAGAACAAGAAAAATTACTCTGCAGCGCCATCTTTAGACCTCATAAAAAACTAAAATGAGAAGGCCAGGGAAATGACATTCATTGTCAGTGACAATCATATTTTAAATATGGAAAATTATCTGTAAAATATAGAACTTGTGAACTTCCTCATATATGTGTTATATAAGATATAATTATTAATTAGAAATTTAAAAAAAAATAGAAAAAGATATTTGTACTGTATAGCAGAACGCCTTTTACTTGGCATACATCACAGTGTGACATGCCAGGAAAATGACAATCTGAAATTTTAAGTATTTTAATTGCTTTATTTTTGTGTCATTATGAATATAATATTTCTTGAAAATACTTCTAAGAATATTTTTTATTATTAGAATGTAAAAAAGAAAATGCATTATATAACATTTAATAGAAATTTTATTATGCGTACTGCAATTTTCATATTTTGTGATATTGTCCCATATAATCGTTTAGCAGATAAATAGGGTTTCAGAATCTTTGATGCGAATAATTTTTTATAAGTGAAGGCATTATTGTACGATTTTTTTAAATGTAAGTTAAACTTTATATTAATTTCTCTGCACATTTTACACGGTTATTCACAATATATTAATGTCGAGTGCCCATTTTTTGTTACAAGATTGTGCTATATAAATAAAATGAAGCCACTGTATATGCGTGGAAGGTACTTATCTCAAAAGAAAAATAAAGTCTTAAAAAGTAGGGGGAAAATCATTTTTGTTTTAAATTTTTTAACAGTTTTACAACTAGAAAGTGTGAAATCCCAAGTAACTGATAGCTTAAGGATTCTTTCTTGTTAAAATTACTGTTACAAAAATTTAAATCTATTTTATGCTTGTTTTTCTTATTGAACGGATAGCAGAAATACATTAAAAAATTACGGTTGATAAAATTTTCTAAAATTATATATGGTATTATTAAACATTTTTTCCTCATAAATATGTTAAAAATACCTACCCTGTTTTGAAAAACTAATAGATTACACAAAGTGAACCAGTGTCTGACACTTGCAAAAATTAAATACAGTAGCCTCCCGCTTAACCGGCCTAAACGGGACCATAATATCTGAATAATTTAATTAATTAAAACCGTAACGATGTATTTAGTTTTTTAATTTAGGTAGTTTTAAAAAAGTACATATTTTCTGTATTTTGTAAAATGAATACTAGTTATAATTAACTGAATTGAAAGAAAAATTATCACTGATAACAAATAATGAAAAATATTTAACAGAAATTAAATTGCTGAAAATCGTGTCACACACCTTTATAAGAAATTGAAAATGTTCTACATTATAAATATTTAATTTAATCACCATAAAGAAATCAGCGACCTTCTGTTGAAGGCAAGATGCCCGACATTTTGCAGCATAATCTCTCTATAACATCTCTCTTTAACATCATAAGTTTAACCGAGGAAGTGGTTATCCGCCGCTCAACATATAGCGTAGCGCCAATTCAAATGCTTTTAGCCCTTACGTATGAGGAATTTTAGCAGTGTCAACTTTAACTGGATCATCATCAGGATCGTCTTCGTATTGAACAACATCAGTTACTGCCCTAATCATATCCTCGTCCAATAAGGTTTCATGCTTGAGATCTTTATCAGGCTCAAACAACGTTACATCTACGGTGATCTGTTCGCATCCCTTAAGCTTTTTAAATGTTTGTACAAAACAGTTTGCTGATAGATCATACATTATAGAGTTCCTGGTGGGGGATGGCACTTTTGACCATTAAAAATAAAAAAATGAAATCTCCCAAGGGAACATCTGATTTTTCTTGGGGGGAGTGTAACCCCCCCCCCCAGTCCACACCAGAATTCAACACTGGTAAAGGCCATTTAGGACTGACGTTCTCCTTTCTGAATTTTGCCCCCTTCTTCTCGAAATTGCACTTCAAATCGAAAGAGTAAGCTGAGTTCCCTAGGCCGTCATCCTTGAATTTTTCCTGATGTTGGGAAAAAGTCGGCCGGTTAAAGCGGAGTTCCGGTTAAGAGGATGCCGGTTAAGTGGGATACTACTGTATATATATATATATATATATATTTCAAGGAATTTACGCTTTAAAAATACTTTAATTTTCATTGTAAAAACAAAATACTTAAACATCTTTATATACGATCTCATACTACCAATACATGTGTCTCTTTTATCACGTTTTAAATTATTAGTCATGCATGTATTAATAATCCGACATTTATGAACCAGTAACTGACAAATGGTGTCATATACTGGTAGAGCAATTTAATTATTAATGGTGTTGACTAAAAGATAAAGTTAATTTATTGTTATTTTAAAGCGTTCAAATAGAAGATTTCAACATGTTTAATATTGCCAATAGTTATCACCACTGTCGGAGATTGGTAAAATAAGATTACTGGAATCAATATCTGGTACTACCCCATTAAGCTAAATTAACGAACTATAAACTAGAAATCGCGGTCTTAAAATTCCATAGGCATATTTAAACTAATTTCTGCAAGCATAACTTTAAGCAAAAATTTAGGATGGTTGCATGACAAATATATTAAAAAATACACTATCTTAGTTTTAGAAATGAGACCTCCGGATGCTTCAAAATTTATACTTTTCGTGTTCTCAAAATTTCTTCCTCATAGTATGTGTTCCTGTCCTACTATTTCTTAATAAGTTGATTCCAAAATGAAAATGAGTGTCTAAGTTACCATTAGATGACATTACTTTATTGAATTTTACAAGAAATTGCTTATTTGAGTTAGATTTTTGCGGAGGTATAAGTTGATGTGTATGCGACAAGAACTGGGGTGTGTGGGTGTTATCACCCTATGTGAAATGTACGTGTCAAGATAAGTGAAAATCATTTCCAACCCTACCAGAACTGAAATTGGAGGTTTTAAGCAGTCACTCTTTAAATATATACTAAAGTACCTTAACAGGTTTCTCTCAGCTGGTTATTTAATATAAATCACTGAAATGCTAAAAACAATGTATGTCAAGCTAAAGATCTGTAATTTTCTTAATACAGAAAATCTATCTGTGTAACTATGCCTTATATATTTGTACTTTTTATTTAATGTTGTTAGCATATTTTAAGTTAAGATGGCAAATACATATTTCTATTAAAATGTGTTTCTCAACGGTTCGTAACACGTTATCATTGTCGTTTTTATATTTTAATGAAAAGATTTTCTCTTGACATATTGTATAAAATCATTTTATAATATCAGTCTATAATATTTTCTGTCCTTAATATAAGTAAAAATAATCACTAAAATATTCGATAAGTTAAAGATAATGTGAAAAGATGTAACGAATAAAAGGGGTATCTAAAATAAGGAAATATTTAATAATATAATACCCAAGGGCTTTCTAGTGCAAAACTGTTCATTTCATATCATATATTGTTTTTCTTTCTCGAAACTATTATTTTAAGGCTCTTTTGGGTGTCATTATGTGTGTTACCACTTTCATAGGTTTCTTTGTGCAGGAAAAAACTTTTATATAAAATAATTTTTAGTATTCAAGTGATCATACAAAATGTTGTTTTTTTTTTTAAACATAATTAACACTGAAATTTGCATGTAGTTTTAATTGCTGAAAAATATATATCATTTATGATTTTCCAATAAAAGCATAAAAAAAAAGTCAAGCATAATGGCTATTTATATACAATTACATATATATATATATATATATATATATATATAATGAATAATTAAATCAATTCATTTATCATTTTTCCTTTCTCAATTCATTAAATTAGTTTATTTATTTACAAGCGCACATAAATCACGACTTATTTTAATTGGGAAAATTTAATTTCGCTCATTTTATTTATTGTAATAAAAAAGAATGGAAATCAACGCAATTTATCTGTTGTTGATTTGTCTTGATTATTTTGCTCCACTCTGCTCTGATCAAAATAAAGCATAATACACTGGCCTCCAAAAGTTAAGGTACAGGGACTGGATGCTTTCGATTGCACACGGTTTGTCGAATATCTACCAACATTATTGACGAATTGTTCTTGAACATCTGGAATATAAGGAACATGTTTGATTTCATATTTCTCGATTAAGATTTAATCGGGCCGACAATCATGCGGCTAATAATAAATTTAATAATAAAATAATATTTGCGATCAACTATGCAACAGAAAATGCTGGAAATGGTTTGTCACTGCGGCAAATGATTATTTGGGTCCTCTTCAATGTTTGTGTACATTTGTGTAAGCATATCACTCATATTCGTAAAGATGTTAAAGTTTTTGTGAAAAATTCAAAAGTTTTTTGTTTATAGCATACAGAGTTTTCAACCAAATTTAACACAACTTTCCAAAATCCTGACAAAGAACAGTAGCAACAGTATACTTCAATTAAAACATGAATATTGGAACGTCCATTGTTACTCTTGTGATCATTAGAGCAAATTTTCACAAATACTTCCAATTATTTTATTAGAAAATATAATTAAAGCAAAAATTTATGTAACCAGTTAAATACAATTATGTTCCACTCGCATAAAATATATCTAATTTGTAACAAAAAGCATTTCCCTTGTCTATATAATCAATCAAAATTTTGTTACTCTTGTGACCAGAGTGTCACAAGAGTTATTTAACATATACTTAAGTAAAATGCTTTTTGTTACAAATTAGATATATGTTTGTGTGTGGAACACAGTGGTATTTAGCTGGTTATATCAATTTTTATCTTAATTATATCTATATATATAAAAGAAAGTCTGAATTTTGTATTAATCAACGCGCAGCCCAAACTACTGAACCTAAAGTCTTGAAATTTGGAGTAAAAATTCTTCATATGACATAGAGTGCCGCTAAGAAAGGGTTTTGAAAAATTCCACCCCTAAGGAGGGTAAAAAATCGAACGAACTTTTAAAAAATTCCTTAAAAATCTGATTTTATAGCTATTTTTCAACTGATAACATATTTTGGTGTATTTTTGTATGCTGAATCGAGTGGTACTAACTAAATTCTTTTAAGCCCAATAGTTCGCGAGATATTTCATATATTTCTAATTTGGCGATGTCTTTGGCTCCAAAACCTCGAAATACCTAACATTATAATGGATAATTCATCCATATTCATTCATCTTATACATCCGTTACTGTAGCAACGGAAGAAATTCAAATTAATTCTTTATGTTAAATCTTTTGTTTAAAGAATTGAACCGGCTATATCAGTTTGAAAAAATAAATGAATACAAACGCGTTGAAAAAAAGAAAACAAATATTGAATTTATTTAAAGTATAAGGAAGCTATCAACTTAGAAATTAACATTATAAAACGAAAATATTTAAAAAATGAAAGCAATGTTTGTACAACTTTAAAATTTTTGTGGTACTTACATCCGGGCCATGTCAGATACAATTGCGCCAAGCATGGCAATTACATTAATTACAGCAACCCTCATTTTTTGTCCATTTGATAGTTTATTTAGTATAGTTTTAAATTAATTTTATTATTATAATTTTTATTTATTATAGTTTACAGTATGTAGTTTTATGTTATATATTTTATTTATTTATTTACTTAAAACAATTTGCCATTTTTAACAAGGTTATGTATTTAAGAATGTTAAATTACTTTTTTGAACGTAATTAACAAACGATAAACAAGATTGGCAATTGTCAACCATTTTTGATGATCTATCTCATAGTCCGAATAATGCGTAAGTATTATTTTTTAATGGAAGAAATTGGAATTGAAATAATACATCGCGATTTATCACTTGCTCCTGGATAAGAAGAAAAAATGCGTACTTTTATGTCAGCCTTATCCGTATATAAATATCGCCATTAGCAAAATTTAAAATTTCCATAGCAGTAGTTACATTTCGCGTATGTAAATTAAAAACAATTCTTTGTTTTATGTTATGGCATTATTTCCTATTGTTTCACTTTTCATCTTTTTCAATGACATTAGTGTAAAGCACGTATAATAAATGAAATGAGTGAAATGTTTTTATTTTGAATGGAAATAATAAAATAAGAATAAGATATGGAAACAATCTTTGTTGATTTATTACTTGCGCCCGGCTAACATAAAAGTATCACAAAAGCCATATATTCACCTTTCTTTGGGTAGTTGTCCATGGAATTTCTGGTTAGTCATCCGTAATCGGATACTTCTTCGATCGGTGTATTAATTACAATGTTGAAAGCATCGTTTATGTATGAAGCGAAAACTTCATGATGAATTTATTACAGAAAATCGTATCATCATCATCTACTACATCTTTAAAACGGAAATTTGCATTTTATTCCTATTCTTTATAATAATTTGATAGGATATGCCACTATTACTTAGGTAATGTTTTTGGAACGGTTTTTATGTATACACACAGTATTCTACGTTGCTTAGTTTTAGTTATAGAGCTATTGGAAAAGCTATACAGAAAGGTGAACGCAATTATGAAAGATACATCTACTGTAATTATATAAAATGCAAATTTGCTTTTCCTTCCACCCGTTTTTAATTTGAGTTTTGCTGGATGTATTCTGATGGGACTTACACTGTTAGTTAGATTATTTTTTGTGGATGGTTGGTACTCTGTAGCGATGTTTTCTTCTGGGTTATTGTTTTTCTGAAGCACAAACTTGGCAACAAATCAGATTGCAGAAAATTAGATTACAAGAGAAAGTTCCAAAACTAGGTGAACCCGAATGTGAAAGATCACCTTTTATTTAAAATTCTACTGAACGTATTTTGATTGGAGTTGCAGACTTAGGTAATATTAGGGATTGTTGCAATATTTGAAATGTCATTCTGCATTTTTAGTTAAGGAACTATGAGGAAAGTTCTCAGTGGTGTAGTTGAAAAAAAAGTAGGATAAAATCTACAGGCAGAGGGTATATATTAGAGAGTACATATGTTATAGCTATGGAGGGCAGAGTTTCTAAAAAACACCAGAAGGTCTACGGCGTATAGTCTATCCTAAATTCCTAAAAATTCTACAATCCCGTTAACTTGATTATGAAAGATATATTTAACTATCAACTTCAAATATAAAATAAAAAGGGCAATTGCGGTCCGACCGCTTATAACTTGAGTTCAAGGGATTTTCAGAAGATTTGCATTGTTAGATACATTTTCAAGAAAGTGTTTCATATATAACACATGTTATTCTACGTTGGTCAGTTATAGAATTATGTGCGAAAGTTCTTTAATCAGTGAACCCCATTTTGAAATATTAGCCTTTTTAAAAGGTTCTACTGAGTTAATTAGCACTGTTGGTAGATATTTTTTCAGGAAAGATTTTAGTATATAACACATATTGTTATACATTGCTTTGCTATAGAATTATAGCTGAATGTTGTATTATCTGGTGAACCCGATTATGAAAAATTAGTCTTATTAGAAGGTTTTACTGAACGGATTTTGATGAGATTTGCATTTTTTAATTTTCAGGGATGATTTTAATATGCTACATATTGTTCTTCCGTTTTTTTTTTAAATATTGAATTATAAATAATCTACTAAAAGATTTGCTTCATAACAGTCCAAATTTTGTCTGAGACATTAGAAGATATAAAACCGCTATGGCATTCATATTGTTTTCAGCAACGCGGATGATCATTAGAGATAAATATATTTATTGCTATAAAACACAAGATCAAATACACCGATATATTTCGCTTGATTAAAGTTTCGCTTAGAGAAACCAACCAGCGTAGCGGGCGACGGCTTCTATTACTATATGTAAAGCGTAAATTCCTATTTCATTCCGATTGATTATAACTCAGATTCTACTGAACATAATTTTGCAGAACTTACACTGTTAGATAGTAAATTTGGTTTATAAATAGTTTAATCTAAAAACCATCGTTCCAAGTTGCTTAGTGATAGTTACGGGAGTTCTAAAATTAGGTGAACTCGATTAGGAAAGATTTCAAGTTTTACTGAATGGATTTTAATGACACTTGCACAGTTAGTTAGATAATATTTCAGGGATTTTTTCAATATTTATCATATCTTTCAAAATTGTTTAGTTACGAAGCTATGCGGAAAAAGTTCTCTGTGGTATAGTAAAGAAAATTGGAGGATAATACGCTACAGACAAAGGACTTATACTAGAATGCTATAGTTATGGAAGTTGTGCAGAGTTTCTTTAAAAATCCAGAAATGATGCGACGTATACCTACCCCTACATCCCTGAGATCTATATAATCAGGTTAACGCGATTATGATAGCTATATTTAACTATCTCAACGAAAAGAGAAATTTCAATCCGGCCGCTTTTAAATTTACTTCTATTGAATTGATTTTGATGGGGCTTACATTGTTAGATAATTTACAGAAAAGATGTTAGTATAAAATATAATGCTCTACGTTGCTTAATTAAATAACTATGCGTAAAGATCTAAATCAGATGAATCCAATTTCGAAAGATTGGCTTTTTTTTAAGGTTTCGCTGAATGAATTTTCACGGGATTTAAACTGTTAATTGGATTATTTTTATGAAATGTTTCGGTACATTTTCCAGTTTAAAAGATCCTTCTAAGTAGATTTCAATGGAACTTGCTCGGTTAGTTAATTTTTTAGTGAATGTTTTAGTATAAAGCACATATCATTCGCCTGGTGTTGCTTGGTCGTCAGGTTGCTTCATTATAGAATTAAGGCTGAATGTTTTAGAAGCAGGCGAACCAAATTATGAACGATTAGCCTTTCCAGTATGTCCAATTAACAGATTCTGATGAGATTTGCATTGATAATTTTTCATGAACCCTTTTAGTATATTACATATTGTTCTATCGTTCTTCACCGAATACTACACTAAATGATCAACGAAAGAAGTTGGCCCTTAACAGACTAACTTTGTATGATATAATAGCGTAATAACGTTCATATTGTTTTCACCAATTAGATCGGGCATTCCAGGTAAATGTCCATATTGCTTTAAAACGCATGATCAAATTCACAGATATATTTCGTTTGATTCAAGGTTTCTTTAGAAAAACTGACCAGCGTAGCGGGCGTTAGGCTGCTAGTCTATATATATAAAAGAAAGTCTGGATTTTGTATTAATCAACGCGCAGCCAAAACTACTGATCCTAAAGTCTTGAAATTTGGGGTAAAAATTCTTCTTATGACATAGAGTGCCGCTAAGAAAGGATTTTCTAAAATTCCACCCCTAAGGGGGGTAAAAAATCGAGCGAACTTTTAAAAAATTCCTTAAAAATCTGATTTTATAGCTATTTTTCAACTGATAACATATTTTGATGTATTTTTGTATGCTGAATCGAATGGTACTAATTAAATTCTTTTAAGCCCAATAGTTCGCGAGATATTTCATATATTTCTAATTTGGCGATGTCTTTGGCTCCAAAACCTCGAAATACCTAACATTATAAGTGATAATTCATTCATATTCATTCATCTTATACATCCGTTACTGTAGCAACGGAAGAAATTCAAATTAAATCTTTTTGTTAAATCTTTTGGTTAAAGAATTGAACCAGCTATACGAGTTTGAGAAAAATAAATAAATACAAACGCCTTGGAAAAAAGAAAAGAATATATTGAATTTATTTAAAATACAGGGAAGCGATCCACTTAGAAATTAACATTATAAAACGAAAATATTTAAAAAATGAAAGCAATGTTTATACGATTCTAAAAATTTTTGTTGTACTTACATCCGGGCCATGTCAGGTACAACTGCGCCAAGCATGGCAATTACATTAATTATAGCAATCCTTTTTTTTTTGTCTATTTGATAGTTTATTTAGTATAGTTTTAAATTAATTTTATTATTATAATTTTTATTTATTATAGTTTATAGTATGCAGTTTTATGTTATATATTTTATTTATTTATTTACTTAAAACAATTTGCCATTTTTAACAAGCTTATGTATTTAAGAATGTAAAATTACTTTTTTGAACGTAATTGGCAAACGATAAACAAGATTTGCAATTGTCAACCATTTTTGGCGATCTATCTCATGGTTCGAATAATGCGTATTACTTTTTTTAATGGAAAAAATTGTAATTGAAATAATACATCGCGATTTATCACTTGCTCATGGATAAGAAGAAAAAATGGGTACTTTTATGTCAGCCGTATCCGTATGTAAATATCGTCATAGCATTTTTAAAATTGCCAATAGCAGTAGTTACATTTCGCGTATGTAAATTAAAAACAATTCTTTGTTTTATGTTATGGCATTATTTCGTATTGTTTTACTTTTCATCTTTTTCAATGACATTAGTGTAAAGCATGTATTATAAATGAAATGAGTGAAATGTTTTTATTTTGAATGAAAATAATAAAATAAGAATAAGATATGGAAACAATCTTTGTTGATTTATTACTTGCGCCCGGCTAACATAATAGTATCACAAAAGCCATATATTCACCTTTCTTTGGGTAGTTGTTTATGGAATTTCTGGTTAATCTTCCGTAATCGGATACTTCTTCAATCGGTGTATTAATTACAATGTTGAAAGCATCGTTTATGTATGAAGCGAAAACTTCATGATGAATTCTATTACGGAAAATCATATCATCATCATCTACTACATATTTAAAACGGAAATTTGCATTTTATTCCTATTCTTTATAATATTTTGATAGGATATGCCACTATTAGTTAGGTAATGTTTTTGGAACGGTTTTTATGTATACACACAGTGTTGTACGTTGCTTAGTTTTAGTTATAGAGCTATTGGAAAAGCTATACAGAAAGGCGAACGCAATTGTGAAAGATACATCTACTGTAATTATATAAAATGCAAATTTGCTTTTCCTTCCACCCGTTTATAATTTGAGTTTTGCTGGATGTATTTTGATGGGACTTACACTGTTAGTTAGATTATTTTTTGTGGATGGTTGGTACTTCTTGCATGGATGGTACTTCTCTGTAGCGAAGTTTTCTTCTGGGTTATTATTTTTCTGAAGCACAAACTTGGCAAGAAATCACATTGCAGAAAATTAGATTACAAGAGAAAGTTCCAAAACTAGGTGAACACCAATATGAAAGGTTACCTTTTATTTAAAGTTCTACTGAAGGTATTTTGATTGGAGTTGCACAGTTAGGTAATATTAGGTATTGTTGCAATATTTGAAATGTCATTCTACATTTTTAGTTATGGAACTATGAGGAAAGTTCTCAGCGGTGTAGTTGAAAAAAAAGTAGGATAAAATCTACAGGCATGGTATATATTAGAGAGTATATATGTTATAGCTATGGAGTGCAGAGTTTCTAAAAAACACCAGAAGGTCTACGGCGTATAGCCTATGCTACATTTCTAAAAATTCTACAGTCACGTTAACTTGATTATGAAAGATATATTTAACTATCAACTTCAAATATAAAATAAAAAGGGCAATTTCGGTCCGACCGATAGCTTGAGTACTTTTCAGTGGATTTTGAGAAGATTTGCATTGTTAGATAAATTTTCAAGAAAGTGTTTCATATATAACACATATTATTCTACGTTGCTCAGTTATAGAATTATGTGCGAAAGTTCTTTAATCAGTGAACCCTATTTTGAAATTAGCCTTTTTAAAAGGTACTACTGAGTTAATTAGCACTGTTGTTAGATATTTTTTCAGGAAAGATTTTAGTATAAAACACATATTGTTCTACATTGCTTTGCTATAGAATTATAGCTGAATGTTGTACTATCTGGTGAACCCGATTATGAAATACTAGTCTTATTAGAAGGCTTTACTGAACGGATTTTGATGAGATTTGCATTTTGTAATTTTCAGGGATGGTTTTAATATGCTACATATCGTTCTTCCGTTCTTTTTTATATTGAATTATAAATAATCAACTAAACGATTTGCTTCATAACAGTCCAAATTTTGTCTGAAACATTAGAAGATATAAAACCGTAATGGCGTTCATATTGTTTTCAGCAACGCGTGTGATCATTAGGGATAAATGTATTTATTGCTATGAAAAACAAGATCAAATACACCGATATTTTTCGTTTAATTAAAGTTTCGGTTGGAGAAACCGACTTCTACTACTATATGTAAAGCGTAAATTCTATTTCATTCCGCTTGATTATAACTCAGATTCTACTGAACATAATTTTGCAGAACTTATACTATTAGATAGTAAATTTGGTTTATAAATAGTTTAATATAAAAACCATCGTTCCAAGTTGCTTAGTAATAGTTACGGAAGTTCTAAAATTAGGTGAACTCGATTAGGAAAGATTTCAAGTTTTACTGAATGGATTTTAATGACTGTTGACCAGTTAGTTAGATAATATTTCAGGGATTTTTTTCAATATTTATCATATCTTTCAAAACTGGTTAGTTACGAAGCTATGCAGAAGAAGTTCTCTGTGGTATAGTAAAGAAAATTGGAGGATAACACGCTACAGACAAAGGATGTATACCAGAATGGTATAGTTATGGGCGTTGTGCAGAGTTTCTTTAAAAATCCAGAAATGATGCGATGTATACCTGCCACTACATCCCTGAGAGTTCTATGTGATCAAATTAACGCGATTATGATAGCTATATTATCTCATTGTATGTAAAATGCAAAGAGAAATTTCATTCCGGCCGCTTTTAAATTTACTTCTACTGAATTGATTTTGATGGGGCTTACATTGTTAGTTAGATAATTTACAGAGAATATGTTAGTATAAAATACAATGTTCTACGTTGCTTAATTAAATAATTATGGGTAAAGATCTAAATCAGATGAACCCGATTTCGAACGATTGTCTTTTTTTAAAGTTTCCGCTGAATGAATTTTCCCGGGATTTAAACTGCTAATTAGATTACTTTTATGAAATGTTTCGGTACATTTTCCAGTTTAAAAGATCCTGCTAAGTGGATTTCGATGGAACTTGTTCGGTTAGTTAATTTTTCAGTGAATGTTTTAGTATAAAGCACATATCATTCACTTGGTGTTGCTTGGTCATCAGGTTGCTTGATTATAGAATTAAGGCTGAATGTTTTAGAAGCAGGCAAACCAAATTATGAACTATTAGCCTTTTCAGTGTGTCAAATTAACAGATTCTGATGAGATTTGCATTGATAATTTTTCATGAACCCTTTTAAGTATAGTACATATTGTTCTATCGTTCTTCACCGAATACTACACTAAATGATCAACGAAAGAAGTTGGCTCTTAACAGCCTAAATTTTGCATGGCTCAAAAGATATAATAGCGTAGTAACGTTCATATTGTTTTCACCAATTAGATTGGGCATTCCAGATAAATGTCCATATTGCTTTAAAACGCATGATCAAATTCACAGATATATTTAGTTTGATTCAAAGTTTCTTTAGAAAACTGACCAGCGTAGCGGGCATTAGGCTGCTAGTTTTTTAATAAAATAATTGGTATTATATATGAAAATTTGCTCTAATTATCACAAGAGTAACGAATGGATGTTCCCATATATTGAATATTTGACGAGATATGGGCACTTGTATGAAATAATTTTAAACTGCGTATGCGTGGAAGATTTCAAAATTTTTATTTTATAATTTGGTAGCCAGCTATTTAGGGCAACTTATCAAAAATGTCCAGTCAAATATCGAGAAATTTCACAAAGATAGGGGCGACGTAGTGTGTTGCTTTGTAAAAATAGCTTTATTATAAGGGTTTTTCCACAACTTTTCAATCAACTCAGTATATCTTTCTGAGTTTTCACAATATTTGACTGGACTTTTTACAGAAATTACTCAAAATAGCTGGCAACCAAATTATGAAATAAAAATTTTGAAATCTTACACGCATGCGCAGTTAAAAATTATTTCATATAAGTGCCCATATCTCATCAAATATTCAATATATTCATGTTTTAATTGCAGTATACTGTTGCTACTGTTCATTGTCAGATTTTTGGGAAGTTGTGTTAAATTTGGTTGAAAACTCTGTATGCTATAAAGAAAAAACTTTTGAATTTTTCACAAAAACGGTAACATCTTCACGAATATGAGTGCTATCCTTATAAAAATGCATACAAACGTTGAACAGGACCCAAATAGTCATTTACTACAGTGACAAACCTTCTCCAGCCATTTCTGTTACATAGATAATCGCAAATATTATTTTATTATTAAATTTATTATTAGCCTTAATTGTACTCCCCGATAAATCTTCACCGAGAAATATAAAATCAAGCAGGTTCTTTACATCCTAGAAGTTCACGAACAATTCGCCAATAATGTTCGTAGATATTCGACAAACCGCGTACAATCGAAAGCATCCAGTCCCTGTACCTTAACTTTTGGTGGCCAGTGTATTATAGTACTGATGTATCATTTTTATTCAGATCAATATTACTCATTGCACTGAGATAAGAATAAATATAAGTTCGATCTTTGTCCTTTATGTAAAGACACCTAATTGTAGAACATGTTTATAGAAACTGCGGTATCAAATTCGGGGTTCCCCTATTCCAGAATAAAGAGGAAAACTCTTTTTTTTAATTGAAAAATTTACTATCATTTTCATATTTAAAATGTATATTAAAGATTTCTCACTAACAATATCAAATTCATTTTTATTTCAAAAATTTCGATTATGTATTCAAATAATTTTTTTAATTATTAACAGCTATAAGTTTGTATTAGATGCTTACCATAAGTTAAGAACCGAAGAGTACAGAACCTATAGCTTTAAAATACATATAAAAATATCCCAGCATGCTCGGCCTACAGGCGGAGGTAGAGTTCGTATTTAAGTACAAATTTCACCAACAAAAACTAAATCAAGATTTCAGATAAAACCCAGTCTAACAATTTATCTGGCCGCTTTTGACAAATTTTTAATTTCATTCTTTCTGTAACAGCTGTTTTCTTCAGAATAATATTAAGGCGGTATTAAAAAAAAATATTTTTCCACGGTCAACAAATTCGAAATTTTCTGACGCAAATTCAGACTCACTTTTAAAAGTAAAAACATGAAACTTGCTGACGTGATTTTTTGTAGAGTTTTATAAGCGACCTGTGTTTTTATTTTCGCTGAATTCATTAGAACTTGATTTGAAAACAATTATTTTCTCAGTACAACCATTTTTTTCATTTCCAGTACTACCGCTTCATGAAATTCGGTTTAAAAAGCCCAACTCGACCGCATTGTTTGAAATATATTCTGTCTTTATCAAAAAATCGTCCAATACAGCACATTATATTGTTTCTGAATAAGAGAACCTTCCAATTGGATGCGTTTGAAAGAAAAAAATGATTTTTAAAATGAGTGAGAAAAATAAACATTTTGGATTTGAGTACACCCTTAACTCGATATTTTTTTTTCGACAACCCCTACTTTTACTTAATTTGTTTTTACTGTAAGAGTTGGTCCTATCAAAAACTTGTCAATATCAAAGTTGTAGATAATATTGAGAATATGTATAATGAATCTAAGAGGATTCGATATCTTGTGAATTGAAGAAGTTATGAATTTTTTTCTTATTCAACACCCCCCCCCCCCCCGCCTTTTTTTCGTTTTTATTTATTTATTATTTTTTTCTTTTTTTGAGTAAGAGTTGGTCCAATCAAAAACTTGTCAAAATAAAAGTTGTAGATAAGATTAAGAAGAAGAATTATAATAAGTTTAAGTGGATTTGATACCTTAACAATTGCTCAAGTTATGAATTTCATTCTCCTTAAAACCCTATTTTTGCCACCCTTGTGTCCATTTTTTATTTTATCAAAAATCTGTGATGCCTAAATTTTCGGCACTTTTCCTAGAAGTAATAATAACTTAAAACTGATTTGATATGTATTATAATTAAGGAGTCGTGGTTTTTTTCGGTTCTCACAAAACCTCTCCCTATTTTCACACTCTTGGTCTGATTTTGCCTATTAACGAACTTGACCGAGATTTTCTACCCCTTGATTTTATGTATCAGTTTGAAAGAGATTTGTGCAGAATTATAGAAGTTATCGTTTCCATAAAAAAGTGATGGATATATATATATATATATATATATATATATATATATATATATATATAAAGTTTTGAACTGGGTGTCGTTTTGAGTTCTAGGGGTCATGATCGGCGTAGATCTGCAAAAATCTTTCAGAAATTCCAACATAAGGGGGATTGCAATATGTAGTATTTCTTATGAAATCTTCCTAAAAAGCTCAAATAATTGTACAAAATTATTTTGAGGTGCATTCATATAATATAACGATATTTAAAACGCATTAAAACATACCTTAAAATATATTAGACAAACCCAAGGTGGATAATTTTTTAAAGGAGGTTAAATGGTCGAAAGATTTGGGTCATTTCCTTATATTTCAGCAGCAGTTTAAGGTATGAGAATAAAATACAGATAAATCAATGTACTAAAAATAATTATATACGATGAGTTTTTCTAATGTATTTTAAGATATTTTTAATTTATTTTAAATATAGTTATACTAGCAAACCCCGCGGCTATGCTCGCGTAATATTTGAAATATGCCAAGTGATATTTATATGCCTAATTTTTATTAAAAGGTATTAACTAAATTTTTATTTTATTAAAAGGTAATATTTTATTTTATTAAAAGGTACTTATTACTTTTAGGAATAATTCAAAAATTACTATTTAAAACACAGTTTGATTAAACATCATTATTACACTGCATTAGGCAGAAATGATACATAAATTAATAAAACGAAATAAAACTAAATAAATGATAATTTAGAAAATATTTTTAAACTTTTATGCTTAATTAATACGCTCATTTCAGTATTCATTTGAAGTTTTGTATTTTTTAAAAACCACCTTCTTACATCTTAAAATTAACTATCATGCCAAATTCCAAGTCCTAGCACCTCACTCAACATAAAGGGATATGTTGTAATAGGAACTGTCACCATTAATTTGCCAACATTAGTTTTGAAATCGGTTTGTTTTTTCTTAATATTCCTCAGAAACGTAATTTAGAAAGCTTTTAATGGCCTTTTTTAGAATGTTTGTTGTTCCTGTGAACCCCAGGTGGTAGAATCATTGGCATAAAATATCGCCTGTGTCGGATCAGAGACTGTTAATATTGATTCGCAACTATTACATTTATAATCGGTTTATATTCCCTGAAATTGCATAGAAATCGTAATTTAGGACTTTTTTAGAATGCCTTTTGCACCTCCCCTTCGCTTCACCCCTTTTTAATTCGAATTTATTTTCGACAGTCCTTCGAGGGCATTTATATTTTATAAGTAACTACCATGCCATATTTAAAGTTTCTAGCCTCTACAGTATCACAGAAATCGCAATTTAGGAAGTTTTTAGCTCCTGCAACCCTCTGGTGGTAGTGGCACAGACATAAAATATAGTTTATGTTTGAGCAGGTTCTATCACCAACAATATGTCATCATTATTTTTTTAATCGGTCTGGTATTTGATAAGATTGCATAAAAATTGTAATTTATAACGCTTTTCGCGCACTTCGTCTTTTTAAATTTAGAATTTTCTTTCGACTGCTCTTAGAAAGCAGTTGTATCTTGTAAGTAAATACCATGCCATACTTCAAAGTGTTAGACCCTCAGTTGTGCAAAAAACGCCAATTAGAACACGTTTTGCTTTTGCAACCCTCAGATGGTAGTGACAACCACATAAAATATTACCTATGTTATATCAGGGACTGTCACCATTGATTAGCAACCATTACTTTTGAAATAGCTTTGGTATTTCTGAAATTGAGTGGAAATACCAATTTAGAACGTTTTTAGAACGTTTTTGGCGCATTTTCACCCGATTTTAAATTTCTAATTTTTTCGAAACTGTTCTTAAGGATAATTTGTATCTAATAAATATGTATCTTGCCTAATTTTAAGTTGCTAGCCCCTACCGATCACAAAAATCGAAATTTAGAACGCTTTTTTCTCCTGCAACGTCTAGGTGATAGTGATACCGACATAAAATAGCGTCTATGTTAGAGAAGAGGCTGTCAGCATCAATTTCCAACCATTACTTTTGAAATCAGTTTGATTCTTCCTGAGATATAGCTGACAAATCGGCATTTAGAATGTTTTTAGAACGCTTTTCGCGCATTTTGCTCCTGCATCTCCTCTGGGGTAGTGGAAAATGATATAAAATATAGACTATCTTGGAGGAAGATCTGTCACCATCATTTTTATACCATTATATTTGAAATCGGTTCAGTACTTCCTAAGATTGGATAGAAATCGCAATATAGAACGTTTTTTACAACGCTTTTTGCGCATTTTGACCCCCTTTTAAATTTCGATTTTTTAAGAAAATGTTCTTAGAGATTATTGATATCTTATAACTAACTACCATTCCAAGTTTCACGATTCTAGGCCCTTCCGTAACGCAAAAACCGCAGTTTAGAACGTTTTTCTCCTGCAACCCCTTTGGGATAGTGGCACCGACATAAAACATAGCCTATGTTGGAGCAGGGGTTGTCACCATGATTTTGAAGTCTTTATTTTTTAAATCGGTTTGGTATTTCCTGAGATTGTGTGGAAACCATCATGTAGAACGTTTTTTAGAACGCTTTTCGCGCATTTTCACCCCTTTTAAATTTCGAATTGTTTAAGAACTGTTCATAGAAATCCTTTATATCTAATAAATTGCTAATATTTGAAATTTCATATTTCTAGGCCCCTCAATAACACATAAATCGCATTTTTAGAACTTTTTTGCTCCTGCGCCCCCTTTGGGGTAGCGGCCCCGACATAAAATATAGTCCATCTTGGAGCAAGCGTCGTCAAAATGATTTTGACCAATATTTTTTTTAATCGGTTTGGTATTTCCTAAGATTATGTAGAAACTACCATTTAGAACGTTTTTTAGAACGCTTTTTGTGCATTTTCAAACGTTTTTAATTTTAAATTTTTTAAGAACTGTTCTTAGACATAATTTATATCTTATAAGTAACTAATATTCCAAATTTCATGTTTATAGGCCATCCAGTAACACAAAAATTTCATTTTTAGAAAGTTTTTTGCTCCTGCACTCCCTTTTGGCCAGTGGCACGGACATAAGATATAGTCTATGTTCTAAGTTGGACTAACACCATCATTTTGATACCATTACTTTTGGAATCGGTTCGGTAGTTCCAGAGCTTACCTCCTACAAATAAACAATTTTTACCTCTTTATAATAGAAGTATAGATTATATGAATGCACCTGAAAGTAAATTATTTGTGCTTTTTTATATGTATTTGAATTAGTAATGAAAATATTGGCTTATCTCAATAATATTAGTACATTCTAAAAAAAAATTGGTTAAAACTCATTTTAAATAAGTTTTATGCTTATAGATTTAATCTAAGTTGAGTAATCGTTCGAATTGTGACATAACATGCGAAAGAAAAATTAAATATTAACTTAACTGAATTTTTATTATACACTGCTCAAAACAATTAAAGGATATTGCAGTTTTAGGTGGATTTTGTATCTGGTAAACTGTTTAGCTGATTGATACATGGTCGACAGACATAGTAGGTTATATGAGAATAAATTACACATGTTTGGCAGAAAAAAAATGCATTTTATTGCGCATTTGTGTACTAAAGGAAAAAGACACAATTTGTGCATATGGGAAAAAAAGAATAAGAAAAGGTGTTTTCTTCAAAGAAAATCATTTTCAGTAGGGGGTATGGTTTCCACGGGCGGCCAGCAACGTTGAACACCTTTGAGGCATGGACTCAATGAGGCTATTAATGACGAGTTGGGGTATTCTGCCCCACTCTTCTAGAAGAGCTCTTTACAGTTCTTGGAGAGTTTGGGGGGGGGGGGGTTGTTGGCGGCCAGAAACTCGTCTTCCTAGAGCGTCCCAAACGTGCTCGATTGGATTCATGTCTGGAGAACACGCTGGCTATTCCATTCGAACGATTCCTTCCTCGAAAAGGAAATCCTCCAACAGGTTTGCGCGATGTGGCCTGCAGTTATCGTCCATTAAAATGAAGTTATCTCCGATTGCTGCAGCGTAAGGAACTACAATAGGTCTGAGGATCTCATCCCTATATCGGCGACCAGTCACAGCTCCATCTCGAATGATGTAGAGGTCAGTGCGCCCGTCAATGGAGATGCCACCATACACCAACACTCCTCCACCGCCAAATCTGACACTTTCGTGCACGAACGCAGGATTATTCCTACTGCCACGGTCCCTCCAGATGAAAATACGCCTATTATCCGGATGCACAGAAAAACGGCACTCGTCAGAAAACAGAATATTGCTCCATTCCTTTCTCCTCCACTTGACATGCTCGGTTGCCCACTCCCTGCGGTCGCGACGATGCCTTGATGTTAATTTAACACATACCATCGGTCGGCGAGCATACAGACCTACAGCATGGAGCCGGTTTCGGACAGTCTGAGTTGAAATCGTAGTGCCTGTAGCCGAGCGAAGGTGTTGTTGGAGAAGAGTAGCGTTCATGGTTCGGTGTCTCCGAGCTGTTAACACTAAATACCGATCTTCATTGGGGTTGTTGCCCGTCTACGACCTTGCCCTGGTCTTCGGCCTGCACATCCACTCTCCAAAAAACGGTTCCAGATCCTGGAAATGACACTTTGTGACACTCCAATGGCTTGCGCTACTTCGGCTTGAGTTTGGCCCCCTTCTAACCTACCAACAATTCTCAAAGCTTCTGAATCTGTCAAATGACTTCGCTGAGACATCGTACTTATCGAAACAAAGCAATCACTGAATGCCGATCATCCTTGTCTTCATTCTCTTTTATCCAGTTGAAAGTTAAATTTCATTCGCTGCCGCTGAAGCGACGTTTTCGACGTCGAACTCAAAATTTGCATACTCCACAGTTTGAAAACCAGAAAAATTTGCATTTGTTATTCTCTTCTTCTATTTTCGGCAAAAAAAAATCGTTTATAACTTTATTTTATATAAAACTTCAAATATCCTTTAATTGTTTTGAGCAGTGTATTATATCGCTCAACCGCAAGAAAAGTGACACATCTCGCAAAAATTTATTTTACGTTTTATTACTCTAATAAGTCTGTCATAGGTGTGTCTTGCTACACAAACAGTTTCATAATTGTAGTTACACAGAAAACCCCTATGTGTCCATTTGTGACCACAGAAGAAGGGTGGATTGTGTGGGGAAGTAAAATGACACAACCATCCCATTCTCATCTTACGTCTTCATTATGAAGGGTTTTATGCTTTCATCCATGTTTTTAGTCCTGCATGCAGAGTTAAGTGAAGCAATTTCATCTTACATTAAAATTATGCGAATTTTCTTTTGCCTCTCCTGTGAAATTTGCTTTTGTCGAGACGCTTCACTTTTCTTGCGATTGAGCGATTTTATGTGTAATTTTAATTTATAAAACCTTAAATATGGCTTAAGAATATTAGAGATTTTCGTAGTTTCTGAAACAATTTAGAATGTTGTGAAATCTTGAAATTATAACACCTTTTCCACTTGCGATGTAGATATAAAAAGATATGAGAACCCCCTACCCTCCCTTAAATGGGTTAAACGGGGTGTCGAAAGTTTTAGGTCATTTCGCCATATCTCTCCAGAAGTTTTAGGTAGGAGCATATAATTCAGCATAAGAAATCTACTAAATAACACTTAAACACGTATTTTAAGAGTTTTAGATATCCAACCATTAAAGTGTTTAAATGTGGAATCGAAATTTTTTAGGTAATTTTCCATATCTCAGTAGCTGTTTTAGGCAGGAGCGTAGAATTCAGGTTAAAAATTCAACAACAAAAAATAGTTCCACGTTATTTTCGTCAATTTTAGAAATACTTTCACCAAGGTGGTTCAATGTTCGAAAGATTTGGATCATTTCCTGATATATCAGGAGATATTTAAGGAGAGTAAAATACAGATAAATCAATCTACTAAAAAAATAATTATACACGAATTTCATCTATTTTAGAGATATTTTAGCGATTTTACCGATAACTTCGGCTATGAACCAATGGTGGTAGATTAGACAAATTAGACAACTATATCTAATTTTTGATTAGATATTTTGCGCAACATATTTTTCAAAAGAATTTTTTTTTCTTCGATAGTATACATAGATTCCATACGAAATAGAGTTTTGGTATATACTATGCCATTTTTAAAAGATTTTTTTTTTTACTTTCATTTATCTTTGCAAGAAGAAAGTACTGGATTCGTGAAATATTTTGACTTCTAGTCTTCGATAGAAGTATACGTTTTAGAAGGTGTTAATCACGATTTCATAGTTTTTAGAAAATGTCTGTCTGTGACAAAAATTTTGTGGCCGCTCTATCTCAAAAACTAGTGCACGGAATATCTCAAAACTTTTGATTCAGTTAGAACTTATCTTTAGTGCTTATTTGTTTTTGGTATATATCGCCAAACAGGTGACGCTCCTAGGCTGCATTTTTCTCAATTTTTAGAATAGCTCTATCTCAAGAACTAACTCACGGATTTTCATTAAACTTCAGATTTACTTACTCGTAGCTGTTACTGGTTAGGTGTTTGTGTGAATCGCACAACAGTTGGCGCTGCTAGGCTACATTTAACACGATTACAGCAATAACTCTATCTCAAGAACTAATTTACGGAATCAAATAAAAATGTTACATTTTCACGTAAATAGACCCTTATTAGTCTTGGGTGTATATTGAACAACAGGTGTTGATTTTATACTATTTGCGTTGAAAATTTCGGTTGCGGACATCTAAGACGCTAGATTCCAAAATTCAATGCAATGATTTTATTTTAAACAATTGATATTCTTTGCTAAATGCATCCAATTCAACTAACATACTTATCTTTAAATCCTCATGATGGGCATATATTGTCATTTAGTTTTGTCATTACATCAGCGAATTTTGAATTATCATCCTGTATGAGATAAAAGAATGTTTTGGGATGAACACATCCGAGTAGTTTTCGTATTGTTATATAAATCTTATATTTTTCTCTCTCATTCACCAAAGAAAACGCACATTACCATTTGCAAAGCCAAGGTTTTTTCCTTAATTGTGTCAGAGTTACTAAATTCCTCAGTGATTATCTTTTAACGATGTATGTGCGAGAATGTACAGAACTCCATTATTGCGATTCCATACTGTTGCAATTTTTTATTTATTTTACATGTAAGCGCCCTATCATTAAGATCGGAAAATCTTGTTATGCTAGTAGGTAATTAAAGGACACATTGTAAATTATACATATGCGCACATTAAACTTTTTTCTAATAAGAAAATGTAGTTTACCGTTGATATTACGTTTTATATCAGTAAAAACAAAGTTAAATATTTATTGTTAGTTGATGTCACTGATATGATGCATGTAACATGAGCATATGATCTTTAACATGAGTAATAAATTTTAAATTCTCTAAATTCGTGTAGAACAAATACAACATTCATAAAATATGGTTAATATTAATGAAACAACAACAAAAAAAAAACTCCATATGTATTAATAATTAACTAAGATTTCCCTATAAAGCTCGTAACAATTATCTTTGAATTAAACTTACAAGATTTTCTTTACATTACTTATCAACGTGGTTAAACTCATAAAACTAATCTCATTACTGCAATCCGCTTATATGTTTGAATGATTCTCCTTACAGTAATCTGCGTTTAGATAATGGCAGTAATTCATAAGTTATTCTATTTCAAGATTTTAATTACTACAGATAGGTTAATTTAATACTATGACTATTGAAGTGGAGTGTGTATATAAATAAAGCGTTTCTATAAATGCAGATTAAATGAATCTATTGTATCTCAAAATCAATCTGTATGATCCCATGTTTATGCCGGCTGCAGTTCAAATATAACATTGATATTTTATGCAAAATAAAGTTGTTAATTTTGAAACAAGGATCGAAATCAGTACAATAGGATGCATTTTAAATTAATGGAATATTTTTTGATAAGCTTTAATACTACGCATGTAGTTAATTAAGATATCTTTTCTTTTAAAGTTTACGGTTCCTGTTACCGCTTGTATCATCGCAATTAAGTTGTTAAAATTGTTACTATTTGTCCGAACAACGTTACTTTATATGACAGTACTTATATCATATTAAAATATTCTGTACGATAGGAAAACACTGTTGTGAAGATTATGGTGAATGTATAATGTGAGATAATTATGAAAGCATTCATTTCTCGTGTGTTGCTTTAGTGTTACTCTTGTAGTGTCGCTTGTAGTACTCCTTGTAGTATCGCTTCTCTGTCTGTCCGTCTGTCAATCAGTCTGTCGGTCATAGGTTCGTACTCAGAAAGTATTTAAGTTTCCGGCTTCAATTTTTTTATTTTGTTTTACAAAGAGCTGAAAAAACCATGTCGCTTCCAAAACCATAAAATTTTGAAAAACTTATGTTATTAAATTTTTATGTATTCGAACATTTCTGCGACATTACAAAAACTAAATTTTAGCTATTTCAGTCGTAGATGTTACAGCCTAGTTGGTAAGGACAATGAGTTTCTATGCAGAAGGCTGTGAGTACAAACATCGTCGATTAATTTAAAATTTATCAAACTTAAATTTGTAATTTTTCTGCGGAATTTCTTTTTTAAAGTCAATTTCCGAAATGTTATGTGCTTCTCCCATCCCCCCTTCAAAAAAACATTTTAAAAACGGAATTGCATTGGAATATTTTAACTTAAATTTGTTATCATTTTAGCGGGATTTCTTTTTAAAAATAAATTTGCGAAGTACAATGTGACCCGCGACCTCCTCATAAAAATAATAAAAGAAAAAAATCATAAAAAAAAGAATTAAACTTTTAAAACCTGATTGATGTTAGAGGGAAAATATTGAATTCCCTTGATTTTTTTAATTTGGTGCTGCCATCTACTGAGTACCATCATTCGCATAGCAATCTGCATTTTGAAACTAAATATGCCGATTATATTGTGTGTAATAAAAAGTTTTATAGCGTTTTTCAGAGAAATGAATATACAATTAAGAGCTGGTAATAATACCTTTATTCATAAAAATATTCTCCATCCTTATCTAGCACCTTCCGTCACGGTCGAGCAGTTGACGGATGATTCGGTGTATCGGATGCTTCAGAGTAAAATGATTCGTCTTTTGGCGCGATGAAGTCGTCAACCTAGTATCACACTTCGTCCACTGTCTGGAATTTTACTAAAGACATGACATTCTGCATCGGCCAAAAAAAAAATAAAATAATAGTTCGAAGTGGCTATGTCGGGGCAGTATTCCGGGTGTTCAAAAATTTCACAGACAAAAGTTACTAACGTGCCCTTGACAGGTTTTGCAACAAGATGTCTGGCGTTATCATGGAGCAATTTCATGGGGCGAAAACCTTTGCTAGTAAACGGACGTTTTCGGCAGATTTCCTGGTTCAATTGAAGCAATTCTTGCTTGTAGCGTTTAACAACTGTACTTACACTAGGCTGCAACTGTTCGCAATAGAGCACACACTTTACATCCCAACAGATGCAGATGAGAACTTTTTTTTACAGTGAAGTGAATGGTTCGTATCGGCGTTGATTTTGTTGATCCGTCGGGATTCAACTAATAATTTTTATGTTTCGGATAATCATAACGTATCCATTTTTCATCTCCCGTTACGGTTTTCACAAGAAATATATTTTCTGTTGCCTGTTTAGCAGATCCATGTACTTCAGGACACGCTCATCCTTGTTCTTCTGGCTCAATGCATGTGGCACCCATCTTCCTGACTTTTGATTTTTTTTTCCTTTGCGTGTGATACTCCTAATTGTTCGGCAAGTTCTTTCTGCGCCTGAAATTCATCTTAACAAAGCAGTGCTTCCAAATACACATGACTAACCTTCAGTGGAGTGCCGCTATGTTCTGCACAGCTAACATCAAAATCGCCATTTTTAAAACGTCGAAACCAAAATTTGCATGTGGTTTTCTTACAACTTCCTCACCAAGAACAGAACAGATTGTTTGATATGCTTTTGTAGAACTTTTTCAATAGTGAAATTCGTAACGAATGCGGTAACGAATAAATGACTTATCGAACGACATCTTTCATCTTTGAAATTTCATCTTTACTTTACGCTTTGCTCTGAGCTTCTACGTCGATTTGAAAACGCTGAACTAGTTTTTATGACAGAATACAAACGTGGTATACTGATTGGTTATGCTATTTCGCTGAAAACGTCAAACAAAATTCGCTTTACAACTTCTTACTTCACCCAATATTAGCAGTTTAGTAATAATAAACATATCAGTTTTATGCAATAAGTTGTAGATTAGTTATTTAATGAACTTCTAAAAAAACAATATTTTCCAACCATTTATTCTGGTTACATTATGGGAATAATAATGTGTGCATATCTTATGTGATAACCAGTATTACATTCGAAGCTAAAACAAAATAATAAAAATAAATTTGCATTGTACTTCCAACTTTAAATAATATCCCCAACAAAAATAATTAAAAGAAATTCCCATTGTACATCCAAATTAAAATAATATTTCCTTTTTCTCTTATCCTAAAATTAAGCATTTCACAATCTCGTTTTGTAGTATTATGGTAAAACAACTTTTGAATGGATTGTTTGCGTGACAATAATCTTTTAAAAAGAAAATTAACTGATTATGTTTTGTCATGTTACAAAAATTTATGTATTTGAAAGGAGAATATTTGTAATACTATGATCATTATGAGGGTTCGAATGCATACTCATGTTTTTGAAATATATATATATATATTTTTTTTACTCTGTAATTTATGTAACACATTTTATTATGTGGTTATTAGGAAATATTTTCCAATATAATAAGGATATACCATTTCAGGTAAATTTCAAACAACTTTAGTCACATAAACCTTTTTTTGACAGAAAACATAAAAAGCACGTTAATAAATATTTTATAAGACACTATTTATATTTATTTTAATATTTGTATCTAAAAATAACATATTTTTTACCGTCGCAAAATTTACATGTATAATTTTTTTATTCATATTCACCATTTTAATGTACAATAGATAATTAATAAATACTATATTCTCAAACTTGATCTGACATTTGCCAGTTACAATTTTGCATATAAACATACGTACTATTAACTTGAAGTTCTAACCTGAGTGCCCAGAAATTTACTTTTAGAAGCGTTCATTGTAAAATATTTAGTTTTATCAAAGGAAATACTCATTTTATTTTTACTATGACGTCAATATTACCCACTGAACACTGGGCGTCTCAAAATCAGTATCATGGATTGAAAAAAAAAATATTGAAAATAATAGATTTATAAGAAAAATGCGTTATTTTACATTGTAACGTCATTTTCTGTTCAGAAATTTAAAAAAAAAAAAAGAGAAAAAACTATTTTTCATTGTAATGCGAGAATGGTATCCGTAATAATACGGTAATTCCCATTGTTTCATTATCTTGTCTTCAAAAATGGAAGTAACCCGATTGCCACCTATGTGACGAAATTTCATAAAGGACATTTAAAACAAAATTGAGATATAAAAATTGGATTTTTCTAAAAATAGCTTTTATTTGAAGAAAAAAAAAAGTCAAATAGGTTCAGTAGAAAGCTCACTCCAGATGACTAAAAAATACAGCTTTGTCTTTTAAATACAGTCGGACCCCGATTTAACGAATCCATGGGGACCGTAAACTTTATTCGTTAAAGCGGGGTTATTCGTAATATCGGAGTCCAAAATAAAAAAATTAAAAAATTCTGCGCTTACCTTATGGAAAAGCTCTAATAAGCCATTACACAAAAATATCCATAATTAGAGATTGTAGACTTTTTATTACAGCTAAAAATACAGCCAATACTTCGCACTAATTAATTTTAAAGTACTGTGTAATAGATGTTTAAGAATTTCTTTGATTCCTTACTCAAAAAAGTTCTTTTTCGTCTTTATGGAGAGAAGAAAATATTGAGTTATTTATGTCCTCCTGCATGAGGTATGTTTTCACAGTTTCCAAACCATCTAAAGCGTGAGAAAATTTAACAGTTTTAATGGGAATTTCCTTATCGATTTCTGCATCAGAATCGCTATTCACTGGTTCCGACACATTAACTGTTTCATCAACTTCACTTGCACAGGTAGACAGTCCGTCATCACATGTAACATAATCGTTAAATTCTATCTCAGGAGCGATTTCTTTCCACATAATTTCATCTGAAGAGACGATATCTTCATCATTTTCACCACTTTCCAGTTGTGTGCCTGGAAATCCTGCATTCTGAAAGAATTTTTAACCGACTTCAAAAAAGAAGGAGGTTATCAATTCGAACTGTATATATGTTTTGTCCATGTTCACGCATAACTTTCTTAAATATGAACCGATTTTGATAATTTTTTTTTGTTTGAAAGTTTAAGTCACCCATTTGGTCCCATTTCAATTTCATAAAAATCTGATGATTAGAACATTTTTTAAAAAAATAAAAACTTTAAAATTCAAATCCTTTTTTAAACAGTCGCTCAATTATAAGCCCTCACCTTTCATACTGTTACGCTTACAGAGATACGAGATCTTTCAAAGTGCGGAAACTTAGTTGGACAAAGGCCGAGATCCAGATAGATTTTTTGCTGGTAGTGAAACGATATTGACCAATCAGAAGCCTGCAGTTTTGCTAACTTTTTCTCTGTTTGCAAACATGCAGCCTTCTGGTTGGTCGATCTTGTTTCGCTAAGAGCGAAAAATCTATCTGGATCCCGGCCATTCTGTCATCCGCCAAGCCTGAAGGCCCACAAAGACACAAACCGATATCGAAAGTCAGTGTCGGAAAGTTTAAAATCAACCTTTAAAGTTTCTCATGTATCAGAGCAGAAGTACAACGCCTAGAATAAGTATTGTGGAAATCTGCTATCCAAACAGCACTAATCAAATGTATCCCTTAAATGTGCAATGATGTTGTAATCCAATGAGCCGATGGCAGCGACATCCGCGTTATATTTTCAAATTTCAGTGTAAACATTGTATTATAACAGCGTCTAGACCAAATGGTCTCGGAGTTTTAGAAAATATCCACAGATGTCGCTCCGATCGACTCTTTGGATTTCAGCATCGTTTTACATTTAAGGGATACAATATTTTAGTACTTTCTAAGTACTACTGCTACAGAGTCTAGAATATATAGTGCGGAAATCGGCTATCACAAATACTTAGAAAAGTGCTAAAATATTGGATCCCTTATCCTCTTGAGACCCAAGCTCGCATTTTTCGTGCAAATTTTACCCTTTTTAGGATTAAGGCTCTTTATGGGGCTAGAAAACTTTATATATATTCATTTATTTTTAAAACTAAAAAATATATAGAGTTTTGACGTGTCCATTATAATGGACATTGGGTCTTAGTCCTATAAAAACCATATTATTGAGCTACATGATCCCGAATGAAAAAATCTTAACTGGAAAATTTTTCTTCATTATCAATGTGTTTTTATCGTTCATACATCACCTTTAAATATTGCACAATTATAGTTTTTTCATTATGAAAGAGAAAAAAGTACTTTTTGATGAAATTTATTTGAAAAGTATAAATCAATTTAGTGATTTTTAAATAGTTTTTTTTAAAAAGGAACAAAAAAAAAATTATCGCATCAATAAAAGTGTTTTCTAAATAAAATTATAAATAGTTAATGGCACGGTTATCACAATTGACATTTGAACGCCAAAAAGAAATTAAAAAGAAATAAAACGCAATTTATTTATAATCTTAAATTATTAACTTCAGTTATATTTTTTCATTATAAATGTGCTTTTATCATTCTTACATCACCTGTAAATATTGCACAAATTTAATTTTTTCATTATCAAAGAGAAAAAGTATTTTTGAATGAAATTTATTTGAAAATTATAAATCAATTTGGTGACTTTTTAAATAGTTTTTAAAAAATGAATTTAAAAAAAATCACATCAATAAAAATTTTTTCTAAAAAAAATTATAAAGTTAGTGGCACGGTTATCACAATTGACATTTGGATGCGAAAGGGAATTAAAAAGAAATAAAATGCAGTTTACCTATACTCTTCAATTATTATTTTCAGTTATATATTCTTTAAATTTTTCTTTCTGTTTAAATTAGATTAAATTAACTAGTTTAACTATAAACGACTTACAAACAGTAAAATAATATAAAAAGCTTACATTTATGTTTTGTAGTTAAACGAATATACAAATACAAGTTGCATTTCACGCTTACTTATTTTACATGCTTACTTATTTTATGTTATACTTATCAAGTAAGATGAGATCGCTACATAGGCTTCAAAAACCAGATTTTTAATGTCAAGTTCCTATTTCTTTCACTACAAACTTTGCTTATATCAGAAGAGTGTTTTTGTTATTTATACGTCACTTCCAAATATCACATAAATTCAATTTTTGCATCATCAAATAGAAAATGTGTATTTTAACTAAGAAACATGTTGATCAATTTAGTAATAATAATAAAAAATTAATAATATTTTGTTTGTCTTTAACTCTTCTCAACACCAGTAATTTGTTTTTTAGAATAATGATAATAAATAGTGGCACAGCTACGACAATTGGCAAGTAAATGCCAAGAAGAAATTTAAAAGAAATCAAAATGAGTTTATTTAGAGTCGTAGAACGTTAACTTTAATTATTCTTTCTTAAAGGTTTTTTGCTAATTAAATATAATTAAATTTATTAATTAAATTGCAAATAGTATACTAACAGAAAAATAATACCAAAAATAGTTATGATTAAGAATAAAACATAACAAAGGCTTAATTATCTATATTTACCAAATGCTGCACAAAAAAAAATAAATAAATAAATAAAAATAAAAATCCATTGAAATCCAAAATTTAACAATGTACTGATTCAGAACAAGCATTTTATCAGTAAAATTATACATTTTTTGGATAATATTTAAATATTTTTTTTATTTATTTAAGAATATATATTATCTACTACGGTATCTATTATGTGTTTCAATACTGTGTTGATTTTTAAGTAAAAATAATGTCTCTCTTCAGTATACGAAAAGAGTCTAATATGAATAAAAAACAACTGATGAAGACCCAACGTCCAATAGAATGGACATTAAAAAAAAAGTTGTTTATTCTCTAAAATATACATTAGATTACTTTAACTGCGATGTCATTTCATTCATACAACACTTAACATTAGATGTATGTAGCATTAATATCAAAATACTTTTAAAAAATATAAAAAAATAGCTTTAAAACTGTCTGCTTACCTTCAACAGTCTTTCTCTTGTTGCCTGCCACTTTCAAATGATTAAAATACATATTTAGTTGCAATTTTTTTATTATTTCGGCGTACAGATAGGAGCACCAGACTATCTAGTATAATGGACAGTGGGTATTTACATGCTCCAACTGAAATTAAGTATTTTACTTAAAAAATAAAAATGTCCAATATAATGGACGCGGGGTCTCAGGAGGTTAAATGTCAAACGATGCTGAAATCCAATGAGTCGATCAGAGCGACATCTTCAGGATATTTTCTATAACTCCAAGACGTTTTGGTCTAGACGTTGTAATAATACAATGATGTTTACTTTGAAATTTGAAAATATATTGCTGATGTCGCTGCGATCGGCTCCCTGGATTTCAGCATCATTGCACATTTAAGGGATACAACTTTTAGCGCTGTTTGAATATCAGATTTCCACACTATGTATTCTAGACGCTGTACTACTGCGATAGTCTGTCAGTATGTTTCGGATATCTGAATCTGAGGAACCAATGAGAACGGCTCAGGATCGGAACCCAGTAGGTATTGTGAACATGCTTAAAGTACAGCACCTAGTATACCTAGTGTGGAAATATGCTATCCAAACACTGCTAAAAACTTGTATCCCTTAAATGTGCGACGATACTGCTGAAATTTCAAGTATCAATCGCAGCGACATCTGCGGGATTTTCGTATTACTAGTATTACATTGTATAGGCTAGCAATTTATCGCCGTTGTAGAAAATATCCTGCAGATGTCGCTGCGATCTTCATATTTCAGCGGCATCGTTGCACATTTAAGGAATACAATATTTTAGCGTTTTTTTTTTAAAATTATTACAGGGATAGCCTATTTCCACACTATATATTCTAGGCGCTATACTTACAGCATCTAGAGCTAGACCAAATTACAGCGTCTAGAATGCATAGCGTGGAAATCTGTTGTCCAAACTGCGCTAAAATGTTGTATTCCTTAAATGTGCAATGACGCTAAAATCAAGGGTGCCGATCGTAGAGACATCTGAGATATATTTTCAGATATCAAAGTAAACATCGTATTATTACAGTGTCTAGACCAAATCGTCTTGGAGTTTTAGAAAATATCCTGCAGTTGTCGCTGTCATCGACTCCTTGGATTTCAGCATCGTTTGACATTTAAGGGATACAATATTTCAGCACTTTTTTAAGTATTATGGGGATAGCCGATTTCCACACTATATATTATAGACGCTGTAACCATAGAGAATAGATAGGGGTGGAGTGTGCTTTCCATAGAGAATTCCGTTGAAAAGCGGCATCAACATGACCGGCCCTACTCATGTAAATGTTTTCAGATTCCGCTCGTTATCGCTTGCTTGGCAATTTGAGAATTTTTGCCATTGATTGATTGTCAAACATTCACAATCGATAATGATTAAACAAATAATTTGCTGAAGATATAGGGGCATTTTTAAAAATTTTGTATAATAATTTCCATAATCACTTTATTCATGGTAATAGCTACAATATATTCACTATTTTACTATACTTAAGATAGGTTGGCACCAACTTCAAAAAGTAATTGATTACTTTTTATACGCATATATTCGTAAATTAAATCATAAATATGTAAATTAATATTTTGTAAAAAATATTCTCTAGAAAAACCATGTTTGGTAGCTATTAAACTCTATACATTAAATATAACGTTTTTATACAGATACATGATGTCCGATGTGCAGATAATGGATAACTTTTCGTCATTATAGAAGTTTAAAGAATTATTTAGTTCTTTTTAGCGCTTTTTTTGAAGTCTGTTAATATTTTTTTTTTTTTTGAAAAGATTATTTTATTCAATGTATTTTTAGAAACTTGATCCCATGATTCTCGCACAAAATATAAAGCATCCAAAACACTGACTTTGTATTTTTCCTCTGCATTTTCGTTCAACGATGCTATAATTTTTCTCATAAGCAACTTTCTGTAATTAACTTCTACAGAACGGATGATACCAAGGTCTAGTGGCTGAAGCACACTTGTACAATTTGCAGGGAAAAACAAAACTTTGACATTGTTGAAATTGCAAATTGGAGCATGAGCGTGACATTGATCATTAAATAAAAGAATTTTTCTCTTTTGTATCTGCATAGACTTATCTAAAGACGTCAGAAAGTCTGTAAATAGGGGAGAAGTCATCCATGATTTTAGGTTTGCTGCATACTTTGTCGGTAAGATCTTTACGTTTTAAAAAACATCGTGGCGTTATTGCTCTTCTTATAACAAATGTCTTCAATTTGTCAGTTCCATCAGCATTAACCGCAAGCAAAACCGTAATTCTCATTTTGCTTTTTTTGCCACCAAAGCCTTTTTCATTTCTAAAACAAAGCGTTTTGTCGGGTTATAATTCATAAAACAATCCTGTTTCACCTTCGTTGTAAATGTTCGATGGTGAATACCCTTCAACCAGGCTGAGCAATTTTTTTTCCCAATCTTTTACTACATTTTCGTTTACATCCGCTTTTTCTCCGCAGATTTTCTTTTGGACTGCGTAGTTTCTTTTCTTAAAGCGTTCAATCCAACCATTGGATACAGAAAAATCTTTCACATTATGCTTTTCGGCAAGTTTAAGTGCTTTTCTTTGATCAGAGACCCACTAATGGCTATTTTCCTGGCACGAACGATGTTGAACCATTCTACTAGGTCAGATTCAAGAGCAGAAAGAGGAGTGGCTTTCAATGACTTTCTTATTTTCGACGAATTTTTACCACATTCTGCTGATGCTTTTTCAATTTCTGCTCGTTGTTTAACAATTGTTGCTAATGTCGACGTAGAGATTTCAAGGCGTTCTGCTAACGCGTTTTGCGGTCCACCGTTCTTGTAAAATTCACGTAAAATGTTAAGCTTTTCAGTCAATGAAAAACGTTTTCGTTTCTGACAATCTGCCATGCTTCACAAAGTTTCAAAAATTAAATGTTATGCAAAATCGAGCGTTCAATAAACTTCACATTCTTGCAGTGACGCATGCGAATGGCTATGTTTTATTAAATAAAGTTTATTTTTCATTATAGCCTTTTGATTTATAGTCACCTTATCATATTATCATAAACCATGAACACTAAAATCCCCATTTTTATTTGGAGAGAAAGTTGACGAAAACATCAGGTCCTCTTTGGTGCTTTAAAGGTTGTCTCTTTTATGGTAATCCCTTCCTTGGCAACTTTCCAATGACATTCTCTTAAAGCAAAAGTGCAGTCAATTTTAGAGAAACACCGACGAAGTTTCGGCGGGAATCCGAAGGGAAATTCCGAGTAGATTTTGGCGAGAGAAAAACCGGTTCTGAGTCTACTTATATAAGAAGTCTGTGGCTTCATCCTGCCCCGTCGAAAGTTACTAGGTAGAACAAAGTCTTTTTCTGTTCCAGTCAAGATGGATATATCATTCGAAAAGCAATCCAATATTTTTCTAACCCAAACTAATATATATATATATATATATATATTTTGTCGGCTGTTTGAAAATATTCGTTAATTCGGGGTTTATTGTTCGTTAAATAGGGGTTTTTGCCTTCATGTTAGTCGGGGATAAAGAAAAAATCGTTAAACCGCAAATTTCGTTAAATAAGGGTTCGTTAAATCGGGGTCCGACTTATAAAGATTATGCATGAGCGAAAAAAAATTCTGATAAAATGTATTATTTTCTATTCTCTTATCATAAAAGTAAACATTTTGCGATTTTACGAAACCTTATTCTAAATGTATTATTACCACGACAATGAACTTTAGCAAATGAAATGAGTTGATTATGCTATGCTTTGTCACGGTACGAAATGTTACGTATTGCATTCTAGATTCTTTGTAATAATATGTCTATTAATGAAGTTGAAATGTATATTCATTTTTTCTGAAACTAAAACTTTTAAAGTGAAAAAGATATTTCATACCTGAGTTGCAACATATGTAACGATATACTTCGTTACCCGATTATCACGAATGAAAAAAAAAATTAAAAGACAGTTAATACTAAAATTAAAATACGAAAATGAGTTTATTTTAAAAAATAGTGAGTGTTGGCACACTTACAAATGAAGTCCTTTAATAAAAAAAACGTCAATATCGGTTCAGTAGAAAGCTAGGTTCAGATTCCTGAAAAAACAGCCTTGTCTATTAAATATATAGATTATATGCACGAACGTAAAAAAGAAAAAAAAATCTGATTAAATTTACTTTTCTATTCTCTTATCATAAAAGTAACGATTTTTCGACGGATCATCTTCTAAATGGATTGTTTGCACGACAATGACCTTTAACAAACGAAATAAGCAAATTATGCTTTGTCACGTTACGAAATGTTACATATTACATTTTAGATTATCTGTAATACTATCTCCATTAAGAAATTGGAAATGTATATTCATTTTGTATGAAACTATCGATCTTGTAATGTGAAAAAGATATTGCATGCATGAGTTACAATATATATAACGATATATACCTTATTATCCGATTATCACGAATGCAAAAAAAAAAATCATAAAAGAATTTTAATACTAAAGTTAAAATATAAAAATGATATTGTTTTAAAAAATAGCGAGTGCGGGCTCATCTATAAAGAAAGTAATTAAAAAAATGTCAAAATCGGTTCAGTAGAAAGCTAAGTTCAGATGACTGAAAAAACAGCCTTGTCTTTTATATATATATATGTTAGGTACGAACGTAAAACAATAATAATAATAATAATCTGATTAAATATTTTTTTCTACTACCTTATCATAAAAGTAAAGATTTCTCGATTTTACGACACATCATCTTCTAAATGGATTGTTTGCACGACAACGATCTTTAGCAAACGAAATGAGCTGATTATGCTATGTCACGTTACGAAATGGTGCATATTACATTTTAGATTATTTGTAATACTACGCTCATTATGGAAAATGAAATGTATATTATTTTTTTATGAAACTAAATCGAACTTGTAAAGCGAAAAAGATATTGCATAAATGAGTTGCAATTTACGTTACAATAGATACTTTATTAGTTTGTTCCTAAGGTAAAGTTTTACGAAATTCCTAAACCGACTTCTGGAATATAAACAAGAAACGGACATTGACTGTGTTTTATTTATTTTATTCAAATATTTTTCTTAATTATTCAAAATTTCATTATTTTTTCATACAGAATTAATAAAACTTAACCCTCTTCATTTTCCTTTGTCAAAAAATAAAAACCCGGGGCGATAATTTCTACTCCATATATAATTTCAATTGAAAGATTTTCACTTTAAAAAAGAAAATGAAATAAAAAAAAATAAATAATAAATAAAAAAATATTTGAATGTGACATCATATCAGAAATAAAACGGGAATTTTCAAATATTTTTAACAATACAAGATTCATGAATTTTTAGTAAGCACGGACAGGAGTTGAATATGTCGTTTTATATGGGAAATAAAATAGATATGTTTTGATGTTGAAATAAAAAAGGATTTTGTTATGGAATTAATCTTTTTAAAGAAAATTTCTATCAATCCTTTACGGTTTATTGTCTGCGAACGATTAACATAAAGATTTAATTTTTAATTTAAAATATAAAAAAAGATTTTAAAAACGTTTAGAAAGAAAATATATAGTAAATGTCTATATTATGTACCGTAAAATTATCCTTGTCACAAATGACGAAATGACGTCATCAAGATTCGGAATAATAAATTATACTCAACAATTAATTTTCAATTAAAAGATTTTCACGTGAAAAACGAATATATATATACATATATATATATATGTATATATGTATATATATATATGTGTGTGTGTATATATATATATATATGTATATATATATATATATATATATATATATATATATATATATATATATATATATATATATATATACCCTGTAGAAAATAAAATCCTAATGAAACGAATTTATGAAACGGAAGTATAAATCGACTGATTATGTTAAGCGGCGATTTCTCCTAAAATATGGAGTACTTTGCGATGAAATTAACACCAAAAATCAATATTGATCCGCAGATTTAAACTGGTATTAGAATTTTTAAATTCGAATTAGTTTTCGAAATATTAATTTTTTTTCTAATTTTATATACATTTTTCTAATGATGGCAACTGAAATTTTAATCATAACAGACATTTTGTTTTCAGATTTTAGAAAAGGTTACTATTTTAAACTAATTTGGCGAGACGTTTGGCCTCCCTTAAATGTATGCTAAGAAATGTATCATGTTACTTTTGTTCATAATTCATTTTGTATTTCATTATCATTTTATTTAATACAAACATATACACATATAATATACATTTTAAATAAATGGCTTTCATTTCTTTATTTTTTTTTTACGAAATGAAAAGAAAAATATTAGGCACAGATGTCATATACTCACCGGGGTACATAATTGGCACCAAAATGGCATTATTTTGTTTGACATGGTAACCCGGATATTGTTGTTTCTTTAATAACTAGCAGGCTATGCCCGCTGAGCTGGTCAATATTTCCAAATGAACCTTGGATTAAATTAAATGGTGAATTTGAACTTTTATTTTAAATAATATGGACCTTCAGCTGGACCTTACTCATTACTGAAAAACGATGCGAACACCATTGCGATATAATGTTACCTTAAGCGTTGGACAAAATTTAGCTATTAAGAAGTAATTCTTTTAGATGATTATAAACAGCGCACTCTTGATCGGGTAATGAGACCGTTATGACAAGAGGAATTAATAGCTCTATAACTAATCAACATATAATGAAATCTTATGTACTAACACCATTCCTGAAAAGTCATGTAATAGGGCCACTTGTAACAAAATATGTTCTGTATCTCTCTACTCTAAAAAAAAGTAACTACCGCTGTCGCCGCCGCCGGTTTTGAATTTTTTGTCGACCGGAAGTTTTTTCTTCGTTAATATTAAGAAAATTAATGCATACAAAAATATGAAAATCGATGGTTTTATACAAAAATGTTTGATAAATATGCTGATGCAGGCAGTTTTTAAATCGAAGAATTATTTTAAGAGATATTTAATGCTAAAGTTGGACAAAATTGTTCCACTAAAAAAGTTTTATAGCAGCAAAAACTGTACATGGCAGTGTAATCATTTTTAGATCATTTTATGCGTTAGAATTTGCCGGAGTGCAGATTGCATTAATTTTTTTATTTTGACTCATTTTTTCAGGTTTTATTTCTATTTTAAATTCAAAATTTCAGCATTTCTAGAGATATTTTTTACAGATTTCAGAAAATTGTACTAATTTAAACTGTTGCCAACTGTATAAAACGCGCAAGCATTAATATTTGCTTCAAATTAAAAATTTATTTACACGTGACTATTATAAACAGGAAAAAAACTTTCAAATTAAAATTAAATAATTACGTATAAAAAGCAGTAATTTATTAAAAATTATGTCATAAAAAGTACACACGTGAATTTTAAAAGAGAAAGGATATTGTAAAATAATAAGTTCATTAACATGCGTTAGAAGTCGTAGGAGAAATTACGTCATATTTACGTCACGTTATAGTTATTACATAAAATGAACACAAAATAATATTGCAAAAAAGTTTAAATTTAGAAATTGCGCTAGACATTTATTTAATATTTTGAGAGGATCTTTTCAACTATTTTTGTTAGGAAAGCGCAAATAATATTTCATTTCTAACAAAAGTATCTTCACGTGAATATTTAAAAGAGAAAAAAATAGCTTGATAAAAATTACGTTAGATTAAAAACGATTAATTTAAAATGTCTCATTTAAAAGAACTTTCTTTTCGCTTTGTTAATAAATGCCAGGAGACAAAGACTCTGTTTACTTAATTCCTTTTATATTAGCTTATTTTGAAATGTTGTTACACGTATCTACGTCATCAAGTTATTTTTATTCGACGTTTTATTTGTATTTTTATTAATGTTGTACGAATTTATTTGTTCTATTGCTATTTAAAATAAAAAAATATGTCAATTTGTATAATTTGGCAAGTGGTTTGGCGATTTATATAATTTGGCGAAATTGGTCGGCGAGATAATCAAGCAGTACCGCAGTGGATTTGGCGTTAAAATTCCCCAATCAAAGACAAATGAATAGAAATTTGTTTATAGGGAGATCGCCACTGCTTTTTACATTGCAATTCAATCTTTCGAAATCTTTTTAAAGCCGATCAAATTAGCGTGCATTTAGAGTCTGCGGTGTCTGGGCGGGGGTTGGCGAGCGTACCTCGTAGGGGGCCGACCCCCCTAGTATTTTTTAAAAAAGGCTAAACTTTCATAATCAGGTTCACTTAATTTTTGAACTTTTACTGTTGCTCTATAACTAAGTACCCTTGAACAATGTGTATACACATACACTAAAACCTTTCCAAAACTATTACGTAACTAATTCTGGTATATCCTACAAAAATATTATAAACAATCGGAATGAAATGCAAATTTCCGTTGTAAATATATAGTAGATGATGATGATGATGCGATTTTATGTAATGGAATTCATCGGAAAATTTTCGCTTCAAACATAAACGATGCTTTCAACATTCTAGCTAATAAACCAATATGAGAAGTATCCGATTACGGAAGGTTAACTTGGATTCTCATGAGCAACTACACAAAGAAAAGTGAATATGTGGCTTTTGTGATAATTTTATGTTACCCGGGCGCAGGTAATAAATCAATAAAGATTGTTTTCATACCATATTATTATTTTATTATTTTCATTCAAGACACAAACCTTTAAATCATTTCATTTAAAATGCATGCCTTATTCTAATTTCATTTAAAAAACTGAAAAGATAAACAATAACAGGAAATGATGCCATAATTAAAAACAAAAAAATATTTTTAATGTAACTACTGCTACTGGGAATTTTTAAAATGCTATTAGCGAGATTTGTGCACGGTGTTATAAATGTACCCATATTTTCTTCTTATCGAGGAGCAATTTATAAATCGCCCAATATTATTCCAATTCTAATTTTTTTCATTGAGAATTGGACCCTTGACCGAAAAAATGGAAAAAGACTCTAGTAGATTCTTCGGATGACGGCATCTCACGTTATAAACCGAGTTTATATATATGAAAATAATTTTTAAGTCGTTACAAACATTGCTTTCATATTTAAATATTTTTGTTTACATAAATGGTACTACTTGTTATTCCGTCGACCAATTTCGCCAAATTATATAAATCGCCAAATTATACAAATTGACATAATCTTTATTTTAAATAACGAAACAACAAATAAATTAGTATAACATTAATAGAAATACAAATAAAACATCGAAATTAAAATCACTTGATGACGTAAACACGTGTAGCTTGTTTAAATTCAAGTGAATTTGAGATCTACGATCCAGCATTATTGGCATTTTAATCTTATAGTTTGACGATAGATTTTTGGTCGACGGAATATCTAAGTCCTTTTCCATTTTCGTTTCATAACGCTAATTTCTCAGTAATTTCTTTTCTTTTATTTTACGTAAAATAACTATTTTATTTATTTATTTATTTATTTTTTAAGCATTTGGAAAAATGGTTATTGTCCTCGGCCAGGGTAGGAAATCAAAAACATATCTAAAGCGTTTTATTAGTTAAATCCCCCATTTTATTCGTTTTCTGATTGGTCTATACAGCAATCTGTATATTCCCTTTACTTTCAACAGAGATGGATACTTCTGTTGCCACTATGATAAAAAATTAATAAAAACTACAAAAAAATTAATAACTCAGAAAAAACTGCGATACAGCTTTCAAACAAATTGCAATTAAAAATGCATTTTTTTCCACTATACAACGTTATAAAAAGTAATATTGTGGGATATTTAGAAGTTTAAAAATGAAATTTCATTTAAAATTGGTCCAGGAATATTAATGTTTAATCCATGGCGTATGTAATGTATGATCAGCGCCGTAGAAGTTTAAAAATTTACAGCACCGAAAATTGTAAAATTGAAATTTCTTTTAAAATTTGGTCATGATGGGTCCAGGAATGTTAATGTTTAATCCATGGCGTACGTAATGTATGATCAACTCCGTGCGATTTTTTATGTCTTAAATTTTAGTCTTGGAAAAAATCATTTTCCAAAAGGTCGTGTTAATTTGTGTAAGTATAATAATGTGTTAATTTGTTATTATTTTTTTAAAACCATTTCGAAAAATGGTTATTGTCCTCGTCAAGATAGGATATCAAAAGCATATCTGTCGGTTTTTATTGGTTTAATCATCATTTTATTCGTTTTCTGATTGGTCTATACAGTAATCTGTATATTCCCTTTACTTTCCACAGAGATGGACAACAGAGTGTTGCCACTATAACAAAACAGTAATAAAAACTACAAAAAAAGAGTAATAACTCAGAAACAAATTGAGATACAGCTTTCAAACAAATTGCATTTAAAAGTACATTTTTTTCTCTATACGACGACATAAAAAGTAATATTGTGGGATGTTTAGAAGTTTAAGAAATAAATTTCATTTAAAATTGGCAGTCAGATTTCTTGAAAATGTGGCAATTGAAAAGCCTTTTCCCGAACAGCCAATGAAATGCTTGGATAATACGTAAGTTTCAGGTGGATAATACGTACGAGTCGCCGGCGATTTCTCTCGCTTGCAATTTTTACGTGTAATAACACTATTAATGTTTAATTCATGGCGTACGTAATGTATGATCAACTCCGTGCTATTTTTATGTCTTAAATTTTAGTCTTTGAAAAAATCATTTTCCAAATGGTCGTGTTAATTTGTGTAATTATAATAATGTGTTAATTTGTGTAATTATAATAATGTGTTAATTTGTTATTATTTAAAAAAAAATTGGAAAATTGGTTATTGTCCTCGTCAAGGTAGGATATCAAAAGCATATCTAAAGGTTTTTATTGGTTTAATCATCATTTTATTCGTTTTCTGATTGGTCTATACAGTAATCTGTATTTCCCTTTACTTTCCACAGAGATGGACAACAGAGTGTTGCCACTATGACAAAAAAGTAATAAAAACTACAAAAAAAAATAATAACTCAGAAACAAATTGAGATACAGCTTTTAAACAAATTGCATTTAAAAGTGCATTTTTTTTTTTTTTTTTTTTTTTTTTTTTTACGACGACATAAAAAGTAATATTGTGGGATGTTTAGAAGTTTAAGAAATAAATTACATTGTCAGTCAGATTGCTTGAAAATCTGATGATTGAAAAGCCTTTTCCCGAACAGCCAATGAAATGCTTGGATAATACGTAAGCTTCAGGTCGATAATACGTACGAGTCGCAGGCGATTTCTCTCGCTTGCAATTTTTACGTGTAATAACACTATTAATGTTTAATTCATGGCGTACGTAATGTATGATCAACCTCCTGCTATTTTTTATGTCTTAAATTTTAGTCTTTGAAAGAATCATTTTCCAAATGGTCGTTGTAATTTGTTAAATTGCATTATTTATTTATTTATTTATTTATTTATTTATTAAGATGCTTTTATTTTTTTTTCAAACTCATAGAGCCGTTTTTATTCTTTATCCAAAAGAGTTGATTTCAATTTTTTCCGTAGCTAGAGTAAAGGATGTAATGATAGATATTTTGAGGTTTAGACGCCAAAGACACCGCCAAATTAGAAAAATATGAAATGTGTCATGAACTGTTGGACTTATAAAAATTTACTTGGTACCATTCGATTCAGCATATAAAACTACATTAAAATATGCTAGCATTTGACGAATAATTATGATATTCGATTTTTAAGGAATTTTTTTCCCACCCCGTGCAAAAACTGTTAGGGGTGACACTTTAGAAAATTCTTTCTTAGCAGAAGTCTATGTCATAAGAAGTATTTTTACCACGATTTTCAAGATTTTAGGTTCAGTAGTTTGTGCTGTGCGTTAATTTGTCCCCTAATCCAAACTTTATTTTATATACTATATTAGATATGCCTTTTTGCGGTAATTCGATGATCGAAAATTAGTCCAATATCATTTGAAAGTCCAATATCATTACATAACGGATGAGAAAGTACGAAGAAAGACGAAGAAAAAAGACTTGTAATTTTTTTTTTTTTTATGTTGAATTTTTTTTTATAGTAATAACGTATTATTGCATACATTTCCTTAAAAAATTATCTTTATTTCCTAGACTTCGAAGCTGTGAATTTTTCTATAAATGAAATTGTCGATATGACTTGAGAAAAAATGAAATAAACAGTAGATAATATTTCCTTAAAAAAAAAGGGTATTATTCGTTGATTTGAGTTCGAGTTTATAAATATCACATGCTTTCGGAATTACGGTCAAAAACATTTTTAAAAGTATGAAATTATTTTACAATATGTATCTGTGGCAGAAATTCACATTGAAATTTAAGTATTCGATTCCATTTTTAAAATATTAATTGATATCTATATATGTTACAATTGAATATGAAAATGTACTCAAAAAATTATCTCTTTCACTTAAAGAACACCATTTGTGAGAACATTCTCAAGCTAATGTTGCGCTTATGCATTTTTGGCTTAAAATCACATTGTCTGGCGACAAAAGAAAAATAAAAAATCGTAAAGAAACAAATAGTAATTATACATGTGACTCACAATTACATCTACTTGTTTCTTCTATAAGTCACGTGACGGGACAATTAGATAAAAAGAAAAATAAAAGAAAGAAAGAAAAAAAAATCATTAAAATTTCATCTAATCAAATTATCAGGTTCGTTTCTATAATCTAACGCAAGCGATAAAGAGCCAAATATTGCGTATCAATTGTAATCTTTCTTATTAAATTAATTTTTAAGCATTACAAATATTTATTTCAGGTTTAAATTAAATGTTTCCGTTTTTTAATATTATCACTCATTAAAACGGATTTTCTTCTTCTTTTTTCATTTAAATAAAATTAGTAACAGTTTTTCATTTATGTTTCGAGGTGTAATAGTTGTTTCAGTTTTTTTATCAACGATAAATTTCGCCAAGAAATAAAATGGTAAACTTTATCGTCCAAAATAACAGAACTTTCCATCATAATTCTATAACTAATATAGGTAGAATGATGTGTTATAGCTTGAAACCTTTCCTGAAACGATATCTATCTAACAGCATAAGTTCCGTAAAAATCCATGCTGTAGAACTCGAAATCTAGGCGTTCGGAACGGAATTTCCGTTTGGATTTTATATATATAATAGATAAATGTTTATTTACTCTATTTTCTTTTTTTTTAATTACATAAATTGTTTTTTTCTATAGTTAAATATTTTTTTAGTTATTTCCCTTTAAAAATAATATAAAATAATTTAAAAAAATACGGTATTACTTAGTTATTCCGTCGACCCATTTCGCCAAATTATATAAATTGCTAAACCACTCGCCAAATTATACAAATTGGCATAATTTTTATTTTAAATAACGAAAGAACAAAGAAAATAGTATAACATTAATAAATGCACAAATAAAACGTCGAAATAAAAATCAATTGATGACGTAAAGCCGTGTAACTTGCTTAAAGTCAAGTGAATGTGACATTTATGATCAACCCTTATTTGCATTTAATCTTATAGTTCGGTGATAGATGTTTGGTCTACGGGATAACTAAGTAGTACCAAAAATACATACGTAACTGGTATTCGAAAACGAGGTTATCGCCAAATTTTCGTTAAAAAAATCACGCCAAACCCGTTGCGTATATGAAATATGGCCAAATATTAAATGATGTAACAAACGATGACATTTAATTTCAACTTCAAAGCAATGTTTTAATTTACCACTCGAAAAAAAAAAAAAAATGCTAACTTGCGAGTTGAAAAATAGCTATTGGCGAGATTTGCACCCGGCTAGCGTAACAGTAACAATAATTCTTTGCGACCATTGAAACTTTTATGTAGTTTTTTTCGAAAAAGAAATTTGATTTTTTAATCAAAGGGAAAACTTTCGGCACAGATGCCATATACTGACCCAAATTGGAGCGATTTTTTTTCTGACGCCAGTGTCATATACGCAACGGGTACATAACTGGCGCCATAGTATCGCTATTTTGCTTGATTTGGTAAGCCGGATGTTGTTGTTTATGCTGTTGATGTTTTCCCTAAATTAACGTCGGAAAAAATCGCGCCAATATTGGGCTGTATATGATATCTGGGTCAAACTTCCATATGAAAAGCGGAGGGATCTGAGTGTAATTATTTATGGCAGTTACATGACTTGGACTATTATAATATAGATGAAATGAGGGCGATAGAATAATATTTGGCGACTTATCACCTGTACATGGCTAACATTAAAGCACCAAAATGGCACCAGTAATATAAAAAGCGAAGTGGTTCGCCCGGAACTGTTAATGGTAGTCACATGACTTAGGCTATTTTTATAGAAATTGTTTTAAAATACCGGGAGACAAAGACTCTGTACACTTAATTCATTTTTTAGCGTCTTTTCAAATATTTAACTGATCCTCTTTAATCAAACACGAAAACAATCATTGGATGTCTTAACAGCAACTGATTCGGCCTTAAATTTTTGAAATCAAAGGAATTTGAATGGAAACCCGTTTACAGGGAGATCTGTACATCTTTTTTTCAGTATAATTCAATCTTCTATAATATTTTTAAAACCGATCAGATTAGCGTGTTTTTAGATTATGCGGTGTCTGCACGGGGGTTGGCGAGCGTAGCTTGCAGGGGGCAGAGCCCACTAGTACCCTATATATATAAAATCCTAATGAAACGAATTTATGAAACGGAAGTATGAATCGACTGATTAAACAACTGATTATGTTTCATGGCGATTTATCCTTAAATACGGAATACTTTGCAATGAAATTAACACGAAAAATCAATATTGATCCGCAGATTTCAAAACTGGTATTAGAATTTTAAAATTCGAATTTGTTTTCGAAATATTAATTTTTTTCTAATTTTATATACATTTTTCTAATAGAGTCAACTCAAATTGTAATCAAAGAGATTTTTTTTTTCAGATTTTAGAAAAGGTTACTATTTTAAACTAATTTGACGAGAAGTTTGGCCTCCCTTAAATGTATGCTAAGAAATGTATCATGTTACATTTATTCATAATTAAATTTGTATTTCATTATCAGTTTATTTAATACAATCTGAAACATTTAAAATAAATGGCTTTCACTTCTTTATTTTTTTTAAACGAAATGAAAAGTAAAATATTAGGCACAGATTTATACGCACCGGAGTACCAAATTGGCGCCAAAATGACATTATTTTGGTTGACATGGTAACCCGGCTATTATTGTTTATTTAACAATAAATGTTTATTTACTTTCTTTTCTTTTTTTTTAATTACATAAATTGTTTTGTTCCATAGTTAATTATTTTTTTGGTTATTTTCCTTTAAAAATTAAAAATAATAGAAAATAATTAAAAAATACAGTACTACTTTAGTTATTCCATCGACCTATTTCGCCAAAGTTTATAAATCGCCAAACCACTCGCCAAATTATACAAATTGACATAATTTTTATTTTAAATAACGAAAGAACAAAGAAAATAGTATAACATAAATAAATATACAAATAAAGCGTTGAAATAAAAATCACTTGAAGACGTAAAGACGTGTAACTTGCTTAAAGTCAAGTGAATGTGACATTTACGATCAACTATTACTGGCATTTAATCTTATAGTTTGGTGATAGATTTTTGGTCGACGGGATAACTAAGTAGTACCAAAAATACATATGTAACTGGTATTCGAAAACGAGGTTTTCGCCAAATTTTCGTAAAAAAAATCACGCCAAACATGGTGCGTGTATGGCATCTGGCCAAATATTAAATGATGTAACAAACGATGACATTTAATTTCAACTTCAAAGCAATGTTTTAATTTACCAATCGAAAAAAAAAATGCTAACTGGCGACTTGAAAAATAGCTATTGACGAGATTTGCACCCGGCTAGCGTAACAGTGTTGGGACGTCAACCATGTACCAAGAATTCTTTGGAAACTTTTATGTAGTTTTATTCGAAAAAGAAATTTAATTTTTTAATCAAAAGGGAAAACTTTCGGCACAGATGTCATATACGGACCCATATTGACGCGATTTTTTTCTGATGCCAATGTCATATACGCAACGGCTACTTAACTGGCGCTATAGTATTGTTATTTTGCTTGATTTGATAAGCCGGATGTTGTTGTTTATGCTGTTGATGTTTTCCCCAAATTAGCGTCGGAAAAATATCGCGCCAATATGGGACCGTATATGATATCTGGGCCAAACTTTCATATGAAAAGCGAAGGGATCACAGCGTATTTATTTATGGCAGTTACATGACTTGGACTATTATAATATAGATGAAATGATGGCGATAGAATAATATTTGGCGACTTATCACCTGTACCTGCTAACATTAAAGTACCAAAATGGCACCAGGAATATAAAAAGAGAAGTGGTTCGCCCGGAACTGTTGATGATAGTCACATGACTTAGGCTATTGTTATAGACATTGTTTTAAAATACCGGGAGACAAAGACTCTGTACACTTAATTCCCTTTTTTAGCTTCTTTTCAAATATTTAACTGATCCTCTTTAATCAAACACGAAAACAACCATTGGATGTCTTAGCAGCAACTGATTCGGCCTTGAATTTTTTAAATCACAGGAAATTAAATAGAAAGCCGTTTACAAGGAGATCTGCATAGCTTTTTTCAGTATAATTCAATCTTCTATGATATTTTTAAAACCGATCAGATTAGCGTGTCTTTAGATTCTGCGGTGTCTGAACGGGGGTTGGCGAGCGTAGCTTGCAGGGAGCAGAACCCCCTAGTATATATATATATATATATATATATATATATATATAATAAGAATTATTATATATATATATATATAATAATAATAATAAGAATTTTAAAAAGTTGATTATATCGTCATATTTCAAATGAAACGAAAATGTTCAAGTATTTCTTAATAATACAAAGTGCATGAATTTGAGTAAATACGGAAAGCATGTTAATACGACGTCATATTTGGAAAAGAATCATATATACTTTTATGTTAAAAGAAAATGGCCTTGGTACAGTATTAAATCGTATTATTTAAACAAAATTATTAACAATACTTGATTGTTTACCGTATGCGTAGTGCTATCATAAATATTTGATTGCAAATTGTAAATTGAAAATGTAAAAAAAATGTTTGGAAAGAAAGGGGATAATAAATGTCAATAATGTACACTCTAAAATTATCGTTGTCGGTAATTACATCATGATTAGCGTCCAAATGCGGAATAATAATTTATCCTCAACATTTAATTTTAAATTGAAAGATTTTCTCGTGAAAAGGGAATATTAAATATAAAAATGTAGAATGAGTAGTTGATAAAAAAAAGATGAATATACAGGGTTTCCCAAAAGCCCTTGACACATTTTAAAATTCAATAGAAAATAAAATAATTGTCGAACAGGACTGCGGTTTGGACCAGAATACTTTTCAGGATGGTAAGTTTTTTTTTTCAAGCGAATGAAATTAGTTAGTTCTAAATTTCGATTTTAGATGGCGTCACTTCTCCGTTCATTTAGTTTTAATGTTTTCAAAAAAGCATTTTTTTTTTCTGATTTCCACATTAAATTTGATGCTGTAACTCATAAATGAAGACTGCCAGCAAAACAACAACAACAACCAAAAAAAAAATGCAATTTAATAGATTACAACGACCATTTGGATTTTTTTTTTTTTTTTTAAGATTGTAAAACGCCGTGGCTAGTGGATTGGAGCCGCTCGAGACATGACCTTTTACTATCAATCGATTAAGCATTAGATTGTTTAATTTTTCGGGTATATCTTTTATTCTGTAATCGATTTTCACATTAAATTTGATGCTGTAACTCATAAATGAAGACTGCCAGCAAAACAACAACAACAACAACAACAACATTAAAAAAAAATGTAATTGAATAGATTACAACGACCATTTGGAATTTTTTTTATAAAAAGATTGTAAAACGCCGTGGCTAGTGGATTGGAGCCCCTCGAGACATGACCTTTTACTATCAATCGATTAAACATTAGTTTGTTTCCTTTTTCGCGTATGTCTTTTATTCTGCAATCGATTTTCACGGGCTACATAATCAGTTGAAGACCTCGATATTCATGGGCTACATAATCAGTTGTAGACCTCGATTTTCATGGTCTACATAATGACTTGAAGACCTCGACTTTTGCTTTGCAAGAAGATTTTCATTTCAGCGTCGCTGTTTTGTTTTGGATTTTTCCCTATCTGATAATTTACGTCTACCCATTTTGTAACTTTTTCAAATTTTAACGATTTTATGCCTTTCTATTACCTATTCAAATAAAAATTCTTCTAAAAGTAAAGAACATCGTTGCATTTCGTTAAAAAAAAATGAAATGCGAGCATCATTTGACTCCATCCTCGAACGAAAACTACAACCATTTCCAAATGGTTAAAAAAAGTGTAGGTTTTTACTGTGGCTGAAATTGAAGTACTGAAGTGGAGAATCAAACATGTGTTCCAGTCAATTCCAGAAGTAATTCCAGCGAACACGTGGATTGATTCGTTTATTTTCGACGGTCAATTATCTACTCGAGGGATATAGGCCCGAGGCGGGGGGGGGGGGTGATCTTCGCGTGGGTCTTTCTAAGGGAACCAAACAGGTATTTACGCTTGGAAATACAAGATTCGAAGAAAGCCATGAAAACTCCGAAGGATTAGGCGGACCGCGCGATTGGGTTCGAGCCCAGGACCTCCCATCTACCAGCTTCGAGAGCAGAACCTCTCGGTCACTGGTGGGGCCCACGTGGAATGAACTGGTGTTCCGTATGAATGTGGCTCGAGCTACATTGCACTCATTTAGCTATGCTAATGTGTTGCACGAATTATTACACTTTAACTGATTTTGACAAAATAAAATTATCTATAACTAGTTGTCTTGAGTTTTTTATGAGTCATTCTGATTAATTTAAGGTAGATCGTCATCTACGAGATATGACATGAACTAATTCTTTTATTCGGTTGAAAAAAAATGTTCATCGTGAGAAGCATGTTTGTACAAACTGCACTCATGTACGATTATTACTTGAATTTTTATTGAATTTTAAAATGTGGCAAGGATTTTTCTGACACCCTGTATCTTCATATTGCAGTGTGGTTGATCATTCTTTCTGTAATGTAAAATTAAATGAATTAAGTAAAATAAATTGTACTTTTTTTTTTTTTTTTTTTTTTTTTTTTTTGCAAATTTCAAAGATTCTTTCTTCTTGATTTTGCCTGAGTAATTGCATTTGAAAAAGGTAATTTTTCTAAAACACAACCTTGAAGCTGTCAAAACATCGCAAAACAATAATTGAACTTAAAACTTTGGTTGAAAATTCTTTGCTAAACTCACTTAGAGTGGAATCGACGAAAATTAAAGTTAATAAAACAGCAGATCGTGACGTTTAAAACTAAGCAAAGGCAATCATTACTTTCATTGTGATTTCAAGCTGTATAAATGTTTCGATCAATTTTGTTTGAACTTGGGATAACACTATATATATTACTTTTATGTTTTGTTATTGTTAATAATTTCTAATTAAAATATATTAGTTATACTTTTTTTAAATATTTGTAATAAATCATGTATTCTAATTTGCTTTTTTTTTATTGAATTAATCAATAAAATTTAACTAATATGCAGTAGTATTAACAACTATATAAAAATAATTATTACAAATCCTTTTTAATATCATAAATATATTATATGCTTACACTAAAACTATTTTTTTCTCGATTCATACATTAACGTGATTAAAATAATTTGTTTACGTATTGAGTATATGTTGAAAATAATCATAGCATTACATCAAATTCTTATTAATTTCTTTTTGTACAACTATGTTTCTTGTGATTGGTTGTTTAATGTAGCTTTCTTTCACAGCCGCCAATTCCCCAACATTGGCCTTGCAAAATCTATAAATACCTGTAAATTTTCTGTTTTCTTTCAGTATGTTTGTGTAATTGTTCTTGTTAATGTCAAATATACTCCATTCGATCCACGCCTTTATGTCTGCCTTTTATTTATTTCAACAGCAGAGCGTTGGTTCTAGCAAGTGTTGAAATGAGCTGCGAGACATACTGACGCCGTTATCTTTCTGTTTTTCATTTCTGCTGGGATTTTGAGTGAAAAATATTTTATCATTCTTTTTATATATTTTATCGAGCAGAATGGATTCTTCAAAAGATGTTTACGGCATCCCTCTTTTTAAAGGTTATGGAAAAGTTTTTTCGGTATGGAAACGAAGAGTAACGGCAATTTTTGCTGCTAAGGAATTGGAAATATTCCTGGAAAATGAAGCGGCTCCTGACAATGCCGCCGATGCCGTGAAAGCAAAAAAGGCTTACGCATTATTATTGTCATTATTAAGTGAATGTTCTTGCGTCACTTCAAGATGAAAATACAGGTCATAAAATTTGGAATAAATTAGAACGCACTTATGATACAAAGCGTGCAGTGAATCAAATTTTAATTCGGAAGAGATTTGCAACGATTAAGAAAGATCGTACAGTTTCTATGAAAAATCACATTGATGAAATAAATAAATTAATTTCGGATCTTAAGCTGTCTGGGGCAGAAGTTAATGAAACGGATACTATTGTTTATATTTTGATGTCATTGACTCAGGAATTTGAAAATGTTAAGATTGCTTTAGAAAACCAACCGAATTCTGTTTTGACATTAGATTTCGTGACACAGAGATTATTAGATGCTGAAGCCCTTCTTTCGGATTCAAAGAAAGAAAAAGTATATACTAAGGCTGCTCATGATAATACTGCATTTGCGTCGACTCGCAAAGAATTCTTTTGCAAAATTTGCAACTCTAAAGGGCGTACGGCGAAATATTGTAGAAAGAAAATTACTTGCCATTCTTGTGGAAAATCCGGACACATAAAACGTAACTGTAAGGCTGTTAAAAATTCAAATGAAGAAACATTTGCCTCGTCAGCTGTTTCTTTCGTTGCTGGAAGCATTAAAAAGAATGAATTTATAGTAGATTCCGGAGCAAATTCCCATATGTGTTCTAATGAGAATTATTTCGCATCCTTAGTACCTTATTCAGGAACTATTAAATGCTCATCGAAAACAACGAATCTTGAAATCAAAGGTATTGGAAATATTAATGGAAAACTGTCAAATGGAATGGAAATTACTTTAAAGGATGTGCTTTATGTTCCAAACTTAAACGGGCAACTCATTTCCGTTAGGAAAATTGAAAATGCAAATTATACATTTATTTTCAAGAATCAAAAAGTATTTATCGAAAAAGGGAGAAACCGTTTTTACTTTGTTGAACGTGATTTGAATGGACAATACGTAAGTGACTTTGTCCCTATTTACGAAACCGTTCTTACTTCAAAGGAAAATCATTGTGATATCTGGCATCGCAGACTTGGTCATCCGAGTGACAAAGTATTGAAAGATATTAAGCTTCAGGTACCTGATTCTTTTTGTGATATTTGTGCTCGGGCAAAACAGAGTGCAACACCAATGGGAAGAGGACCAAGAAAAAGAGAAACCAAGCCAATGACTTTGATTCATAGTGACATTTATGGACCTATTTTTCCGACAACTTTTTCTGGCGAGTGCTATTTTATGACTCTTATCGATGATTTTTCTCGTTTTACTGAAGTACGTTTACTGAAACATAAAAGTGAAGTCTCAGAAGAATTAAAAATGTTCTTAAAATCCAACCCTACAGTGAAGAAAATTAGATGCGATAACGGGAAGGAATATTTTTCTAATTATTTCGTGAATTTTACTAGAGTTCTTGGTATAGTGATCGATCCCGCTCCTCCATACACGCAATCTTTGAATGGAGTAGCTGAACGCTGCAATAGGTCGCTTCTGAATATAGGACGTGCTTTGATTGCTGAATCAAATTTACCAAAGACTTTTTTGGGTCAAGCTATCCTTTCAGCAGCTTACTTGAAAAACCGAATGTCAAGCAGCACTATTGAGAACAAAACTCCGTACTTCGTGAAATATGGAGAAGAAACCGATTTCAAGCACATACGTGTTTTTGGATGCAGTGCTTACATGTTATTTTTTTCCTTTCATCGAAAGAAGCTTGTCGATATGTCTAAACAAATGATCTTCATTGGTTATTCTTCAATGGGATATAGATTACTAGATCCTGAAACGAAACGCATAACTGTATCAAGAAATGTGAAATTCGATGAAGAGAAAAAGGAAAATGTTCAGTCGAAACAATACATTCTAGAAAATTCAAAACCAGTCGATAATGAAATTGATCCAGATGTTCTAGAAAATACGAGTGATGAATTAGATGATCCTGAGGAGAAAGAAGACAAAACAAGAAAATCTGAAAGATTTAAAAAGCAACCTGTACGGTATCCAGATCCTGAAGTTTACGAAGCATTACTTTGCCAACAAGAAACATTAACGTTTCATGATATCAAATCCCTCCCTAGTGATGAACAACGCTTGTGGAAAGAAGCTATGGACGCGGAGATTGAAAGTATGAAAATCAACGATGTCTGGGATCTTGAAAAATTACCACCTGACAAACGACCCATTTTCTGCAAATGGGTATTTACCATCAAAAGAAATGGTCGACATAAGGCGAGACTCGTAGCTCGTGGATTTATGCAAAAAGAAGGGCTAGACTATAATGAAACCTTTTCCCCTGTAATAAGTATGCCAGCTTTACGTTTGGTTCTTATTTTGATTTTAAATGAAGATTTATATGCATTTGTGTTAGATGTTAAAACAGCGTTCCTGAATGGTAAGTTAAATGAACTTTTTTTTATGGATCAGCCGCAAGGCTATGATGATAAAAGTGGGCGAAAGTGTAAACTTAAAAGAAGTTTATATGGTCTAAAACAAGCCCCGCGACAATGGTTTGAAAGGTTTCATGAATTTATTTCAAAGTTAAATTTTAAATATTGTGATAATGAACCTTGTATTTTTATTCGGTATAATAACACTCATAAAATAATTTTTGCTTTGTATGTAGATGATATGTTAATTGCGGGTTCAGATGTAAATGAAACTAATGTAGTTATTTCCCTATTATATAAAGAGTTTAATACGTAAAAATCGGAAAGTGTTTCAGAATTTCTAGGTATTCAAATGAAATTCAATTCTGATAGTTTAATAATGGATCAAGAGTCTTACATAATTAAATTGCTAAGTAAGTTTAATATGCTAGATTGTAAACCCAGTGACATTCCTATTTCTCCCAAGTCCACCCCATCTGATTTCAAAAATGGTAAACCTTTTAATGGCCCATATCGTGAACTTGTAGGTTGTTTTTTATATTTAACTTATATTTCTCGACCTGATATTTTGTATGCTATTAACTGTTTAAGTCAATTGCAAGAAAATCCTACTGAAATTGCATGGAAAGCACTTAAGAAAATCTTAAGATATTTAAAAGAAACATTGTCTTTAAAACTTGTGTATAAAAAGCAAAATTCTGATCCTAAATTATCCATGTATGTTGCTGCTGATTGGGGGGCTAGCACAAATGACCGCAAATCAGTAACAGGTTATATTTTAATGTTTTGTAACATGCCTGTTCTGTGGTGTCGTAATAAACAAAAATCAGTTGCTTTATCGTCAACTGAAGCTGAAGTCATTGCTTTAACTAAAAGTTTGCAAGACTTGTTATGGTTTAAAAATATTGCTAGTGAAATTGTAAATATTAAGGATTTAATAATTTTTGAGGATAATCAATCCTGTATAAAATGTATCAGTAATGAGAGTAATTATGGTAGAATGAAACACATCGATATCAAATTGAAATTTGTTCGCAATATTATAAAAGAAAATAACATCAAAATTGAATATGTTCCTACGAATATGCAAATTGCTGATTTATTTACAAATGCATTACTTAAAGTTAAATTTTATGAACTATTATTTCTTTAGTAAATAAATAAATAGAAATGCTTAATTCATCTTTAAAAGTTAAAGTTAAATTAAATGTTTTATTATTTCTTTGTTGTTTGTACAAGTAATGTTTAAATTGTGTCATATTATTATTAATGAATGATTTCAAGAAATTTCTTTGTTTTCTGATGTAATGCTAGATTATGGGCGGGTGTTGAAAATAATCATAGCATTACCTTAAATTCTTATTAATTTCTTTTTGTACAACTATGTTTCTTGTGATTGGTTGTTTAATGTAGCTTTCTTTCACGGCCGTCAATTCCCCAACATGGGTCTTGCAAAATCTATAAATACCTGTAAATTTTCTGTTTTCTTTCAGTATGTTTGTGTAATTGTTCTTGTTAATGTCAAATATACTCAATTCGATCCACGCCTTTATGTCTGCCTTTTATTTATTTTAACAGTATATATAAAATCTTTATTCTAATGTTTTTATTTTTAAATGGTTACCAAGCCATATAGCATTAAAATTCTGCAAAAAAAATCGGTGTTAGGAAAATTCAGATTTATTCTTAAATTTCTATTAGAGGATATTGTTTATCGATGTTACGTGCACAATATATCCTCTTGATAACACACTTATTTTAAAACATTATCATATGGAATGGCAATAAAAGTATATTTTTCTAATTAGAATGAAGAACACGTATGAAAAAATTTACCGGAACATTTATTTTTGTAACATTATTTTGTGAATTTACACGCATTATAGTATTGAATTTTACAACTAGCGCATATTGCAACTAAAATTAAAGTCAAACATGCAAAAACCATTCTCAAAAGAGTATTTTTTCGTATTTCACTAAAAAAAAAATTTGATGTTGAAGTGTTATAAAAAGAAACCTAAACATTTCCTGTTATTTAAATATAGAACAAAGAATGTAAAACTTATTGAGTTTTATTATCCAAAATGTCCTATTTTGCATTTTTAACAGTACAAATATCTTTAAAGTAGAATGTGTAGACTCATTTATATCGTTTATAGGAACATTTTCAAATTAATGTTTATATAATAACTGCAATATTTGTGGATTTAATTAACTTTCTTCAATAATTATTTATACGGAGAGTATAGAAAATGCACAGAAAGATATTTATAAGATATTTAATAACGTAAAAAGATATAGAAAAAACGTGTTTTTAATTATTTATCCTATATTTATACATATGGGCAACAGTTGCAGTTTGCTTTTTTCTTTAAATTTACAAGGAAATATATAAAAGTTTAACTTGTTATATAGAGAGTACTGTAATTTTTTAAAAGCTGTTTAAAAAAAATACGAAAGATGTTTCTTGCTGGGCTGTTATTGGGGTAAACACGTTTTAAATGTCAGTAAATTTCAAACAAAACATGGAATTTGTTAAAAAATTCCTGCTGAAATAATTGAATTTTAACTCTGTTTTATCAAAATTGGTCATATTATCTTTTAATAAAATAAGTGGGACCTGAAATCATTAACAAAATACAGCTTGTGTCATATCACAGCAATTTCATGCTTAATAAATGGAATCATTAATTTAGTTTGAATCCAACACAACGTTATCATATATTGTATATCTTAAATGGCTGTTACTATTTCTTGGTAAATTGTCAATTTAAAATGTCGAACTTTTGTTTTCCATGTATTAAAACTTTTTCATATATAAAATTTTAAACAATCATGAAAGTAAATTAAATATAATGTATTAATTATATTTTTTTTTTTTTTTTTTTTTTTTTTTTTTTAGAAATACTTGTTATATAATACTAGCTCATTTTTATTTTCGACAAAATCTTTTCACACGAATATATTAATGATTTAATGGAGAAGAAATTAAATAATTTAAAATCTTATATTCTAGGACACTGTGTAATTAATATTGTTTTAACATTTAGAACAATAAATCATCTGCTGACTTCCTGTTTTGAAATTCATCCGCTTAAAGCACTAAAAATGCCCTTGTCGAATGATATTTTATCGGTACTTTACATAAATTATTTCATTATTTAGTTCTACTTTTCGCTCAAAATACTGTGTTTTTCTGCTAAAACTAAATCATAGATGTTTAACTCAGAAAACTAATTTCATAATTGAGTTTTTATTTCTGAATAAAATGATAACAATTTCCGCAAAAATTGAAAAATGTGTCTCATGTACTGTAATTCCCAAAATAACCTCAAATTTATTTAGAGGTTTTAAATATTTTTTAAATGAAAATAATTCGTTTTAAATAGCTTTTCATTTTATATAATACGTTTTAAGTATTTTTTTCAAAATGTGTAAAGTTATATAATTCTGTGAAATGTATAATTAACATACCTTAATAAATTCGTTAGAAGAAGTGATATAAAAGTAAGTAAGTACGGGATTTCTTTGCTAAACTTGTGTTTTAAAAAATGTATAACAAGATAATGCAAATATTTTGGCGTATAAGAATATTGATTGGAGGAAAAATATATACAAATATTAAATTTTTTTTATATTTTACAAAAGAAAATTTTGATAAAAATTTTGTTTTATACTTAATGCACATACTCTAAAAATCTAAACAAAATTTCATTTTCTTTATTACATAAATATGCACCGTATTAGAAATCCATACTACCTTATCAACTCAATCATTAAAAGAAAAAACTAGTCGGATGTACCAATCCCAAAACTTTCTTCTATCTCATACATGTTAATACTTCAAAATTCGCGATCACACTGCCAAAATTAAATGGCAATATGTGCATCTCATGAGGATTCTAAAGATATGGAATTCCGTGCATTAGTTCTTGAGATATGACTATCGCTGAAATCGTCTAAATCCAGCAAAATGCTGCGTAGCAGCGCCACCTATTGGGTGATTTATACCAAATCCTAATCAGCAACAATTTATGTCAACGTCTGACTGAATCTGAAGTTTGAAGAAAATCCGTGCATTAGTTTTGAGATAGAGCTATAGCGAAAATCGTGAAAATTCCTGCATAGCAGCGCCCCCTATTGGGTGATTAACACCAAAACCTAATAAAAAACAACCTGTGTCAACATACAACTAAATCTGAAGTTAGATGAAAATACGTCCATTAGTTCTATAGATAGAGCTATTGAGGCAATCGTAAAAAAGGCAGCACAGAAGCGCCACCTGTTGGGCGATTTACACCAACACATAATCGGTTGCAAGTCATATCAAGGACTAACTGAATCTGAAGTTTGATGACAATCCGTGCGTTAGTTCCTAAGATAGAGCTATTGGGGAAATCGTGTAAATCCTGCAAAATTCATCATAACAGCGCCACCTGTTGGGCGATTTACACCAAAACGTAATCAGCATCAATTCATATCAAGGACTAACTAAATCTGAAGTTTGATCAAAATCCGTGCATTAGTTCGTGAGATAGAGATATTGCGATAATCGTGAAAAATGCAGCATAGCAGCGCCACCTGTTGAGCGATTTACACCAAAAACTAATCAGCATCAATTTGTATTAGGGACTCACTGAATATAAATTTTTATTAAATTCCGTGCATTAGTTCTTGAGATAGAGCGCCCACAAAATTTGTGTCACATACACACAGACAGACAGACAGACTCACAGAGTCACAGACAGACATTCTGTAAAAACATGTTTTTTGGAATCTCTGACCTCTAAAATGTGTAAATCCGTCGAAAACCGGAATTCGAAGATTTTCATGAATCCAATACTTTCTTCTTGTAAAGATAGAAGAAAGTAATAAGACAAAATTCAATACATTTCTTTTTGCAGTAGTGAATCACTCGAACGCTACACTTATATATTAATTTTTTTGCAATGCAGAATGTAAAACTATAAATAACGAAATGAAATAAACAAAATATTTTAGAAAAAAAAACCTAAAAAATCAAAAGTGGATGTACCGCATGATTGCTTTCTCAGATAGATGTTCGTGATATTTTTATAAGATACATACTTTTTTTCATCAATCTGAATCTTTTATGGATGTGGATTTTTTTATTGTCCTTCAGAAATTTTTATAGGTTTTTTTCGTAACGTATGAAATTTATCATGTTTTGGAAATTAATAAAGGATTATAAGATAGTAAAATTTTAATCTGAAAATCAAATAATATATATGTAGTGATTTCTTTACTGGTGTCCATTGTTCTGAAACTAAATGTCATTTGAAAGTAAAATTTTAATAAAGCATGTATTGTTGATCCTTGCTGAAGGATGCTAAATAAATTTACTAAATACAATGTATTTTTGTTTTGAAAAATATAATGCTAAAGAAGTTTTTTCTAATATTTTTATATTTCATTTCAGTGTTTGTTTTAATCAAAAATAATACAATTTTTTCAATAGGAATAAATATTTAATGATTTTTTAGGTGTTGTGATGTACAGAAGAAAACTGATTTATTCAATTTTCATACAGTTCAATATTTATAAATACTGTGACATGTTACTTTTGTGAATGCGATATTATTAATTAAATTAAAGGCACATACATGTGTCGTTAGTCACCTGTATTTAAATAATTTATTTATGATATCATATTTTCATGGATTTTAAACTTTTATGTACAACGTTTGTATGTTTTATATTATTTTAAATTCCCGCTTTTTAAAGCAATCGCAATGAATTCGCTCTCACATACAGCTATTAGAAAATTACGTTTAAAATTGAATAATCTAAAATCTATCATTTTCCTCGCATTTGAATTAAATATGGAAATTAAATGGGTATTAAATATGAATAGAAAGATATACTTTAAAAAGTAAACGACTTGTAATAATTTCAGTGCACCCAGTTATGAAACCACTGTAAATATTTATAAACCTACGCCAATAAATCTACCCTATATATATAAAATCCTAATGAATCAAATTGAAAAGAATTTATGTAACGATTCTATGAAACGACTGATTAAACAACTGATTACGTTTCACGGCGATTTCTCCTAAAATATGGAATACTTTGCGATGAAATTAACACCAAAAATCCTTATTGATCCATAGATCTCAAAACTGGTATTAGAATTTTAAAATTAGAATTAGTTTTCGAAATATTAATTTTTTTCTAATTTTAAATACTTTTTTCTAATGATGGCAACTCAAATTTTAATCATAACAGATAATTTTTTTTTCATATTTTAGGAAAGGTTATTTTAAATTAATTTGGCGACGAGTTTGGCCTCCCTTAAATGTATGCTAAGAAATGCATCATGTTACTTTTATTCAGAATTCAATTTGTATATCATTATCGTTTTATTTAATACAAAACTTTCATTTAAAATTGAAACCTTTAAAATACTTTTACTTCATTCTTTTTTTTTAAACGAAACGAAAAGAAAAATATTAGACACAGATGTCATATACGCAACGGGGTACCTAATTTGCGCCAAAATGGCGTTATTTTTCCTGACATGGTAACCCGGCTATTGTTGCTTATTTATTAATAAATGTTTATTTGAATTTATTTTCTTTTTATTTACAAAAAATGTTATAAATTGTTTTGTTCTATAGTTATTATTTTTTATTTATTTATTTATTGTTATTTCATTTTAAAAATAACAGAAAATAGTTTAAAAATACATATGTAACATGTATTTGAAAACGAGGTTTTCGCCAAATTGTCGTAAAAAAAATCACGCCAAACCCGGTGCGTATGTGACAATGCAACAAATCATGAGATTTAATTTCCACTTCAAAGCAACGTTTTAATGTTATTACCTCTCCCGTCGACCAATTTCGCCAAATTATACAAATTGACATATTTTTTTTTAATATTTTAAATAACAAAAGAACAAATAAATTAGTATAACATTAATAAAAATACAAATAGAACGTCGAAATAAAAATCACTTGATGGCGTGAACATGTGTAACTTCCTTAAAGTCAAGTGAATGTGACATTTACGATCAACCGTTATTGGCATTTAATCTTATAGTTTGGCGACAGATTTTTGGTCGATGGGATAACCAAGTAGCACCGTTTTAATTTACCACTCGAAAAATAAAAATATGCTAACTGGCGAGTTAAAAAAAAAGATATTGGCGAGATTTTCACCCGGCTAACATAAAAGTACCAGGAATTCTTTGTGATCATGGCAACTTTTATGTAGTTTTATTCGAAAAAATAATTTTGATTATTTAATCAAAATGGAAACCTTTCTTATGAAAAGCGAAGGATTCAGCCCGTTGTTTATGGCAGTTACATGACTTGGACTATTATAATATAAACGAAATAATGGGGATAAAATAATATTCGGCGACTTATCACACCTGTGGCTGGCTAGCATTAAAGTACCAAAATGGTCGCCTGGAATATAAAAAGCGAAGGAATCCGCTGGGAGACTGTCAAAACAGATACACAGATTTATCCGAGTAGAGTTTTAAGTGATAAATGTCTAAAATCGAGGAAATATATAAATAAATAACAATCATGGAAAATTTAAAAATTTAGTTTTAAAATTTATTAATTTTTAATCTTAAAATCATAACAGGATTGATAATTTCTTTTAAATTCGTCTATATACTTATGGTGAAATGTATATTTTCACAAAATTTCATACCTGTATGAGGAAAATTACAAATAATAATAATAATAATAATAATAGTAATAACGTCTGCCGTCCTCGTAATTTAAGATTCGGAATATTTTCGAAATGTGAAATCGCATCGCACTCACATACAATGGCATTACATTTTCTTTATCTAGCGTTGCACATCTTATAATGGTAAACAAAGTGGCAAATACTTTTTTATTATTATTTCAATAAAGAATGAGAATAAAATAAACAAATTTAATTCGTTCTTTACGTTTGGGGTTCTTATATAGGTTAATTACATAGGTTATATAAGTATATATTATATAATATATACTTTTATAGTATAATTATATAAGTATATAGGTTAATTTTTTAGTAAAACTCGATAGTAATGTTTTTCTAAATTGTCTATGATTTTTTTTTCAAATTGTTTGAAGATAGTTAACTAAAGTTAATTCAATTCACATTTAATAAGCCATTTATTTATCTGTGAAATATCGTATAAATCTATTTTATAAATAAATGAAAAGTTGGAGAGTTATTTTTAAAGAAAACACATATTTCTAAAACCAATTTTCTAACAAAATAAATTTTCATATAAATTAAAGCGAAACTAACGTCGCATTCAATTTAACATGCAAGAAAATTTCTGTTAAGCTGTTTTACTTTGTCAAAATACATTATATTAAATGCACTTTCAATGTTCAAGTGAATAAAATTGATGCATTATAATAATTTTAAAAATATTTTATTGTACAAGCAGTGTTTATATAGTTGGAAAATAACCATTTCATTTATTTTCTTTTAATATAGTTTTGTTTTATTTTTATAAATATCAGTTAATGACGTTATATTTCTATTAACAGTTTGGGGAAATGTAGAAAGGCAAATTGCAGAGTAAACATCTGTTTTGCTAAATTAAATATTTTTAAGCAGTATTTAAAGCAAAACAAAATTATTTCCTTCTGAATATTATTTATCTTTTAAAAAAAATGCGAGATAATTTTCAGTTATTTTTAAAAGTGGTACATTAGGAATTTGGGAATATGGCATCTTATTTCACAATAGTAGTTGTCACAAATAATCTCCATATAATGCAAAATGTTAATTGAGTTTTTCTTTTATTTTCAGAAACATATATAGCAATCATTATTATATCTGATATATACCATTCATTAACATATTTTAATGTAAGGTGTAGACATTCATTTAATGCTAAAGAATAGAAAACGCTATTAATGAATTTATATTACACTATGCAGTGAAAAATTTAAAAGCGAAATATTTTAAAATTACATTTGTATTTCAGCAATGGGCACATAACATTTTCATCGCCTTTTTATTAAATAAATTGTACAAACATTTTAAAAAGTAGAAGAAATAAAATAAAATAAATGTATAGTTTCTTATTCTCCTTATAATAAAATCAAACATTTTTCATTTTAACTATTTATCTTTTCGTAAATTTGATACTATTTCTTTTTCTTAATGGTCCAATATTTTATGAGGGGATTACATGCTCGACAGTAAACTTTTTGAAACAAAAATTGTTGATTATTCTTTGTCACGCTTATAAAATTATATGCATTTGAACTAATGCTCACTGAAACACATATTTGAATGAATTTTCAATACTATGATCATTACAAAAGAACAAGTGTATTGACACGTTTTCATCATTATAAGGATAATTTTTATGGCTAAGATATCCCTTGTAGCTTAAGTAACGACATGTGCATTATTAACTCTTTTTTGGGAATAAGTTTATAGATATCATCAGTTTATATACTTTGCTGCAGAAAAAATTCGTATAAGTAAAAGAGTTAGAAAGAATGTGTACTCCATTTTGACGTATGTAACTCATTAAAATTCAAGGTTAGGAGAACGCTAGTATTGTAATAGCAAACATATAAAGGAAAAAATATTAATATTGCGTTTTATATGTATAAAAATAATAATTTAACTAACTAGGTTGAGCAAAAAGTTCTGGGAAATTTGTGAAAATTGCGTTGTTATGCGCAAATTAACAACAAAAGCAATAAGAATTATTCTTTAAAGTAAAGACCATCATAGTCCACAACTTTCTGCCAGATTCTGGTTTTACTGGAAGAATGAACTTTGTCGCCGTACTAGCACATTCACCCCCATTAATCTCATCGACGGCTTTCAGAATCGTAAGACATTTGCTCCAATGATCAACACACGCAAATCATACTGGTCAATAGACACTTTGGAGCCGAAATTCCTCAACTCCTAAAGATATTGTGTGCTCCACTAGTGCTCCTATATCCCTTTAAGACCCGATGTATTTGTAAACAAAGTTAGTCAAGAATATAGAAAGTAAATCATGGACTACAATCGCTACCTGTTGAGAAAAAAATGATACATTATCTGTAAACCAGAACCATTGTTCGATTCGAGTTGTTATTACATACGACTCAGAAGCAAACATTTAAATGATTGTCTAACCCGAACGATCGTGCGGGTTCGGTCTTAAGGGGACGGTGGACGTTAAATTTTTTTTTTTTTAATTTTCATCATAGTAATATGAAATTTTGTGCATATATACATTTCACCAAAAGCATATAGAACACCTTAAAAAATTTTTTCAATCTTATTAAAATTTTTAATTTTTTTAAAAAATTTAAAATTTTTAAACTAAATTTTAAAATGCTCCTTGCGTCTTAATTTTTGAGATATTTTCTCAATTTTGCATTTTAATCACTTAAAACTCTATTACAAACAGATTTGTGTAAGATTTTTTTAATCTCTTGAATAGTTAATATTTTACAGATTTTTTTCTAAATTCCATATCGATTTTCATCAAAATTTTGCCTTTTAATAAGTAAAAAATCAAATTTGACTATCTTAATGAAGACGTTTTTAAAAAGCTTACACAGTTTCTTTGTAAACATTATCAGGATACTTCCTTATCAATTTCATAAATATTGATCAAAAATTAAGACGCAAGGGGCATTTCAAAAATCTAAAAACGCTGAAAAATTAGTTTTGAGAAAAACAGGTTTAAAGTATACAAATACACGTACCTTTATTATTTACTTTTTAAAAGCTTCATAAATGATATTTTAATAGGAAAAAACTGTTTTGATACTATTATACCACAGAAATAGACCTTTTTTTACAATATCACAAAAAATAAGGCTTTAAAAAGGATTTCGTTGAATTTTAAAAATTTTAAGAATTTTGCCTTTTAATAAGTAAAAAATCAAATTTGACTATCTTAATGAAGACGTTTTTTAAAAAGCTTACACAATCTCTTTGTAATCATTATCAGGATAATTCCTTATCAATTTTATAAATATTGATCAAAAATTAAGACGCAAGGGGTATTTCAAAGATCTAAAAACGCTGAAAAATTAGTTTTGAGAAAAACAGGTTTAAAGTATATAAATACACTTACCTTTATTATTTACTTCTTAAAAGCTTCATAAATGATATTTTAATAGGAAAAAACTGTTTTGATACTATTATACCACAAAAATAGACCTTTTTTTACAATATCACAATCAATAAGGCTTTAAAAAGGATTTCGTTGAATTTTAAAAATTCGATGCAATTTCATATAATTAGTGTGTATGTACTGATAAGTAAAATTTTTTACTAAAATACACAAGTATTGTTATTTTTATCTTTCTTACAACCGACTACAGTATGCTTTTGTAATAATTTTTTTAATTCAGTTGTAATTTTCTTTCTCATTGATTTATGGGGTAGGTAATAAATTGCCGAATGTTGTTCGACCATCACCATCATGTGTTCTTCATTCATTTCATTAATTTTAAAATACATATATTATATTCATTTAAAATACATGCCTTGCACTCATTTTATTTAAAATACCCCCCCCCCCCCCTTCAAAAAAAAAAAAAAAACTGAAAGAAATAAAATTATAAACCAAAATATTTTATTTCAACATCAAAGCATTGTTTCTGATTTAGACTTCTGAAAAATAAAGGTGAGTAAAAAATGCTATTTGCATTTTTTTGCAAATGCTAAAATTTACTGTGTAAATGTTTTCAGTAAAATACTGTTTAGTACATATATATATAAAATAATTTGGCAATACTTTGTACAAAGAAAATCCACGGCTTTACTAACCCCGCCCCTCAAAAAAAAAAAAAAAAAAAAGTAACATTCCAGAAACATATCATTATAAAATCTTCAAATTACTGTAAATGTTTTCAGTAAAATAGTCTTTAGTACATATATACATATAATGTTTAGTTATATATATTTAAAATGATTTGGCAATACTCTGTACAAAGAAAATCCATCGCTTTTACAACCCCCCCCACCACCACCAACAACAACAACAACAAAAAAAAACACTACAGATTTATGTAGCATTCCAAAAACATTCCATAACAAAGTCTAAAAATTATCGTAAATATTTTCGGTAAAATACTCTTTAGTACCTGCATATATATAAAATGATTTGGCAATATCTTGTACAAAAAAAAGTCATGGCTTTACTAAACCCGCCCATCCAAAAAAAAAAAAAAAAAAAAAAAAAAAAGAAGAAGAAGAATGAAAGAAAAAGAAATATCAATAACCAAAAATTTACATTTGTACGTTGTCACTAAGATTGGCAATCTGCCAAGCGCATCTAAATAAACTCCGCTCATCCCTATTATGATAAAATCAAAGCACACTTGACACATGTGCGAGAGCGCAGAGGGTTTTGCCTACTGAAAACAAACAGTACTGTAAAGGTTTTCCGTAACTAAACACACAAATATATATAAATGATTTGGCAATACCTTGTACAAAGAAAATCCATGACATTACTAACTCTCTCCCCCCCCCCCCCGAAAAAAAAGAAAAAGAAATTTCAAACCAAAAAATTATATAAAGCATTGCTTTGTAATTCAGATTCGCGGATTGCTTTGTAATTCAGAAAAATAAAAGCTGCTATTGGAAAATATAAAACACTATTGGCAAAAATTGATTCCAGCTGGCATAAAAATACTGATTTATGAAAAATTCCAGAAACATTTGATTATAAATTCTTCAATTTTCAGTACATGTCTTCAGTAAAATAGAATTTAGTATATGTAAACAAAAAAAATTGATTCTGTAATACCCAATACAAAAAAAAACCTTTTTGTTCAAAGAAATCCGTTTATTTTTTGTTTTTTTATTACAACTAAAATCCACCAGCGTGATAAGTTTCACCTTCCTTTTTAGCAGTTTGATTATTTTTTTGTGATTTACAGATTTTTTTACTATTCCTGCATTTCTTCCATTCAGTTGTGCACCCTTTTTTACTTTGATTAACACGACGTTTATCACGCCTTTCTGCTATGGATAAAGAGAGTGAATTTGCTTCTTCTTGCTCAAAACCTAAAGTATTCAAACATCCAAAATTAAATTCACTGATAGAAGAAATAACAGACATTTCTAAACGTTTTTCAGAAATAAAAACTTCTTTTGAGCAGTTGTTCCAAATTTTCCCGTGCACACTTTCATTAGCATTCTGCGTTTTACCAGAAATGCATCTTGCAAGTAACTCATTACTGGCTAAACGTTGATATACGGGCAATATCTTGCAAAGTACATCCTGCGATAACTTGGTTTTCATCAGTTTATGCGATTTTGGTTTTTCTTTACAAGCAAGCGCCCGCTGGTAAAAACCCCACGATGCCACACCAGTCGGACATTTAGAATGTTTTGGTGATTCGTCTGTGGAAGAGCAATGAAACAATGTGGCATAAATTGCTGTTTTCATCTTTTCTAGATCTGGAACATTGTCCTTTATAGCTCTCCTATAAAAATTAGTTAATTTTACAATAGTGTCTTCTTTCAGACTACCTTCTTTGCGTCCACCAATAGTAATGCCTTTGCTTCTCCACTCCTTGACTTTGTTGCGAAGCCCGGTTCCCAATCTCTTTGCTACATGATTAATGCACTCTTCTTTAGTGATTTTGACGCCTCTACCATAAACATTCATTTCCACTAAATGCTGGTATGTTTTTGCATCCCCATCAGAAAGCATACTGATATACCTCATTCCACAATTATTTATTGATCTTTTCCATATAACTTCAGCTGCCGCCATCTCCATTGCATTAGATGAACCTGTGTAATTCTGAGAACAATCACACTTATGGCCAGAAAACCAAATACTAAATTCTGCAGTACCTTCGCCAAGATCTCTCTTTGCGGTGACACATTCCGGGCAGTATTTCGAAAGAATCTTGTAATCGATTACTAGCCCAGTCATTATATCTATTACGAGACCAATCCCATACAGTGATGTATGCCCGCGCTTTTGCCAGGTCCCATCATAAGAAACGGTGATATCCAAAATATCCTGGTCTGCAACACTATCGAATTCTTCGTGCTTTTTCCGCACCACATTTCGGGCAACTTGAAGAATGTCATTCTTAAAAGTTTGTCGCTCGGTATACAAATTGCGTAAACATTTTGAAAAAGTTTTTTTATCCATTGCATGGATTCCAATAGCCATAGAAAAAACTTCTATAGTTGCATGACCTTTTCCAATTTTTAAAAAGGCTTCAACAAGTTTTTTATTAGCATCAAAGCACTTTTCATTCTCGCTTGCTCGAGGGCTTGAAAATATGGAGCTGAACACCTTGTCACATTCTCTGCATATTAACTGAATTTTAGAAGCATATCCATATGCTCCCTTGGATATCATATCTAAGGAATTATTGCAACAAACATCACACTTTACATTGCAAAGAAGGTCAGACCACATGCCACTGTTCATAAAAACATATGATGCATTTTCCTGTAATTTTTCAGGATGTAAAATGTTTTCAAAACTAACATTTAATTTTCGTTCACTGGTAGTACTTGCAGCCTGATCGAATTTACTGACGGCAAAACTTGTACTGGCTTCTACTGGTAAATCAACTATATTGTTCTTTGTAGCATGTTCAATTGAAATTTCACTGTTTTCAAGTTCATTGTCATTTGCAGAAACATCAGTTTTCCCAGATGACCATCGTTTCTGAAGTTTAGAGAGACATTGAAGTTTCTTCTTCGATGGTCTGGATTTAGGCTTGTGATATCGCCCACTAATTGCATGCATTATGCAGAATATTATACACTAAAACTTTGTATAAATTGTAGTTTCTAGTTCTGAAAAGAACTTTTTATCTATCAAAAACTATGGCAGAAAATTATCCAAATCTTGATAGCAAAAAAAAATCACATGTAACGCTTAAAAATCGCCGATAAAATGGTAAACAGACAGCCGAGTGCAGTTTCGGTTACAGTTAATGTACGCGGTTACAAAATTATTAAAATATTAATTTTGAAAATTACAAAAAAACTGATTTGCAAATGTTGAAAAATGTTTGTTTACATTTTTTGTGATAGTTAAAGGGCCAAAAAATTGTTTGTGTACAAAATTCAAACGCTTGTAACTTTGCGAAAAAGTGTCGCATCTGCATGCGGTTTTTCGCAATCGGCTCAGAACAAACTGGAGAATAATAATATGCAAAAAATTTTTTTTTGATTTTTGGGTCGATTTTGCTCAAATAAAGGGCCAAAAAATTGTTTGTGTACAAAATTCAAACGCTTGTAACTTTGCGAAAAATAATCGCATCTGGATGCGGTTTTTCGCAAATGGCTCAGAACAAACTGGAGAATAATAATATGCACAAAAAAAATTCGATTTTTGGGTCGTTTGTGCTCAAATAAAGGTCCACTGTCCCCTTAAAGTGTTATAAGATACAAATTCTGTTAACTGTTATATTAAAAATTTCCCACAACTTTTTGCTCAAACTAATAATAAATGATATGCATATGAATAGAAATATCCTATATAAATTTTGCTGTTTTGTATCTGATTGATCGCAAAAAAAATTATAAAATGACGCATGAAAAATTATTGTATTAAATATGAAAATAAAGGATTTAAATAACACTAAATATTATAAAAACTGTTATTATCAGTACTTAACATCAATATTCATAATGATAAAAACAATCCTTGTGCATTTTTCTATGTTACGTGTCCGAAGTTTAGCTACGAATGGTAATTATTATATTGATATAACAGAAGAATCAAGAGTAATTCAAAAAATACTTCAATGTTTAAACATTATTTTTTATATTTACTTTATCATAAATTTAAATAATTAGAAAATATTATTTGTACTTTTGATAAAACTTTTTCTGTATGGATTGTTTGCTGTTCACCAAGCTTTTTGAAAACAAAAAGGATCTGATTATGTTTCGCGACGTTCCAAACCTTTAGTATTGGAATTTAGAATTACAATCGTTCTTCATATTTAATGCTCATGCTTCACACACACATATATATATATATATATATATATATATATGGTGTAATGACAAATAGAAGTTGGCAAAAGTCATTTATTTACCTGGGTTTCCGAATTAATTCGCATAGGTTTTGGCCGGTTGGTCATGCGAAGAAAAACATAGACGACAATCAAAAATGATGCAGTCAATGTGATGTTATCCACACTTTATTCACATTTTTCAGGAATATTCATTTGGAAAAAGGCTCAATGTAATCGCCAATAAAAAAAAGATAATTGATTCATCATCTCAAGGTGTTAACCGGAGTTTTTAACGAAAAAAGGAACTTCGCGTCTACTTTCGAAGTCTCAATAAACATTCCATCTCGACGCCGACCTCCCACACTTATTCTCTCTGTTTTCTACACTACACTTTTTTTACACATTTATACACACCGTATCTGGCTATGCGTCTGTATTTAAACTAAATCGGCCCAGCATTACAATGGAGGTCAGCTGATTCCTCTTTTCCAATCATATGGTTTTTAAGAGGGATTTATTACTCTTTCCGGTGGAATGCTCCCCTGCATTTTTTCGACAGTCTCAATGAACGAATTGTGCGAAAAAAAAGAGGGGAGTGTTAAAAATTAAAATACCAAACAGAGTATAAGGAGTCTTTTTTCTCTCTTTTAACCACGTATTATTGTATCTTTGCGAATCTGAATTCAACGGCAAAAGAAGATGTGAATTTAAATTTTTAATACTCATTTAATACGAGTGCTCATTCATAGCTTTTAGTTTTTTCCTCGCGATTTTGTGACCGTTGTCCTTTTTTTTTTTTTTTTTTATTCGAAACTAGAGGACGATTTTCATTTATCCTAGACAGCTATTATTTGTTTTCTCTGTTTTTAAATATCATAATAGCCGTTTAAAAAACATGCTTATTGAGCTGAATCTGATTCAATAAAGCAGTGGATTTAAATGAGTTGAAGACGATAATACTGATTTTGGATTTGATTCTTAAAATTTTATAACGTGATTAATTAGTGATTCAAAAAACCGGTAATTATTTATTATTATTATTATTATTATTATTATTATTATTATTTTTGCTGGTGGTGGTGGTGGTGTGCGTGTGTGTGTGTGTGTGGGGGGGGGGGGGGCACCGAAAATCCTTCGTTGCGCAATTGTTTTAACCTAGTTTGAAAAATTATTTCGTTTGATATTTTTTTTAAATAAATATTTTTTTCAACAAAATTAATATATAAAAATGATTAGTATGTATAGGATTACCTTTCATCATAGTATCCAAAAAAAAGTGAAATGTAAGCGAATGGATAATATGATGCAAAGAAATCTTTTACATAAAATTTTGTTACGGTTTTGGATAACATGGCGCAAAAAATAAACCGCATTATTGAATAATTACATTTCAATGCCGAATATAGGTTTCAGTGAAAGTGATATACTTAACAGTGTATTGGAAAATTAAAAGTATAGTTTGGTTGTTTAAATATATTTTAGAAGAAAAAACCGAAAAAATAATTTAAATTGAATTTTAACAACAAACCTATTGATGTCATATTAAGATATCATTCGAATTTTAATATAAAACGCATTTTGAATTTATGAGAGAGTGAATGAAAAACAAGTAGCAAATAAAGTTTCATGCATCTTTTCATGTTGAACATAATTTTTGCACGATTATAAATAGAAAAAAATGATTAATTAAATCATGCATATACATATTAATTAATATCATAGCGTCACTCAAAATTTGATATTAGTTTTAAGATCCATCTATAAAATATTTAGAACCATAAGATCAAGTGCTGGGTCACAAACTTTTAACCTATTTTGATATTATTAATATATTTTAGGTTAATAATCAAAAGGTTAAAAAAAATATATGTATATGCTATTTGATGCAGAATTTAACTCCTTTGGGGACGAGCGACCGGTATTCGTTCCGTGTAAAGTGCTCGAAATCGGTGATTATTCTCACCAGAAAATTTTTATTGTGAATTTTGCCTTATTTAATGGGAGCTCTTTCCTGATTCAAATAGGTAAAAATTTATGTTTTAGAAAAAACGGTGATTAAAGATTAAAAATTCTGTAAAAGACGCTCGTCACGAAGGGTTTAAAAAGATAAAATCGAAAAAGTAAACTTTTCTTCACATTAGAAATATTCTGTATTTCATAGGTTTTAATCCCGAAACATATGTGATTTAAAATAGATGAAAACGATGTCACTCTGAAGCATTTGTCATGAAACGTTAACCTTTTATAAATCAAAATGCAAGTTCCCTTTTAAGTCTGTTTTCAAATCCAAACTACCTATTTCTAACACTTTTTTAATTTACTTTGTTCTCAAAAATTGTGAAGATCTCATTAACAGAAATTGTTAATCCCGTTTCCTTTTTCGGTAAAGGCAGAATATTGTTTCGAAAATACTGTGTAAAGTGAAAGTTAGTGTTTTGAATCGCATTTTAGTTGGCGACAGTGAGGGAAAGGGAAAAAAAAACTGCCCTCTTGTGACAGTGATCACTTTTAACACAAGATGTAGTTCCTTTATTCAAAAATGAAAAAAAAAAAACTTCTCAACCACCTTAAATAGCCATTTTTAAAACTTTCTATCTAGTAAGTAACAGTGTGTGTGTGTTAGGGAGCAAGAAGGGGGGGGGGGATTTCGTTTATGTAACGCATTTTAACGTTGTTGTTACTTGCAGATAATCGGATGTAACAAATGCGCCACTGTCGGCAAGTTTTTACATATAATTACCGGACGCGACAATGGAGGAAAGAGAAAATTTTTCAAGACAATTCTGTTACATTTTTTATTTTGCTGTACAAATAAAATAAATATTTCTGTAAATTCTCTGCATCACAGCACGTAGCTATACTTAAAAATTGTATGGGTTGTTTTCCTTTATACACTCTAAAAAATAAATTTGCAAATTTAACATAAAACAGGTATATCAATGATACAAAAACAATTTGTCTATATGTGTAAAGTGGTGTGTAAAATACCAAAATACAATTTTACCCATAATGTGTAGATTTCAAAATAAGCATCTGAGTGTGTAATTTGATCATAACACTAAATGTGTAAAAATTATCTGATCACTCTTGAAGTATATACTTGAACGTGTAAATTACACCAGAAAACATATACGTCTGTGTAATATTCTTTCACATATATATCTGAGTAATATTCTGTTCTTACATTTATTTTTGTGTAATATGTCAAATACACATATTTTTGTGTAATATGTAAAATACACATTTTTTTGTGTAATATGTAAAATACACGTGTTTTCGTGTAATATGTAAAATACACAAATTTTTGTGTAGTATGCTATATGCGCAGAATTTTGTGTAATATTCTGCACTTACACATATGTCTGCTTAATATGTAAAACATACATTTTATTGTAATATTTATAAAAGGCAAATTTTTGTCTACTTAATTTTACCTTTAAACTTTGCTATGTGTAAATTGAGAAATATATATATATATATATATATATATTCGCAAAACAAAACTGTATGAAGAATGCACTCATATGCGGGATGAGTTTGTTCTTTCTGGTAAGTTTCAAGACAACATAATAGTGTGTTCAGAATGCATTTAGTCAATTTACACACCACATGTAGAGAAATCGTTTTCTTATCATCGACATACCCTTTTTTACATAAAATAGGATAGACTCAAAGACAAAAAAATTTTTATTTAATTAAATCAGAAAAAAATTCTGAAATCTCCTATCTAAGCAGCGCCGCAGCAAAACTATTTGGCGCCTGCTGCGAAAACTCTTGTTAATTTTTTTATAGATGATTGCGCATTAGTAATGTTTTGATTAATAAAATTATAATTACTATATTTACAGAAATAATAAAAACGCCAAATAAGTAATTTCATCAGTTAACACAAATAACAAATCAAACAAATATCATGGCAAGAATTTTTGCATTTAACTTCTAAACATAGCAGTTAATACCATAAATCAAAACTTACAGGCATGTAAATGCTTATGTTAATGAAAACAAAATATGAAAATGGGTGAAAACCATTAACTTATGCAAACAAAGTAAACATGAGAATGACCAGTTTTATATCTGAAGTTATATTTGAAATCCACAAAATAGCAGCATTAGTTTTAAATATAATTTTTAAATTGAATGCTTTTACGAACTTGCTTTTTACAAACTACTCTTTAATTTTTTATTAACATAATCATTTAAGCTAAAACATGTATTTAAAGTATTTTTTGTTTATTCCTTAAAGCAAAATATCCATAGAAACTTAACAAATTAGGTTTACTTTATATTTCCATGCTTTTCTATACCGTTTAAAAAATAATAATTTTTTTAAACACGATTTAATCGGTAATTTTAATTGACTGATTAAAATCGTTGACATCCTTAATTAAAGTATTAATATTATTATTTTTTTTTTTTACAAATTAAGATAAAATTTTGAGTTTATTTTTATAGTACTGGCTGCTTTTCGCGTATGAAAAAATAATTTTTTTTTTTTTTACATTTATTAAATTTAATAATATTTGAATATAAGTTTATATATATTTTATTATTCATAATATTTTGTCCTTGAATGTTGAACTCTGAGTTAAATACAAAAATGTAATTTTCAACCATCTTACATAAACTTTTATCTTTCAAAGTATCCCAAAAAATCTTTGTGTTTCATTTACATGAATTTATTTAATTTGTGTATATATAGTCGTTTTCCACCACAACTTTTTAAAAGGTAATATTAACTTTTTATCGCTTTATTTAATTGAAAAGTTTCTGCTGTTAAATAAGATATTTTTAATACATTAAATTAGTGGTAATTTGTCGGCTCACGGACTTTTATCTTAGAACATACTAAAATCAAATGTGTAGAATTTTAATGAAATTTAATGAAAATTTAAATGTGTAGACATCTTATTAAATTAGTAAATTTTTAGCCTCAAAATGTCCATAGTTGACAGCACTTTTAGCACATTAAGATTCAAAGAAAGAATATATAGTCCAGGCAATAGGGAATTTTACCTAGTAAAATTAATGGTAGATCTGGAAATCGGCTTACTTTATGTTTTTTGGGTCGCTGAATCCGAATTTGTAACTTCCCACCAAAATTTCCCCCGGCAAACCCCCCCAAAAGGTTTTTATAAAGAAAATCATTTTTTATTTTATTTATTTATTTATTTATTTATTTTTAGGGGAAAAGTATCTAGAAATTCAGAAAGCAGACAAAATTTGCAACAAATTAGATATATGACATTATGACTTAGAATGAAGGGGCAGGGGGATCTGCATCGGAACATGCGCGTGGTGCTGCGTGGACTAAGATGCGCAATTCCACTTAACAACTCGCACGATTACATTCGCCCCCCATCTCCCCTCCGAACTTTCCTTATAAGGTTTACTTTAAGTTTTTTGTGTCGCTGAATCCGAATTTTTTACTTACCCCCAAAATTTACCTCCCCGAAAACACCCCAAAATAGTTGTTATTAACTTAAATTTCTTATTGTTTTAGGGAAAAAGCATTACGAAATTCAGAAACTAGACAAAATTTACAACAAATAGGATATATGATATTATGACGTAGGATAAACGGGGAGAGGGTGGCTGCCTTGGAACATTCCCTACACACTTTTCTCAAAAACAAATTTTTTTCAAAAAATCAATTTTTATTTTATTTTTTTTTTGGGGGGGGGGGTGCCGGGTGAAATTTTGGTGAGAAGTTACAAATTCGGATTCAGCGACCCAAAAAACAGAATGATGAGTCGAAATCCAGAACTAGTATTAATTTTTCCAGGTAAAATCTTCTATTGCCTGGGCTTCATAACTCAGTTCACGGTGCGCCGCAGTGCATGTTCAGATGCAGCCCTTCCCCTCCCCGTTCATCCTACGTCATAATGTCATAGATCCTATTTGTTGCAAATTTTGTCTAGTTTCTAAATTTCGTAATGCTTTTCCACTAAAACAATAAGAAATTTAAGTTAAAAATAACTATTTGGGGGGGGGGGGGTCGGGGATGGAATTTTAGGGGGAAGTTAAAAGTTCGGATTCAGCGACCCAAAAAACTTAAAGTAAACCTTATAGAGAAAGTTCGGAGGGGAGATGGGAAGGCGAATGTAAACGTGTGAGGGGTTAAGTGGAATTGGTCAACTTAGTTCACGCAGCACCACGCGCATGTTCCGAGGCAGATCCCCCCTTCCCCTTCATGCTAAGTCATAATGTCATATATCTAATTTGTTGCAAATTTTGTCTACTTTCTGAATTTCTAGATACTTTGATTTTGTAATAAAAACCTTTTTTTTTTTTTTTTTTTTTTTGGGGGGGGGGGAGGGTTGCCGGGAGAAATTTTGGTGGGAAGTTAAAAATTCGGATTCAGCAACCCCAAAAAAATATAGTAAGCCTTTTTCGAGAACTACCATGAATTTTGCTTGGTAGAGTCCCTATACGGAATCTATTGCCTGGACTAATAGTTCAAATAAGTATTGTATTGATTGATGAGTTTGGACACTAAATTTTCACGTAATTAATGAAAATTTGCGTCAACAAATTTTCACGGAAGGACATGTTTTTACAAAATGGAATGTAACAGTTAAAGTTTTTTTTAATTATTTTAATTTTTTTACATTTTAAAGTTTTGCATGTGACGGTTTGCACAAAATAAAATCTAAAACTGAGTAGATGGATTATAATCATCACACACACACTTATATATATATATGTGTATATATCTTATTTCCTGTGAAAATTATCTAAGCTATCCGAAGAATGTTATATACTGTAGAGATTATATTACCTTAAACTGAGTAGTTATATATATATTTAAAAAAGATTGATATGCAAGTATATGCAATTTAAATATTTTTGATTATAAAAGAAAATTAAACATTTTTTTTGTTAGCCACAAAATAATTGAAATCTTATCTACCTATTTTAAGAGACTTAGAGCTCTAACAACCAAAATATTGATTTTTCGAAAAATTATATATGAAGGAACAATATAGCATTTTGTTGCATTTTAAAACATTTTGCATAGAAATATTTCTATTATTACGTAAGTTAAGAGTAAAAAATTAAAGTTAGTTTTCTCAAAAAGAAAAAAAGCCATTTTTCTTTTTAACTGCGTACAAGAATTATTTTACATTAGTTAATATTTTTGCATGTAATCCTTACGAATTTAGATATTATATCTACAACTTAAAATTGGATCTAAATTTGTGCATATTTTAGTAAAATTTCTATTTAAATATTATTGTTGAATGTATTGCATTCATTAAGATTATCTGTTTTTGTACCTAGAATTACAAACGGACTTTGGTTCAGTTTTAATATAATTCTTGCGTTACAGGTATTAGCGAGAACATAGCCAATAGTATTTATTTTGATTTTTTTTTTTAAATCTTGCTGAGATTCAGAACTGAACGCTGGCACTATGCTACTCCTATATGATCCCTTACATTTCCCAGTCTTAATTATTTTCGGACTCAGGTCCTTTCCTAACAGAAGTACTTAATTACCCATTTAATCGATGAGGATACGGCGAATCCGGAATCTGCGGAAGTAAATACACTTCCTAGTGCGAAAACATTGTTCTAGGAACTTCTATACTCTCAAATCAGATACACAAGGAATATATACAGTTTAATACCTTCGGTCGAGATTGCAACTAAAAATAGCATTTATTCCCTCAGACGATAATTTTAACAGGAAAGAAAAATAAATTTATTGCCGCGGAATAAATTTTATAGTATTAAAGCGTTGGAATATTATAGTAGACACCATGATATTTTAATAAAAGAATGATTAGAAATAAATAGGTTTTTTAGACGAGATAAATTATGAATTATATTATTTTAGCAATTAAATAAATAATTTAGAGGGTTTTGATATGCTGGAAAATAATAATCGCGAATTTTAATTGGGATTTAAATAATAAAAGTTTTTTTTTTATTAAAGGAATATATGTAATTAGCTCTATTTTTAGATTTACGCAATTTGGAATAAATATTATTAGATGGAATAGGATCTTATGCCTGTACTTATGGATATTAATAGATTAGTTTAAGAATAGAGTTTTAATTTAATACGGCGGAATAATACATGGACTATTATTAAACGGGATATTTATATAGAATAATGTTAACCTTGGGCACAAAATTTTACAATTTGTAAATTTTGTAATATATATATATGTGTGTGTGTGTGTGTGTGTATGAATATGTATCCAAAAACTTCATTATACTTTATAAAAACTACTAAACTGACCCAAAATTAAAATAAATTAAAATAAACAGAATAAAATGATGACAACTTAATTAACTTAAAAATCAACCCAACTTCCCTTAACACCGAACCAGCAAATTTTAAACTATATGTAGTATCTTAAAACGTAAATTACTTAGTTAAACCACTGGCGACTGGCGGCATGGCTTGTGACACGCTCTGTTGGGTAAAACTATTTTTTTGCGTTCACAATACTCCCCCGTACCTGTAGAGGCTAAATGGAAAACATACTAACCCGATTAAATAACAAATAACACAAAAAAACAACAACAACAAATCGTCAAACTTCCATTAAACAGTTAAAAATGCAATTTACACAGCCTTCGTTTCAATAAATTCTTTATATCATTGCGATAACCCATGTATTTTGCGATTTTATAAAACAACGCATTTAAAATTTTCACACGAAAACCTTAGAACAGCGCCTGATTATGTGATGCATGATGCTTTCCAATTTCCGAGTTGTTTTTTATGTCAATGAACTAACTTGGTTTTATCATTCAAAATGCAATATATATGAATTGAGAATATTTTTAATACTATGATCATTATGGAGTCTAAAATCTATATATTTATTAATATTTTTACAAAACTAAGGACGTAGATTTGATTAATAAACTATTCCTTACAAACGTTTTAGTTTTTTTTGTCACGATGTACACTTCATTACCTGTTTCTAAAAAAAGACTATTTTAAATGTAATAAGAATATGACATGTTATGGTAAAATATATATATATGTGTATCTCGAAAATTTTTAATGAAAAACAAATGAAAGAAAAAAATATATATTTGAAACATAATACACTTACCTACATATATGATAGATAGATACATAGATAGATAAATTGATTGATAGGTAATAATTTAAATTAATACAGAAGATTTAAGAGGGTATAATCAATGTTGTAAAAAAGTACAAATTTGGAAATTATCCCAAAACGAATTTAAAAAAAAAGAATAAATTTAGGTTTGTTATTATTTTTTTTTATATTAACTACGTAAAGATTTTATAAGAAGATCTTGACAGTCATATATTTAATGAAATATTATAAGTTAACTAGAATTATTGATATTTTAGATAACGCAAATTCTAAGATCTTAGACATTTTATGAAATAATAATGTTTCACAAAAGTGTTTATTTATATTCTTTTTATGCTAAAATAAATCAATATTTAGCAGTGACTGTGAATATGAAAATGTCGATGTAAAACTATAACAGATAATAATTAAATTTTAGTTCTAATGTTTTTCCCGTTATCAAAAAAATTAAAGAGTTTGTAAATTCCTTTTGTAATATTACGGGAAGCCATTTCTGCGTTCATTGTTTTAGTAGCAACAATCTTTTAAAAATGATATTGAGCTAATTATGCATTGTCACGTTCTGCAGTTTTAAATATTTGAACTCAGAATTTTTTTAATGATACGTTCCTTATCAAGATTAAAATGGCTGCGCATGTTTCTTTTTAATAAATATTCTGTTATATAAATAAGTCATTTTTTTAAATATCTTATTGTCTTTTACCATTCTGTATGTTCAAAAGAATTTACAAGAGAAAATATGAAATATAAGTGTTTTTAGTGTTCCGTACTTAAAAAGTGAAAACGGAAATTTTAAAAGATCACTTATGTGTCTGTCTGTCCGTCTGTCACAGCCATTTTACTCGTAAAACGTGGAATGTGAAAAGTTTAAATTGGTGGAAATAAAAAAGACTATTAACCCACATATTTACAGAATATCAGAAATATTTTTAGGGAAAATATAGAGGCTAATTAAATTATACGAAAAAACAAATATTTTCTTTTCATATCGAGTGAAGCATCGTGTGAAAGCTTTCGTAACGCCGAATTCAAATATACATTTATTTTATTTTCAGGGTTTATATTTTCAGAGATATCGTCGAAAATATAATGAAAAATATGTCCCCCACTTCTCTATTTCTGAATCTACTGAAATTAAAATTCTGAAAAAAATTAGAGATAGTAAAATTAAACTTTGCAGGAAAACTATAGAGATTACTCTAAGTCACATAGTTTTAGAGAAAATTGCATTTTTCCGTTACATGCAAATTTTGATTCAGAGGAGTTCAGCAAAGGAGTTCAGGAGCGTTGTAGGTACCTATCATAGCAGAATTATTAAAGGATTCTTGATAATGATTTCCAAAAATGTTGTCGGTAATTAGATATTAACCCTTAAAGATATCTACCGTTAGGGCATACATAAAGATACGAGCTGCGTACTCTATGAGCTCTCGGATTTTTAAAATCTAGATAACAACTTTTAATGATATATTTGTGTAATGTAATGTCCAGTTACTAATTCATATATTCATTTTACGGGACCCTCTGTGGGCGAGTAATACTCGCTGTTCACCGGTTATTACATTTATAATTTGTTAACAACACATATTTTTATGTTTCTACGTATAAAAACATGTAACGTTTATAAATAAGCTCATAGTAAATTGGTAATTACTCGTGAACCTGCTATTTCATGTATTTCATATTAACTTTTGAAAACTGGTTACATAAATATAAAGCAGTTAATAATACGCTGTATACATCCTATTTCATCTCTATCACTTTTGAAAATATTACAAATTTTATAAGTTTATACAACTTGATGAGATAGGACAGTATTATCTATTAAAACGAGTTTACAAGGTAAAATATAAAAAATAACTATTTTAATATTTCTAATTTGTTATGAACATGTATGTTTATGATTATATGTATAGAAATGTATTACATTTATAAATAACTTCGTAATAATTTGGTAATAACTTAGAATTCTGTTATTTCATGTGTTTCTTATTATTTTGTGTAAAACTGGGTATAAGGGGGCTCAAGGCTTTTGAAAATATTGATTTTTTTAAAGTACTTTTTATGATTATTCAATTATTCATGAAAACAGTGCAAAAAACCGCATAAAAATATTTGCATTTTTAACGGAGTTATAAGCATTTATGTAACAATCACTTTCATAGCCATCATTTAATTGCAACTTTAAATCGCGTTTTCTCAAAACTTCATTTTTGACGACTATCTGTAAGATTAAAAAAAAAAAAAAAAAAAAAAAAAAAAAAAAAAAAAAAAAACTATTTGATGGAACGACTTATTTTTTTTATTTATTTATTTCTTTTTTTGCATGCATAAAACATCATTATCTACAGAATGAAATATATATTTTAGATAGCTTATTTTTTTTAAGTATTTATAAGGGAAAATAACTTGTATTTTTTAGGGGTTTTGTAAATTTTCAAATTTGAGAGTTGTTTTTTTTTTTTTTGAATAAGGTTTCCTTTCAGTGATAGTTATATTCTTAACTCATTTAATAGAGTAAAGTTTCCTGATCATTTTAAAGAAAAAATTATGTTCTTATGTTAGTCCAACGTTCAGATTATCTTACGGATGGTGATATGACACCTACATTTTTTTTTTCGAAAATTGTGTTATACAAATTTCGCTGTATTTTTTATTTTATTACATTGAAGTACTTCATTTTATAATTTTATAAGACTACAAACATACCTTAAAAATATCAGAAAGTTTAAATTAGTTACATTGACTACTTCTGTTTTTATATGGATTCGAAGCGAGAGCTCTGTTTTCATGTTTTTCGGTGTGGATCAAGCCCAGAGCCTTGTTAGTCTGTATTCGTCTGTATATCTCTTTAAAGTTTCACAAAACTAATTGGCTTATATAACGTATTGAATTATGACAGTATTGTATACTAAAAGCAGTTTACAATTGGAAATATATAATACATACTTTTGTTTCCTTGCGGAAAATATATGTTTACAGTTTTATATATAAAAATATGGTATATCTACCCTATATATATATATATAATCCTAATGAAACGAATTTATGAAATGGATATATGAAACGACTGAAATGTAACGAATTAATGAAACGATTCTATGAAACGACTGATTAAACAACTGATTATGTTTCGCGGCGATTTCTCCTAAAATATGGAATACTTTACGATGAAATTAACACCAAAAATCTGTATTGATCCGCAGATCTCAAAACTGGCATTAGAATTTTTAAATTCAAATAAGTTTTCGAAATGTTAATTTTTTCTAATTTTAATTACTTTTTTCTAATGGTAGCTACGCAAATTTTAATCATAACAGATATTTTTTTTTTGTCAAATTTTAGTAAGGGTTATTATTTTAAACTAATTTCGCAACCAGTTTGACCTCAATTAAATGTATGCTAAGAACAATGCTTACACCGGGATACCTAAATGGCGCCAAAATTGCGTTATTTTGCCTGACATGGTAACCCGACTATTGTTGCATATTTATTAATAAATGTTTATTCAAATTTATTTTCTTTTTATTTAAAAAAAAGTTATAAATTGTTTTGTTCTATAATTATTATTATTTTTATTATTTATTGTTATTTCATTTTTAAAATAATAGAAAATAATTTAAAAATACATATGTAACTGGTATTCGAAAATGAGGTTTTTGCCAAATTGTCGTAAAAAAATATCACGCCAAACCCGATTAAATAATGCAACGAATCCTGACATTTAATTTCAAATTCAAAGCAGTGTTTTAATGGTATTTAGTTATCCTGTCGACCAATTTCGCCAAATTACATAAATCCCCAAACCACTCATCAAATTATACAAATTGACGTAATTTTTATTTTAAATAACGAAAGAACAAATAAATTAGTATAATATTAATAAAAATAAAAATAAAACGTTGAAATAAAATCACTTGATCGCGTCATCAAGTGTAACTTCCTTACAGTCAAGTGAATGTGACATTTACGATCAACCATTATTGGCATTTAATCTTATCGTCTGGCGATAAATTTTTGGTCGATGGGATAACCAAGTAGCACCGTTTTAATTTACCACTCGAAAAAAAAAAAAATACTAACTCATGAGTTTTTTTTTTTTTTTTTTTTTTTTTTTTTTTTTTTTTTTTTTTTTTTTTTAAGCTATTGGCGAGATTTGCATCCGACTAACATAAAAGTACCGAGAATTCTTTGCGATCATGGCAACTTTTATGTAGTTTTATTCCAAAAAATAACGTTGAGTCTTTAATCAAAGTGGAAACCTTTCTTATGAAAAGCGAAGCGTTGTAATTGTAGCCCGTAATTATTTATGCCAGTTACATGACTTGAACTATTATAATATAAGTGAAATGATGGCGACAGAATAATATTTGGCGACTTATCGCCTGTAGTTGGCTGACATTAAAGTACCAAAATGGCCGCCTGGAATATAAAAAGCGAAGGGATTCGCCCGGAACTGTTGATAATAGTCACATTACTTAGGCTATTATTATAGAGATTGTTTTGAATTCCAAAAACAGCGCAAAGAATAATATTTCCTAACGATTAAAAATATTTTTGCACGTGACTATTAGAAATAGAAAAAAAAAAACTTTAAAATTACTTTTAAATGAGTAAGTGTTAAAAGTAGGAAAATATTGAAAATTATGTCTTGAAAATTGTATTTACACGTGGATATAAAAAGAGAAAGGAAACTTTAAAATAATAAATACATTAATATGCGTTTAACCCTAGGAGCAAGGTACTTCTATTCGTAAAATGTGGAAATGGGTGAATGGCACTAGAATTTACAAACAAATTTTGAACTACGAAAGTGCTTTTGCTCTCTTACTTAATAAAAGGGAAATTTTTAATTCCAATATTCTGGTGCCAATGTGGCATTTAAGAATTAAAATTAAGTGGTCCAAAAGTGAAGCACCGCCCTTGAAGGAGTTAAAGCAGTACAATGTATTATGTCAATCGTTTTATAACGCAGTTAAAAATATCGGGAGGCAAAGACTCTGTTTACATAATTAATTTTATTTTTAGCTTCCTTTCAAATGTTTAACTGGTCTTCTTTAATCAAACACGAAAACAATCATTTGATGTCTTAACAGCAACTGATTCTACCTTATTTTTTTGCAATCAAAGTGAACTGAATGGAAACCCATTTACAGGGAGATCGCTATATGTTTTTTCATTATAATACAATCTTCTCTAATATTTTTAATACCGATCAAATTAGCGTGCTTTTAGATTTTGCGGTGTCTGAATGGGGGTTGGCGAGCGTAACTTGCAGGGGGCACAGCCCCCTAGTTTATTAATAATCTCTTAATGATTTGGTAATAACTCAGAACTCTATTTTTTACTTGTTTCTTTTAAATTTTGGAAAACTGGTTATTTAAATGTAAGATAAAACATTACACATAAAGGTGTTTTGAAATACTACTGCTCGAATTCCTCAAAAAGAGATTATTAAAAATTACGCAAACAACCATACCTAGACGACACAAAGCTTTTATAAAAATTGAAAAGAAATGGTATGATAGTTTTCACATAAATAAATTGTAAACATAATTTTTATTTATCAATCGTATCTAATAAAGTGCTGTAGTGAAACTGCACGAAAGATAGCATACATTTTAAGTTATACACAATTTTAATGACCTCAGTATACTCCACATCGGATAGTTTTAGCGGGATGGTCTTTAAAATAAATAGAAATTACAGAGATGTATAATACTAGGACTTGGACTTCCCTCAGAGGGATTAGTCTGAGCGATATTACTGAGAACATAGATTTAATAATAACATGTGGAAGCAAATAAAATGAGATGTTACCTTTAATTGTCCATATACTGCGATAAATTGAAATGATGAAAATAAACGAATCGTAGAATTACAAAATCTTATATATAAATTCGTATACACTGTTTAAAAAAATGGGAAATCAAACCATTCAAGACAGCCATGCATGGATATAAAATTGAAAGCACGCAATATATTAAAAGTAAAATAGAAAATGAAACACTAATTTACTTATATCGGAATTTTAACTGTATAAAATGATGTCAAGAGCATAATCAGACGCTCCGCACCAATTTGATTAACTTTAAATGACAAATATATGATGTTTAAAAAGAATGGACTATACTTTATATGGTGTGTGCTCCCCCGGAATAGTTAATATTGTACAATATATGTTTTCCACGGATGCAATGAGGTTGTCGATAACATTTAAGGAATTCTCTTCTCAAAATCTAATATAGTATCAAAGTACCGAATACATCAAAAGTGGCATGCAATGCTTCGTTAGAGTGTGTTTTAGATATGCTCGATCGGATTTAAATGATGAGTGTATGCTGGCCACTACATACGCTGTATTGTTTTGTTTTCAAACATATTCTGCACAAATTGAGCTGTATTTAGCGTGTATTAAATAAAAGAAATCGGCAATGATTACAACATAAATTATGACACAAGATCTGAATATATCGTTTGCATAACTTTTGAGCTGTCAAAGTGTCATTTGAAGTAATTTACAAATCCATACATATTTATTCAGCAAATCATGCAAGCTAACATACGCCAATATGAACCCGATTACAAAATTTCACCAGAATAAGTTAATATATAAAAAATCTACTAATGATAATTGAGAATATGACTTTATGATAAAATGTCTAGAAAAATGAATCGGATAAAAAATTCATATCACACTTAAAACGGCACTTCCCTCTGTTAGTGGCCTTGGCGAGAGAGAGAAAAGCCTAGAGAAGGAACACTTTAACAAGTACTTTCGGGCAACCTACTCACTGTTTCATACAGGTCTTTATTCAATATTTACACAATTTATTTAATACTGGGTGGGTATCTATCAGTTTTGTTGCATTTAAATCGCATGTTTTGCGGAGGAAATGCAGCATTATGAAATATTTAAGGTTGCTGTACCTAATAATTCCAAATTAATGGTAATTGAGATCGCTTTCCGTTCATTACATCTTTTTAAATTTTAAATTTTTTAGAAAAAATTCATAGAGACAATTGTATATTTTAAAACTAACCCGAAGCAAAATTTCTAAATTTTGGGCTCAGCAGTAACAGAGAAATAGAAAATTTTTGAAAGTTTTTTGTTTCTGCACTGTTTTTTATAGCAACATTTTTAGAAATTGTTCTATTGCGAGAATTTACGTCATGATAAATACAGCCATGTCAATTTTCATGTTTATATTCCTAACAGTTCCATGTTCTTCGTTACTTAGATCATCTTTAGATCTTTTTTCCGCTTTGTTTAGTCTTTCTATTTTTTAGAATTCGTTCTACAACGAGCCTTTACATCTTATTAATTACTACCATACCAAAGTTCTAGTTTCTAACCCCTATTTTTTACATATTTTAGAAAATGGTATTAATTTAAACTGTTGCCAACTGTATAAACAGCGCAAACAATAATGTTTGCTTCAAATAAAAAAAAAAATTATTTACACGTTACTATTATAAACAGAAAAAACCTTCAAATTACAATTAAATAATTAGGTATAAAAAGCAGGCACTTATTGGAAATTACGCCATAAAAACTATATTTACATGTTAATTTTAAATGAGAAAGGATATTGTAAAATAAATTCATTAACATGCGTTAGAAATCTGAAATAGAACAAATTACGTCACATTACACTTATTATGCAAAATGAACAAGAAATAGTATTGCAAAACAGTTTAAATTTAAAAATTGCGCGAGAAAAAATATTAGAGGTTAAATATTAGATATTTTCAAAATTTTATTATTTGTCGTTTGATGTGAGTTGTCAGCTATAAGTATGCAAATTTTTATGTTTCAACATAATTAGGGGCTGAGTTAGAAAAATTGCTTTAAATACACAAGTTAGAGCCCAGAGGGTTAAATATTAGACTTTTTCAAAATTTTATTATTTGCTGTTTGATGTGAGGTGTTCAGCTATAAGTATGCAAAATGTCATGTCTCCAACTTAATTAGGGGCTGAGTTAGAAAAATTGCTTAAAATACACAAGTTAGAGCCCAGAGGATTAAGTAATAGATTTTTTCAAAATTTTATTATTTGTCGTTAGATGTGAGGTGTTCAGCTATAAGTATGCAAAATGTCATGTCTCCAACTTAATTAGGGGCGGAGTTAGAAAAATTGCTTAAAATACAGAAGTTAGAGACCGGAGGGTTAAATATGACTGTTTCAAAATTTTATGATTTATCGTGTTATCGCAAGTGTTCAGCTATAAGTATGCAAACTTTCATGTCTCCAACTTAATTAGGGGCTGAGTTAGAAAAATTGCTTAAAATACACAAGTTAGAGCCCAAAGGGAAAATAAATATTAGACCTTTTAAAAAAAAATATTAGAAAAAATTTAAAAAAAAAATATTAGACCTTTTTCAAAATTTTATTATTTGTCGTTTGATGTGAGGTGTTCAGCTATAAGTGTGCAAAATTTCATGTCTCCAACTTAATTAGGGGCTGAGTTAGAAAAATTGCTTAAAATACATAAGTTAGAGCCCAGAGGGTTAAATATTAGACTTTTTAAAAATTTTATTATTTGTCGTTTGATGTGAGGTGTTCAGCTATAAGTGTGCAAAATGTCATGTCTCCAACTTAATTAGGGGCTGAGTTAGAAAAATTGCTTAAAATACAGAAGTTCAAGACCGGAGGGTTAAATATGACTTTTTTAAAATTTTATGATATATCGTGTTATCGCAAGTGTTCAGCTATAAGTATGCAAACTTTTATGTCTCCAACTTAATTAGGGGCTGAGTTAGAAAAATTGCTTTAAATACACAAGTTAGAGCCCAAAGGGTTAAATATTAAGCCTTTTTCAAAATTTTATTATTTGTCGTTTGATGTGAGATGTTCAGCTATAAGTATGCAAAATTTCATGTCTCCAACTTAATTAAATTAGGGGCTGAGTTAGAAAAATTGCTTAAAATACACAAGTTAGAGCCCAGAGGGTTAAATATTAGACTTTTTCAAAATTTTATTATTTGCCTTTGATGTGTGGTGTTCAGCTATAAGTATGCAAATTTTCAAGTCTCCGACATATATAGTTTTTGAGAACGGGCTCTGTGACAGACGGACAAACAGACAGACAAAGGAAGGAGACAGGTAGGGTTTCATTAGATGGACGAAACTCTAAAAACATGCTGCGGATGACTGTAACAACATCCTAAAATTACATTACCATCAGCGATCTACCAATCCCGAATTTAGTTTATATTCGTTTCATATATTCTTATTCTTTTGCGCGGCCCTGTAAAATAATTATCAATATTATATACAGTAAAACCTCTGAATAGTGGACACCCCGAGAATGCAGAATTTATCCTCTATTTAGAGGTGACCGCTACTGATAGTAAAACATGTACAGTTATTTAAGAGTTGGTAATCGAAAAAATGTCCGCTAAATAGAGGTATCCGCTAATCGGGTGTGTCCGCTATGGAGGTTTTACCAGTAAAACTTCTGAATAGCGAACACCTCGGGAGGGCAGAATTTGTCCTCTATTTGGAGGTGTTCGCTACTGAGAGTAAAAAATGTACAGTTATTTAAGGGTTGGTAATCGAAAATATGCCCGCTAAATAGAGGTGTCCACTAATCGGGTGTGTCCGTTATGGAGATTTTACTGCATAATAATATAATCCTTTACAAGAAAATTGCATGCTGTATGACAGACATACATCCAGAGAAAGATAACCTTCGGATCAATAAACATGTCTGTCTTTTGTTTTAATCATCCACAATTGTATGTCATACAACATGCCAGATTTTATACAGCAGGCTAAAAACGGTCACCGTGGTACGGAATACTGTATTATTATTTGTTTGCCCACCAAAACTGGTTGCCACGGGTTGTTGCAAGGTTTGTGATCACGTGGTTGAATCTGATCTATTCAATATGACTGCGTGCGTATTTTTTTTTATTTGCTCCATGTGTTCAAACCAGTTGTCTACGAAAACATCAACCGGTGAAAGTGACGCACACCAAATTTCTGTGACGTATGCAGATAAATTGTGCTTTTTTAAGAGTTTTTTCTATATAATTTTTAAACGGTTTGGAACATATTTTTCATAGTAGGTGCATTCAGTAGGCGACCCTCATAGGTACCTTTTGTTGCAATCAGAAACGAAATCCGACAAATATTTTTTGAGTTATGCTTGACGAAAGGTTTTTATTAGGCTTTTTTTTTAGTAGGACATGGCGTTAATATTCATCGTAGTAGTAAAGTGTCTGGACAGTAATATTTCGCTGAGTATTAGCCTTCGCTTCGCTCAGACAATTAAAACATATAATATATTAAAAAAGTATTGAAATTTCTTTTAAAACAATATAGAACACTGTTTTTTTTTACATTATTTAAAAGCTTTATCCTATATTTTATCAAGAATGCGTTTAATGAACTAACACATTAAAAGTACATATAACTACCGTAATAAAAACTTCACTTCATTATGTTTTAAGAATAATTTACTGCTTTTTCGTGACTAATTTATTTTGTTCATGCTTGATATAATCATGAATACTTTTAAAAAGAGGTAGATTAATGATATATCTTGAAATAAAATAAACTTCTCTTTATAATGTGGATAAGTACCATTTATTCATTAGGACAGTTTTATGATGTCGTAAAATATATGTGAGGAATTTAAAAGGGAATTTTGAAACATGTTTTATTTAGAACATGTATTATTTTTTTCTATCTGAAACTCATTTAATATTCTTAAAACTTTACTTTTACATTTGGGTTTCCGGTAAATTTTAAAAATGGAATTTGCGTACTATTATATTTAAGGAATAAGTATATTTACTGAATACCTGAATTAAAAAAAATCCAAGAATGTATTTTATTTTATATATTATTTTCACTTGGAGAAATGTTAACGACTTATGCTTATCAACATTTTTCAGTAACATGTTATGCTCAATAATTCATTTGTATCTTTTTAAGAAGTTTAAGTATATATTTTCTGATATGCTATATTCTTCTAAGTTGATTGTTTTTGTGCAATCCAAATATTATATTTACAGTTTTATGATGTTGTAAAGCATTTGTATGAAACTTTAAATGGAATTTTTAAACATGTTTTATTTAGAATGGGATTTGTTTTTCTATATAGAGGAATCATTTTATATCTTTAAAATGTTATTTTTACATTGGTTGGAAAATGTTTCAAAATAGAATTTGCGTATTAATATAATTAAGGAATAAACATTTTTTCTGAATACTACATTTGAAAAGTCAATTATATATATTACCGGATTATGCTTATCAGCAATTTTCATTAACTTGTTATGTCTATTGATGTACTTGTATGTTTGTTGAAACTTTAAGTAAATTTTTTCTGACATATAGTACTCATCTACCTTCACGGCTGTATTATGCAATTAAATATCATCAACTCTCAATTTTAGGTGCGTTCGTAATTATATAAAATATTAGCGCGTATAATAGTCGACTGGTCCGTCCGTAAGTTGGTCTGTCTGTCAGTCCGCATGACCGTCCGTCTGTCAGTCCGTATGTCCGTCCGTCTGTCAGTCCATATGTCCGTCCGTCTGTCAGTCCGTATGTCGCACAGAACAGCACAAAAACTGCACAACCGCAGTGTTTGAAATTTAATATATAAAACCGTTGCAAAATTTTGTTGAATCATTTGAAATTTTATGAAAATCGGATGTATAGTTCATTTACAGAGACAGTCAAAAGCATTCAGTTACATTACAGCCAATTGGAAATACTACTTTCAAGTACTTTTACTTACCCATCATACGTAGTATAGGGTAAGTCTTGAAATCGTTTTAAAAATCGAAATTTTTTTTGACAGATTTACATCTTTCAGACACTGGAGATTCCGAAAAACATATTTTTAGAAGAAAAAGAATTGCCGTCCGTCTGGGTGTGTGTGTGTGTCTGTGTGTCTGTAAACGCTCTATCTCCCGAACAATTTGAGATAGAGACTTGAAATTCGGTGTGTACTTAGACAGTAACAATGGGAAGAAGCCTATTGAATAACAGTAACCTCGATTATCCGGAACTATTTTTTCGGACTCTGGAAATATTCGTTCTGATAAATGGTATACAAAAAATTTTGAAATTGTTTATTTGAAGGAGTGAGTATAAAAGACAATAAAAAAACATAAATTTCGCATCATAAATGAACTCGATCCGATACTTAGTCGCCGAGGTATTTGTAATTCTATTTTTCACACTCTGCGATTTTCCATGACCCTATATTTCATTCAAATTTCAATTCAAAGATATGGGAGACTAGGGAGGGTTGACCCACTTTTTACAAAATTATTTTTAATTTTTTGAATATTGAATGCAGAATAAAATTTTATGTATCATTTTATTCGTTGTACAATCAGTTATCAAAATAAAATTGCTACATTAGTGTAATCTATACTCCTATTATAAAGAGGAAAAAATTGTTTATTTGTCGGAGATAAGCACTGGAACTACCGAACCGATTCCAAAAGTAATGGTATCAAAATGATGGTGTTAGTCCAACTTAGAACATAGGCTATATCTTATGTCGGTGCCACTACCCCAAAGGGGGTGTAGGAGCAAAAAACGTTCTAAAAATGCGATTTTAGCGTTACTGAAGGGCTTAGAAATATGAAATTTTGAATATTAGTTACTTATAAGATATAAATGATGTCTAAGAACAGTTCTTAAACAATTCGAAATTTAAAAGGGTTGAAAATGCACAAAAAGTGTTCTAAAAAACGTTCTAAATGGTAGTTTCTACACAATCTCAGGAAATACCAAACCGATTTAAAAAGTATTGGTGTCAAAATGATGGTTACAACGCTTGCTCCAAGATAGGCTATGTTTTATGTCGGTGTCACTAACCCAAAGGGGGTGCAGGAGTAAAAAACGTTCTAAAAGTGCGATTTTAGCGTTACTGAAGGGCCTAGAAATATGAAATTTTGAATATTAGTTACTTATAAGATATAAATGATATCTAAGAACAGTTCTTAAACAATTTGAAATTTAAAAGGGCTGAAAATGCACAAAAAGCGTTCTAAAAAACGTTCTAAATGGTAGTTTCTACACAATCTCAGGAAATATAAACCGATTTAAAAAATATTGATGTCAAAATGATGGTGACAACGCTTGCTCCAAGATAGGCTGTGTTTTATGTCGGTGTCACTACCCCAAAGGGGGTGCAGGAGTAAAAAACGTTCTAAAAATGCGATTTATGTGTTACTGAAGGGCCTAGAAATATGAAATTTGAAATATTAGCTACTTATTAGATATAAAGGATTTCTAAGAACAGTTCGTAAGCAATTCGAAATTTGAAAGGGGTGAAAATGCGCGAAAATCGTTCTAAAAAACGTTCTAAATGGTGGTTTCTACACAATCACAGGAAATACCAAACCGATTTAAAAAATAATGGTGTCAAAATAAGGGTGTCAAAATAACGGTGACAACCCTTGCTCCAACATAGGCTATGCTTTATGTCGGTGCCACTACCCCAAAGGGGGTGCAGGAGCAAAAAACGTTCTAAAAATCCAATTTTTGCGTTACCGAAGGGCCTAGAAATATGAAATTTGAAATATTAGCTACTTATTAGATATAAAGGATTTCTAAGAACATTCTTAAACAATTCGAAATTTAAAATGCGCGAAAAGCGTTCTAAAAAACGTTCTAATGGTGGTTTCTACATAATCTCAGGAAATATTAAACCGATCTAAAAAATAATGGCGTCAAAATGATGGTGAAAACCCTTGCTCCAACATAGGCAATGTTTTATGTCGGTGCCACTACTCCAAAGGAGGTGCAGGAGCAAAAAACTTTCTATATTGCGGCTTTTGCGTTACGGAAGGGCGTAGAATCATGAAATTTGGAATGTTAGTTTGTTATAAGATATCAATGATCTCTAAGTACATTTCCTAACAAAATTGAAATTTAAAAGGGGGGGGTCAAAATGCGCAAAAAGCGTTGTAAAAAACTTTCTAAATTGCGATTTCTATGCAATCTCACGAAGTACTGAACCGATTTCAAATATAATGGTGTAAAAATTTTAGTGACAAATCTTGCTCCAAGATAGGCTATATTTTATATCTGTTTCCACTACACCAGAGGATATGCAGGAGCAAAATGCGCGAAAAGCGTTCTAAAAACGTTCTAGATGCCGATTTGTCGGCAATATCTCAGGAAGATTGAATATGATTTCAAGCGTAATGGTAGGAAATTGATGCTGACAGCCTTTGCTCTAACATAGACGCTATTTTATGTCGGTATCACTATCACAAAGACGTTGCAGGAGCAAAAAAGCGTTCTAAATTTCGATTTTTGTGATCGGTAGGGGCTAGCAACTTAAAATTAGGCAAGGTACATATTTATTAGCTATAAATCATCTTTAAGAACAGTTTAGAAAAAAATTGGAAATTTAAAAAGCGGTGAAAATGCGCAAAAAGCGTCCTTAAAACGTTCTAAATTGCGATTTCTACTCAGTCTAAGGAAATACCAAAGCTATTTCAAAAGTAATGGTTGCAAATCAATGGTGACAGTCCCTGCTATAACATACGTTATATTTTATGTTGCTGTCACTACCATCTGAGGGTTGCAAAAGCAAAACATGTTCTAATTTGCATTTTTTGCACAACTGAAGGGTCTAACACTTTGAAGTATGGCAGGGTATTTACTTACAAGATGCAACTGCTTTCTAAGAACAGTCGAAAGTAAATTCCAAATTTTAAAATAATGAAGTGAGTGAAAAGCGTTATAAATTACAATTTTTAAGCAAACTTATAAATTACTAAACCGATTAAAAAAATAATTATGACAAATTGTTGGTGACAGATTCTGCTCAAACATAAGCTATATTTTATGTCTATGCCACTACCACCAGAGGATTGCAGGAGCAAAAAACTTTCTAAATTGCGATTCCTGTGATACTGAAAAGGCTAGAAACTTTAAATATGACATGGTAGTTACTTATAAAATATAAATGCTCTCGAAGGAACGACGAAAATAAATTCGAATTAAAAAGGGGTGAAGCGAAGGGGAGGTGCGAAAAGCATTCTAAAAAAGTTCTAAATTACGATTCTATGCAATTTCAGGGAATATAAACCGATTATAAAAGTAATAGTTGCGAATCAGTGGTAACAGTCTCTGATCCTACACAGGCTATATTTTATGCCAGTGATTCTACCACCTGGGGTTCACAGGAACAACAAACGTTCTAAAAAGGGGCTTTAAAAGCTTTTTTAATTACGTTTCTGTGGAATATTAGGAAATAACAAACCGATTTCAAAATTAATGTTGGCAAATTAATGGTGACAATTCCTGTTTCAACATAGCCCTTTATGTTGAGAGAGGTGGTAGGACTTGAAATTCGACATGATGGTTAATTTTAAGATGTAAGAAGATGGTTTCTAAAAAATTCAAAACTTCAAATGAATACTGAAATGAGCGTATTAATTGAGCATAAAAGTTTCAAAATATTTTCTAAATTATCATTTATTTAGTTTTATTTAATTTTATTAATTTAAGTCTCATTTCTGCCTAATACAGTGTAATAATGATGTTTAGTCAAACTGTGTTTTAAATAGTAATTTTTGAATTATTCCTAAAAGTAATAAGTACCTTTTAATAAAATAAAAGATTACCTTTTAATAAAATAAAAATTTAGTTAGTACCTTTTGATAAAAATTAGACATATAAATATCACTTGGCATATTTCAACTATTACGCGAGCAAAGCCGCGGGGTTTGCTAGTCATATTATAAAGAGGAAAAAATTGTTTATTTGTCGGAGATAAGCTCAGGAACTACCGAACCGATTCCAAAAGTAATGGTATCAAAATGATTGTGTTCGCCCAACTTAGACCATAGGCTATATCTTATGTCGGTGCCACTACCCCAAAGGGGGTGCAGGAGCAAAATACGTTCTAAAAATGCGATTTTTGCGTTACTGAAGGGCCTAGAAATATGAAATTTGGAATATTAGTTACTTATAAGATATAAATGGTGTCTAAGGAGAGTTGTTAAACAATTCGAAATTTAAATGGGGTGAAAATGCACAAAAAGCGGTCTAAAAAACGTTCTAAATGGTAGTTTCTACATAATCTCAGGAAATACCAAACCGATTTAAAAAATATTGGTGTCAAAATTATAGTGACAAAGTTTGCTCCAAGATAGGCTATGTTTTATGTCGGTGCCACTACCCCAAATCGGGTGCAGGAGCAAAAAACGTTCTAAAAATGCGATTTTTGCGTTACTGAAGGACCTAGAAATATGAAATTTGGAATATTAGTTACTTATAAGATATAAATGGTGTCTAAGAACAGTTCTAAAACAATTCGAAATTTAAAAGGGGTGAAAATGAACAAAAAGCGTTCTAAAAAACGTTCTAAATGGTAGTTTCTACATAATCTCAGGAAACACCAAACCGATTTAAAAAATATTGGTGTCAAAATGATAGTGACAACGTTTGCTCCAAGATAGGCTATGTTTTATGTCGGTGCCACTATCCGAAAGGGGGTGTAGGAGCAAAAAACGTTCTAAAAATGCGATTTATGTGTTGTTACTGATGGGCCTAGAAATATGAAATTTGAAGTATCAGCTACCTATTAGATATAAAGGATTTCTAAGAACAGTTCTTAAACAATTCGAAATTTAAAAGGAGTGAAAATGAGCGAAAAGCGTTCTAAAAAACGTTCTAAATGGTAGTTTCTACACAATCTCTGGAAATACCAAACCGATTGGAAAAATAATGGCGTCAAAATGATGGTGAAAATTCTTGCTCCAACATAGGCTATATTTTATGTCGGTGCCAGTACCCCAAAGGGGCTGCAGGAGAAAAACGTTCTAAATTGCGGTTTTTGCGTGACGGAAGGGCCTTGAATCGTGAAATTTAGAATGGTAGATATAAGATATCAATGATCTCTAAGGACATTTCCTAAAAAAATTGAAATTTAAAAGGGGGGGGTCAAAATGCGCAAAAAGCGTTGTAAAAAACATTCTAAATTGCAATTTCTATGCAATCTCAAGAAATACTGAACCGATTTGAAATATAATGGTGTTAAAATGATGGTGACAGATCTTGCTCCAAGATAGGCTATATTTTATATCTGTTTCCATTACCCCAGAGGAGAGCAGGAGCAAAATGAGCGAAAAGCGTTCTAAAAACGTTCTAAATGCCGATTTGTCACCAATATCTCAGGAAAAATCAAACTGATTTCAAAAGTAATGTTAAGAAATTGATGCTGACAGCCTCTGCTCTAACATAGACGTTATTTTAAGTCGGTATCACTATCACCTAGACGTTGCAGGAGCAAAAAAGCGTACCAAATTTCGATTTTTGTTATCGGTAGGGGCTAGCAATTTAAAATTAGGCAAGGTACATATGTATTACATATAAATGATCTTTAAGAACAGTTTCGAAAAAATTGGAAATTTAAAAAGGGGTGAAAATGCGCGAAAAGCATTCTAAAAACGTTCTAAATTGCGATTTCTACTCAATCTCAGGAAATTCCAAAGCTATTTCAAAAGTAATGGTTCCAAATCAATGGTGACAGTCCCTGCTATAACATAGGTTATATTTTATGTTGCTGTCACTACCATCTGAGGGTTGAAAAAGCAAAACATGTTCTAATTTGCGTTTTTTGCATAACTGAAGGGTCTAACACTTTGAATTATGGCATGTTATTTACTTACAAGATGCAACTGCTTTCTATGAACTGTCGAAAGAAAATTTCAAATTTAAAAAGATGAAGTGAGCGAAAAGCGTTATAAATTACAATTTTTAAGCAAACTTATAAATTACCAAACCGATTAAAAAAATAATGACGACAAATTTTGGTGATAGAACCTGCTCAAACATAAGCTATACTTTATGCCTGTACCACTACCACCAGAGGGTTGCAGTAGCTAAAAACTTTCTAAATTGCGATTTCTGTGATACTGAAAAGGCTAGAAACTTTAAATATGACATGGTAGTTACTTATAAAATATAAATGCTCTCGAAGGAACGACGAAAATAAATTCGAATTAAAAAGGGGTGAAGTGAAGGGGAGGTGCGGAAAGCATTCTAAAAAAGTCCTAAATTACGATTTCTACGCTATTTCAGGAAATATAAACCAAATATAAAAGTAATAGTTGCGAATCACTGGTAACAGTCTCTGATCCTACACAGGCTATATTTTATGCCGATGATTCTACCACCTGAGATTCACAGGAACAACAAACGCTCTAAAAAAGGCCTTTAAAAGCTTTCTAAATTACGTTTCTGTGGAATATTAGGAAATAACAAACCAATTTCAAAATTAATGTTGGCAAATTAATGGTGACAGCTCCTATTTCAACATAGCCCTTTATGTTTATAGATGGTGGTAGGACTTGGAATTTGACATGATGGTTGATTTTAAGATGTAAGAAGATGGTTTCTAAAAAATTCAAAACTTCAAATGAATACTGAAATGAGGGTATTAATTGAGCATAAAAGTTTCAAAATATTTTCTAAATTATTATTTATTTAGTTTTATTTCGTTTTATTAATTTAAGTCTCATTTCTGCCTTATGCAGTGTAACAATGATATTTAATCAAACTGTTTTTTATATAGTAATTTTTTAAAATTATTCCTAAAAGTAATAAGTACCTTTTAATAAAATAAAATATTACCTTTTAATAAAATAAAAATTTTGTTAGTACCTTTTAATAAAAATTAGACATATAAATATCACTTGGCATATTTCAAATACTACGCGAGCAAAGCCGCGGGGTTTGCTAGTATATAATAAACTTGAAAAATGATTGATTTTAATCATGAGAAAATAATGGGTCAAAGCTCCCCACATACGGGAGGCTTGACCCACTATAAGGGAGGCTTGACCCACTTTGTTTTATTTTGAAATATTTGTGAAGAGAAATAAAATCAGATTAATAAAGGGTAAAATAACTTTATGCTACATGATTTAATTAGTATAAAAAATATTTTTGAAAATATGAGGCTTCAACAAACCTTTTTTAGGCGCAATTGGATGTCAGAGGGGGGAAATTTATTTTATGCAGGAATTTGTCCAAGCAGGTATAATTCTACAACAGGGAAAATGAAATTTTAATATTTAAGACATTATATTGTTAGAGACAGGTTCCGTTTTTATAGGGTTTCATATATTGCGGTAGAAAGGAAGGTCCGGTAGAAGCAACTGTCGCGCTTTTTATGTCTCCTTGCCCTACTTTCTGTGACATGCGATCTGGCAACTCTTGTTGTCATATACTTTGGCGTCATCTCACTCTATACATTATGTTGAAATTTCTTTACATACCTTCCTAGTTTTTCGATTTTTGCTATGTTCTTTTGCAGCCACCTGAGTACTTAGTTTATCATTAACATATTTTAACCCTTTCAGAGGCAAAGTACTTTTAGTACTAAAATGTTGAAATAAATGACTGGCAGCGGAATATACGAACAAGTTTATTTGGAAATATGAAACAGGCTATATTTCACATGCATATTAAATTGAAAATATTTTAGAAAAATTCTGATGCCATTGTGGAATTTGGGAATTAAAATAAAGTGGTTTCATAAACATACCACTGTCCCTGAAACGGTTAAGACTGCTCCTTTTGTACTCTCTAGTATTTTCCACTGTTTCTATTTACTTATTGTAAGTAATATTTAAATGGAAAAAAGTTCCTATCGACTTTCCCATTTATATTTCATTAATTTTTTTCGTGCGGTACAAATAGCAATTTTTTACATCTTTCTTTAATCAGTTTTAAACGTTTTCTTTTCCATCACTCCATTTTTCTGTACCTTTGCAGAATAAATTTACATTCATTTTCATATAATAACCATTAATCATTCATTATGCACAGTATATAATAAAAAGATTTTCAAAACCCTTTAATTAACACATAGCCGACGGGTAATTTTTATCAAATCTGAAATCTGAATTTTAAAACAGTAGAAGCTCCTCCCTGTTCTGAAAGTCTTTTGTAAATTGGTGTTCTAGATAGGTTTCCAAAGTTTATGCATCGGTAAATATCTTTCAATGAACAACCTTAATAAACACTCTTTTACAATCTAAAAAAATATAGACATCATGATATAAATTCATTTTATGTAAGATAGAAGCCACGCCCTTAGTCAATGATGTTTTTTTGAATGAAAACGAGAATTCTCGTTTCCCGCTGTGAATTTGTTAAAGTAGTCTTGAACATGTGGTCAACCCTCCCTCACATTGACTGGGTCAAGCCTTCCCACATAGCCTTTTTCTAAAGAATAGCACATTGTTATGTTAAGCCTAACTTACTGTGTAATCTTTATGCCTGGAATAAAAGCTCGATACTTCTGCTTTACTTAAAACCTACTTACTTAAATTCCTGTGATATATTTTATTTGAAAAAAGCTTACAAAATATTTCAAAAACACAACTTTTAGGTTGAAAACACCTCACAATTGATTTTTTCCACACCTATCTCGATTGTCTGTATGAAACAGAGACTGTCGTTTGAGCATTCCAGTAACTTTGCTTGACACCTGTTGATTAAACCCTGAAATTCTTTTAAATATGAAAACTGATGGGTGGCTCAAGCCTCCCGTATGGTCAACCCTCCCTAGTCTCCCCTATATTTTAATTGGAAATGAGACGCTTAATTCGATGCAGTAAACTATCAGTTATTATGATTATAATTTTTCGAGATATAAAGATGTTTGTTTTACGCAATTCGGTATTACTCGATTATGCCGCCGACCAAATAACTATCGCCAAAATATAAGATTAAATGCAAATAATCGCTTATCGTAAATGTCAAGAATTTAATGCATCTCCATACCTATAAGGGTGGGGGGGGGGTTACCATAGGAGAGATACTGTTCTGTTGCCAAATTCAGCCTAATTTGTCGCCAAAAGTGACGCCAACTTGGCGATATCTCTAATATTTCGCCAAATTCCCATAGACTTCCATTGTAAACCTACTTGCTTATAGAAAATCAATAAATCGAGATGGTTTAATGTAACAAAAACTAATATTAGCTTAAGGGATTATATTAAATTTTTCTTTGATGACCTAAGTAGGAATTGAATTTAAAAACAAAATTTTTATATTACATGTTTTCATAATTTGTATTATGTATATCCATGATGGGTAAGTATTACGGTGGCCCCCAATGATTAGTATAATGTTGTTTTAATACCCTTTCAAACGTTATGAAATTGGTATACATTTATAAAGAACACTTAAATACACATTCTGTAGAATCTGCGGTGTAAAGAGTATTTATTATTGATTTACTGAGCCGCACAAAAGAATTCCGTCACATAATGGTATAGGGAGAAACATTGTTTGTGGCATATTTTAATTATGTTAAACTATTTCATATATAATGAAATTGATATGCATTGCTGAGGTTTACTGCAAGTTACTTCCTGTATAATAGAAAGTGCATAGCATTTAATGGGTGCATTTTTAGTTGTGATATGAATTTTTAAGTTTAATTAATTTTTTGCGTATTATGTTGCGTGTATAAATGCTGTAGATAATATGCAGGGCTACGGAAGTTGGTTGTATTAACGTCGGCCAATTATCAACACGAGGCATATAGGCCCTAAGGTGGGGAGTGCCCTTCGTGGAGGGTCTTTCTAAGGGATCCTAACCCGTATTAACGCTTGGAGAACCAAGGTTCGAAGAAAACCACGAAAACTCCGAACGATTAGGCCGACGGGCACGATTGGGATTGAACCCAGCACCTCCCGTCTACGAGCTTCGAGAGCAGAACCTCTCGGCCACTGGTGGGGCGCAGGGCTACGCAAGAGAATTCGTAAGGGTTAGTGAGTATGAACAAAAATAGGTTAAAGTTGATGTTAAGTAAGTTATGCAATTTAAAGCTGAACTACATTTAGTATAATAACACATGTTTGTAGAGTATAGATAAAATGATATACAGGGCCACGCAAAGATTTAGCTATATGGCCGACTATGGATGGTAATCTCTGGAAGTATGATTTAAGTCGTTTTAAGCATTTTTGTCTTACTATATTTTATCTAAAAAAGGGGCATGTATACAAATATTGTAGGTAAAATACAGGGCTGTACAAAAGTATTCAAGTATCCTTCAGTATATTGGTATAATTTGCTGAAAGTAAATTTTCAATCTATTATGCAATGTTAACACTTTCCAACATAGTTTAAAAGTGTTTAAGAATTCGGTTTGTCTGTCCGTCTGTCTCTCTGTCTGAACTTTAACTTGCGTTAATATAGTTGGAGTGCTCTGAAATTTATATATATTATTGAGATTTACTATGCCATGTTAGGTATTGAAAATAAAGTACGTAGAGTTCATAGTTTATTTACAGCGCGAGTTCATAACGCAAAAGTAAACGCCATAGTTCATAGTTTATTTACAGAGACACCCAAAAGTATTGCATTACATTGCAGTGCATGGGGAAATGTCATAATTATATAAATACGTAGCACCTATAGTCGTCGTCTTGTCCGTCCGTCTGTCTGTCCGTATATAACAGCGCAAGAACTACCACATCGAATGGTTTGAAATGCAGAATTTTGTCGAGTCATTTTAAATTTTCGGAAAATCGAAACAAACTAAAAATAAATTAATAAATATGTTCTTCATTCTATTAAATCCTATCATACGTAATTAATTCAATGATACCCCATGATATGTAATGATTGTAGGTTGTCATGTTGATTGCACACTATTTAAGATGGAGTCATATTATTTTCATATTACTGAATTTAATATATAAAATTCTAATAAATTTTATATTCGTGCATTTTCCCTACGAGTGTAAAAGCTATTGCTCTAAGTGGTACGAACACACCTCATTTGCCACGTTTGACGTACAATTTCCGACTTGTTAACATTTCAGCGGGAGCTCTCTTAAGTTTTAAACGAATAGGAAAATCTTTTTTTTTTTTTTAACGAATGAAGTTATTATGGCTTATATCGTTATTTTTAACGCTGAATTACATTTAGTACAATGACATATGTTTCTAAAATATAGATAAATTGATATACAGGGGCACGCAAATAATTAGGTACATATTATTATAAATGGAATGCATAAAATTTAACCTTCAAAGAATTTACTTTTGGTGACACACGTGAGACTAAAGTGATAATGTATCACATTTGTTAAAATATTTTCGAAAACGCTCTTGTTGAAGTAATAAACTCAAAGACTATTGCACTATTTTTACATCATGTATTGAGATATTTTCTGCAGAAAAAAAATTCTTATTCGGATATCGAATTTTTATGTACTCTGAAAGCGCTTAACTAAGCACTGGAATTTTTTATTTATTTTATTTTTTATTTATTTTTAAACCATTTGGAAAAATGGTTATTGTCCTCGTCAGGGTAGGAAATCAAAAGCATATCTGAAGGTTTTCATTGGTTTAATCTGCAATTTATTCGTTTTCTGATTGGTCTATGCAGTAACTTGTATTTCCCTTTAATTTCAACAACGATGGATACTTTCTGTTGCCACTATGACAAAAAAGTAATAAAAACTACAAAAAAAAAAAAAAAAACTCAGAAACAAATTGAGATACAGCTTTCAAACAACTTGCATTTAAATGTAGATTTTCTTTTTCTATCCGACGGTGTAAAAAATAATATTGTCGGAGGTTTAGAAGTTTAAGAATGAAATTTCATTTAAAATTGGCCGTCAGATTTCTTGGAAATCTGCCGATGGAAAAGCCTTTTCCCGAACAACCAATGAAATGCTTGGATATTTACGTAAGTTTCAGGTGGACAATACTTAAGTTTCATGAAATCTGACGGGTCGCAGGCGATATTTTTGGCTTGCAATTTTTACGTGTAATAACACTATTAATGTTTAATTCATGGCGTACGTAATGTATGATCAACTCCGTGCGACTTTTTATGTCTTAAATTTTAGTCTTCAAAAAAATCGTTTTTCAAATGGTCGTTGTAATTTGATAATTTTTTTTTTTTTTTTTTTTTTTTTTTTTTTTTTTTTTTGTTGTTGTTTTTTTCCCCCCGGGACAGTATGCTATTTTTTTCTCCAAAAAATAACGTTAGCTTACAGGAGGCAGAAATAAACAAAGCAGATGTATCATTGTGCGATTAAATGCTCTATAGCCATTTCTTTTAATTTCTAAGCATCGCACATTTTAAATTTTTATACCGTTGTATTGAAACAAAAAGTACTTTTAAATGCAATTTGTTTGAAAACTGTATCTCCATTTATTTTTGAAATATTATTTTTTTTTTTTTAGTTTTTAGCACCATTTGTTTAATTTTGGCAACTCAAGTACTCCATTTATATAGAGAGTAAAAGGAAAATAGTTGAAAAATAGCAATTATATATTTTTGTTGCCGTTCTCTCATAACAACCGAAAGAAAATGTAATTAAAATGCGTGCTATTTTGGAAAAAAATAAACGAATAATTTCGTTAAAACATGGAGCTATTATAAATTATATTTAATTTTAAGTATCTGTAGACACTTTCAGTGTGACCTCAGTCATAACGTTTTGGTTGGAAACCGACTCCAAACAAACCGTTGCTATGCGTCATTTCTTTTTAAAAATAAATTGTGGAAAAAGTTACCAGTATATATCAAGTATTAAAATACTTAGATGGAGATATAGATATAAGATATAGCTGCAACACACAAACAAAATAGAAAATACAACATAGCAACCGTTTGTTTAGAGTCAGTTTCCAATCAAAACGTCATGATTGTCGTCACGACTGAAATCGTCTATATTAATGTTACAAACAAATAGATGCCTATAAATCATTATATAGCCTTTTTTGTCCAGTTTCTTTAATGACGGCATCTTTTTTCTGCATTTGTGTATTATTTTGCGATAGTGCCATCCTTATGCATTCTTTACTGTAGATGCTTAAGAGTGGTTCGTAAATGTGGAATTCTTAATCGGATGCGAATGACGTCATTTTAGATAAAATAAAAGTGTGTGCTTTAAGTCTTAAAATTGAATTAGGTTTTGTACTATTTATATATAAACATATTTTTTTTTTTTTCATCAGGGGCGACACTAAAGTCTGAGAAAAGCAGAATTCCTGTTTTCTAATTTTTTTTTTTTTTTTTTTTTTTTTTTTTTGATGCAATATAAAGGGGTTTTATTTTATAATGAGAATTAAATACATAAAAATATAGGGTGGAAGCAGAGTTACTTCCATATAATGATCAAGTAATGTTTTGGATTTTTAAAAAGTTATTATTTTGTACTAACAGCATGCAATGATTAAGGGACAAAGAAGTCGGTGAATATGTTGGTATTTGTACCCGCTCTTTTTTATTCTGATTAATTCAATGTTTAAACGTGTAATTTGACTACACATATAGTAAATTTGTACTTTATTATTATTATTATTATTATTATTATTATTATTATTATTATTATTTATATTTATTTATTGTTAAAGAGGTGATTTTGCCATGGAATATTTCGCCCGGAATCAAACGCTGAGTTTTTTAAAAGGAAATGAGTTAATATTCAGAAATCGGTTGCGCGCAAAAAGAGATAGATTTAAAAACAAAAAAACACGTATGGAAAATAATAATAATAATAATAATAATAATAATAATAATAAAGGAGTCTTTTTTTTTTCTTAGTTGTCAAAATATTTCTAAAATCTATGCTTAATTTAATATTTTATGTGTTAAAAGCGGATGAACAGGGAGTAAGATTTTAAGACTTCATATAAAATTAAGCATAGATTTTAGAAATATTTTGAGAACTAAGAGAAAAAAGATACATCCTTTGAGAAGAGTACACAGAAAAAAGATACATCCTTTGAGAAGAGTACACAGAAAAAAGAAGATAAAAATATTAATTTCCCGTGGACATATTTTAAATACAAGACTGCATCAAATTCCAATAGACTTAACATTATTGTGGAGAATTCGAAAACTGAATGACGAGCTTTAAGCCTTCGTTTGAAAAGAGTCAATTTTAATATGTTTCCTCTTATCCCTTTACCATAGTATATTGGGAAAATAAGTCTATTATATTCAACAGAAAGAATATATTTTTTCTTTGCAATAAGAAAACTTAAATAACTGGTTGGAATTTTTCGAATGATTTAAAAATGTAGTTGCATCACATCTTTTCCAGTAATGCGCGAAAGAGTGTATTCGTTTGCACATATTTTTAAAGAAAGTATGTTGATATGGATAATTTTGAGTATGCGTTCATTGGTAATAATTTGGAGCATGAAAATAAAATGCAACTTTTTAAAACTACCTTATAAATTGTAATATTTAAAGAACTTATTGAAGAAGTTTCCTTTCACAACACTATAAACCCTTCGTGACGGACGAACAGTACACGATTTGTAATTATTTAACACCAGTATTAGAAAGAAAAATCGTTTGTTAGTTTATTTGCAGGAATTCTGTAACTAAAAGAGGCAAAAATATTATCAGTCAGTACCGACATAAAAATTGTATTCTAATATAAATAGGGAAAATTAGAGACACTTTACAGATTACAATATAAATCATAGAATCACGTTTCTCTTCAGAAATATGTTAAAACATCGTAAATTATGAAATACCTACCTGTACATCAATCTTTAATATTAACTAGTGCATAAATATTATGAATTTTTATTTAGATAATATATGAAACCAGCATTTTCTCATTTATGAATAAGTTTGTGATTTATTGTACGAAACAATACGTATGTTCTAATAATTTTTTTGTATTTAAGTAGTTAAATAAAGTATATATTACATACTGTAATTTTTTCTTTTCGATTGTAACTCAAATATGATGATTTTAAAAATGAGGAATTAAGTTAAGATATCACACTATTTATGAACAACTCATCATTCATTAGTTCATCGTGATCGTAATTCTAGACACATATACCTAAATAACATTTTATTTTCACAATTATTAAAAACGATGAAGATTTTTGTTGCTTTATGTTCAATGTTTATTTTTAAATTAATAAATCTTTTTATGATTTGAAAATGGTGAATAAATTAGATTGATAATGGTGAATAATGGTGAATTATTTAGATAATATATGAAACCAGCATTTTCTCGTTTATGAATAAGTTTGAGATTTATTGTACGAAACAATACGTATGTTTTATTAATTTTTTTTTGTATTTAAGTAGTTAAATAAAGTATATATTACATACTGTAATTTTTTCTTTTCGATTGTAACTCAAATATGAGGATTTTAAAAATGAGGAATTAAGTTAAGATATCACACTATTTATGAACAACTCATCATTCATTAGTTCATCGTGATCGTAATTCTAGACACATATACCTAAATAACATTTTATTTTCACAATTATTAAAAACGATCAAGATTTTTGTTGCTTTATGTTCAATGTTTATTTTTAAATTAATAAATCTTTTTATGATTTCAAAATGGTGAATAAATTAAAATTAAAGGATTGTTTGTTTATTTAATGCTGTTTAGTCTAATATTACCTATATATCTATATAAACATCACAAAAATTCAGTATTTAAATGTTATTACTATACTAATTACACTGCTGTCTAAAATTAAGGACCAATCATAAAATGCTAATTTTCAAGTACGCGAATACTCAAAAGGAAATAATATAATTCGAATAATTACTATCTCTACAGCACAGCTAGTCCATATAACATCTCATTCATGACACACATGGTCATAAGTGTCACAGTGACTACGGTGAAGCAAAAAAAAAAAAAAAAGAAATTCGTTACATCTCATTATGAGTCTCAAATGATCACTATATGTGACTCCACTGAGCGAAAAAATGCCCAGGCCGGGAATCGAATCCAGATCCTTGGCTTACAAGGCCAATGCTTTTCCGTTTAAGCTAACTGGGCCGACAACCAGCCAGCATGTTTCGCTCAGATAACCTTATAGGTAGAACATCTGGTCTGTCATGTAGACAGCTCAACAGAATAAACCGCAGGTAAAGGAACTCCATATAAACGATGGATACGTAGAACAACTATTATTTTAACACAATCAAACTGATTGGTAACGCTATCATACGAATTGAATATTTCCAACTGAGCGAAAAAAAAATTAAAAAAAAAATTCCAACTGAGCGAAAAATTCAATTCGTATGATAGCTTTACCAATCAGTTTGATTGTGTTAAAATAATAGTTGTTCTACGTATCCATCGTTTATATGGAGTTCCTTTACCTGCGGTTTATTCTGTTGAGCTGTCTACATGACAGACCAGATGTTCTACCTATAAGGTTATCTGAGCGAAACATGCTGGCTGGTTGTCGGCCCAGTTAGCTTAAACGGAAAAGCATTGGCCTTGTAAGCCAAGGATCTGGGTTCGATTCCCGGCCTGGGCAATTTTTCGCTCAGTTGGAAATATTCAATTCGTATGATAGCTTTACCAATCAGTTTGATTGTGTTAAAATAATAGTTGTTCTACGTATCCATCGTTTATATGGAGTTCCTTTACCTGCGGTTTATTCTGTTGAGCTGTCTACATGACAGACCAGATGTTCTACCTATAAGGTTATCTGAGCGAAACATGCTGGCTGGTTGCCGGCCCAGTTAGCTTAAACGGAAAAGCATTGGCCTTGTAAGCCAAGGATCTGGGTTCGATTCCCGGCCTGGGCATTTTTTCGCTCAGTTGGAAATATTCAATTCGTATGATAGCTTTACCAATCAGTTTGATTGTGTTAAAATAATAGTTGTTCCACTGAGAAGTCACTGTGACTGCTGCTTTGTGACGAGTCACCATGTGACATTTCAATGTAGTTACATTGTGACTCTCGTGTGACTGTCACCTGTAGACTCAATTTCAAAGCCATCGTGAACGCTGCATTGTGCTAAGTTACAAAATAATGTCACATTTAGTAACATGATGACTTTCAGGTGACAGAGAGACTACTGTGAAGTCACCGTTGTGCTCTTTTGTGAAAAGTCACCATGTGACTATGATGTGATATTATTTGGTGACTTATCGTAATTCAACGTTCACGATGACTTTGAAATTGAGTCTAAATATGACAGCCACATGAGAGTCACAATGTAACTACATTGTAAAGTCACTTGGTGACCCGTCACAAGGCAGCAGTCACATTGACGTCTCAGTGGAGTCACATATGGTGATCATTTGAGACTCATAATGAAACGTGTGGAATTTCCTATCTTTTGTTTCTACGTAGTGACTGTGACAGTTGTGACCATGTGTGACATGAATATGAACTAGCTGTGCTGTAGGGATAATAATTATTTGAATTATATTATTTTCTTTTTCGCTTACTTAAAAATTAGCATTTTGTGACTGGTCCTTAATTTTGGATACCAGTGTATATACGCTAAATCTAGTAAAGAAAAAGAATATTGCAATTAATTTATACAACGATATTCGTTATCACCAGAATATTTACTATAATATGTATCCTGCAGTTACAAATGGAATTATCTCATGTGACAATTATCTCATGGGCATGAATTGCACTTGCCTTTCAGTATAATGTGTTTAATACAACTAACTATATGTGTATTAAAATATAACTCAACTAAAGTTATTAGGGACAGATGAATGCATTCAACTGTAAACATCTATTTAAACTTATGTGTAAACCTGTAGCATTTTTTACACAAATGTTTAAAAAATTTGTAATTACATACGGTGTGTCCGTAAGGTCATGGTGCACTTTTGACTGGTCACAGGAAATCAAAGAAACAAGATGGGATGTGAAATTTTTACCATATAAAAGGAAAACTCAACATGTTTTATATATGTTCAGTGTAATTCCATGTGGCCTTCATCTGAAACAGAGAATTACAGAGGTTATAAACTCTGTTACAGCAGACGTCTTTAAATGTGTGTGTGATAAACATGAATATCGTTTAGATGCAGATGGGGCAACAAATGGAGGCCTCAATTAACTGCACTGAACAGGTATTAAGCTAGATTAGTTTTTCTTTTATTTGATGAAGATTTCAAATTTCTGTCTTGTTTCGTTGATTACCTGTGACCGGTCAAAATTGCACTATGACTTTACGGATACACTGCATTTTTATTTTACGGATTTTATTTATTTTCGTATACAGTCAACTGGGGTAAATTTGGTCCAGATTTAGGAAATTGTACTCCACGCTGCTACTTTGGAACTTTGGCGAATTATTTACATTGAGCTGCCATCCTCACGCTGGAGCTACTACTTACATTTTGAGAACAAAACTTTGCTGATAACTCAAGTGATGTAGCAAATTTAATCTTTTTTCTCTTTTGGGCCAAAGTTAACTTTATGGGTCAAAATTATCCCGGTTGATTGTACTAATATGTTTTTATTCCCCGATTTCATTTCGTTATTATATTTAATATTTTCTTTTAAATACGTACTTGAAGAGTTTCACTTTACTCAAATAGAAAATTTAATATTTTCTTTCATATTTGTAAACCATAGTTTGTGCTGAAAGAAATATCAATAATAGATATTGGTCAAAAATATATCACATTCAAACTATTTTAATATACTTGAATAGATTCGATTATTTAGAAAAGTATAATTTAATCTGATATTTTCTCAAGGAAATAGAAATCAATTTATATGCAATATAAATTATAAAGTATAAAGACTAAAAACGAGATAATATTTAAGGTAAGTTTAAAAACATTTTAATGAATGTTGTATTACAAGCAGAATAAAATTTATTGCTTTAAATATAATGTAGTATAAAAAAGTGATAAAGGATTTAAAATAATAATTAGCATAATTACCATGCATTAAAATTACTAAACGCAAAATGTGTAGTATACAAAATGTAGTACACATATCGTTATAAACATAAAACGTTTATTGTCAAGAAAAATGTTGCTGTTCTGATCTTAAAGTTCCACTTATAGTAGTACTCAAACTTTGAGCATTTCCTCTGTTGTACGCGCTTTCTGTATAATTCACTTATTGCTCTTATTACCTATCCGTACGAATGTTCTCTTAGGAGCTCTTATTCTACTTATTTCATAGTATTGAATCGGGTGAAACGTCATAGAACCAAGATGAACAGCATAGCATAAGCAGAAGTTCTTTGAGACAACATATGTTAATAAACTCGCTTGAATGTAAATAAAATAAAAAGACGAAATGCATCATAAGACGAAAGGCAGAATATCATAACAGATTTTGATCAAGCAAAGAGTATATATCAAACATCTAATTCATACACATCTATTATCAGAATTTTACTAAAATAGACCCGAAGGTCGAAATAGCTGGTGTGTAGTCTATCCTTTCAAGAACAGACAAAAATAACATAATGGGATATATAGGAATGACAAAAACAAAATTCAAGGATTGAATCAATGAACATAAAGCATATATATATATTTTTGTTAATTTACAGATTAGTTTTGGTTAAATTACAAACATAATATCATAAAAGATTTTGATTAAGCGAAAATTATACGTATATCGACCATCCTATTAGTGTGCATCCATTACCAGATAATTAGTAATTCTGTGTAACGGCAATCATGTAACGATGCACATCATACACCAACTCCAATATACAGGGTGCAATATTTAATCTATCGCCAAACTTTATTTTCTCAACCGTTGGTCGTAGACATATATAGTACCAATTACAAAAAATTTTTAAATCGGATAAATTTATCGTGTTGTGTCATTATTTAAAGTAAAAAATCAATTTTATAAAAATTACGAAAACTAACATTTTATACGGTTCCCCAATCCCTATAGGTATATTCAGCAAAAGTTTACATATATCATGACAAATGTAACGCAAAACGTTAGACATCTGTAATACAAAAATTGACACAGTTATTAAATTTCAAAGTTTGAGATTTTGCACATGGTTTTGTCTTTCAGTGAGGGATCAGCTAAAAGATGAATTAAACTAATTCGAAATCAAAATCAGAGTGCAATGTTCTTTTTACGGTGAAATCCCTTTTAACCGATATCGCCAAATTGGAGTATCACCAAAGAGGGTCATTTCATCTAAAAATTTGAGCTGACTTTTAGCGATCGTATACAAAGAATAGAAAGATATTTTGAAATTAAACAGAAAATAAATATCAATTTATTATAATATCAGAAAACTTTCTACTATAAAAAAATAGTACAGCGAACGACGGAATCTATAAGAGATAAATTCATTTGATCAAATTGTTCTCCGTATGTGACAAAGCACAAGTGAATGCAAGACAGTACTGAGTCCTGTGCGACAATTAAGGATGATGCGCTGCTTCAGATAAACAAGAGAAGTGGTCTCAGTCACATAGACTTACGCCTTGCTGTAACCTAAGAGGTTGAAGTCTATGGGAGTCAAGTCCGGCGAACGCGGTGGTCTATCGGACCACCATATCAAGGATCTGTTCACCGAATTCAGTGAGCAGATATGCCCTGACGTTTGATGTTTTATGCAGAGAGGCATCATGTTTAAACCACACCTGGCATGCATGTCAGAGAGGCAGATCGCCATACAAGTCACGTACCGTGTTTTGTAGAAGATGCAGGAAACGTTTGCCAGTTAAGAACTACATTGACTCATCTGACCACAGAATGTCACAAAGGAACGAAGGATATTCCTCTAAGGTGTAGAGCATAAAGTGACAATAATCAAATCTTCGTGCGGTGTCACCCAACGTCAATGCTTGCACCAGTGTCGGATCGTATGGATGGGCATCATGTGCATATAACAAATCCGAGACACGCTGACCACATGCCTCGCTTATTTTCTCAATGCTCAGTTGTGGAATTAAAATGGCGTATGCCAGCACCTCCTCCGGTGTCACTCGAACATTACACCTAGCCCGTCTTCTTTTTCTGGGTCGTGGTGAAAAAGAGCCAGTCCTCTAAGATGGTGCAATGCATCAATTATTCATGTGTTTGATGTAGATTCTTAGGAAAGCGTTCTGAATAAACACTCGCAGCCTCTCTGGCATTCCTTTGACATTCACCATAAATAAGTATCATTTCGGCATATTGCAGTTATGAGTAGCTTGTCATCACGATCTCAGCGCTGACTTGTCCACTGAGAGATGGCTCATGCTTTATCCCGAATTCCCGTTTCATCGGGTGTCGCCGCGGTACTATTCTAATTTATATAATGCCAGTTGTCAAGCTCGTTATAGTTCGTCTGGTCGTTTGTATCCCGCTGCCATTTATCTAACACTTAGTGAGTATGTTTTATTTTCCGATTGTCGATTCTACCAACTTAGACGATTGAATGTTGTTAGACCAATAAAAGTTAGCTCACATTTTTAGATGAAATAACCCTCTTTGGTGATTCCCCGATTTGGCGATACAGGGTTAAGATGGTTTCGCTGTGAAAAGGACATTGTAGCGTGATTTTGATCTCGAATTTATTTAATTCATCCTTTAGCTGATCCATCAATGAAAGACAAAATCATGTTCAAAAATCTCAAACTTTGAAATTTAATAACTGTGTCAATTTTTGTAGCACTGGTGTCAAACGTTTTGTGTTATATCTGTTATGATATGTGTAAACTTTTTCAGAATATAACTATTGGAACTGGGGGACCGTATAAAAAGTTCGATTTCGTATTTTTTATAAAATTGATTTTTTATTTTAAATAATGTCACAACATGAATATTTACCTCATTTGAAAAGTTTTTGCATTTGGAAATATATGTCTACAACCAAAGGTTGAGAAATTTCGGAGAAATTAAATGTCGATAGATAACATAATGCAATATGTATGGTTAAGTATTCTAAAATCTTAAAAGTTAGACACCCAATATTTTTCCTCTGTCGTTTTTTTTTCTTCTTGTTGTTTTCCGGAGCACTGGTAACGGCAACATGCACTTAAGAATAATAGACTGTCCCACCTAAAACGAGCAGACACATTTCGATGAATAGGATGGAAGTCGATGAAATTTTCCCGTCCATGCGGAGCGCGAATGCAAGCCTAAATTTCGCGGATATTAAATGAAATATATAATTTATACTTTTAAAATCTGTGTTGTTTATGGTGATCTTTTAATAAAAAGATTTACTTTTAACGGTCACAATATATATTTCACGCTGTACTTTCTTTCTGATTCTGCCTAAAGCGTATTCATGGGAAAGTAGTGTCAAATATTCACTGAAAATAGACACTGTTTCTCTTTCATTTACAACAGAATTGATAACTAACTTTTAAAGTTCAATTTCGCCAAAAGTCGATATCTTTCTAGGATTTCGTGATCGATATATTAAATCTAAAGCATTGACATATTCAGGCAAACAAGTATCATTCTTATAAAGTGAATACTTCATGAGAGATTCTTTCATGTTCTCATAGAATGAAAATGAAATTACAACACTACCGTGTTTTTCGTGGTGGACAACTCAATCCCTTTGAATTACATAGACTTTCAAGATCAATACTTTCCTAAGTGTGTTCATAATTTTCTTTTCCTTTATGAAATTCAATATTTAGCTATTTTTAAGTCTATGACCAGATAAATCGGTTTAAAGAGAGCATCACATATAAGGCCCATATCTAAAATAAGGATCGATGATGTTATTTTCCTTAATTAAACTACATACAAAGAGTAATTCGTTTCGCTTGCGTCAGTATTCTGTACGTAAGTGTGCCAAGTTAGGAATTAATTTGCCACATCCTGGAGACAGTAAGAAAGATTGAAGCGACTTAGTAATTACATAAAGTTCGGTAATTTTTTCAAGATGAATTATTGGAGCTCGTTTTTTAATGGAACTGCTGAACACTCGTGAAAAGTTTTAGAACTCTTGGGTGATATATATAGTAAACCAAGTATACTTCATCCAAGACTGCCTGAAATCGTTACTCCTTGCTCACTGGACCACTCGTCTGATATATCAGACGATGGTTCACACGACGTCAGAAATTAACGCCTTGGAATTTGTGTTGTGGTTATTTTTTACTCTATTATAATGTTCAAACAACACTTTATAAAAATTACTAGTCACAAATGTAAAAATTCTATAAATTATCTTTGTGTAACCCCATATATCGAATAAATTCAAGATGACTGTTTGGAAAACAGATTTATTCAGAAACATCATATTTATTTAGAAAGATCCTTATGCATGCTTTACTGTAGATGTTTAAGAGTGTATCGTAAATGTGGAATTCTTAAATGGATGCGAATGACGTTATTTTATATAAAATAAAATTTTGTGCTTTAAATCTTAAAATTGAAATAATAAGTTTTGTACTATTTACATATACATTTTTTTTTTCATCGATGGCGACACTAAATTCTGAAAAAGCAGAATTCCTGTTTTGTAGTTTTTTTTTTTTTTTTTTTTTTTTTTTTTACTGTGATTCGTTAAATCCATATGTAATGTTGTTTTGATTTCTGGTTGACAATGTTTTAAAATAACATTCTTAAATACCGCATTTGCAATGAGATTTAAAATGTGAATGCATGCCTTTTTAGAATGAAATATGCATTCAGTGTCAAGACAATTCAACTCCTATAAATTTATGCAATCTTCAGGACAGTAAATATTTAAATTGTTTTTCGTAATTTTGTACGTGATATGGATCACATTTATAGTTACATCTGTTTGAAGAAAACTATATCCTAATTTATATTTTTGTTTGATTTTGTAATTTATTCGATGCCATGAATTTCCACAATCTTTGTAATAATATATATATATGTATATATATATATATATATATATATATATATATATATATATATATGTGTGTGTGTGTGTGTGTGTGTGTGTATATACCCTTAAAGGATGAATAATTGTTAGTAACTTTACGATTTGTCGATTCTACTTAAATTTTCATACAGATCTGTTATCTCATAGACAATCATCTAAGAACTTAAACGTTTTGCAGCTCACCATTTTATTCTTGAAGCATGACGAACATTTCTCAGACAAATGTAGTTTTGTTTTAAGTTAGTGACTATAAATGAAGTCATGCATCGTTAGAAATTCCTTCAGCATTTCAGTTCGTTTCTCTGTGCTCTTGACTATGTTCATATCCTCTTCAGCGGTGGGTGTTTATATATTTTTTGAATCGGATGCAATATTAGAAATCTTCATCTCTTTTTCTTGATAGGATTTTGAATCCCATAACATAGTCGTGAGTAAGTAATGTAAATTGGGACTTCCCTTTTCAGGATATTTATCGGTTAATTGTGTAAATACACGTTTTACCTTTATCCAAAAAGTATTAGTTGAAAATATTATTCACTTTATATTTGGAGGTGTATTTATATGCTCCAATAACTCTTCATGCCTCCCTCTTGTAAATAAATTGTAGACTATTTGTATATTGTTGAATGAATAAGCGGTGACATTTTTCATTATTTAATTAACAGTATTTAAATTGTAAATAAGAGATCATTTTTATATGCCTCTTAATTGTTAGCTACATTTTTCAGAATGAAAGAAAATGTTTACACTACAAGATACATAATAATAACAACAAATCAGTTCACTGAAGTTTATGAGTACGATTTAGCCATTCAACAAATCATTATCTTTACAGGAATTTCAAGGTTAAATTCATTATCACTATAAAGAGATTTATGGCTAAGTTGAAAAGTTATATCGTTAGTGTAACTGAAGAAATTAGTTTATTTTTATAACAGTTATTCATTTTGATGATTTATGTCCATCACATATCCTCTTCAGCGGTGGGTGTTTATATATATATATATTGAATCGGATGCAATATTAAAAATATTTCCTTCTTTTTATTTGCTTTCTGGCAAAGAATAATTATTAATTATTATTATTTTGTAGACAGAATTGAGACATTTTTTCCCATGCTCACATTTCACCCCACCTATTGCAAAATGAATAAACAAAAAATAACTCATTAGTTTCAGTAAATAAATTATAAATATTATAAAGTTACTGACAAATTTCAAAACATTAACAATAGTGATATATTTTTGAATCGATAAGCAATCCCGTATCACTATTGATTCCACGGTATAAGTAACTTTAAGAGAAATATACCATTACTAGTATCCGTCAGGCCAAAATGTCGGAGCACGTTGGTGCGTAAACTTAAAAGATATTATTTTAAAAAATGTTTTATTTTCTAGATTGCTGTTTAATAGTATAAAAGTAAGTTTGAAATAATAATCGTCGATACCTCATTTTAAAGTGTTTAACTCAGTCGTCAGTTGCCTCGGGTAATGCACAAATTCTAATCTGTCAGCAAGTGCTTCCATGCTTCTAATTTGGGTAAAGCCTGTCCTTAGCGAAAACTGTTTTCATTAGAACTTTCTCTAAATTACAATCTACAGTAAAAATGACATAAGTTGTTTTATGTGACAACACCTTTAGATTGCTATCTACAGCAGTTTTTGACAATGTTAACACTAGAATGACGGAAGGGGCCAATCTGGCCCCTATCGCTGTTTGCGACGCTGTATTTTCTATATTAATGAACTATATATTTCGATATTTCATGACTTTTATTTATTTGGCTTACTGTCACTATATTTGAAATAAATTCTTTCCAACTTCAATAGAACCACCCATTTCAAACAATATACCTAGAATGACGGGAAGGGCCAAATTGGTCCTCCATGACATCCCCCTCTTCTCGCATTCACTGTTATCTGCATCTCACTGCTTCAATCTCGAAATGACCTTGGAAATAGCATCTCAGTAATTGAATTTCATATTCCCCCTTTACATTCTGTTTACGTTCCCCCTAACTTCGTAAAATGGGTTTTACCGGCCGTTGGACTCGAATGGGTGGCGCGCCTGAAGATCTACCCACGTGACCAATAGAATGAAAACATATTGTCAGTTACTGAGGAGACAAAGAGGTTTCGCAAACGTGGTCTCACTCACGAAGATATTTTGAAGGGATTGAGAAGATTAGATGAAATGGAGTCAGGTGACAGTGATGACAGCAGTTTAGTTGGAGATAATGAATATATCCCTCCAAAAGAAGACACGGAAAGCAGCAGTTCCACTGAAAATGAAATTGAAACAATTTCACGAAATAGTGATTCAGTGAAAAGTTTTCAAGAATACGGAAATAAGACTACCATAGAAGAATCTAATAAAAAATCCAGAAAAAAATACGCATGTCTGATAATTTTTTATCATTGAAATTACAGTCAGTAGAAAGCAAAGTTATCTATGAAAGTGATTCCGATGGTGATTTTTTCAAAAATACTTCTCAGCCTTCTACATCTATGGCACGAGGATAAGCGCATTCTAAAAGGCGTGGTCAAAAACTTCCTCGGAAAACATCTATTGGTCTTCCTGGTCGACCTTTAATTGGACACGAAGACACTGCTGTCGAAAGGACAATTTGGAAAGGGATTGCACCTTCTGTTACTAAAGGACGTCGTGCAATACAGAACGTATTGCGGGAATTGCAAGGGCCGACCTCATATGCGAAAAGGTATATAAATGCAGATAATGTAATTAGTGCATGGCGTCTAATATTCAGTGATAAAATGGTGCGCCATATAAAGAAAATGTACCGAAGCAGAAACTCGCCGTCAACTTGGAAATGACACATCTACAGTAATATTATATGAATTGGACGCTGTTTTTTCCATTATGTATGCAAGAGGAGTATACGGAGCAAAGAAATTTCCAGTAAATACGTTATGGTCATCAGTTTGGGAACCGCCATTTCTTTCACAAACTATGCCAAGAGATCGTTTCAAAGATATAATTCGATTCTTTCGTTTCGATTTGAAAACAGAAAGATCAGAGAGATTAAAAACAGATGAGTTCGCTTTGGCATCTGAACTATGGAATTCGTTCATTGAAAATAGTGCAGCATGCTACAAATCAGGAGAAAATCTCACTGTCGAAGAACAATTGTTGCCATCAAAACTCAGATGTCCTTTTACACAGTACATTCCAAATAAACCGGACAAGTTTGGATAGAATTTTGGCTACTTGTCTGCGTATATTCGAAATATATCCTCAACGGATTCCCGTATACTGGCCAGGATATCAATAGACCTGCAGATCAAACTGTTCATGAACAGTTTGATGAGTCTCACTCAAGGTATTTAGGGAAAGGTAGAAATGTAACTAATGACAACTATTTCACATCTGTAAAATTGTGTGAAAAATTGAGAGCCAACTCAACAAGCTTAGTTGAAACACTTCGAAAAGATCGCAAAGAAGTGACACCAACAGACAAGATAGGGAAGCAAGAATTGTACTCTACAACGTTATTCCAAAAGGAACATGATATAACTATCCCGTCTTATCAAGGAAAGAAGAAACATGTTCTGTTACTAAGCTCCCTCCATCCCAATGTTACCATTGACAATAATGAAAAAAAGACTCCCGAGACAGTCCAATTTTATAACCAGACAAAGTATGGAATGGACATTGTAGACCAAATGTTACGCCTGTATACCACTAAATCTGGAACACGTCGTTGGCCTATGTACGTCTTTTATAATGTTTTAGATATGTCCGCCCTAAATGCTTGGATTTTATATAAAGAAGTGACAGAAAAGGAGAAACTCAGCCGGAGAAATTTTATTCTGCAATTGTGTGAAGAGCTGCGGACTCCATATACAGCATTCGGATGTGGTACAGAATTTAATATGACTTTAGCAAATGACATAAAACACAGCAGTGGAACGAAAAGATCAAAATGCAAAGTGAAAACAAGCTGCAAAGGAAATCATACCAGAAACACTTGCCTCGAATGTAAAAGACCAGTTTGCTGCAAATGCGGATCTACAGAATTTCGATGTACTGATTGCTTTAAGAAAGCATAAAGTGTAAAATGTAAAGAAATAAAGGTCAGTATAAAGTTTATTTGCCTTTTCTTTAATTTTCCTCATTTTTTCTCTTATTGCTTAGCATTTACCCTACTCAAGACATTAAGAAATATCGAGGGGCCAAATTAGCCCCTTCCGTCTTTCTAGGTATAAGGCAAGTTGCCTACTTTCTAGTGTTAAACTCGAGAAGCTATGTATGGTGGCAAGGTATGCAACGGTTAAAGGTAACTAACTTCGTGTGAATGAGGCTTTTTCATCTTTCCAATATTTACAAATAGGTTTGATAAAAAAATATTACAGTTAGAAATGGCTCATGATACTCAACAAAATGAACTGTTATTGCCTGTGGCAAACCTCGAGGTTGAAAACGTGGGACATAGGCAATATCTTTTATGGTACTTACGTTTACCAATTCTCACTCCGTTCAGATATTGGTATGCAGCATAATACATAACCCTGCATCCAGCTGCTGAGGAAAGTCTAGACTGAAGTCCAGACGCGTGATCATCTTCACTCGATCTTGCTGTTTAATCATTGTGATCTGCTAAAATTCTTGATTATTGGTCCCCGCTTTGATTTAAGAAGTACTTCTTGATTATATTCTTTAGCTTGCTTGGTTTTGAGAAAAAGAGATATGGCACCTTCAAATCATTCAAGTTAGCCGAAAGCAGTATATCTTTGCGTCGTTGCATAAGGGGTGAGAGGTAGTCAAAAACTTGACTCACGCAAAGTGAGTTCAGAGTCTTTCGGAATTGTGTCTCCTGATCGTCGTTTTGTCTCAATGAATTTGTTAATGTGAAACATTTTTTAAAAGCTCTAAGTATTTTTTGTCCGCGAAGAATCAAAATGACTTTTAAAGAATGTCTCTTATATATAGGGATGCCTTTTACGCGATGTAACTACCTAATACGTCCAAGGATTTAAACAAATAAGCCTCTAAAAGGCTCAATGCTATCTATTTTACCTTCGCGATATCTTTGTTCAAGGTCAGCCATAAGACGACATCCTATCATTGAAAATTCGTCAATAATGAGAAATAACACTGTATCCCTTCTGAGATGTAGATGTATTGCTGACTTTTTAAATTAGCGAACTATTTAAAACACGTTGGTTCTTTAAGCACTGAGTGAGTTACTTTGTCTTTGACATTAAATGCAGCAGTACCTGTTAGTGCCGAAAGAATGATAGCTTCTGATCCTAACTGCTCTATAATTGTTTTACTAATTTCTTTGATTTTTGTACATTTTACAGCTCTTCCTTTTCCAATAATAAAAGTTGATTTAGGGAAATTTGTAACCTTTGTTTGCAAAGACAAAAGCTGTTCAGCGCATAACTGAATGCAGCATAATTTGTTGTTCTTTATAACAATTCAGAAATGTTAATAGTAAAGAGAAACCATTGGATAAGAGAATCTACGGTAAAGATAAAGAATTACCCCGGATGAATTTGAGAGATTTCGATTTTGTTAATTTAGCTCAGATCTTTGAGAAATTGATCCATCAAGTTAGCGGCAGAAAACTTCAAATCTCCTTCAAAGACTTGCTCGTCTGGCACAGCCCACACTTATTTAATATGGAAACAGGTAAAGGTTTGTAACACGTATGTAGCACACGTTCATAGATAGTGTGCTATACTCCTCTATCAAACTTGATACCTTTATTCATCTGAGTTGTTGTTATATCGTTATTATGAAAATATTAGGAAGCATCTGGGTTATTTTTATGCGAGTTTACCACATAGAATTAAGCTGAATAACTCTATACATTTGAATTAATTTCTTTTAACCGTCATTTTCGAAACTTCTGTGTATAACGTTGCACATATAATATATGTATATTTCTTAAAATGTACACTAAATCTAGGCAGCAGACTAAAAAAAATCAGGGATTAATTTATGACTTTTAGTGAACATGATTTCTCATGAATTATCTTTCATTGTTGCATCCATTTCTCCGATCATAAGCATAAGCGATCATAGTCATATACATTAAAGTCGCATTTATCGCTAAGCTTCGCGACATTTAGACGAAATATAGCCAAATTTGGCGACCAAAAATATGTCTTCTCAAATTAAGCCAATTTGGCTGTATCTGACTAATTTGGCGAAATTTCCATTGAAATTCAGTACTGATGATTCTTCTCTAACCGGGTTCTTCGCATTTTAACTTCGTGTTCTCCAGTAAAATTAGCTAAAATCTTAAAACGAAGAAATAGTGAAGCTACCTTTTCCAACCCGTACAGGTATTTTTTATTTTGTGATCTACATATTTCTGTTTTCTAGTGTACATTTTGACAAAAAAAAATGTTTATCTCATTTACTTCAGAATGTTCACTTGCATTTCAGTTGAAATATATTCAACTACGATGAATTAAAAAAAAATGAGTAATCGTCAGTAATTGGGACAGCTACCAAATTGTTAAATTTTCGCATCAAACAATGCTCAGTAAATTATGAATTTGTCTACAAACCCGATTACGAAAATTTCCCAATAGAAACATACATTAGTCTGCATACAAACATACATACATAAGAATACATGCATATGAGTAATGCATACATGACATTATATTTTTCTCTATTTCTTTGAGTATCACACGTAGCCATTCGACTAATGCCCAAAATCGTATTTTCCGTATTCGATTTTCTTTTCGTTTCTCTTAATTTAAAATTCAAAATGAATTGCATCGATTTGGAAGCTTACAAAGAATGAAAAGTTCGAAAAAAAATAGTGGTTGTTACATGCGTAGAACGTACAACTTCTGAAACGGGGGGGGGGGGAGGGGTCAATCTATATCTCAGGTCACCTATGTATATGAACATCGACTTCAACATTCGACTCCATAATGATCTGTATGAGGTTAAAATGCGTAATTTACAGCAATGGAGCTAATGTTTTAATTAATAACGGGATGAATCTCGTCGAATTTCGACGAAAGAAATTGTTTAAAAACGAACTCATACATATGTTACTACTTAGTCTCTTATAAAAATATTATTTTTAACTTAAAGTTACCAAAATACTAATTCCATACACTTCGACTGTTCAAAATATTAAAAAATTAAACTGCATTATTTGTTATACCTAATCAAGATATGTAATTTTGATGAAATTACCCATTGAGGCTGTTATGTTTAAAAGCCAAAAATATTGTTATGCCAAAAATATTGGCACGATTTTTTTCCCACGCCAATTCGGGGAAAACTTCAACAGCACAAACAATAACATCCGGGTTACCATATCAAGTAAAATAACGACACTTTGGCGCCAGTTAAGTACCCATTGCGTATATGACATTGGCGTCAGAAAAAAATCGCGCCAATGTGGTGCGTATATGACATCTGTGCCGTTTAAAATTGCCGATTGAAAATTTTTAAAAAATGATTTCACGTTAAGTTAATCATGGAATTATTTTTCGCGTAAAATGTAAACTTTATGTTATTTTCACCGTCTGATAATTTGCATGCGCATGTCTTATATTTACATTCACCATTTGAAAAATATTACAATGCGCAATATGTGATTAATACATATATTTCTAAACTTGAAATCAAGTTTGTCAACTACGACTTTGCATGTGAACATTCGCACTCTTGACTTGTGATTCTAATCTCCGTATCGGCGAGTAAATTTCCAGAAATTTATATCTTTTAGAGGCGTTCGTAGTAAAATATTTACTTTTATCAGAGAAAATGATCGTTTTCATTTAAATATGATGCCATTTTGCCTCATTGAAGCATTTCACCAAGCGTCTAAAACTCAATGAATGAAAGAGAATTGAATTGTAACAGCTTTTTGCGGAAAACATGAGTATTTTATTAAAGCATGACGTCATTTTCTGTTCAAAATTTTCAGAAAATTTATTTTGAATTTTATGAGAAAATTGCATCAATAAAGATAAGCAAACCTTATTATTTTTCCTTTCTTTACAACAATGGAAGTAATCCAATTGCTACCATTTTGAACCAAATTCATAGAAATTTTTTAAATTTTAAATTTAAATATAAAAATGGGAATATTTAAAAAAAATAGCTAGTGCGGGCAAATCTACAAAGAAACAGCTTTCATTAAAAAAAAAAAAAGAATTATTAAAATTGGTGCAAAAAAAAAGTTCAAGGTACATGACTAAAAATAGAAAGCCTTACCTTTTAAATATATAGAATTAAACTCGCAATGTTATCTCTATGGGAAAATTTTGAGCCGACATTTCAGGGTGTTAGGGTTGACGAATATTTATGATTTTCAATACGCGTCGAGAATTTGGCCCTACCAACGTCCAGCTCATTTTTTGTGTCGATGCGTCAAATATTTTGGACGCTATCGTGTTAACAATAAGTGTAATTTTTGAAGGGAAGCCGGAGCTATGCTCCGACAATAATTATACACTCGCAAAAAAAGACAAGTACTTCATATTATATTAAATTCAAAAATTTCTCAATGACTTTTGTCCAATCCAGTATTAGTGTCCAAATTAAAAAGATCTGCAAATATTATTATTATTATTTTCTTTTTTTTTTTACTGATCGCTTATGTCATAAATTTTATAAGTATTAAAACATTGCTTTTTATTTTTCCCTATAGAAATCTTATGAACAAAATATAAAGAAATAGAAAAATTGCCCGGCAGCGACTTTCTCCACAAACATCACTATTATTTTAAACAGCACTGCACTATTATTTTAAAGTCAATCATGCTAATTGGTTAAGTTATCATACGAAAAATTAAATTTTTTATGCTGTTCAAAAAATGTCAAGCCAGGCGACATGGTCATTTTTTTCGCTTAGTAGGAAAATTTGAATTACGATAGCCCTACATCGCGTCGCTACAGGAAAATAATTGAAAATGAAATATTTTAAAGATGCATATTTATTTATTTAATTATTGTGGTTGAATTAAAAAAAATGTGGTTGAATAATACACTACCAATTTTGAGGATATTTTAATGGGTCTAACTCGAGAACATCCTCTTTCAGTTGAGAAAAATCGCATGATTCGGTCGATTAGTTTTCGAGTTATCGGTGAACATATATAAAAAATGACGCGTTTTCGTTGTTCTCTTGCACATCTGCTGGTCGTGTAACAACGAGTACTTACCGCCCAGTTTACTCAAAGATTCAAAAGCAGCTAACAAACAGCAGAATGAGGAGGAAATATTTATTTTATTGATTTTTGTTGAATTTCTGAAAAATTACTGAACTAATTTTGATGAAATTAAAATGGCTCCAATTTCACAGTATCATCTTTCAATTAAAAGAAAATCATATGAATCGGAACGGAGTTTTGCATTAACCGGAGAACTAATTGATACACGTCGAATTGATGAACGCCCCCTTTTTTTGAAGTCTATTAAATATGATTGCGCACATATTTCTTTGTATGTAAATGTCGATGACTTAAATGTTGATTACATTGAAAATTCGAAATTTATTAGTAATTTACATATAATACATAATTAAATATTCAGTTATTCCATCTTTTTGATTACAAAATTATATATATATATATATATATATATATAGATAGATACATATATATGTTTAATTCAATAGATAATTTGCTGTAATAACTTTATACAACGAAAATGCTACATAACCTCATATTATCGTCTACATGAGGACAATCTAGTTAAAAGAAATCAAAACTTGTCCTTTTCTTGCAGTCGATAACAAAAGTATACCTTGAAGAAATACAACATATATATTTAGTAGATTTCTTCTATTTGCATTTTAGCCTCTACAGAATTTATACATTATGTATATATATATTATACACACACACACACACATATATATATATATAACCATTAATTAAACATTACTGGTCACCAACATTAATTGTGATAGTATGAATGAATTTACAACAATACAGTGTCCCCAAACAAACTGAATGAATAATAAACAAGCTGCTATGTATAAAATAAAGTCCCCTGTACTATAAATTAAGAATGAAGAAAAAAAGAAGAATATGGATTTCGATAAAAATAATTGAAAAGCTTATATATTGAATTATGTTATCAAGAGTACAGAATTCAGTTATTCTAGTATCCGTCAGGCCGAAATGTCGGAGCATGGAGTCGTATAAACTTAACACATAACATTTTAAAATTTAAAAAAAAGTTCAATTTTCATTATTACTGTTTAATAGTACAAAATTAAATTTGAAATAACATCCGTTGAATCCTCATTTTTTAGTGTTTAATTCAGTCATCAGTTACCTTAGGCAAAATGCTCAAATGCTAATTTGTGGCATGATAATCAACAAAATGAATCATTATAGCCTGTGTCAAGCCTGGGGGTTGAAATTTTCGGTCATAGACAGTATCTTTTACTGTACTCAGTACACCGCTTATCAATCCCCAATCCCTCCAGATATTGGAATGTAACATAACTCTGCATCCAACTGCTGAAAAAAGTCCATCCTGAAGTCCAAGCATGTGATCAACTTCACTACATCTTACTTTTAATTATTGTGGTCCGCTAACATTCTTGTCATTGACCACTTTGATTTAAGAAGTACTTCTTGATTATGTTCTTTCGCTTGCTTGTTTTTGGAAAAAAGGCATATAGCATCTTGAAATCATTCAAGATGAGCCGGAAGCAGCGTAGCTTTCCACCGTTGCATAAGGGATGAGAGTAGTCTCAAACTTGACCCACGCAAAGCGATAGAGTCTTTCTAAACTGTATTTGCTGATCGTCATTTTGTCTCAATAATTTTGTTAATGTGAAGCGATTTTCAAAAGCTCTAAGCATTTTTTGTCTGCGAAGTGCCCAAATGTCTTTTATAGAATGTCTCTTATATAGAGGGAATTCTTTTACGCGATGTAACTACCTAATACCTCCAAGGATTTAAACAAAGTACCTTTGCGACATCTTTGTTCAAGTTCAGCCATAAGACGACAATTGAAAATTCGTCAAAAAAGATAAATAATACTGTATCCATGCTGAGCTGTAGATTTCTTTCTGCCTGAATTTTTAAACCAGCGAACTATTTAAAACACGATGTTTTTTTAAGCACTGGGTGAATTAACTTTCCTTTGACATTAAGCGCAGCAGTACCTGTTAGTGCCAAAAGAATGGCAACTTTTCAGCTCTTGCTTTTCCAATAATAAAAGTTGACTTAGGGAAAAGTGTAACTTTTGTTTGCAATGACGAAAGCTGTTCTGTGCATAACTAAAGTATTTTCCGCTGTTCATCTGTAAATCTGATGTCAGAATTATCAAAATTTTCATGCAGTGTGATTTGTTGTTCTTTAAAATAATTCAGAAATGTTAAAAGTAAATAGAATTCATTGAATAAGAGAGTCTACGGTAAAGAGAAAATTTTAAAATTCTAATACCAGTTTTGAGATCTGTGTATCAATACGGATTTTTGGTGTTAATTTCATCTCAAAGTATTACATATTTTAGGAGAAATCGCCGTGAAATGTAATCAGTTGTTTAATCAGTCGTTTCATAGAATAGTTACATAAATTCGTTTCAATTCGATTCTTTAGGATTTTATATATATAGAGTAGATTTGGGCAATTACTCGCAGGCAGCTGGGTTATTTTTATGTGACTTTTCTACGTAGAAAAACGCTGAATAACTCTTTTCATCTCAATTGCTTTCTCTTAACTGGCATTTTCGAAACTTTTGTGTATAATGTTACACATATAAAAATATGTATATTTCTTAAAATGTAAACTACATCTAGGCAACAGGTTAAAAAAAATCATGGAATGATTTATGACTTTTAGTGAAGTTGATTTCTCACGAATTATCTTTCATTGTTGTATCCATTTTCCAATTATAATCATAAAACTATATAGTCATATACATTAACGTCAAAATTTTCGACAAGCTTGGAGACATTTCGAAATTTCGCCAAATTTGGCGACCAAAAATATGTTGATATAAATGGAGCGAATTTGGGTGTAGCTGCCGAATTTGGCGAAATTTCCACTGAAATTCAGCACTGATGATTCTTCTCTAATCGGGTGCTTCGCATTTTAGCTTGGTGTTTTTCCGTAAAATTAGCTAAAATCTTAAAATTAAGAAATAAGTAAGCTACATTTTCTTTGCGCTTTTAGGACTTTTTTATTTTGTTATCTACATATATCTGTTTTCAAGTGTACATCTAGAAGAAAAATGCTTATCTCATTCACTTCAGAATGTTCACTCGGATTTCATTTGCAACAAATTCCCTTACAGTGAATTAAAAAAAAATGAGTTACCTTCTGTAATTGGGACCACTGCCAAATGGTTATATTTGCGCATAAAACAGCGCTCATTAAATTATTAAATTTTCTACCAACCCGAATACGGAAATTTCCTAATACAAACATACATACCTCTGAATTAAAACATACATAATAATATTTACATATAAGTAATACATACATAACATTATATTTTTCTCGACTTCTTTTATTATCATTCGTTGCCATACGGTTAATACTGAATCTGTTATCACGCAACTAACATCCAAAATCGTGTTCTCCGTATTCGATTTCTTTTTTTTTTCTCTTAATTTAAAATTCAAAGTGAATCGCATTGATTTGGTAGGTTACGGAAAATGTTCACTTGCATTTCAGTTGCAGCACATTCACTTATGGTGAATTAAAAACAAAAATTAATAACCTTCTGTAATTGCGACAACTACCAAATAGTTAAATTTGCGCATCAAACAACGCTCACTAATTTATGAATTCGTGTACAAACCTGATTACGGAAATTTCCTAATAAAAACATATATAGGTTTTAATACAACCATACATAAGAATACATACATATATGTAATACATACATGACATTATATTTTTCTCGATTTCTTTGATTATCATTCGTAGTCATGCGGCTAATAAACAATTTCCGTATTTTCCGTATTCGATTTCTTTTCATTTCTCTTAATTTAAAATTCAAAATGAATTGCACCGATTTGGAAGGTTACGGAGAATGTCCATGTGCATTTCAGTTGCAGCACATTCACTTACAGTGAATAAAAAAATGAGTAACCTTCTGTAATTGGGCCGCCACCAAATGGTTAAATTTGCGCATCAAACAACGCTCGCTAAATTATGAAATTGTCTGCAAACGCGATTGCGGAAATTTCCCAATACAAACATGCATACGTCTGAATATAAACATACATATATAAGAATACATACATATAAGTAATACATACATGACATTATATCAGGGTTCGTACGACTCCTGGAATTTTACGATCTGGACATTCTTCTGCACCGCTATTTTCTTACAGAAATTCTCTCCTTATAAGAATGCGAAATTTCACCAGTTTAGCCTAGATTTCTTTTTCTATAAAAAAAAAAAAAAAAAAAATACTGGAAACTCTCCTGGGAAAATACCCTTATCCGTACAAACCCTGTTATGTTTTTCTCGTATTTCTTTGATTTATCACTCGTAGCCATGCGGCTAATACGAAATCCGTTATCATGCGGCTAGGACCCAAAATCGTATTCTCCGTATTCGATTTCTTTTCATTTCTCTTAATTTAAAATTCAAAATAAATTGCATCGGTTTGGTAGGTTATGGAGAATAAAAGGTTTGCACTAAAAAAAAAAAAGAAAACCTGGTTGTTACGGATGTAGAAAGTAAAAGTTCTCAGGTCACAAATATTGACGACGCCATAACGATTCGGATGAGGTAAAAATGCATAATTTACAACAATGGAGTGTGGAAATTTTGTTTAATAACGAGATGAAACCCGTCGTATTTTGACGAAAGAAAATGTTTAAAAAGGAACTCATACATTAGTTAATACTTACTCTCAACAAATGTTATTTTTAAATTAAAGTTACCAAAATACTAATTCCATAAATTTCGACTGTTCAACGTATTAAATTAAAATGTATTAGTATACCTAACCAAGATAAGTAATTAGGATGAAATTACCCATTGAGGCTCTTATATTTGAAATTACCGTTTGAAAATCAGCAAAATACTAATTCCATAAATTTCGACTGTTCAACGTATTAAATTAAAATGTATTAGTATACCTAACCAAGATAAGTAATTAGGATGAAATTACCCATTGAGGCTCTTATATTTGAAATTACCGTTTGAAAATCAGCAAAAATGTTTTCACCATGAGCTAATCATAGCCAATCATATCGCGTGAAATCTAAACTTTACGTCATTTTCATCGTCTCAAAATTTACATACGCATCGCTCAAATTTACATTCACCATTCCGAAAATATCGCAGTACGCAATAAGTTATTGATACATATATTCCCAACTTGAAATCAAGTTTGTTAACTACGACTTTGCATGTGAACATTCGCACTCTTGACTTGTGAACTTGTGATTCTAATCTCCGTATCGGCGAGTAAAATTCCAGAAATTTATATCTTTTAGAGGCGTTCGTAGTAAAATATTCCGTTTTATCAGAGAAAATGATGGTTTTCATTTAAATATGATGCCAGTTTGCCTCACTGAAGCATTTCACATAACGTCTCAAACTCAGTGGAGTGAAAAAGTATTGAATTGTAATAGCTTTTTGAGGAAAAATTTAGCGTTTTTTTAAAGCGTGACGTCATTTCTGTTCCCTTTTTTTACAAAGTTAATTTTGAATTTTATTATAAATTGGCATCGATAAAGATACTTTATTAATTTTCTTTTCCTTACAACAATGGAAGTAATCCAATTGCTACCATTTTGAAAAAAAAAATCATAGAAAATTTTTAAATTTTAAATTTAAATATAAAAATGGGAATATAAAAAAAAAAAATAGCTAGTGCCGCAAATCTACAAAGAAACAGCTTTCATTTAAACAAAAGAATTATTAAAATTGGTTCACAAAAAAGCTCTAGGTACATGTCTAAAAAGAAGCCTTATCTTTCAAATATATAAATTTAAACCCGCAGTGTTATTTCTATGGAAAATTTTTGAGCAGACATTTCATGCCGTTAGGGTTGACGAGTATTTATGATTTTCAATACGCACCGAGATTTTGCCACTACCAACGTCCATTTAATTTTTTATGTCGATACGACAAATATTTTGGACGCTATCGTGTTAACAATAAATGTAATTTTTGCAGGGAAGCCGGAGCTGTGCTCCGACAATAAGCAAGATCAGTCGTTTTCTGTGAGAAAAAAGCTAAAAGCTGAAAAAAAATTCTCCTGTACTCTAACGACACAACCAATATAACCAAGAGAATAGTTTCAAGATGAGAACAGAAAAAAATAAATTCTTTGAAATGGAAAAAGCAATACAACCTTTTATATAATTAATTTATAGCAAGAAAAACTGGTAATATTACACAATATACCTAATAAAATCCCAGTTATTCTATCTAAATACACATCAGCACATGGTATCCAAAAGCTAGATATGTTTAAGTTTATTTTTACAGTTAGGTTAACACATATTTTAAAACCTAATGTATACAGTTAATCTATTTTGAAATACCGTGATAAATGCAATTAAAATAATATAAATAGAAAATAATTACACGATAATTAAATTACCTCTTAACACTTTTAAATGTTTTTCGATTTCTTAACTAAAGTAAAAAATTCCCAAACTATAAGTTTACAAAATCGCAAATAGCCAACATTAAGCTCCACCATGTGTTAAAAATTGATATTATTACTCTATTCGAAGCATCAGACAGATTCCAATTTAAATTTTAGTGCTGCCATCTATGATATTAACTTGAAAATAATATGAACAAATTGTCATAAGATTGTGCTATTATAAGTTAATTCATTCATAATATACCAACTGCTATATCACAACAAATCCTAATATAAAAATACCATATTATATTTCATTATTCATATAAATATTAAATAAATACAAATGTTAATAGAAGATTACAATATATTCTACTACCGTACCCAACTAATCTATACGGAAAATTTAAATAATTTCAAAACAATAATAATATAATATAGCAATATGCTATAAAACTAAATAATTTATGTATAAAAAATTATATATAATAAAAATATAAACTATAAGAAATACTTTCAAATATAAAAAATTAATTAATAAAATGAACAGGAAGAAGAAAAAAAAAGGATGTTGATATAATTATGTCAGAATCTTCATTTCTTAATTGCCTAATGATAACAAATAAATTGTGTGGTTTATTTTCATATTAACCATAAAAAACAAAAGAATATGAATATGGGATTAACATTCACATAAAACCGTTAATTAATCATTTAATACTAAGTTCAAAATTAAACATTATTCAAAAATATAGAGGAATAATAATAAAAAAAAACTAATACCCCAATTTTAATACAAACTGTAATATCATTAGTTATATCAAATAAACTTATTATGCATATTATTCACCATAAATATGGTATACTATTAGAAATTAATATGATATTGTCCCAAGAAGCCTAAAAATTGTTAACTTGATTAAATATTAATTAAGCTATATAAATTCAATATGAATTGAAATAACAATTTAACGTCACAATTTATATATAAAATATCGAATCAACCTCCATATAAAAAGTGTATTAGCAATGTAGTTATAATTCAAATGCCCATCAATCTTTTTTTTATATAAATTAACCATTGCGTATTATCGAGACAACACCACCCTCCTCCGTACTCTAACATCTACCCACCCAACAGTCCTATAATAATTCTTTATTATTTTACATTTTTTTTATTTTCATTTATAAATATTTTCTTATTTTATAAGTTATTTTTTTTTTTTTTTGTAATTTTGTTAATGCATCAAAAATTAGTTTTTTAATATTATTATCAATTAGATGAGAAGAACATAAACATTTTATTCTATATAAATAGTTAAGTATTATATTTCGATATACAGAATTATGAAGACAAGATCTAAAATTTGTAAACGTATTAACTTTGAAATTAAATTCTTAACGTTTATCATATAGATCTGTTATTGTTTTGTTGTCTTTTATTGTAATTTTAAGATCTAAAAAGTTGATTGTAATATTAGATAAGAGTTTTTCCGTTAATTCCAAATTAGTGGGATAATCTACTGGAAATTGAGAAATTTTAGTTTGATCAGTGGCAATTAAAATTATGTCATCAATATAAAGATATAAATGTAGATTATTATTAGTAAAAGTACAGTCATAGTGATATAAATATAAGTCTGATAATAAACTGGATGTACAGCCACCTTGTGGTATACCAATGTGTTGTAAATATAATGTGTTATCTTGCAAGATATAATTATTATAGATAATGAAGTTAGTTAAAGATTTAAAATAAGCTATATCTATATTAGACGGTAAATCCAATTTTTGATGATACTTTTTAAATAATGCATTTATAATATTATATAAATCTAATAAATCTATATTATTAAAAGGATCTTTGAAGTCATATGTCGTTATGTTATGTACACAATTAAGATTTTTCATAATATTGACCATTTGATAGCTGTTTTTTTATACAATGTATACTATCATTGTTTGTAGTCAGTATATATAATTGATAAAGAATTTTTGATAGTAATTTATTGGCTTTATTATTATATGTATTACAACCAATAGTTACAGTCCTAAATTTAATAGGAGTTTTGTGAAATTTGGGAATAAGCACTAAATAAGGATAATTAAAGTTAGTAGAGAGAATTTTTAATAGTTTATAATAACTTTGAATTTTACGATTATTTACAGTTACATTTTCATTAGTTTTTTGAAAAGATTTATTAGAAGAAATAGAGTTAGTAAGAAGTTGGTGATAATAAGATTTACATATGATTGCATAATTATTAGGAGATTTGTCTACATACGAGGGCTGTATGATAAGTACCTAGCCTCGGCCAGAAATGGAATTACTAGAGTTTAAAAAATGATTTATTTCGCAATGGTGACCTTTCACAACAAACTTGGCTAATCGCCAAGTCGCTACGTCGTTTAGTTTGTGAGTGGTAGCCATTTCGATAGAACAACTTTGGTGATATTTCAACAATGGAAAAATTTGAATATCGAGCAGTGATAAAATACCTGTTCTTGAAAAAGAAAACTAATGACGAGATTAAAGCGGAACTCAGCGAAGTTTATAGGGACTCTGCACCTTCGTTATCAACCATAAAATACTAGACAGCAGAATTCAAACTCGGCCGTACAAGCATTTTTGATGAAGAATGTTCAGGTCGTCCAACTGAGGTTACGACAACAGAAATTATCGAAAAAATCCACGATATTGCCATAAATGATCAGAGAGTGAAAGTACGCGAGATTGCTGAGACTGTGGGCATCTCAATTGAATGGGTGCAAAATAGTTTAACAACTCATTTGGATATGAAAAAGCTTTCGGCAAGATGGGTGCCGCGATTGCTCACTATTGACATTAAAGACACTCGTGTGTCAATTTCAAAAGAATGTCTGGCGAAATTAAAGCACAATCCAAATGATTTTTGGCGTCGGTTCATAACAGTTGACGAAACATGGATTCATCACAGTACGCCAGAGACTAAAGAACAGTTCAGACAGTGGGTTTTTTTGTGGACAACCTGCGCCAAAAAAGGCTAAGGCGACTTTATCTGCAAACAAAGTCATGGCTACAGTATTTTGGGATGGACGCGGCATAATTCTAGTCGATTACCTTGAAAAAGGCAAAACGATCAATGGAGAATATTATGCCAGGCTACTGGATCGTTTTGACCATGTTATGGAAGAAAAACGTCAGCATTTGGCGAAGAAAAAATTCTCTTTCATCAAGACAATGCACGCGTGCACACCTGTGCCGTCGCCATGGCAAAATTCCACGAATTTGGATACGAACTGCTGCCTTATCCACCCTATTCGCCAGATTTAACCCCTAGCGTTTATTTTATATTTCCAAATATGAAAAAATGGCTCGGTGGAAAAAAAAATTGACTCTAACGATGAGGTTATTGCTGACACAAACGCCTATTTTGAAAGGTTAGAGAAATCGTATTTTTTAGAGGGGATACAAATAATAGAAAAGCGTTGGGCTAAGTGTATCGAACTAAAAGGAGATTATGTTGAAAAATAAATCTCATTTTAGACATAAAAATGCATTTTTCTTGTCAAGGACAGGTAGTTATCATACAGCCCTCGTATGTAATAACATAGTATTTTTGTAATTTATTAATTTGTTGGAAAAAAATGCTTTGTGTTAATAGTACCTAAATCAGAATTATTATATTTTAAAGCCATAGTTAATCTTTCAATTACTAATAATTTCCATTGATTAAAATATTCAATAGGTTTATTGTAAGAGATTGAAATTTTATATATAAAAACATCTATATCATATGTAAACTGCTTGATAATAGATTTTACCTTAAATTTAGATGGAAGTCTATATTTAGTACCATAACCCATTAGTATTTCAATTTAAAATCATTAACAATATTAAGATTGCCAGTGATTATATGTCCATGATCATTGTTTATATATATTTTTAGATTGGGGTCATTGCATTTACACGGAAAATTACTTACAGCAGATGTATTTTTTGAAAACGTATTGTAGTTAAATATCTTTTTACCAATTGTATTCAGATATTTAAAGGTTTTTGATATATGAAGATTATTAATAGGAAAATAACAGTTTTTATCATTAATTATAGAATTGATATTAATTTTATTAAATATATAATTTGAAAAAGTTATTATCATTTGAGTATTTGTTTAGAAAAAGATTTACTTCGAAATACATTTAAATGTTGTGCAATCTGTTTCTTTTTAATAGCAAATATGTTTTTTCGAATTAATAACCAATTATATTGCTTTAAATAGTTACTTTGAAGATTACTTATTTGTTTAGTGATATATTTTTTGGAAACTACTACTGCTGATGATCCCTTTCCACGTTTGTTTCGTGTTGTTTTATAATTTAAATTAAGATTAAGTGTATATATATATATATATATATATATATATATATATATTAAACAAAAACCTAATTTGAAGAACAAATTAAAAAAAACAAAATTTATTTCCTAAATTGTTTAAACCCGAGAAGGGGCAGATATTAAGATATTTCATTCAATTCGTTCTACATTTAATGTTAAATTTTTGTAACAAATAAGTTAAACCAATCGAACATTAAAAAATAAAAATGAAATTCATACAATATAATACTTTAAACACCTATATACTTAGATTCCGTTCAAATAAAATCAAAATAAATCTTAGACTTTTTTAAAGTTTTGTATTTTGCATGTATCTTATCATATTATGTACAATCGTCATAAACATAATGCAAAATCTGCAGTACAAATATTTACAACTTAAAAATGGAAAAAGTCTAAGATTTATTTCGATTTCATTTGAACGGAATCTAAGTATATAGGTGTTTAAAGTATTATATTGTATGAATTTTATTTTTATTTTTTAATGTTCAATTGGTTTAACTTATTTGTTACAAAAATTTAACATTAAATGTAGAACGAATTGAATGAAATATCTTAATATCTGCCCCATCTCAGGCTTAAACAATTTAGGAAATAAATTTTGTTTTTTTTAATTTGTTCTTCAAATCAGATTTTTGTTTAATATGTCAAGTTTTTTAATAACTACTGAATTCAGACGAACACATTTCAAAATTAATGGAGGGTATATCATCATCAGGCTTTGATTTGTGCGATATCGCATCACAATTTGTGATGCAATTTATCTATGTATAATTCAAAATGCTTCACCAGTGCAGTAATGCAGGTTGCTGTAGTTTGGTAAAAAAATTACAATCTGAACTTAAAAAAATCTGCTTGAAAATATCATTTTTATTCCCACTATGACGACATATTCATCTTCTTTTTAATTCTTAAAAAAAAAAAAAACTATTTCAGTTTCTTCAGTAGCATGTTTCACGTGAAAATCATTCAACTAAATATAGGCAAATTATTATTACGGCTTTTGAATTATTTACAACAATGAAGGGAAAAAAAGTTAAATTTTATTAGAAAATGTCCGTTGATTCTCAATGAAAAAAGCGAAATTTGAAATTATTAAGAAAAATATTTGAATAGTGTAAATAAAAATTAGCCCATGTTACTCTATAGATTATAATCTACCTATATGCAGAGGCATTTTATGATCCGTTTTGACCCTGACGTCAGGCAAATGTTTTTACATTTTGAATTTATAATATTATTAGAATTAGCAAAGAATTAAAAATGAGTGGCATCAGGGACAAAAAGGTGGGAAGAAAAAATAAAAAAAGTTATGATCTCCATAGGCTTTTCTATGTTAAATTAACATTGAGAAGTGACACTGGAAATAAATAAGTATTGCGCTGCCGCGCAATATTTAAATAAATATACATATATATACCGGGTGCCCTAAATAGGACTGACTGATTTTAAAATTCAATAACTTCCAAACGGTGACAGATATTTAAAAAAATTGTGCTGTAAGGTTATGCATGAGATCAAAAGTATTTTTACGGTGATTTTCGATTTTAGTTCAAATTACAAAAAAATAGATGGCAATAGGCAATAGTAAGCAATAAGCGCTAAATACAGGCTTGGTTTTTTGGCCTTTATTTTCTTCCATGCGGAAAAAGGAGATTAAAATGTATTGAGTGGTATCCGAAGTTCCAAAAATTGAGCCTGAATTTAGCGCCTATTGATTGCAGCGTCATCTATTTTTTTTTTTTTTTTTTGTAATTCAAACTAAAATAGAAAATCACAGTAAAAAAACTTTTGACCTCATGCATAACCCTCCTGCAAATTTTTTTTAAGTATCTGTCACCGTTTGAACGTTATTGAATTTTAAAATCAGTCAGTCCTCTTTAGGACACCCGGTATATATATATATATATATATATATATATATATATATATATATATATATTTTTTTTTAATATGTGGTGAATAGGTAAAATATAAATAAAAATAATAGCAAAAAATTAGAATTTCTAAAAAGTAATCTTTCAATTTAAACCATGAAACATGAATTTATACTCATATTATTATTGTTTTCTCACAGACATGCTCATGATTACTTTCGTAAAATTGATACGCTTCTCTTTCCATCAATCTCTTTTTTTATTAATAGAAACATTTTATTATCCTTCCGTAAATTTTTTATAGATTTTCTATGATCCTTATACAATTTATAAGTGCTTTATAAATGATATAAAAACCATGATAAAGTAAAATTTTAAATTGAAAATAAAATAATAAATTAAAATCAGTTTCCTATGTATACTGGATATATTCAGTATTTTGTTATAAATTTGAATGCAGTTTTAATATATAATAAATAAATCATATAATATTTTCTGCTGGTTACTTTTTTTCATTAAAAAATGTAATTTATTATTTCTTGGAATAGAAAATGTAAATAAAGTAATATCGCATTTGCTCGAATCTAAGACAGTTTTCTTCCTTACAAAATCCATTTCATTTATTTTGGTCTGTCTTGAAATCAAATAATACTCTTTAATAAAATATAGATGTATATGTTTCTATGCGTTATGTTAGAAAGTTAATTTATTTCTCAATCCCATTCCTTTTGTATGAAAAACTGCAGATGAATTCACATTCGGTCAACTCATAATTGAAGCCCCAAAGCAGATTATTTAGTTTTTAAATGCACTTAAATCATTAAAATTGTCTCCAAATTAAAACAGAAACACAAATTGTTATTTAATGAAAACAGCGAGATTTTCCAAATTCTTTTTTACAGCATAACGGGCAATATAGCTAAAAGAGTAACTGTATTTTTTTGATCCAAAAAGAAGTTAAAAATTCTGAGAAACAGTGTTTTTTTTAGTTATAATTTTTAGTATAAGTGAAGTTATTCTTATAAACAACTGTTCTTAGATGCTTTCACAATGAAGAAAATTTTTCATTAAAACACCATAAAAAATACCCAATAAGTTATTTTTTCAAAAGACATGAAAAGCGTATCATTCTCATGAATGTTCTAAACAGAATACTATGTATTAATTTGAATATGTGATATATTATGGATGTTTTTGATATACTCAATGAAAAGTTATTAAATTATTAAGTCTATTTTAGCGAATATCCATGAAATTAACGGGGATATGAAATATATTTAAAGTATGAAGTAAAAGTATAAAGTTTGATAATTAAAAAAAAAATGTTGATGTATGTATATTATGAATGCATAATATTGAATCATATGAATAATTTTATTTCAAGATTAAACATTATTTAAAAGTACTAATTATAGAAAATGTTAAACCTCTACGAATTTTTAAATTTATTAAATATATCATTTTTTCTGTGTTCATTTATGTAATTCTTTCTTATTCTTTATAATATTTGTCACTGAATGTTGCACGAATATTAATACTTCATTTTATTATATTATAAAGTAGAAATAACTACTCTAAATGTTTGTGTACATATTTAAAAAATCTCTGTAAAGTATATAGTCTAAATTAGAATAATAATAACTGTGTCGTAATAGTAGAATAATTTTATAAATTAATGAATAAAATTTAGGTAAATATATAAACAAGCTTTGGCAAAAATTATTGATAAAAGTAAGTAAGTATTAGTTTCTTTATAAATAATAAAAATAATAATCTTTAGTATCGTTGTAAAGAGTAGTAAAATACGTAAAATACGATGGTAAAGTCTGTATTAAAATAACTTGAGCATTTATTATGAAAATTAATTGTAAATATGTAAAAAATATATTGTTATTTTTTCATGGAGGTGCAGATGAACAGAGCAATTAGGGTATAATAAAAAAGCATAGACGACACTTAGACTCCAGGAAAAGAATGGATGTAAAACAGATACTTACGAATCCTCGTAATATATTTACATTAGCGCCTAATTAAAATAATTATGATATGAGTAAATATTATATGATTGAATTATTATCTAAATGAAATTATTATATTTTATTTACTGTGAATTTACTTGTAGATTTTCATTTTGTTATGGCAAACAGTGGTAAAAATTTATGTATGAAAATACTCAAAGGAGAATAATAAGAATAAGAATAAGAATAAGAATAAGAATAAGAATAATGATAAAATGATATTATTGAAACTGCATTGAATAAAAATTAATGATAAATGGTATTGAAAACAAACTGATCATTATAAAAATAAAATTGATGTTTTATCTGAATAATTATATGTCTTTTTCAGCTTTTTTGTTTTCAGCTAATTATTGATTTTAGGAATATTAAATATTAAATAATATAAATAGTATCACTCCCTTTAAAGATAAAAATTAATCTAAATAACACTTCAACATTAATGAAAAAAAAAAAAAATTAACACTTCAACGTTAAATAATTCGGACCAGGCGTTATTGCCAAAATATTCTTATCTTTAAGTGTTAATTAAGATTTCTACCCCTATTTAGGAGTTTTAATTTCTATTACTTCTATGTGCTGTACTCACAACGCGCGGAAAGTAATATATATTTCTTTTCTGTATTACCACCCTTTACTTTCACGTACCTTATATGTGGTGCCATTTCAGGCACTACAGATATGAAAGTGTTTTAAAATTAATTTAGGAATATTTCTGCATACATTTTATAAAATAGTTTTCTAACGCAATTCTTGCAAATTATGCTTTCACAAGTGTCCTAAGGGTTAGAAAACATCTGATAAATAATAAAATTTTTGAACTTCAATGATCTCTTTATTTTAATTTAAAAAGAGATCATGTGCGCTAAACTTTACCTTTGTTATTTTTAATATCGGTATCAGACTATATCTATATTGTTTCCTGCTCTTGGTACGTTCTGGCTGTGGTTCACTATAAATTTAAACATGTAAAAATGCTATTTTTTTCCTTTTGAGGTTCTGTCAATGTTATAAACTATTTATATTTACCAATCGCTACGAATATTTGATAATAGTATTTCCAAAAAGAAACATTCGCCATGTTTAATGTCAGAAAAGTGATAAAATATAAAGCTAAGATATCTATTCGAAACTGCCATCGCCAAAAAATCGTACCAGTTGTCAGCTATAGATATTTATTACAAAACGCATTTTAAAAAATTACAAATTTGAATGTTATTACAATTGAGTCATTTATATAAATTTCATTTCAAGAAACTTTTTAATAAAAATTCCATTTACATTAAATAACATTTTATAGAAGAGCAAATTATAAGCTTTCGTTATTTTTCTGAAATAATGGATAAATATTCTAACATCACATACCCTGTAATCGATATAAATAGTTCGAAATAAACAATATTTATTAATTTTTGTTATAATAAATTAAAGACATTATATGAAGACTGTTTTGCTTGAAAGCATAAGTTTTAAAGTAATCAACGCGCTTAATTAACCTGAAACATATTTAAAACTTCATATTAAGAATTAATAAATTTATTTTCCCTAAAAACACAAACATTAGTTAAGATATATTGATGATAATTGGTGGAAAGTAATAAAAGTGAAAATAAATCGGATAAAGTATGATTATGCTTTTCGCCTTTAGAGGAGTAGGCAGAATTATTTCCTGGGCATTTATGATGAATTTTATTATACTCTTTGGAACTATAAAAGCACTTAAGAATTTCTTGAAGAATTAGATTAGTGGAGCCATATCGCCTCCGAATAAATAATTTTCATAAGACGTTATTGTCAATATATCTGCAGGAGAATAAATGTAATATTACTGTCTTTTGTATTTTTTCTTTCATTTTAACAAAACAATTGATAATAAATATTCCAGTGACTCTGTAACATATTTAGTAATGTTGATCAACATTTTTCATATTTATTTTGAAGCATTTTTGTTGCTAAAACTCTTGAAAAATGCTCGAAACAATTGTGTTCTTTGCTGACGCATGAAAATACCGAATGTCCAAAATTAAAGTATGTAGTGGAACATAAAATAATTTCCAGTTTTAGCAACTTGAATTACATATAACATTTTTTCTAATAATAACAAATACAGCTTCTCAAGTTATTTTCGAGCAAAATAGAAAAATTACAGCTGCTCTCGTTATGATATTAAAGATAATTAAAATGATAGTTAACATTTATGGAATTTATTTTTATAATTCCTTTTAAGTAAAATTATATCTAATTTATAACATATTTACACTAGCATTCTATATGAATTATACAATTAGACATTTATTACCATGGTAAATATCACTTTTGATTTAAAACAAAGCATACATTTTTATAAAATGTATTACAATTAAATCTTATTGGTTAAGGATTGTTATTGGTTGGACCCTTTTAATAATTGGTAAGATTGAAATTTGAGAATACATGTTTTTTTTTTCTCAATTAAGTTAGACGTATCTTATTTTTAAACATAATTCAAATGTTAATAATTCGGTTATTACTGGCGGTTAAATATTGTGGTTTACGTATAATGTTCTTCACACAAATAACATGATCTTCAATTGTCCTGTTTTCCTTAAAATTCCCTTTGAATTTTTTTTACAAAGCTTGAATAATTAATTTTCTTATATAACTGTATTGTTATGCATATTTGTTACTGAAATATGTTTTATGATGAAAATGTCCTGGTTAGAAACTACAAATATTAGTATATTTTAATTACATTTAATTATAACATATAAAAAACAATTAAATAATTGTTTCCTCATAGCATGTTTTTAGTCAATGAAGTTCTAAATAGGCTTTAGGACAGAGACGCAATTGTATGGTGTATGTTCACCTGCAATTAAACTACAGGAGGTATGCAATACAGAGTATCCTAAATAGATTAAAATGCGTTTTTCTGTTTCAACCGTTGGAGATGTACGCACGGTAAACTACAATAAATAAATAAATAAATAAAATAAGAAAAAATGAGTAAATAATAAAATAAATAAATAAAGTGTTAATTTAGATTATGCTTATCCAGTATTCCTGCTATTAATTTTCAAAATATAACACACTTAAAATTTCCATACGGAGCCAGTATCCTGTAAGCTGAATTTAGAAAATACTCTAACATAGATGACAGTAAAAATTCAATTGTTCTACGATCAAAACTTATTATCTTTGATACTTTAGAATTTATGAAATTTCGGACGTATTTAGCGCTACAAATTCACGCATTTTTTAGTTACGGAAAACTCTAGAATTTCATGAAATTCCAAGAATGATAAATTATTGAAATTTTATTGTTGGGGAGTGAGATGCCGAGGAACCGAAACTTTATATTTTGAACTCTATGCCACTCATTGCAACTTTTCTGTAAACAAAGCGAGGCCCCACCAGTGGCCGAGAGGTTCTGCTCTCAAAGCTGGTAGACGGGAGGTGCTGGGTTCGAACCCAATCGCGCCCGTCGACCTAATCGTTCGGAGTTTTCGTGGTTTTCTTCGAGCCGTGGATTTTCCATGCGTAAATACGGATTAGGTTCCCTTAGAAAGACCCCCACGGAGGGCACTTCCCCCCCTGGGCCTATATCCCTCGTGTAGATAATTGGCCGTCACAAATCAAATCTGTAAACAAAGCGGCATTTAATTTGCGAAACTTAATAAACTATGAAAAACAAGGAGACCACTTTTGACGCATTTCGCAATTAACATTAAGACCCGATGCATTTCACAGCCCTATACTCCAAAATTTGAGATCCGATAAAAGTTGTCTGCAAAATTCCCATTTATTAATTTTAACCGCTGCATCACTTTCTGAAAATCCAGTTTTCAAGAGCACCTTTCGGATTAATTTACATTGCAGTTCTTTTTATTACTTTAAATTACAAATTAGTTAATAATAAGGAAGAGCATAAAACTTTCATTTAAGAACAGATAAATTTCATTTTGGAAATATACAACATTATATTTGCATTTTTGGTAACGCGAAATTCGCTTTATTCGTAACCATAGAAAATTTTTGGGCAACCATTGTCGAATACTATAGTCGACTCCAGTATGTAAGTTAGTAATGATTTGGATTCGCAGTATCATATTTGGTGACTCAACGATTCTTTGGCATAAAAATAACATTTTGAAATGAATTAATTTTAAAGTAAATTACTATAATGTATAAAATACTATTTTTGGAGACAAATTTTATTGTTATTGTTTTTAGGGCTGTAAAATAAGGTGTCAATACCAGGTGCACGCTTCACTAAAATTAGTTTTCTTATAAGTATTTTACGAATTATGCTGTTAAAAATCCGCAAAACGACAACGTTTTATCATAGTTTTTATACCTAATGCAATGGCCATGTATTCCTCTAAGAAATGATAACTAATTTTATAGCTACAAATCAATGACTGATAAAAAAAATAAAATATAGAGGTCGGAATTTTCCCAATTAAATTACTATAGAAAAGAAATTCATGTCCGTAATTTATAAAAAAAAGTATTCTGGCATCTTGTTTAAGGAGATGTTTTAAACTTTAATATTTCTTATGAGAAATTTAATTTTAAGATGGAAAATGGGTTTTAAAGTTTTCTATAAACTCCAGTAACTCATTAGATATACAATATTTAATATCTTAAAATTTTATATAATATTAAACTTCATTTTATTCGAAAGCACGCACTTTTATTCATTGATTACATCTTTTACAAACTTTTTTTTTTTTTTTTTTTTTTTTTTTTTTTTTTTTTTTTTTTACTTTTAAAAGATTCAAATTCATTGTAATCAATTAGATTTATTTTGCTTTATTTCTTGCACAGAAAATTGAGGTTAATGTATGTTGGGGATTAATAATTTTCTTTTCAAAATGTTGCGATTATATAAAAAAAAAGTGAGTTAAATCATGTAAAAAAAGACAATAACAAAAGGATTTAAAGTGATTCAACACATTTGTTACTAAAAAGAAATTATTTTAATGACCTTTCCGTGTTTAATTAAGTTTCTTTCTCTTTTAATACTTTTGTTAAGGAAATAGTTCTCTGTATCACATCAGGTGAGATTGATATCAACATAAATAAATAAAAAAATCATTAATTTTTATTTTCTTACATTCATGTGTTATACTATTTTATCAATTTTTTAATAAAATGAAAATTAAATTGTAATTTTGAAACACAATTTAGTTCGATTAAATTATTCTGGGGTTAAAATAGATTTATTTTATATTTTTATAATTCTATTTTCATAGATAACAGCCGAGTTATTCATTAATTCTTCCTTATATATAGGTGAGAGTGAGAGGAATATAACATTCTTTTCATTATGACTCTATGTATCTTAGTTCGTCAGTTAAGTTTAAATTGTTTACATTTAATAATCATTTATATTTCCGTACCTGCAAGTTTTATATAGAGGCCTTTTAAAAAGTGTCAACCACCATTTGAAAATTAAAATATGTATCTTTATAAACGATTATCTTCTTTCTAAATTCAATCTAATGAGATGTGCAATATTATACGAGAAAACTAAAATGTTTGCTGTGAAATATATATATTTTTTAATTACAGCTATGTATAAGAGAATAAAACGGAACCTTATTGTCTTATATATGAGGTGTGGCTATTAAGTAACGATACTGATAATAGAAATTTTTTATATCAATTTAATACATATTTAGTTATTATCGCATTCAATGTATCGTTTATCCCTACAACACTCTACGCGGATTTTCCATTGACTGAAACAGTTCTGGATGTCTTCTTCAGTGAGCACTTTCATGACGCATGATGGTCTGACATCTGGTATCTTTTATTGCATATTTCATAGTGGGAAACACATAAAAACCACATGGTGCCAGCTCAGTCGAATAAGGTGCATGTTTCAACACTAGGATCTGAAGCTTGGATAGAAACGTCTTGACAGACCAATGCAGTATGAGCCGGCGAGTTGTCCTAATGAAGCACCAGTGATTTGTTCTTCCACAATTCGTGTCTTTTTTTATGGAGTTTAACCGGGACATCAATGCACAAATGTTGATTAATAATTCCACCTTCAGGAACGCAGTGAAGCTACACAATCGTATGAATATTGAAAATTTCTCCGTTGTTGGCGTGAAATAGCGACACAGGTCAACAGCATCTTCAACGTCTTCTCGGACATCGTGAAAATGCTTAAGCAACTCAAAAACCCGCACACATGATAAACATTCATTGCTGTATACTGCTCTTAAAAATAATGAGTTTCAGTAGCGGATTTTCCAAGTTTAATGAGAAATTTCACATTAATTCGTTCCTCTTTTAAAACACTCAACGTTTTACCGGTAAAACTCTAAGACAGGGTACAGAAAAAAATCAAGTCACGGACAGACTAATTGGAATATAGACAATTTAGAAACTATAACCGATACAGAACGCATTGCGCTACAATACTATGTGTCTTGCGAATTTGGGCGTATGAGTGGTTCTTCTGTAGAAGTATTAGTCTCGTTATCAAATAGCAACAAATCGTAGACTGTTCATTAAAATAATGTGAACGTATATCTTAAAAATATAATATAGGTGACAAACTTATGACAGTATGTTATTTCATATGAACTCTAAAAAAAAAGAAAGTTCCTAAATTGTTAATAATAAATGATAATCTATCTTCGCATTTATAAATTCATCTAAAGCCAATAATTCATATCATCATTTCTTTTTCAGATCTTTTCTTTATCATCATGGTTTTTTCAGATTCTTACCTTAAATCTATAAATAGAGATGTATAATTTAATTTAAAATGTTATGCTTCATAATTCTGTGTCTCCTTTTTTCCAATAAAAAATTATAATCTAATAGCCTGAGAAAATAATTACAAGTTGTTCAGGTTAACATATGCCGTTTTTTTTTTTTTTTTTAATATATGTAAATCTTTCCAATAAACTGGTATTTTTATAAAAGCAGTCCCCGGCAATCATCGATAGATGATTTACGATCCTTAGCTCTATTGATATCCTTGCTTTTCTAACAAATTAAAAATATTTCTCAATTTATTATGTTCAAGTTTGCGGAAAATTATATTCATTGTTGTTTCGACATCGCGGTTACCTGAGTTGTGCTGGAGACTTTAACCCTTTGAGTTGCGGTGGGATATATTATATCCCACCTAATTTAAATGATGATTAGCACTAGAAACTTTTAATTAAATTTTACTTTTTAAACTTTGGTGGAAAAAAGTTAAAAAATTGCTTTTCCTCCTTTTGTGCTCATTTTGATAAAAAATTCCGGTGTGAGTTAAATAGTACACAAACACAATTCCTTGCCCCTGAAGGGGTTAAGAGAAGAGTTAATCATGTAAATTTATTGATAAATTCTTTATAACAAATAATTGTATTTTGACTTTTAAAAATATAAGTTATAACAGTTAAAACGATATATATTGTCATAAGAAATTTACGAGTGACATTTAACTGACGTTCTAGTTCGGATTTACGGTTTTAACTCCTTTCGTAAAGATTTTATTCCATATGCTATAAATATATATATTTTTTTAATTTTGTAATTCATTCTTGTACCAGGCATTTAATTACTATGTTCTACTCATGGACTAGTACATTGATAGGAAGGTTTTAAATCCCACAGCTCTTAGCAGGGTTTTTTTCTTAAAATAATTTAAGTCTGATATCCTAATCCTCCTTCGTAAGAAATATATCACTAACAGATGTAATATTATATTAATGTTAAATAATATGATTAACAGGATGAACTTTCGTCATCGAATCATACAATCTAAATTAAAAGATTTTAAGAGTTAATGAAGATGCTATGGAATTAGAGAGTTTTATGTAGCCGATATCCGTTTGGTTCCTTTTCCTTACCAACAACAACTGAGACAAAGCTATGGCATCTCATCTTTTTTTATTTATATCAAACCTTTCAGGAGCAAGGCACTTTTATTCATAAAATGTCGAAATAATTGAATGACACCAGCACTTACAAGAAAATGTATTTCTAAACAAGTAAATGTACATTTTCGCGTGCTTAATAAAAGATAAATTTTCATTAAAAAATTCGGGTGCCAATGTGGCAATTAGGGCTTAAATTTATGTGATGCCATAGCAGCATAACCACACATCAACTTGTTGAAACTGTGATACGACTTACAAATAGTTATTCCACTCTGAAGTCACGGTGAAGAATATTTCAATAATTCCACTTCAACATAAAATGACACATATCGACTTTCAAATGATGTTGGTACGACACAAATGCTAACATAAACTGAAAATATTTCTGCACTTCCTATAAGACATTTGTGTTAAATTGTTGTAAAATTTGTGGTATGGTTGATGTTGAGTGTTGTATCATCTACTACGTTAATGTTTGATATTACTGCGAATTTTCTTAACCCTTTAATCCTCGCTCCCGTGATATTCACGGGCAAGTGTTTTATTCAGATAGCTAATTTCCACCAGTTTTATAAAATAGTGTAATTGGTTTCATTCTGGTATCATTTTTTTAACCTGATATTAAATAAGGTGAGTATTTTTTTTTCAAAAAAAGCGGTTGCAATAAGCAACCTGAATTTTTTAACCGTAATTTAATGAGACAATTAAGAGATTAATGATGGTGCATTATTTATTATTAGTCATGAATTTATCTAAATAAATCATTGCTAAACTATGTACAGATTTAATCAATCGTGTACTTATTCTTAACTTCATACACTTAGGAAGTCCCATTAGGATATTGTATCTAGCAATCATTTTATACACCTCGGACATTGGGGTAGTTATTTTCAAATCTTCCCACTTTAGACGAAAACACCTCTTTTAAATGACCCAGCTCTAAAATTTAATATTTTAAATGTGTTTTAGAAAAAGTAATTAAAATTCTCATAAATGTATAATTTGGCAATGGAAAATAGATATATAAAATAATATCAGAAAATAATATCAGAAAATAAATATTGATTGTTTTTTTATGCATTTCATTTTCATATTGCAATATATCATGCTAATTAAAAAATTTACTTTTTATATATTTTCAAAAATTTCTTTGTGATAGATGAAAGATTGTCTTCAATTAAAATCAATAAAATAATAAAATATAACTATTTATAAATATACAAGAATGTTTTTTCTATCATACATAGAACCGGAGATATAGAGGGGTCTAAATCCCACTTTGGTCAGTCCGGAAAATTTATCTTGACGGAGTACTAAAAAAATTTGAAATATCGTTTGGCAATAATTGGCGGAAATTTCTTTCATTTACGGTTCATTGCACTGTTGTTTCTTTTGCTTGGCGAGAAACTCTGTCGAGTTTCTACGGTATAAAAAATATTATATTTAGAAAAGATTTTTTTATGTATATAAATACGTCACAGATGTCACCATATTGGCGCGATGTTTTTCTCTGCCAGTTTGGCGAAAACATCAACAGCATAAACAAGAACATCCGGGCATCCATCAAGCAAAATATGGGCTCTTTGGCGCCAGTTAAGTACCTATAGCGTATATAACATTGGCGTTAGAAAAAATCTCTCCAATATGGTGCGTATATGACATCTGTGCCAACGATACTATTGGGTATGGACGGTACTGGTGAAATCAATTTTTAAAATTTTTTATCCGTTTTCTAAAATGTTTACTTATTTATCTTATTTGCCTTATTTCCCTAAATAACGAAGTTTCGTTAAAGCATTCAGGAAGTGTTTCACATTCTATGCTTAAAGCATAATTTTTCTTTCTTGTGGAGTCTTATTTTGCATTTATATTATTCTTAATTTTTTAGTCTTACACTGCATTATAGAAACATTAATATGTAATGTTTAGACTTTTCGCCCCCCCTCCTTGCATATAGTACAAACTATAGCGCAGATAGCGCAAAATAATAGAAAATTTGGTACTTTTCCACTATACAGGCTTTAGCGTTTTTTTTTTTTTTTTTTTTTTTTTTTTTTTTTTTTAAGCTTGGTGTAATTCGGGCATAAAAATGAGATTTGTTGTCAAATCATATAAACAGTTATAAAAAAAACTTGATGAGTTTTTTTTTGTCTTTTGATATATGTATTACTGTTTTTTATGTACAAATTACTTCTGTTTGTGGATAAAATTAGATAAATGGTTTTTTTTAAGTTAAATATCGAAATAACATATAAAATAACATATTTAACAAATTTAACGTATAAAATATTATGTTTTTAATCGTATAAATATCGAAAAAAATGCGAGTATATATAAAATGAAACAGTGGATAGGTTACCGGAAAATATGTTGCCAAATTTCCTTTTTCGCCAAGGCACCTACACTGGAAATGTACCTAAAGCACATTAAAATCAAGCAGTTAGGAGCTCAGATAGTACAGCGTCGTCTATTGGCGGTTATTTTTATAGTAGCATCGGGAGGAAGATGTAAAGATGTACATTTCTGTATATTACACTTTAAATTCTCACCCATAAATTTTGAAAAAAAAAAAAAAAAAAAAAAAAAAAAAAAAAAAAAAAAAAACCTTTAAAAGAGCGGAATATAAATTAAATTGCGGTGACCTCCTTTATGAAAGAATAATGGTTTTAAATTCGAATATCGTCAAATTAGCCAGCTATCGCCAAGTTGGCTAACATTTGTCGTTACTGTGGTAACCCTGCATTTGTATTTTTCAACAATTACTCATTTCAATGAGGCGGTTCTACCGGAATTGCGAGGGATACACAGAGACTTGGATTTTATATAAATAGATATTTTAAATATTCCTGTTATTTGTGATACATTTTAAATAATTGTTAAGAAAAAAAATACAACGCTCTACAGCTCTTAAAGTATACATACATATTATATATGTCATAGGGTAATTGAAAAATTCGGCTCTTAGCAAAGGGCCTAACCTGTTTCCAAAGAGCCCGGCTATTTGGAGAATAATCTTAGTTTTTTCCAATCGGCCTGATATTTTTCAGGCTTCGCAAAAAGCATAAGCAGATTTAGGCTAATTGGAAAATTATCATTTGTTTCTCAATCAGCCTGATATTTTTCTGGCTTATTCCAAAGAGCCTGTGGTGATTTGGGCTAAGTAGAAATTATCCAATTTTTAACATTTTTCGAACTAGTTGAAAAGTGTTTATGAATACGGTTTGTTTTACTGTCCGTCCCTACTCTTACTCTCATAAATATAATAGATTGCTCTGCAATTTTAAAACGTTATTAAATTTACTGTAGCATGACCTCTATTAAAACTGAAACATGTAGAATTTATATTTCATTTACAAGGACAGCTAAAAGTATTCTATTACATTACGGTCAATGGGAGATAAACGTTTGAAGTGCATTTTAAATATGTTCCACCATTTTAAACATAATTGAATTGATATGCATTTATGAAGTGAACTGAAACAAGCTTTTTAAAAGGAATAGGTTGTATATCTTTTAAAATTCATTTACAGGGGTACACAAAAGAATTCCATTACATAACTGTCTACGGAATTAAACACTTTGCAGCATATTTCATTTAAGTTACACTATTTCAAGTGTACTGAAATTAATCTACATTACTGAATACTTGTTGTTGAATATGATGTGCATATAATTTATCGTTCATTTACAGTAACACACAAAAGATTTTGGGTACAGTACTGTATCAGATAATTAGCACTAATTGTTAGAAGTGCGTTTTCATTTATGATATGCGTTTTTAAGTTTAAATAACTTTTGCATATTACGGGTATATAATCATGTACAGGACTACACAAAATAATTTGTTAGCTTTACAATACATAAATATAAATTGCTTGAAGGTGTTTTTTAAATTAGGTATCTTAAAGGTGAACTGTATATACACTAAGAGATGTTTGTAGAACATAAATGAAATCACATACAGGGGTACACAAAGAATAGACAAATGATGTCTTATGGGTGATATTTCTAACAGTGTTATTGCAATAGGTTTAAGAGTGTTTTTGCCTGAATTAAACTTTAGCTCAATACGTTGCGTGTACAGAAATCTGTAGGTGATATACAGGGCTTTACAAAAGAAATCCTTTTTTCCGCCTATTGAATAAAAATTGCTGACGGTGAGTTTCCACCTTATTATTCGTTTTGTTACTAAACTAAATTTTAACATACTATGTAGAATGCATATAAGCTTATAGATGAAATACAGGGCTGCACACAATATTTGAAGTACATTTCCGACTATTTACTATATTTGTTAAATCCTGTTTTTCAAATACGTCATGCGCTTTCCAAAACGATTACTTGGGCATCTTATTTATCTTATTAAATAGCGACGTATTCTTAAAGTATTATGGAGGTGTTGAATAACCTATGCTTTATTAAAGTTTTACTTTCTTATTTCTTCATTAGATAATTTTATTGTTCAGAATCATCGCAATGAGACTAGGCAGTTTCCGACAAATTAGAAAATGACCATCTGTTTGTCCGAACAGTCTAGTTTCATCCAGGCTTATTCCGATATATCCTAGGTAGTGAATGTCTATGCATACGTTTAATTTAAAAATTAGTAGTACGAATTAAAAATATTTATAAATGTGTATAAGAAAACTGTAATGTTTTGTTTTTTGACAGGTTTCATTAACGAGACTTGGTGTTGAAGGTAAGTGAACACCGTTAAGTTCCGGCGTATACGTCGCCGTTCAAATATCTTTGTTTCCTACCAGAAATTTTATTTAATACAAAGTATCTTATTTCTAATTAGTACTCATTTGACTTAATTTATTAAGTAATGTTTATCGTTTGGAAAAGTACGTATACGTCAAAAATTCAGTTACTCATTTTATTTTAAGAGTATTTTTTTTTCGCAAACACCCGTGCAGAACTGTCAATAAAATGTGCAGATGAGGCATATTTTTAATGTTTTCTCAGCAATACATAGAATAGGTGGGACGCTGAATGATAGTAGTAATTATAACATTTACGTAAGAAAAACTGATGTATCAATGCACTGTAAAATATCTGCATTAAACTGTCTAATTGTTCGACCGTTTTTAAAGATAGCAATTGCTTGATAATAATATTAAACGCATATGACCATATTATTGTCATAATAATCTTAAATTACAGTTCTGTAACTATTTTCTATAAAAACAATCGAATATGTGTTGCAACAGTGTTGCCTTTTTAACAATGTGTAATTTGGAGAGAATGCAGATTTTTAATGTTTTCCGAACATTTAAAAGAGAGAATGGTTTGCTTATACAAATAATTATAAACGATATACAGGGTGTCCGGTCTCAACGGTGTCCAATGGCTAATTTCTAAACCGTTAGTCATAGACATATAGTTCCATTTAGAAAAATGCTTTAAATCAAGTAAAGAAATATTTTAAAAGCGATTTGGGCGAATAAAAACATTTCTTAAAAAATTATGAAATTTAAATTTTTATACGGTTCCCCGGTCCTATAAGTTACATTTAGTAAAATTTTCCTATTACACTGACAAGTAAGACAAAAAAAGTCCCATTCATATAACACTAAAATAGTGCGAGTTATGAAAGTTTAAAAATGCATGACTTATGCCACTTTTCTGCTCTGAAAACAAATGAGTTCGGCTTGGTTTTGAGGGGTCACATTCCAAGTGCTTAAAGTATTCGAAGATCTCATTTCATGTGTATCTGCGCTTTGAAAAAAATCGTACAAGTATTACGATTAAGTTAACCTTTATTAAGTTTCAGATTGTCTGAAATAACATATGTTTTATTTTGTCAGGATTTGAGACTGTTTCTTTTATGATTTCTTTTAATAAAATTATGTTATTTTTATAAGTTTTTATGCTACTTCAACGATCTTATGCATGTTTTTTCAGTTCAAAATTTGTATTTGAACTTTAACCCACTTTCAAATATCCGATCGAGATTACATTTTACATACTGGCGCAAATCCGATAACAATCTAACATTATTATGATTTTCGGTGGTTACCATTTATACTTTTTTTACAGGATAACACAAAAAAATTCGGATAGATTACAGCCATGAAGTTTAAGAAAAAGTTTTAGATTAGATAATACAAGACGGAGATTGTTGGTTTTTTTAACTTTTATGTATTTTTTAGCACTGAATCCGAAAATTGCCTTAATTTTTAACCATCATGTCAGGATATTTCGCAAATCATAAATTGTCGTATTTAAAGAATAAAAAAAATCGGATACTATAAAATAGAGGAGATGGTTGCATTTTTTAACTTTTGGTAATTGATTTTTACGTACTTTTTAGCACTAAATCTGAAAATGACTTTTATTTTTAACCATCACGCTAGAATGTTTTTGCAAATGTGTAAGTTAAAATATAGCGAAAATCTCATACCATAAAACATATGTAAAACTTATTTTATTTTATTGTATTCAATAATTTAATCGATATTTTTGCTTATCTTGGGATTCTTACAGCTTGGTGGTGTGATGAGATGGGGGAGGAGATTAAATTTTAACTTTGAACTTTTTAACTTTAAAATTTACAATTTGCGAGAAATCCTGATGTGATGGCTAAAAATGAAGGTCAATTCCGGATTCAGCGGTACAGAATACATAAGAATCTATTATCAAAAGCTAAAAAACGTAAAATAACCCAACTTTTGCAGGCTAGTGTAATCTGATAATATTTTAAAATACGTATCATTTTGTAAAGAATTGAGGCTGTTAATTTAGCATCATTTTATGTAACAAAAATTCTGTATTTTTTTCTTTCTTCTTAAATGTTTATTACAAATTGTATATTTTGCTTTAATATGTCAGAATGACTAAAGATTTCAAATTTATATTGCAATGTTAATTTTACTCTCAACCATTTTTTAATATATCTGACGAAATCATATTTCGACTAAATTTGTGAATGACCCCAATTTGCAGCAAAAAATATGCTCCATCTTTAAACAGGTATTACTCGGTCAATTTTAATCGTAGAACAACGGGACTTTTTTTGTATTACTTGTCAGCGTAAAAGAAAAATTTTACTAAATATAACTTATAGGACCGGGGGACAGTATAAAAATTTAAATTTCGTAACTTTTTAAGAAATGTTTTTATTGACCCAAATCTCTTTTAAAATATTTCTTTACCTGATTTAAAACATTTTTGTAATTGGAACTATATGTCTATGACTAACGGTTTAGGAAATAGCCATTGGACACCGTTGAGACCGGACACCCTGTATAAGAAAATTACTGCATTAATGCCCGTAATTAAAGGTCAGATTAATGAAATCTGCGGATGAGGTAGAATCTTAATGTGTTCCCAGTATTATGTTAGTGAAGATGGAACTCCGAATAAAATTTATTATAAAAATATATATAGAAAATTTTTGTATTATATAAATCTGCAGATGTGGCATATTTTTTTGTATTTTTCAAGCGTTACGTCGAGAAAATGGATTGCTGAATGAAAAAAAAATAATAAAAACATGTATAAGAAAATGGCTTTATTAATAAAAAAGTCTGATGAGGCAGATTTTTTATATTTCACAATATTATATGGAGAAGATAGATTGCAAATGAAAATAATTATAAAAAATGTTCAAGACAATTTCAGCTGTAAGGAAATTGTTTGATAAGACAGATTTATGATTTGCCCAGCATTAGGTAGAGAAACTTGTTTCATACATGAAACCCATTACAAAAAGTATATCAGAAAATTCTATAATAACGAAATCTGCAAATGAGGCAGATTATTAATATTTCCTAACATAATATAGAGAAAATTGTTTGGTGAATTAAAATTATTACAATAAATAGATTTGATTTATGTACCTGGTTGTAAACTAAGTTTAAAAAATCTTATTTTTATTTTTTAGGTAAATTTTGCCCTCTACCCGATAAGAATCATTCGCCGATTCGCCGATTTCAATAATAGGTATTTGCTGTCGTTTATTGTTTTAACAGGTTTATAGTATCTTTGGATTACACCTTATTAGGTATTCTGTTAATTTATTGTTTGTTTTTAATCTGATTTACGATGACATTGTTAACTTTTCTTTTGATTTACTTAGATTTAATGTGTCCTTTGTATCTTCCGCCGGATTAACCTAACCAACGCTATCATTATGTAGATTTTACGAACCGTTCATTTTCTCTTGAAATATCTCTTAATGTATTAATATCCAGCATCAGTAATTATTCTAAAAGTACCTTATGGCTTCATAGTTGAAAATGCATCTGCTGAATAATACCTTCTTCTGAAAAGGGCAACAGAAATTTCTGAAAACTTTTGTTTACATATCTATTACGATAGAAATGTTTTAATATCATAGTTTACAATTTCCCTACTGAATAACACCTTTTTCTGAAAAGGGCAATATAAATACATTTTCTGAAAACTTTTGTTTTGTTTTCATATCGATTACGATAGAAATGTTTTAATACACAGCAGTAATGATTGTGACAGTGTAACATATAGCTTCATAGCTGAAAATTTCTCTACTGAATAATACCTTCTTCTGAAAAGGGTAACAGAAATGATTTTCTGAAAACTTTTGTTTTGATTACATATCGAGTAACAAAAAAATGTTCTTGACTCTTTAGAAAATGCAACTGAAATGATAATTTTAACAATCGAATAATGAATAAAAAATTATATGTTAAATTAAGCCTGAAAAACTTAATACTTGGAAAGGCTAAGACAAATATAAATTTTTAAAGCAGATATCTTACAATGGATGTTTAATTATAATGTTTCAACTAAAATAACATTAAATATTAACAAATTTAAACAAAATGAAGATTTTAATTCTGATGATTGATTTGAAATTCATTCACATACACTGACAATAAAATTATCAATATTTCAGTTGGTGAGAAAACATTTAACTTAATACTTGGAAAGGCTGAGACAAATATACATTTTTAAAGCAGATATTTTACAATGAATGTTTAATCACAATGTTTTAACTAAAATAACTTTAAATATTAACAAATTTAAATAAAATGAAGTTTTTAATTCTGATGATTGATTTGAAATTCATTCACATACACTGACAATAAAATTGCTAATGTTCGGTTGGTGGGAAAACTTTTAATGTATTTTATAAGCACTGTCCAGCATGGCATGATTGGGGGGGGGGGGAGCAGAATTTAGTTGAAAGGCAAGAATTATAATACCATGCAGGATTTCACGAATCCTTCAAAAATAGGAAAATGCTGCATAATAAAAAATGCCCTGTGTTCCCCTCATTAAATTGTTCTACAGGCAGTTCTACGACTCATCCTGACTTTTTCCCCCGAGAAAGTGATTTTTATTTTTTTTTTGTGCGATTTTCCAAAATTATTTTCTGAATTTCTTCAAATGATGGTAGAAAATTGTAAATTTTGCAAGTGAGTCACATATTGAAATGAAAAGATTTCCTAATCGACCACAACTACCAATCGACATATTTTGCGATTTTTTGCAACGATTGTTTGAAGAATTTCTGACAGTTTACCGATGAACTATAAAATATTTTAAAGCAACCGATTAAAGGATTTTGAGTTTTTTCCGATGATCAACTGGCAATCTTCACGAATTTTCTGAAAAATGAAGGAAGAATATTGCAACTTTTTCCCCACAATTGATGAATTTTGCAGTACTTTTCTTTTTCTTCTATCGTTTGGGTATTATTTGTCTTTTTTTATGCGACAAATTTTATGTTTTTTCCCCGCACAACCAACTGTCGATTTTTACTTTATTCTATCTTTACAAGAAGAAAGTATTGGATTCGTGAAAATTTTTGACTTCCGGTTTTCGACGGATTTATACGTTTCAGAATGCCCAGACCACGATTTGTTGGTTTTTAGAAAATGTCAGTCTGTGAGTCTGTCTGTCACTCTGTCACTGTGTCTGTGAGTCTGTATGTGACAAAAATTTTGTGGGCGCTCTATCTCAAGAACTAATGCACGGAATTTCACAAAACTTTATATTTAGTTAGACCTTAATATAAACTGGACCTGATTAGTTTTTGGTGAAAATCGCCCAACAGGTGGCGTGCTATGCGGCATTTTTCACGATTTCTGCAATAGCTATATCGCAAGAACTACTGCACGGATTTTCATAAAACTTCAGATTTAGTTAGTCCAGGATATAGTTTGGTGCTGAGAACTTTTTTGTGAAAATCGCCCAACACGTGGCGCTGCTATGCTGCATTAACATAATTATCGCAGTAGTTCTAACTCAAGAAAAAATGCACGAATTTTCATGAAACTTCAGATTCAGCTAGTACCTGATATAAATTAGTGTTGTTTATGTTTTGGTGTAAATCACCCAACAGGTGGCGCTGCTGTGCTGCATTTTTCAGGATTTCCTCAAGAGCTGTATCTCAAGAACTATTGCACGGATTTTCATCAAACTTCAGTTTTAGTTAGTGCTTGACATGAATTGACGTATAAATTAGTGCTGTTTAATTTTTGGTGTAAATCGCTCAACAGGTGGCGCTGCTATGCTGTATTTTTGCGATTTCCGAAATAGCTTTATCTCAAGAACTAAAGCTTGGATTTTCAACAAACTTCAGATTCAGGTATACCTTGATATCTTTTAGTGCTATTTATTTTTGGTGGAAATCGCTCAACAGGTGGCGCTACTCTGCTACATTTTTCAGAATTTCCGCTATAGCTCTATCTCAAGAACTAAGGTACGAATTTTCATACAACTTCAAATTCAGATATACTTTGATATGAATTGGTGCTAAATCGTTGTTATTTCTTGTACTATTTAAATGATTTAATTGACGTGATTTATATAAAAGAAAGTTTTGTGATGGCCACAACATACTAGTTCTTTTTGCTCTGCGACTGATTGTTGAATTTTGTGATATTTTAAGCGATAGATAGACATTTTTTTTTTTTTTTTTTTTTTTTTTTTTTTTTGCATGACTTATTGAAGAAATTCCTGTAGAGCTGACCAGCATGTCATGATTGGGGGGGGGGGGGGAGAGCGCAATTTAGTTGAGAGGCAAAATTTACAATACGATGCAGGATTTCATGAATCTTTCAAAAATAGGAAAATGCTGCATAATAAAAAATGCCGTGTGTTCCCCTCAGTAAATTTTTCTACAGACATGCGAATCTTTCTGATTTTTTTCCTCCGAGAAAGTGATTTTTATTTTTTTGTGCGATTTTGCAAAATTATTTTCTGAATTCCTTCAAATGATGGTAGAATAATATTGTGAATTTTTCCAGTGAGTCACATATTGAAATGACAAGATTTCCTAATCAACCACAACTACCAATCGACAGATTTTGCAATTTTTTGCAACGACTGGTTGAAGAATTTCTGACAGTTTACCGATGAACTTCAAAATATTTTAAAGCAACTGATTAAAGGATTTTGAGTTTTTTCCGATGTTCAACAGGCAATCTTCACGATTTTTACTGAAAAATGAAGGAAGAATGTTGCAACTTTTCCCCCACAATTTATGAATATCGCAGTACTTTTCTTTTTCTTCTATCGATTGGGTAATTTTTGTCTTTTTTTTATGCGACAAATTTTATGTTTTTCCCCCGCACAACCAACTGTCGATTTTTCTTTTTGCTCTGCGACTGATTGTTGAATTTTGTGATATTTTAAGCGATAGATAGACATTTTTTTTTTTTCATGACTTATTAAAGAATTTCCTGTAGAGCTGTCCAGCATGTCATGATTAGGGGGGGGGGGCGCAATTTAGTTGAGGGGCAAAATTTAAAATTCCATGCAGGGTTTCATGAATCTTTCAAAAATATGAAAATGCTGCATAATAAAAAATGCCGTGTGTTCCCCTCAGTAAATTTTTCTACAGACATGCGACACTTCCTGATTTTTTTCCCCCCGAGAAAGTGATTTTTATTTTTTTGTGCGATTTTGCAAAATTATTTTCTAATTTTCTTCAACGATAGGTATCTACCGAAAATTAGGAAATATATTTTTGGAAATTTTTACAATAATGACATTTGCAGATGAGGCAGATTTTTGTTGTTTTTCACCTTTATGTACTAGAAAGGTGGGTTGATGAATCAAAATAATGTAAAAATAAGTAAGAAAGGTGCTGTAACAATGACATCTGCAGATGAAGAAAAATTTTAGTATTTTTCCAATAGTCGATTAGTTGCTGAATAAATGTGAATTTAAAAAAAAGAAAGAAAGAAAAAGAAAAGAAAACCCTTTATTGGCAGATTTGATTTATGCAACTGATAGATAATTAAGGTTAATAAACCCTTTCTTATTGGCAAAAATGATTCTCTCCTCGCCCATCCCCCCTTAAAGATATAGAAAAATGTGCAGTAAAAACAACGACTAATAGTCTAAGTATAATTTCAAAGGGGTTGACGTCAAATGAAATTTTCAGGTCTGTCATGTTGCGTTTCGACGGAAATTATTTTGTCTTGCACAGATCAGCGTTACGGTTTGATGAAATTTTATTTATTTTTTTTTTCGGGATCGGTTTGGGTTTAAGATATGAATTTTCAGGTTTTGGTGAAAATGAAAAATGAAATTTTCAGGTTTTGGTCAGTGCTTGTCGACGGCAAATATTTGGTCTTTCTCGACCGGGTTATGGTTCGATTGATTTTTTTTTTTCGTGTTCTGTTTGGGTTCCGGTTGAATTCAAAAGAAATTTCCAGGTTTGTCGAGTTGTGTTTCAACAGAAATTATTTTGTTTTGCACAGATCGTGTTATGGTTGGATGGAATTTAATTTTTTTCGCGCTCGTTTCGGGTTTAAGATAGACTTTAATTGGAATTTTCAGATTTTGTTATGTACGTGTCGACAGAAATTGTGTTGTCTTTCTCGTATCGGGATATGGTTCGGTAAATATTTTTGGGGTTCGAATCGGTTTTCGGGTTGACTTCAAATGGAACTTCCATATTCTGATCGGGTTGCCTTTTGAGAGAAATCATTTTGTTTTGCAAATTTCGGGCTATAATTGGATATTTTTGTTTTCTGTCGTGTTCTGTTCGGTTTTAGGGCAGACTTCAATTGGAATTTTCAGGTTATGGTCGGTGCGCGTCGATGAAAATTATTTTGTCTTTCTCGGGCCGAGTTACGATTTGATGGATTAATTTTCGGGTTCGGATGTGGTTTCGAGTTGACTTCCACGTTCTGGCCGATGTGTGTCGATAGAAAATATTTTTTTAACGATCGGGTTACGGTTCGGTGGAATTTTTCTTCGGCTTCGGATCGGGTTTCTGGCTAAAGTCAAAAGGGATTTTCAGGTTCTGGTCGGGTTGTGTTACGGCAGAAAATATTTTATCTTGCAAAGATCGGGTTACGGTTCCGTGGAATTTTTCTTCGGTTTTGGATCGGGTTTTTGGTTGAAGTCAAAAGGGATTTACAGATTCTGGTCGGGTTGTGTTACGGCGAAAAATATTTTATCTTTCAAAGATCGGGTTACGGTTGGATAAATTTTTGTTTTTGTCTTGTTCGGATCGAGTTTAGGGTAGATTTCAACTTCAACCGGAATTTATTAATAACCGGTCAGTGCCGGAGATTATTTTGTCTTTCTCTGATCGGCATATCATTCGATGGATTTTTTTTTTTTTTTTGGAATTATATTGGGTTTAGATTTTAATTTAGGTGGAATTTTCAGGTTCTAGCCGGATTGCGTTTCAATGGAAATCATTTTGTTTTGCTCCGATCGAGTTATGGTTCAATGGAATTAAATCAAATAGTCATTTTTCAATTAGCCTAACGGAATCTAGGTTTTTGCAATGAGCCTAAAAATGTTAGTCTGTATGAGGAATGAATTCCGTTATTCGAATTAGCCTAAAGTTATTTAGGATCTTTGCAACAAGCCTAAAAATTATTGCAAATATTTCAAATCTAAGCAAAGAACAGTCGATTTCTGTTCAAAATCAAGCCATTATCTTAAAATTGACTCTCACTGTACCCGATCGATTATGAACCTAGAAATATGAAAGTAAACACAAAACATTCAGAAATAAGATTTTCATAGAATTGAAAGACCCAGAAGTTCATTTGTAAAACTTATTAAATTAAATTTAAAGTTACACTAAAAAAAGCTCTTACAATGAAAACACGATGCTGAAGAAATTATAATAATTATACATGTAAACAGAATATTATAGTACATGTTTAAGTATAATAAATCTGTTAAAAAAATTACACGTGAACATATATTATAGTTAACGATTCAAAGTTAATATAGATAAAACAGAAATTTAAACAGAAAAAATAAAACTAATTAAAATTTTAAAGGTAAATATTATACAATATTTATCTATTAAAATGTTAATGAATTAAAAAATAATATTCAAAAATATTTTTATAATAATATAATATAGTATATAATTATATAATAATATATCTATATCTATCTATAGCTCAAAAAAGCTCAAAAAACGTTAAAAATAAAAAAAAAATAATAGAATCCACGCGATAAGCGGTACAGCTCCAAAAAACCACATAGATTATATATAGTACATTATGTATTAAATACACATTATGCACATTATGCACATTTTTCTCAAATTATGCATCTATCTATCTATCTATATATATATATATATATATTCAATATTATGTTTTAACAATGTTCTTATTTCTTTTTTAGTTGGATGTTACTATTAAATGTAAGCTGTATACAATCGTGTTTTTCTAAATACATATCCATCCTTCGACAATCTCATAAAATATTCTGTATCTATTCTAACAAGATAAGGTCACAGAATCCATAAATGAAGGAACAAAACCTTGCATATAATGTATAGATCAATATGATCATATATCTCACCTTATGTAAAGGAAATATTAGATTGATTCCTTTCTTCTTAAGCGTAATCAAATATATTATATTCTAAAGTAATGCTAAGGGCTGAACTCACAATAACCTTTTCACAGTACTTAATATTTCGACGTTATAGAAGTTAAAATTATCGGATCTGTCATCAGAATAACAGAATGGAATAAAAATATGTAATATTGTACTATTCACTGTTTTTTTCCGTAAAAGTTATTCTGATTTTTGTTATCTGATATATGTAGCTATTTTTATATAGGGAAGACCGGGGCAAGATGACGAATGTCTTATTTTTTTCTTTTTCCACTAGGTTGCAGCATCTACCGGACACTACTGGCTCTCCTATCGGCCGTTCGTCAAACAATAGTATAGAGAAGCTGAAATCTCCATTTTTGTGTTAGTTGTGAAGCTTTGCTTGTTTGCCGCTGCCACGTTATAACTTTTATGCATGCGTAAATAAGCGCTGCTACAGATATAGGTAAGATATATCGTTTATCTTTAATATTTATGAGTAACTTAAATACTACAATAAAAAATATGAGTTTAAATACTACCTATTACCATGAATAAATGTCAATTAATTGCCTTCCTTCATGGCAATGAAAACGAATATTTTTGAACAGGCAGTCAGGGGCAAGATGGCGAGCCCCGTGTTTCGGAATTTATTAAACTAACTGTGTTGTCCATTCTATTTAAATCTTGTAAACTCTTGCTTGTCTGTGTGTTTGTCCGCGCGACCTTGCGCTTGTATCTCCTCTGGGGCTGAGGGGCGCATCGAATCGGGGGAGGTGTCTTTCGAAAGAGAGCGATCAGAGGAAGACAATTTTGTCGTTCTCTAAGCCCCCCTAGCACCCCCACGAAAGAAAAACCCTGTCGGTGTTCCCATCTCTGCTTCCAAGCGTCCGAACAGTACGAGAGGAGTACCGTTCGTTGGGGTTCGACCTCAGGGTCAAGACCTCCCCCATCCCCCGCTGGTCCCCCTCCCTCCCAAGTAATTCAAATTTTGTGACCCACCAGCAGAAGAATGGATCCAGTGCTGTAAATGCCAAGGTGGGGCATTGTGGTGCGAGAGATGTTTTTGTCAAATAAACAACGTTTAATGTTACGATGACTCTATTAATTATGCCATGGGAAATTTCTCAATGTTGATGGAGCCTGTCTTATACTCGTCACCCTGACTGCACTCCGATATTCTCATGATAACGAAGGGTTGGCCTTGATTACTACACTACATTTACTTCGAGATAAACGAGCGTCGCCGGAATTTCACAAAAGTCGATAGCAAAATGCAACATATATATATATATATATATATATGGTGTGTAATTAAAAAAATTACAGATTAAAAAAAATAAATGAATTTGGGTTATAAATATTGAAAATGGATTCCTTTTACGAATGTCAAGCAATCACCACAAAATGCGAAAGAACTCTAAATATTACATAAAAAATCTAATAAAATATAAAAATTGCTGTACGAATTTCAAATAAACTTTAATGAAAATGAGACAAAATTTATTGTATTGTGTTAATTATTGAACGCATATGCCTGCACTAATGTAAAATGATCACCGATAAACATATAAGACCCCAATAATCGTAAAAAAATAAAATAAAATAAAATTTAGCTAAATTTTCTAAAACTGGCTTCAAGGTGCATAACATCAGCCATACAGGAACCTATGAAATTTTGTAGCTACTTGCTAATTGTTTTTTTAGAAAACTTCGTACAGATATTCAGACTGACAGATTTACAAATATATCTCATTTCTATACAGCTATAGAATATGTCCAATAAAGTACCCACCCCCCCTCCACTCATTAGAATAGTATCAGGTATATTCATGAACGTGTCTTAGTATATTAAATGTTCGTCTCTCTACGGCTTGCTCATTTCGATGAAAATAGTGTAAAATAAGTAGTCAGGATTACCACAGACATTGCCCAAGATTCTCACCAGTAGATTAGCTGATTTGTGTTTACGTTTATTCCGTGGACAGGTAGTTAAATAGTCATAATGAGATTTCAGTTTTGGTGCATGGTTAGTCAGAATTTTTGTTCAAAATTTCAGCTCCCTCTATTGATTCACTTCATATATTAGAGGCAAATGGACATGCTCTTTATTACGTATGCCACGATTAAAGGCTGTGGGCTGTGCGATATGATAGCCGAAAGCGTCACCAAGCGAGTAAGTGCAAAATTAGTAATATTCTCTCGAAAACTGTATGAAATACGAGAATAAAGTCAATTTCAAAAGTGTACAGTAGCTTCTATTTTGTATTAATTAGTGTCTTACATGTAAAAGAAACTTTGTTTGAAGTATTGAAATGTAATATATTTATGTGCATTTACCAGCTTAAACGCACAATTAATTCAAAGGATAAGTGAGGTATTATAAGGCAGGCGCACATCAAATTCACGTATGTGGGCACTGTACAGATTACTAGAATAATAAAATCAAGTTATATCTCTTCAATATGTCTACAGTTTCCTTCAATGGATTCTGTATTCTGCATGTGTTCTGGTTGTAAACTCATTTATAATACGGTAATCGATTTTCTTTTTTTTATGTACCTTGCGTAATGGGTTAATTTTATAAATAAATAAGAATCTCGAGGACGATCTGCATATTTTGTATTGACTTTTATATAAACTCTCAGAAATACAACTCTCACTTTTGACGATTTAGCAATTCTTGAGCTATATTTTGTCGTTTTTGACAGTCATTTCGTATCAAAATCATGTAACTTTTAACGAAACGTAAACTCTCAAATATTTGACGAAAGTGTGTCCTCGCTCATAGCCAAACTCAATGCATTTTAAGGAAACAACAGAGGTATCTGCTTGCCCTGTGATTTTTAGCAAGCAGATATATGCGTCACAATTTATTTTAAAAAACAGCACTTTTTAGCACGTTTCAGAAAACACTGAAATATGGGTGGTTATTATTTCTGCTTTAGTTATTTTTTTAGCTGTTAAAGGTTTTAGGAATGACTATCATTATTTTTATTTTTTGTTTATTTATTTATTTATTTATGCAGATGTTCGTTATGGTTTAATTCGTAAAGAAAAAAATTCTTATGTTCTACAAAATCGTTCAAATAGAAAATTTGGTCAATAAAATTTCAACATTCCACGATCACTTTTTTATTTAAGAAATATATTCATATAACAATAAAATTAAAGATATGCAGAATTGATCTCTCTCCTTTTTTATTTTATCCCCAGTAGTTAAAATCTTAACCACCTACTCAAAGTGATAGAATCTCCCCCAATATGCACTTAAAATTTCGTTATTTCTGAGCGACAAATTAACTAGACTATATTCTAATCATTCATTGAGCAAATAAAATTTCTCTAATAAATTATATTAATCAAGCTATATTTTAATTATTCCTTAACAATAGTCAAACCATAATAAAAAATTAGACTTATTAGTTAACACTTGCAAGAATTATAACAGCATTATTAAAGTACAATGAACCTTATAAAAATATAAATATATAGTAGAATCCACTACACGCATCTGAAACCACATCCATGCTAGGACCCATTGGCAAGGTAGTTAGAGCAATGGACTCCCATATGGGAGGTCGTGCGTAGAATCACCCCGAAGAAATAATTTCTTCCCCTCTCAATAAATACAGGTACTTCTAAACTGTGCAATAGATGACACCACCAGCCATCTTATGCACTTTTCGAACAAGCACTTTTGACAAAATTTGTATCTTCAAACAAGCGAAGAAAGTTATTTCTTGAATTTGACGAAATATTCGCTGAGAGCATTTCCCAGGAAACGGATTAATCCAAAACGAAGGAAATTTCGTGAAATATGAGTATCCATTTCTAAGTGTGTACGGTGCGTTTCCGCATAGAAAAGATAATTGCATAGTCACGTGTCTATAGGTGGCGCTATAGATCATCACATGGACACTTTTCAATAGATATCACCGTCACGACTATATTTGTCTCGGTGATAAATTTAATGAGGGCTGACTCTGTACACCAGGTATAATACACCCACTCACCAGGTATAATATTTATGTATAAAAATCAAATAAACTAAAAGTTAAAATAAAACCCAATTATTCTCAAAATCTATTGAAGATTTTAAAAGTGAATTCTTAAATATATATATGGATAAAAGGTGGTTATTTAAGCATTTGCTTTAAAAGCTAAAATATGTATAAAACTCTCGACCGGTAATTTTATTCTATGTATAAAAGTAATGGTAATGTAACAATAATTTAAAAATGTTTTTATATCCATTTAAATCGCATTAATATAAAATTGTGAGAATTTATTTCCTTTTATTTATCGTACAGAAAATTTCAAATAATGATCTTAAGAATCGAAAAAAATTAATCATCTCATTCTTGTTGAAATAATAAAGTATCAAAAAAAAAAAAAAAAAAAAAACAGAAAATTCTACACTGATACAAAAACAAAAAATGACTAGAATAAAATCCTAATTTTATTTTTTATATTTTTAATGTTATACTGTTGCTGTTAGTAAAACTACAAATAAAGGAAAAAATAAATGGATAAAAAATTAAAAATTAATCTTTCAATCAAAATAAAAACGGAACTGAAATTGTGATTTTATAGTATGATTGTATCTGCGGAGTTTTTGTGATTGTTTTTGTAGACAAAAAAAGAAAAAAAATATATTTCTATTCGTCTTTGGAATCAAGACGAATCCTTCATATATTGGATTTTCTGTGGTTTTTGTTTCGGGTCTTATTGATTTGATGCTGTCGTATCATATTCGGTATCATTTCAAAAATTAATGCAAAAAGATATGTGATAAAGTTGTAAGAAAGCTGATATATATATATATTTTTCTCGGAAAACAGTTTTTACTTATTTTATTTTTAATATTTTTCAACAGAATTAACTGTCCTTTTACAATTAATTTTAATAAATCACGTATTTTTTTCTAATAAATAAAACTTAATTAAAATCTGAAATATTTCAATTCAGAAAAATAAAGGTATATATGTCGTAGGCTAATTGAGAAATCCGGCTCTTTGCAAACAGCCTAGGCTCTTTGCAAATAGCCGGCTAATTGGAGAATTCATCTCCCTTTTTCAAATTAGCCTGATACTTTTCAGGCTTATTGCAAAGAGCCTAGAAAGCGTCAGGCTAATTGAAAAATGACCACTTATTCAATGATCAGGGTGACATTTTTAACTCACAGGCTATGAAAGCCTGAGAGCTTATGTGCCTGCCGATTCTGTATGTACGTGTGTACGTACGTACGTACGTACGTATGTACGTAACACGATAACTCTTGATAGAAATATCCGATTTGCTTCAAATTTTTTTTTCTAGGTTCATTCTGATAAGGTGCTTCCCTGATTAGTTTTTGGGGTTCATTGGTTAAGGATAAAGGGGGGCTAGTCTCCCCCCTTAATTTATATAAATGGGTTTTTCATGTAGAAATATTCGATTTGCTCCAAATTTGGTATACCGGTTTATTGTGTTAAGGAGCTTCCCTGATTAGATTTGGAAGCTCATTATTTAAGTATAAAGGGGGGCTACCCCCCTTTATTTAGATAAATCTGTTTTTCATGATGAATTATTCGATTTGTTCCAAATTTGGTATACAGGTTTATTAAGTTAAGGAGCTGCCCTGATTAGATTTGGAGGTTCATTAGTTACATATAAAGGGTGGAAAAGGGGGGGGTAATCCACCCCCCCCCCCCCTCCGTAATTTAGATAAATGTGTTTTTCATGCAGAAATATGCGATTTGCAATAAATTTGGTAAACCGGTTAATTATGTTAAGCAGCTTCCCTGATTACACTTGGAAGATCATTATTATGCATAAAGGGGGGAAAGGGGGGCAATTGCCTCTCCCCTTAATTTAAATAAATGCGTTTTTCATGTAGAATTATTCGATTAGCTCAAATTTGGTATACTGGTTTATTATGTTAAGGAGATGGCTTGATTAGATTTGGAGGTTCATTAGTTAAATATAAAGGGAGGAAAGGGGAGGCTACCCCCCTTAATTTAGGTAAATGGGTTTTTAATGCAAAATTATTCGATTTGCTCCAAATTTGGTATACCGGTTTATTATGTTAAGGAGCTTCCCTGATTAGATTTGGAAGTTCCTTATTTAAGTATAAAGGGAGGAAAGGGAGGCTATAACCCCTCACCCCCTCCTTAATTTAGATAAATGGGTTTTTCATGCAGAGTTATTCGATCTGCTCCAAATTTCGTATACCGGTTTATTATGTTAAGGAGCTTACCTGATTAGTTTAAAGGTTCATTAGTTAAGTATAAAGGGAGGAAAGGTGGCTAGACCCCACCCCCCTTAATTTAGATAAAGGGGTTTTTCATACAGAGTTATTCGATTTGCTCCAAATTTCGTATACCGGTTTATTATGTTAAGGAGCTGCCTTAATTAGATTTGGAGATTTATTGGTTAAGTATAAAGGAGGGACAGGGGCTAGTGTCCCCTTAATTTAGATAAATGGGTTTTCATACAGAATTATTCGATTTGCTTCAAATTTGATATACCAGTTTATTACGATATGGCTTCCTTCATTTGATTTGGAGGTCTATTGGTTAAGTATAAAAGGGGGGAAAGGGGTGCAATTGCCCCTCCTCTTAATTTAGATAAATGGGTTTTCATGCAGAATTATCTGATTTAGTTTATTTTTTTTTCTACCGCATCCGAACTTGAAGGTTCCATTTGAAGTCAACCCGAATACCGATCACAACCAGGTTTCGGATTGAGTTCAATTAGAACTTTCGGGTTCGGATCGGGCTGCCGGCGAACGGAGATTATTTTGTCTGTCTTGCATCGGGTTATAGTTCTTTGGAATATTTTTGTCGGTTAAGATTTGGTTCGGGACGGGTTTCAGGTTGACTTCGAATGGAATTTTTAGGTTCTGGTAACGTTGCGTGTCCACGGAAACTAATTTGTCTTGTCCGGATCCGGTTATGGATCTTTGGAATATTTTTGTCGGTTTATCAGATTTGGTTCGGGATTTCGGGTTTTTTTCAAATGGAATTTTCAGATTCGGGTCGGGTTGCATGTAGACTGAAATTATTTTGCCTTGCTCGGATCGGGGTACGGTCTGTTGTAATTTATTTTTCGGGTTTGGGTAGGGTTATGCGTTAATAAAAATAATCAAAAGAAAATTGCCCAGTTAACCTGATGGCATTGAGCTCACAGGCTATTCACACTAATTGTATATTATACTGTTATTTCAAAGAATAATGCCTTCGAAAAATAAATGAAGGTATTAGTCCCCGTTGCCCCCCTTTCTACTTAACCAAAGAACCTTCAAATCTAATCAGGGAAGCTACTTAACATAATAAACTGGTATACCAAATTTGAAGCAAATCAGATAATTCTGCATGAAAAAAACCATTTCACTAAATTAAGGGGGGGGGGGTTATTAGCTCCGCCATTTCTCCCTTTATGCTGAACCAATGAACTTTCAAATCTAATCAGAAAAGCTCCTTATTAGAATGAACTTAGAAACAAAATTAAACTAAATTAGATAATTCTGCATGAAAACACATTTATCTAAATTAAGGGGAGGGGCAATTTCCCCCCTTTCCCCCCTTTTATACTTAACCAATGAACCTCCAAATCAAATGAAGGAAGCCATATCGTAATAAACTGGTATATCAAATTTGAAGCAAATCGAATAATTCTGTATGAAAAACCTATTTATCTAAATTAAGGGGACACTAGCCCCTGTCCCTCCTTTATACTTAACCAATAAATCTCCAAATCTAATCAAGGCAGCTCCTTAACATAATAAACCGGTATACGAAATTTCGAGCAAATCGAATAACTCTGCATGAAAAACCCATTTATCTAAATTAAACGGGGGATCTAGCCCCTCCCCCTTTCCTCCCTTTATACATAACTAATGAACCTCCAAATCTAATCAGGGAAGCTCCTTAACATAATAAACCGGTATACCAAATTTTGAGCAAATCGATTAATTTTGTATTAAAAACCCATTTACCGAAATTAAGGAGGGGGCTAGCCCCCCCACCCCTTTCCTCCCTTTACACTTAACTAATGCACCTCCAAATCTAATCAAGCCATCTCCTTAACATAATAAACCAGTATACCAAATTTGAGCTAATCGAATAATTCTGCATGGAAACCGCATTTATCTAAATTAAGGGGAGAGGCAATTGCCCCCCCCCCCTTTCCCCCTTTTTTCATATTAATAATGATCTTCCAAATGTAATCAGGGAAGCTGCTTAACATAATTAACCGGTATACCAAATTTATAGCAAATCGCATATTTCTGCAAGAAAAACCCATTTATCTAAATTACGGGGTTGGGGGATAGCCCCCCCCCCTTTCCTCCCTTTATATGTAACTAATGAAACTCCAAATCTAATCAAGGCAGCCCCTTAACATAATAAACCGGTATACCAAATTTGGAGAAAATCGAATAATTCATAAAAAAACGATTTATATAAATTAAGGGAGGAGCCCCCCTTTCCCCCCTTTATATTTAAATAATGAGCTTCCAAATCTAATCAGGGAAGCTCCTTAACACAATAAACCGGTATACCAAATTTGGAGCAAATCGAATATTTCTGCATGAAAAACCCATTTATATAAATTAAGGGGGGTACTAGCCCCCCTTTCCCCCCTATATCCTTAACCAATGAACCCCAAAAAACAATCAGGGAAGCACCTTATCAGAATGAACCTAGAAAAAAAAAATTGAGGCAAATCGGATATTTCTATCAAGAGTTATCGCGTTACGTACATACATACGTACGTACGTTCGTACACACGTACATACAGAATCGGCGGGCACATAAGCTCTCAGGCTTTGATAGCCTGTGAGCTAAAAATATCACCCTGATCGGATAATAAGTGGTCATTTTTCAATTAGCCTAACGCATTCTAGGCTCTTTGCAATAAGCCTGAAAAATATCAGGCTAATTGGAAAAAGGGAGATGGATTCTCCAATTAGCCCGGCTCTTTGCAAAGAGCCTAGGCTGTTTGCAAAGAGCCGGATTTCTCAATTAGCCTACAGCATATGTCGATATATATATATATTCAAGTTTATTACAGTAAATTTTTGCTTTTAAATATTTTCTAAACATGTCATATTTTTCTTACATTTTTAAATTTATAATGGTATCGTTTTCAAAAAAAAAAAAAAAAAAATGCTACATAATAATAATAATAATAATAATGCTAGTTAATATATTTATTAAGTAGGCGGAAATGTTTATTTTCTTACACATTATGTTCCGATTATTGAAAGCCTTTATGAATATATATATATATATCGCTTCCTGTGATCTTCCCCAGAACTTCCTGAGGAGAAACATAAAGGAGGTCCTGGAGTCCCCAGGATCTTATAAGGCGGACATTTCTGGTTCCAGAGGACCTCCTGACGAATATTTTTTTATGATACGGGATGCCTGGGGGATGATGATAAAGTTTCATGACCAATCTTTCTCAGGATGTCCTGGGGAAACACATATAGTACATGGGAAGTTTTGCCCATCTTTTATTAAACATCCTGTATATACATTTATCAGAATGTATGCATTGTGCTAACATGTAATTGTAATAAAATGTAGCAAACTATGTTCAAAATATCAGATTAAACGAATGCTGTATTTCCATGTTTACCTTATTTAATTTAAAACACATTTATTTCATCAACTAATTTAACCCTTTCATGTATTTTGGGCGTTTTTGTAATAAGTTCTCCATATATACAAATATCATAAATATTTAATAAAGACTATATAATATATTTTCTTCGCGATTCTTTGAACAAAGTGAAAACAAATTCAATTTCAATTTAACAATCTACTTAATCTTTTGTAAATGATAGACAAATGTATTTCACAAATCAATAAAAACGAAGAAAGACTAAAAAAACGTAAAAAAATAATTTTCTGAATAACTTCCTTTAATATGCTTTTATATCGATTGAAACGAAAACAACGAAACAAAAATATATCTCCAATTTAAAATATTATTTCTTTTTTTTCTGTCATATTCTTTTCAATTTGATAAAATAGAAAATACATTAAGTTAAATTCATTTAAAATATTAACGATCCTATTTTGGATGTGTAGTACTGTGCATTTAAAAGATGTAATTTATTCCTTATAACTGTGTTTAAATATTTTAAAAGTATCTATAAACACGTTTTAGAATACTTTTCATTATGTTAAATATTTGTTTTTAAAAGCTGTCGATTACGTTTTAATGTATTGATAAAATTTAGAAGTAGTAAGGTGTCAAATATATTTTGGTTTCAATGAGTTATTTATTTTTAAGTGATGTTAAAAAATAAGTTATTTCTTTAAATATATACACGACTCAAAACAATTAAAGATATTGCATGTCTTATATACACCGAAGAGCCAAAACATTATGACCATCATCAGATATTGCAATGAATTCGCACCGCCCTCTGTATACTAGGCCTGAGCGCTCACACAAAAATGACGGCTGCCGAAGGCGGATTTTTTTTAGCGTAGGTACGGTCCCTTAAATGTAGACACCAGTATTTTATAAAATATTTCTCTACCTTATTTATTCTCAGAAAAATGAAGCGGAAAAAACTTCAAAAAATTATTGGTAGGAATATTTAAGGGACCGTACACACGCTGAAAAAAATCCGCCTTCGACAGCTGCCATTTTTGGTCCAGCGCTCAGGCCTAGTATTCAGGGGGCGGTGGAATTCGCCTGAATGACGTGGAGGGCACATAATCAAGTTTGAATGGTATTTAAATGCTGCTAGGGTGTCTGAGGAATTATTTTTGTGCTTACGTCTGGCTGTGATGGTACAGGCTACTGATCTAAGTGATAGAGGGCCCGACTACTCAGATCGAGTATATTCGAAACTGCACGTCTCTATGGTTGTTCATGACATATCATTGTTAGTACTTATGCAAAGTAGATGGATGACGGTGAAGCCATCAGCAGACGCCATGGCGTTGGACGTCCAGGCGTTATCAAGAAAAATGGAACTCGAAGATTCCTCCACTTGCTAAAGCAAAATCACTACCAGAGATTGGTTCAACTGACATCCTATTACAATACGGATGCAAGTAGAATTCTTTTGGAGCACACAATTCAGCTGACACTGTTGAATGTCAGACTACGCAGGAAACGTCCCACACATGTGTTTCTGTTGACCAAGCATCATCTTCAAATATTTCTGCACTAGCCTCGGAACATCATGACTGGACTACTGATCATATAGAGAGAGTCGCGTCGTAGTCTGATGAAACACAATTCATTGTTCAACACGTCGATGGTTGTGTTATGTACGTCAACTTCTTGTCGAACTGTTACTCGCCCTCATACAAAAGGTCGCACACAGGCCACTGGTGACGATATTAAGCTTTGGGGAACGTTCTCATAGTCGTCTCTGGGACCTGTGATTCTGGAAGAACAAACCATGAATGCCGCGGACAATCTGAACATCATTGCGGACTAATTGCACCATTAAATGATATATGTCTTCCTAAATGAAAATTGAGTCTTTGAGCAAGACAGCGTTCCATGTAACAGGACTCCAATCGTGCTAAACTGGTTACAAGAACATAATACAGAATTCTAATTAAGGTCCTGGTTGCCTAAATCGACGGATCTTAGTCTGACAGAAAACATTTCGAGTGTCATGTAACGGTAGCTCTGAGCTGAAAATCTGCAATTTTTGAATATCCCGGATATCCATGAGAGATGCTTGAATATCTGGTACAATTTATCGCCGGTCATTTACCAAGGACTTGTGGTATTCATGCTGAGACGGGTTGAAGTTGTTTTGCAGTCCAAAGGTGCGCCAGACCATTATTAAGTAGGTGGTCGTAATGCTTTGGCTCTTCAGAGTAAAATATGGTATAAGCGATTTTTTTTTTGCTGAAAATGTTAAAAGAGAGTCACCAATACAATTTTTTCTCATTTATAAACTTTGGAGTATGCAAATTTTCAATTTGACAACAAAAAGCGGCGTTTTAGCGGCAGCGAATAAAATTTGGCTTTGAATTTACTGAAAGACAAATCGGAAAACAATGATAAACATTCAGTAAGTGCTTTGTTTCGATAAGTGCGATGTCTCAACAAAGTCATTTAAACGACTCAGAAGCTTGGAGGGTTGTTGGTAAGTTAGAGGTGGACCAGACACACACCAAAGTAGCAGAAGCCACAAGAATTTTGTAAAACGTGATTTCCAGGATCTGGAACAGTTTTTTGGAGACTGAAAATGCAGGCTGAAGTCCAGGGGAATGTCGTAGATCTGCAAAAACGTTAAATGGCGATCGATATTTAACGCTATCGGATCAGAGACATCGAAATATGAATGCCACTTTTCTTTAACATCAACTTGTTCGTTTACTGGCACCAATGTTTCGACTCAAACAGTCGGAATGCGGGCCCAAGTAGTAGGTCTGTATGCTCGCAGACCAATGGTATGTGTGACGTTAACAGCAAGGCACCGTGACGTTCCCAGGGAGTGGACAACAAACATGTAACTGGAGGAGAAATGAATGACTCAATATTATTTTCGCTGACGAGCCAGTTTTTATCTTCATCCTGAAAATAGGCCTATTTTCATGTGGAGGGTATATGGTACTACAAAAAAATCCCTGCCGACCCGGCCTACAGGCGGAGGTAGATTTCGAAGTTAAGTATACTAATTTCACAAACAAAAACCAAATCATGATTAGAGATAAATCCACTTTAACAATTTTATCTGGCCGCTTTTGATTAGTTTTTGTTTCATTTTTATATAATAACTGGTTTTATCTGAATCATGTTAGGGCCGTATTCAAAAAAATACTTTTCCACGCTCAAGAACTCGAAATTTTCTGGCATAACTCCAGATTCATTTTTAATAGGAAAAACATGAAACTTGTTGTCGTGATTTTCCACGAGATTTATAAGCGACCAGTGTTTTTAATTTTCGTTCTATTAATTAAAACTTGATATGTAAACAAATAAGACAATATTTTTTGTTTCTAACATAATCGCTTCGGGAAATTCCGCTCAAAATGCCCACTTTGACATCATTTCTTGAAATATATTCTGCCTCTGTCAAAACATTTATCATTACGGTACATTATATAGTTTCTGAATAAGCGAATCTACCAATTGGATGCGTTTGAGAGCAAAAATGAATTTAAAAATGAGTCAGAAAATAAGCAGTTTGGATTTGAATACTACCTTAATACGATGATTTTTCCAACACAATCCGCTTCAGGAAATTCGGTTCAAAAGGCCCACTTTGACAGCATGTTTTAAAATATATTCTGCCTCTATCAAAAAATTGACCATTACGGTACATTATATACTTCCTGAGTAAGAAAAGGTACCAATTGGAAGCCTTTGAGAGCAAAAATGAATTGTAAAATGAGTCACAAAATAAGCAGTTTGGATTTGAATACACCCTTACTAAGATGATTTTTTTCTTCAACCGCTATGTATTTTTAATTTGTTTTTGCTGTAAGAATTGGTCCTATCCAAAACTTGTCTGTATAGATTTTGTAGACAATATTAAGAAGATATATGATAAATTCATTGGGAATTTATATCTTTTGAATTGACAGAGTTATGGATTTTTTTCTTCTTCAAACGCCCTTTTTGTTTTCGTTTTTATTTTATTTAATTTTTTTTTTATTTTTTGCGGTACGAATTGGTCCTATCAAAAACTTGTGAATATAAAAGTTGTAGATAATATTAAGGAGATTCATGATAAAATTAATTGGATTTGATATCTTGAGAATTGACGAAGTTATGAATTTTTTTCTCCCAAAAACCCTATTTTTTGCGCCCCTTGAGAACATTTTAAACTTTATCAAAAATCTGTGATACATAAATTTTTCGCCCTATTTTTAGAAGTAATAAAAACTTTAAACTGATTCAATATGGGCAAAATTAAAGAAGTTATGGGGTTTGTTTTCACAAAACTCCTCCCTATTTCCATCCCCTTTTCCCGATTTTGCCCATTAACGAACTTGATCGAGATTTTATGCCCCTTGATTTTATGTATCAGTTCGCAAGAGATTGCTGCAGAATTGTGAAAGTTATCGTGTCCAGAAGAAAGTGATATATATAGATAGATACATAGATAGATAGGTAGATAGATAGATAGATAGATAGATAGATAGATAGATAGATAGATAACGTTTTTTACTGAGGGTGGTTTTGGGCTCTAGGGGTCATGATCGGTGTAGATCTGCAAAAAATTTTCATAAATTCAAACATAGGAACGATCCCAATAGGTAGTATTTCATACGAAATCTACCTAAAATACTGCGTTAGTGCCAGAAAAAGTCAGATTTGGAGATGGGGGAGTGATGGTCTATGCTGGCATCACCATTAACGGGCATACTGACCTTCATATCACTTAATATGGAGCTCTGACCTGTCAGCGGTATAGAGGTGAGATTCTCAGACATATTCAAGGCTATCGCGCGGCAGCAATTGGAGACTTCATGTTAATGGACGAAAATTGAAGGCTGCATCGTGCTTACTTGTTGAATGATTTCCTTTTCGAGGAAAGTATCATACGAATAGAATAGCCAGCGTGTTTCTTGGATATGAATCTATCAAAGCATGCATGGGACAATCTAGGCAGAAGAGTTTCTGGCCGCCTACCACCCCATACAAGCTCTCCAAGTTCGGGGAAGAGGTCTTCCAGAGGAATGGGACAGAATAACCCAGTTTCTCATGAATAGCCTCTTTAACTCCATACCTCAATGGGGTTCAACGTTGTTGGCCGTCCGTAAACTCCATACCACCTACTAAAAACGATTTTCTTTGAGGGATACACCTTTTTTAAATCATTTTTTTCTCATATGAACAAATTGTGTTTTTTCCTTTTATACTCAAATGATCAATGAAATGCATTTTTTCTGTCAAACATGTGTATTTTTCCCCAATATACCCTACCACATATGTCGATCATGTATCAATCATCTAAACAATTCCCAAGCCGCAAATAATTCCACGACCTCAATATACTTTAATTTTTCGAACAATATATATACAGTCGAAGTCCGTTAATATGTGAAGAAAAAGACTTATATAAGTCCTTGTATTAGCGGTTATTGGTAATACCCGAGAAGATATTAAAAACAAAAACAAATTATTTACCTTATTATTACTATTAATTACACTAATTATATCAAGGCTAAAATTAACATACGATACACCATAAAGCTTCCGGAAAAACTGGGCGAAAATTTCAAAAGTCATTGCAATTTTTGAGCAATTGATTTCACAGATCCTTTCCATTTTAATGATGAAATGTGAATAAAGTTGATTAATATGTCCCTGGGTGCTGAAAATAAGAAACAAATACGAGTGTTCTTTTATGCTCGTGTCTTTCCATCCTTTTCGAAGTTCGAAATTTTGACTGGCTATTGGTTAATTAGACAAAAATTTTCATTTTGACAGACATTTGTAATGCCGAATTATGATAGAAGAGAGATAACAGAGTTAGATAAAAAAGGGATTTTTCTTAATTCTATACTACCTTCCATGGACAATCACATTAAAATGGAAAGATCATTCTTTTACATTGATTGTCGCATTTTCCAGACAGTTGTAATTTAGAAATACTATTGATGCGAGAAAATAGTGTTAGATAATAAAGAAATGTCTTTTCTAATTATTCTCCACAGTCCGTCGAAAATCACATTAAAATGGATAGATTATTCCTTTGCATTTCTTGTTGCATTTTACAGACAGTTGTAATCTAGAAATACTATATATGAGAGAGAACAGTACTAGATAATATAGGGATGTATTTCCTAATTCAACTCTACCTTCCTCCGAAAGTTTTACTAAAATGGGCAGAACATTTCTTTGCATTTCTTGTTGCATTTTACATACAGCTGTATTCTAAAAAATATTATTGATGCGAGAGAACAGTATAAGAAATTAAAGGGATTTCATTCCTAATTCTGCTTTACCTTCTGTGGAAAATCACATTAAAATTGGCAGATATTTAGCTAGTATAAGCATTAATTGTGATTTTGTAGCTCGTACAAAGAGTGAAAATCTTAATATGGCTTAAATTATGAACCTTTCATAACCTACAAATTGTACGTTTTAACCGTGTTCTCCCTTCTCCCTTTAATCGTGTACTTAATGAACATGTTCGATTGTATATATACTTTTAAAACGACATTATTTTACAATTAAACTTTTAAAATTATTTATGAAAGAATATCAGATTTAAAAGCGAAAAAAATTAAAATACAGTAAAATTAGTGAAAATTAAACTGTCTATGAAGGAATCCTGAGTCAAACGGAAAAATGTGTTGATTCATACGAAATGAATATAATAATACCTAGGAAAAGAATAGCCTGCATTTACACCTCGAATGAAGGGAACTTGTCTAAAACGCCTTTTTTTCTTTCCTATGTGATTCCGTCTTAGTAGATTTTACTCTATCTATAGTATTTTTCAGATTATCCAATACATGGAATATGAATTAACGATATTTCATGACAAGTGTAACATTTACATACAAATAGAGAATCATAAAAAAGAAATATCACAGACTCTGGTTCTCCTTTAGAAATGAAGTTTATAAACATGAAAAAAAGAAAATCTATTATAAGTATTTTTGTTCTCCTCCATACGAAAAAAATTTTAATCATATCAATGTAAAAAGTTATGATTTCTAGAAATTCAGTCAGGCACGGCCGGGCCGGGACCGGGATAAGATTTTAACGTTTTTTTACTTTCTTCTATCTTTACAAGAAGAAAGTATTGGATTCATGAAAATTTTCGAATTCCGGTTTTTTGACGGATTTACACGTTTTAGGGGTCAGAGATTCCAAAAAACATGTTTTTACAAAATGTCTGTCTGTGACTCTGTGAGTCTGTCTGTCTGTCTGTCTGTCAATGTGTATGTGACACAAATTTTGTGGGCGCTCTATCTCAAGAACTAATGCACGGAATTTAATAAAAATTGATATTCAGTTAGTCCCTAATACAAATTGATGCTGATTAGTTTTTGGTGTAAATCGCTCAACAGGTGGCGCTGCTATGCTGCATTTTTCACGATTTCCGCAATAGCTCTATCTCAAGAACTAATGCACAGATTTCGATCAAACTTCAGATTTAGTTAGTCCTTGATATGAATTGATGATGATTACGTTTTGGTGTAAATCGCCCAACAGGTGGCGCTGTCATGATGAATTTTGCAGGATTTACACAATTTCCCCAATAGCTCTATCTTAAGAACTAACGCATGGATTTTCATCAAATTTCAGATTCCGTTAGTCCTTGATATGTGCTACTGATTATGTGTTGGTGTAAATCACCCAACACGTGGCGCTTCTCTGCTGCCTTTTTCACGATTGCCTCAATAACTCTATCAATAGAACAAATGGACGAATTTTCATCTAACTTCAGATTTAGTTGTATGTTGACACAAGTTGTTGTTAATTAGGTTTTGGTGTTAATCACCCAATAGGTGGCACTGCTATGCAGGAATTTTCACGATTTTCTTTATTGCTCTATCTCAAAAACTAATGTACGGATTTTCTCCAAACTTCAGATTCAGTCAGATGTTGACATAAATTGTTGCTGATTAGGATTTGGTATTAATCACCCAATAGGTGGCGCTGCTAGGCAGCATTTTTCTGAATTTAGACGATTTCAGCGATAGTCATATCTCAAGAACTAACGTACGGAATTTCATATCGTTAGAATCCTCATGAGATGCATAGATTGCCATTTAATTTTGGCAGTGTGATAGCGGATTTTGAAGTATTAACATGTATGAGATAGAAGAAAGTTTTGGGATTGGTATATCCGACTAATTTCGGGATGGGACGAACTTTTTTTCATATGGATCGACTCGGGACCGGACCTAGATATTTAGACCCGTGCAGACATCTAGTGTTGACCTGCAGCATATTTTGAATGCAAGTTTAACGTAAATTCTATACAGGGTGGTTTTATGTCCGAAGGAGAGCACTGTCTTAAATGGACTTTTAATAACGTACAATTTGTGGATGATCCCTTTTCTGCATTAAAAATAAGTCAATAGCTCATCACTCAGAGGCATCAGGGGATGATAAATGGCGTAAGGCGCGAATTTTGAATTTTTTACATGTCTGAGAGTTTTGCAGATATCCACATGAATATTTCTGTGTTTAATTCAGTAATGGATAAGAAAAATTTTCCTAATTGGATCTTTTACTCTATGTGGACCGTATAAAAATTTAGTTTTTGCATTTTCCAAAAAGAGACACCCCATGGAGTTGCAACTTATGTCATTAAATTGTACACCTTTCATTTATGAAACTTTGCTATTGAAAGCATGTGTCTTGGAGTAATATTTAAAGAAATAGCCCATTGTTTCTATCTTTATGAATCACCCTGTATATTATTATATAATACATATTGAAATCAAATAAAAGTACTGAATGCTTACTCGTAAATAGCTTTCTGAGTATTTTTTTAAGCTTTCGAAGCACAAACTGAATTTAAATTTATCTGGAGTAAAATACTTTTATTGGCTAAAAAAAAATAGGAAAATTTTGCGTATGAGTTTAAAAACTATAGTATTCGAAGTGATTTTTTACTTTTATATTTTACGATACCACCTGTTACATAAACACTCGAATAAACATTTTTAATATCTATAAAATACAAATATGGCATATACTATTACAGCATTTTCCACTTAAGTTACTGTTATAATTCAGATATAGACATTTATAATAACAGTCAATTAGTTTAAGTTCTAATGTCTTGGGATTAAAGCACTTATTTTTGGAATTACATTTAATGGATTTTTCATAGCATTTATCAAATTGATAAAATTACTAATATAACCATAACATGGCAAAGATTTCTGTTTTCCGACTGCACATTGTAATTAAGTCTTTCTTTACAGTATTGTAAATTCAGTTAACAGCTTTAAGATTTTCGATGATATATTTCATTTCAGGCATTACATAAGGATAAGTAATGTTAAATTAATAAGATGTGTAATGGAAAATCGTTTTAATATAATTGCAGATAAAAGAGATTCCGGAACTTGCAGATAATCCGTAAATAAATCTTAGATATGCAATTTAATTAAAATACTAATATTATGATTTAACATAAAATGGGCATTTTCGAAACACAAAACAAACGTGAATTAATAATGAAATGGGTATTAGATAATGATAGACTTTACATTTTGAAATGACTCTTTAAGGAAATCTTATCCCTAGATAAGAAATGAAATTTTTTAATGTTTATTGTTGCTGTAAATAATCTGTATCAAAGTAAACAACGTTTGAATCAATCACCAATTAAGCTAATATAAATATATTGTAAATAACCGAATAAATTTACTTAACACTAGAATGGACAAGGCGGTCATTTAGACCCTAAAAGCATTTTAACCTCGCATATCTCTGTTTTGCTTCCACCGTCTGCTGCGATATTTTTTTACTTTTCCTAAATATTCATTGGGAATAAAAAAAAAAACTACTCCAATCTACCAATCCCAAAACTTTCTTCTACCTCATGCATGTTAAAACTTGAAAATTCGCTATCACACTGCCATAATTAAGTGGCAATCTATTCCCATCTTGAGGATTCCATAGATATGAAATTCCGTACATTAGTTCTTGAGATATGGCTATCTCTGAAATCGTGTAAATCCAGCAAAATTCAGCCTAGCAGCGCCACCAATTGGGTGCTTTACACCAAAACCTATGTTAAACAAAAATCACCAAGCAACCACTTACGTCAAAGTATAACTGAATCTGAAGTTTGGGGAAAATCCGTGCATTAGTTTTTGAGATAGTTATTGCGAAAAAAATGAAAATTCCAGCATAGCAGCGCCACCTATTGGACGATTAACACCAAAACTTAATCAGCAACAACTTGTGTTAACATCTAAATAAATCTAAAGTTAGATGAAAATTCGTGCATTAGTTTTTGATATAGAGCTATTACGGGAGTCGTGCAAAATGCAGCACAGCAGCGCCACCTGTTGAGCGATTTACACTAACACATAATCAGCATCAAGTCATATCAAGGACTAACTGAATATAAAATTTGATGAAAATCCGTGCATTAATTCTTGAGATAGATCCATTGCGAAAAACGTAAAAAATGCAGCATAGTACCGCCACCGTTTGAGCGATTTACATCAACACGTAATCAGCATCAAGTCATATCATGGACTAACTGAATCTGAAGTTTCATGAAAATCCGTGCTTTAGTTCTTGAGATAGAGCCATTGCAGAAATCGTAAAAAATGCAAAATATCAGCGCCACCTGTTAAGCAATTTACACCAACACGTATTCAGCATCAAGTCATATCATGGAATAACTGAATCTGAAGTTTCATGAGAATCCGTGAGTTAGTTCTTGAGATAGAGCCATTTCGGAAATCGTAAAAAATGCAGTATAGCAGCGCCACCTGTAGAGCGATTTGAACCAAAAACTAATCAGCATCAATTTGTAACAGGGGCTAATTGAATATGAATTTTTATTAAATTCAGTGCTTTAGTTCTTGAGATAGAGCGCCGACAAAATTTGTGTCACACACAGCCACACAGACAGCAGACTGACAGACAGACTGACAGACAGACTCGCAGACAGACATTCTCTAAAAACATGTTTTTGGGGTTTTCTGACCCCTAAAACGTGTAAATCCGTCTAAAACCGGAATTCGAAAATTTTCATGAATCCAATACTTTCTTCTTGTAAAGATAGAAGAAAGTGAATATCCATTCAAATGTTGTTGTTAGTTTTTGAAAAAAAAGAAAAAAATATATATATACCTAGAACGTCCAAAAACGGTCAAAATGACCGGCGTCTGATACAGTGTTGAATTCAAACATTTGTTTTCCTGGAGGGATTTCTGTGGGTCTGAGGGGGGCATTATGGAGTTCCGGGAGGGTAAATGGCACTTTTTGACCATTGAAAGCACAAAATCTCAAACCTTCCATGGGAACATCTCACATCTCCAGGTAGAAATCCCCCCCCCCCCCCACCGGAGCGCTTCATTATTTTCATCTCCTGAACTCAACACTTGTCAGATCAGGTAAAATCATTATTTTCATCTTATAAAAGAGGTTTTTATACAAAGAACGTATAGATGTTGGGGGAGAAGCCTTCTAAACAGCTGGTTTATTCCGGTTTCTTCGAAAGACACCAGTCTCTGTTGCTTCCGCGCATGCTCCGATGGCAGAAATACCCAGAAAAGTGTTTGAATAAGTGATCGCATTATTAGTGAAGCAATACTTGATTTGTTACCTCCGTTTGAAAATGTTATAAACAGATATTTTGATATGAACAGATATTATATCTATTTGATATATTTTTATCGACAAATCTATTGATATTGATATACACTGCTCAAAACAATTAAAGGACATTTGAAGTTTTATATAAAATAAAGATATAAACGAAAATTTTTTTTTGCCGAAAATAGAAGAAGAGAATCACAAATGCAAATTTTTCTGGTTTTCAAACTGTGGAGTATGCAAATTTTGAGTTCGACGTCAAAAACGTCGCTTCAGCGGCAGCGAATGAAATTTGACTTTCAACTGGATAAAAGAGAATGAAGAGAAGGATGATCGGCATTCAGTGATTGCTTTGTTTCGATGAGTACGATGTCTCAGCGAAGTCATTTGACAGATTCAGAAGCTTTGAGAATTGTTGGTAGGTTAGAAGGGGGCCAAACTCAAGCCGAAGTAGCGCAAGCCATTGGAGTGTCACAAAGTGTCATTTCCAGGATCTGGAACCGTTTTTTGGAGAGTGGATGTGCAGGGCGAAGACCAGGGCGAGGTCGTAGACGGGCAACAACGCCCAATGAAGATCGGTATTTAGCGTTAACAGCTCGGAGACACCGAACCATGAATGCTACTCTTCTCCAACAACACCTTCGCTCGGCTACAGGCACCACGATTTCAACTCAGACTATCCGAAACCGGCTCCATGCTGTAGGTCTGTATGCTCGCCGACCGATGGTATGTGTTAGATTAACATCAAGGCATCGTCGCGACCGCAGTGAGTGGGCAACCAAGCATGTCAACTGGAGGAGAAATGGATGGAGCAATATTCTGTTTTCTGACGAGTCCCGTTTTTCTGTGCATCCGGATAATAGGCGTATTTTCATCTGGAGGGACCGTGGCAGTAGGAATAATCCTGCGTTTGTGCACGAAAGTGTCAGATTTGGCGGTGGAGGAGTGTTGGTGTATGGCGGCATCTCCATTGACGGGCGCACTGACCTCTACATCATTCGAGATGGAGCTCTGACTGGTCGCCGATATAGGGATGAGATCCTCAGACCTATTGTAGTCCCTTACGCTGCAGCAATCTGAGATAACATCATTTTAATGGACGATAACTGCAGGCCACATCGTGCAAACCTGGTGGAGGATTTCCTTTACGAGGAAAGAATCGTTCGAATGGAATGGCCAGCGTGCTCTCCAGACATGAATCCAATCGAGCACGTTTGGGACGCTCTAGGAAGACGAGTTTCTGGCCGCCAACAACCCCCACAAACTCTCCAAGAACTGGAAAGAGCTCTTCTGGAAGAGTGGGGCAGAATACCCCAACTCGTCATTAATAGCCTCATTGAGTCCATGCCTCAAAGGTGTTCAACGTTGCTGGCCGCCCGTGGAAACCATACCCCCTACTGAAAATGATTTTCTTTGAAGAAAACACCTTTCCTTATTCTTTTTTTTCTCATATGCACAAATTGTGTTTTTTTCCTTTAGTACACAAATGCGCAATAAAATGCATTTTTTTCTGCCAAACATGTGTAATTTATTCTCATATAACCTATTATGTTTGTCGACCATGTATCAATAAGCTAAATAGTTTACCAGATACAAAATCCACCTAAAACTGCAATATCCTTTAATTGTTTTGAGCAGCGTATATACTGTCTATTTCATTTATTTTGATTTCAAAATACATGAAATAGAAAATCCGCAAAATATTTCATCTTTCTCGTTCTGATAATGAAACAGATGAAGAAGTTATTCAAGGACGTAGTCGTGGAAGAAGAAAAAATCAACAAACTAATAGTTATGAAAATAATTCTGCAGAAGTAATATCTGCAGATGGAACCATATGGAAGAACATATCGCAAAATACTTCCGGAAGACAGTCAATTCATAATGTTTTTCTTGAAAACGCTGGACCTCACCTTCTGCTAAAAGAAAAATTATCTTTGATAATGCAAGCAGTGCTTGTCACCTTTTTCTAACTGAAAAGAGTTTGAAACACATACAATATTGTACAGAAACTGAAGCAGTACGGAGAGTTGGAGATAATTGGAAACAACATTCATTAGATAAACTTGATGCTTTTATTTCGTTACTGTATGTGCGGGGTGCTTTGCATGCAAAAAGACATTCGATCGATGCCTTGTGGTCTAAAAAATAGGGGAGCAGATATTTTAACGAAACTATGTCACAGAAAAGATTTAAAGAAATTATTCGATACTTGCGATCTGATGTCAAATCGACTAGATCACAACGGTTGCAAAATGACAAATTCGCTCTTGTTTCGGTAGTTTGGAACAATTTTATTGAAAACTGTCTATCGTGTTACAAACCTGGTGCAATCATCACTGTTGATGAGCAGTTATTTTCAACCAAAGCAATGTCCAAATTTATTCAGTATATGCCGCAAAAGCCTGACAAATTTGGGATAACATTTTGGTTAGCTGTTGATTTATCAACGAAGTTTGTTCTGATTGGTTTCTATACGTAGGAAAAGAAGAAATGCGGCCACTTCATGTAACAGTTGGAGAACACGAAGTGTATCATTTGATGGAACCCTTTTATAACAGTGGGAGAAATGTTATAACTGACAATTATTTTACAACACTGAATCTGGCAAACATTTTGAAGAGAAATTGCCTAAGTTTGGTGGGAACAATAAACAGAGTAAAAAAAAGAGATGCCATATAACTTAAAAAAAAAAAAACATATAACTAAAAAAAAGATGAGCACTATTCTAGCAAAATAATTTCACATGAAGATATTATTTTAATATCATTTCAATGCAAATAAAAATAAAAATGTGCTTTTGCTAAGTTCATTGCTTAAAAATTTGAGTGTATCAGATAAGAAAAAGAAGACTCCGGAGGTTATACAATTCTACAATTCTACTAATTACGGTGTTGATGTTTTGGATCAAATGTCCCGAAAATACTCTATGAAATCTTCTTCCAGACGATTGGCAGTGCATGTTTTTTTCAACATATTTGCTCTATCTGCAATAAATTCATGGGTGATATACAAAGAAACATTTGACTCAAACATCAGTCGCCGGGAATATATTTTGAAAATATCTGATGAACCTCGTAAAAACTATATTGATCGAAACAGGTTGTATGATGACAATCAAATCAAAATGCTTCCCTGAATTCAAAACTGAAAACGAAAGCAGTGTCAAATACTCAAAAACTTTAAAGAAAATAAAATTTCCAAACAGTGTACAAGATGCCAGAAAAACGTTTGCGGGCCATGCATGTTAAAAGAAATTATAGTATCCGTCTGCTTTGCTTGCGAAATAAACTGAGGTATGTTACATTTTTCAGTATAATATGTTTTCAAATCTATTAATAAAATTACTGACTTTGAAAAAATATATAAATATTATGTTTATAATTATAAAAAAATATGACACTTACATTATCTAATTTCAGGATTCTATATCATTAATATTGACTAAGAAGTGTAAAAAAAATGTAAACTGTTTTATTTTTTTGAAAAATATTTTTAATATGTAAGTCTTTTTTGTAGTTTGTCATTAAACTTGATTCCTGGAAAGGATTTTTTAACATTATTTTAGTTAAAATTACATTTTGTTTAGTTTTTTCGAATGAGCTGTCAAAATGACTGTTCACGGCCGTTCTAGGTATATTGAAAACGCGGCCGTCATAGTGATAATGTTTTTAGGTGCTATTTGTTATTTTACGAATAAGTGCAAGAATGTTATGAAGTTCATTTTTAGAGTAACGTCCCTAAAATATAAAAACGGAACCATTATCAGACCACTCCTGTGCATGTCTGTCTGTCTGCAACAGGCATTTTACTAGTAAGCTATGGAACGTGGAAAGTTCAAATTTGCGGAAGTAATAAAGACTATTGGCCCACATATTTACAGATTATTAAACATTCACAAATATATATAAGAAAAATTTAGAGGGACTAATTAAGTTACTTGAAAAAAAATATATGTCCTTTGTATATCGCTTGGGGTATCATGTGAAAGCTTTCGTAACGCTGAGCCAAACACTTTTTCCTTTTAATTTTAGGTATTGTATTTTCAAAGGAACGTCGAAAATGTAGTGCAAAAACATGTCTTCCCCCTTCTATTTCCGAATCTACTGAAACCAAAATTATGAAACAAATAGAGGTAGTAGACGTTAATTTAAACCTTGCGGGATAACCATAGCGATTACCCTAGGTCACATAATTTTTATATATAATATACGGAAACTTACTTGAATTATTTTGTACAGCCCTGTATGTTACCAATAGATACCGCACTTATTAAGCTAAAATTTAATTAAGTCTGAAACGTGGTTAAAACTACTAAAATGATACTTCCACACATTATTATCCCTGGCAGGTCATGTATTCAGTTCTTTGCGTGGCCCAGTATATGTTACATTTATATTATATAAACATCTTTTAGTGTACTAAATATAGTTCAGCTTGAAAGAGCATAAAAGCCTCTTTTAAGCCATTCACGCTGATACTCCACAAAGCTTACAAACTCTTTTGTGTAGCCTTGTATATGATCTACATCAGTTATACACACCGCATTGTAAGTTAAGGTTTAATTAAACTTAAAAACGCATGTCATAAACAAAATCACACTTACAGCACTTATCGCTAATAGAAAGATGCAGTACTGTATTCGAATTTTTTGTGTTTCCCTGTAAATGAACGATAAATGCTATGCATATCATGTTATACAACGAGTATTTTGTAGTAAGCCTCAGTAATGTTGTATATCAATTTCATTCTATTTGATGTAGTATAAGAGAAGTAAAATACGCTGCAAACTGCTTATCCCCTGACACTATTATGTAAAGGAATTCATTTGCGGGGCCCTATAAATGAATAATAAGTTCTTTGGATTCCATATTGTCTAGAATGCGTAGTTAAATGCACTTCATAGATGCATATCAATTTCATTATATTTGAAATGGCCAACATCATTAAAATAAACTTGAAGCAATTTTTCTCATTGATCGTATCTCATGCATCGGGATATTTTTGACTGTCCCTGTAGATGAACATTAAATTCTACACAATTTATTTTCAATAGCGATCGTGCTATTGTTAACGTCAAAAACATACAAAAAATTCAAGGGGATTCGATTTTGGGAGTGTTAGAACTCGGACAGTCTGAAGACAATCCAAATTCACAAACACTTTTAAACTATGTTGGAAAGTGTTAAATACTATTATAATATTTTAAATTATTACAGCAACATTATAAGAAAACAATAAATTAACACATTTTATCATTAAAATGTTGTTCTGTTTTTAAAAGTTATATTTTAAGTTATTTAAATAACAAAGCATTTAAGTGGCCGACAGTAATGGCCGAACACTAGAATTGAGTGGCCGACTACTAGACTTTTGCTACTTTTAAGTTTAACTTTTTATAAATAAAAGCTATAATCAGTTTTTTAAAAAACAATTGCTGAAACAGTACAAGAAAAGTGTACATTAACATGTGTCACTGTTAAAAATGTTATATTGCTTTTTAAAATTACGCTTTGAGCTATACACTTAAAGAAAACGCTTAAGTGGCCGACTATTGGTGCTTTTACCCTATGAATTCTAAAAAATGAATAAGGTTTTGAAGAAAATATTTCAGTGAGCAACATAGTAAACAAAAATAAGATTTACATACTTTTGCAGGATGACAATTCCACAGTGTCAAGGTGAAGGCGACTTAAAAAAAAATAAATATAAAAAATACACAAATGCTGCCTGCAGCTTTGGTACAAGTAAAAAAATAAAATAAAATAAACAGTCAGTCTTCGCATTTGACAATCCAGTCTAGCTAGCATAGATGAGATTTTTTTACAATGGTAAAGGCATCCTAAATAAAAATGGTGATTAGTTTATATTTTATAGTGTTTATGACTGCGAGGACGAAGATCATAATTTTTTTACTTTGAGTAGATTTATTTAGAACTGTAGTGGAAGTTTTACTACCAGATGTTTGAGAGTGCACTGAATTATGTAAATGCAAAGATGTTTGTTGGCACTTTGAAGTGGTGTGAATTTGAGGAGAATCGCAATTATTAGTATGAGTAGGCATTAGGGTGGAACTAAAAAACGAAGTTTTGAATTTTATATTCTAATAGTGATTATTTTTTTCCTTTTTAACTCCATAAAAAGAAAATATTTTTCTTTTAATTTTAAAATGATATTTTCCGGTTCCTCAAAGCGCCTGATTTTCCATAAAAAACGAAAAAAAGCCAATAATTGCATGAAAAGTTTTTTAAGCTTATTGTTAAATTTATATTTTGCAAAATTAAATTAATTAAGTGTTAATGTCCTGTAATAAGGAGAATAATTTACTTTGAGTGCCTTAGAAAAGTTAGCCCCACTTATTTGACTTTTGTAGAAGCCAGCGTCATGGGCGTCGGCTTTCATTGCCACTGATTTATTTGACTGCGACACATAGCAAGTTAGTCCGATTTAACGTGTGTTAACAGTTTCTTTAATTATTTTTCAATAAACATTCGGTGTTGAAAGTGACAAAGTCTGTTAACGTAACTAAATCTAGATAAATGTTGAAGTGTCCTGTATTTCGTGAACCAAAACAATTAACATTAGACTGTCATCTTTGATGAACATATGAAGATGTTATGAAACATTATTTTGGGGTTCAATTTAACTTAAAATCTGACAGCTGAAATCTGGTACAAGCTATTTCTAAAATATCTAAAGCTGTTGATGATACAATTAAAAGTGTATTGCTGAGACCTTCAATTCCAACGGTTTCTGATACACAAATCATAAAAAATGATTAGAGACTAGCGCGAGAAATGTCAAAATTTGAAGAAAAATATTAAGATTAGAAAGAATAATCCCACATCCAATATAAAATTGCAAAACGTTAGGTAATCCTGCAAAAAACATTTCTTTGTGTAAAAGCATTAAATATTATCGTCTATCAGAACAAGAACATCACTTTCTCAAAGACCAAAGAGAGATGGGGTGGTGGCAAAAGGATCAATAGATATAAAAACTACAAAAAATGTGTAGCAAGACTGGAAAAGGAAATATCAAGGAAAAAAGTTATTTTAAACAACAACAAAAAAAAAAATGATGTTTTGATTGAATGATCGGCAAGTGTAAAAAATAGTTCGGAAGGAAATAGTTCAATCGGTTGTTTTTCTAAACCCGAATTTGATAATCAACAAGGTGAAAGAACCGGAGTATTAGACAGAACTGCAAATATTATTGCAAATGGCACCTTAGAAGATATGGGTATTTCTGACGATAATAAAGAAAAGGTAACTGAAAGAAGGACTTGAAGATTACAAAGAGAAAAGAAAAGGAAGAATTTGAAAGAACAGGAGAGACAAAATCAGTTAATTTTAGAAGGTTAGCATTTTGATGGCACAAAGGATAACACTATGACAACTGAAGCAGAGGTTAAAAAAGTATAACTGAGAATCATTAAAGACGAACACCTGGTCTCAGTTCAAAAACCAGGATAAAAATATATTGGTCATATTTCATTGACATCTTCTTCTTATATTAATATAGCCACCGCAATTTTGGTGTATTTTCAAACTAATAATACAGACATTTCAAGTTTGAAAGTTATTGGGTGAAAGAGAAACGCCTTTAATGCAGGATGCAAATCTGGAATTGTTAAAACATCGGAAGCAATACCCTAAAAATTTTATAATGGATAATGTGATTATTACATGAAAATGAACTTTTTTCTGAGATACTTATTTCAACGTCTTGGTGGAAAAACTACAGGTACAAAATGATTTTCTGGACCGGTAGGAAAGCGACTTGAAAAAATGCGAACATATTGAAATTATAGACTATAAAAACATTGATCCTATCTAGACAGACTGATCGGATGAAGAACTTAAAAAAAGTACAAACAGGGGATGCACCTGAATTTTAGATTTTTCTTGTCATACTCACACAGTGGAAACGTGTGTCAAAATTGTCCTAAGAGCTGCGTCAACCGTCTTTAAATATTAAGGAAAAGATGGTTTAATTTTGGGAAAGTTGAATTCCCACAATGTAATGACAAAGTTTGCTTAAAAAGACAGTAGGTTGAATGTCTCAATTGAATTAATCCATAACAAAGGAAGGTAAGGAGGGTGGAAGTCGATATTTAACCACCTCCTCGTGGTAACTTCTGGATAGTATTTGCTAAATAAAAGTAGATATGAGCTAACAGCTAAGTTATTTACTTTAAGTTACTTTATACTGAAATTTCAAAACTTTGACCTCCTTGAGGAACCGGAAAACAACTTAATTTAAAAAAACCTTTTCAGCCAAAAGTTTAGACATCCAAAAAGGAAAAAAGTTATCACTATTACACATTAAACCAAAAAAGTTTTTTTTTTTTTTTTTACCCTATACTTAAGTTCCACCCTAGTAGGCATATGTCGTTTCACAGGAGAAGAAGATGCACTATCAACAGTCGTTTGATCATGTGTTGCACTTCTAGAAGAATCAGAAGGATGAAGCAATGCTTCATTTCTTTTCTGGAGTTTCAAGATTCTGTTAGTATGAATTAACACAGGTGATGCTTGATTATTATTGAAATCTTGAATTTGAATAAGTACAGGTGAAATTATTTTCTTTACCATATAAGGTGTACATGTACAAGGACCTTGAGTAAATTTTAAAGAATCTAGAGCAGCTGGATCTAACTTAAGATAAGCAAGTCGAAGCTGTTTAGCCAGACGATATGAAAAAATTTTAACTGACTCATTAGAATCCAATTTTAAATTCTGAAGAGACTTCGGAGTGTCAGATTTTTTACTTGGCAGAAAATAGTTAATAAATTCATTTCGAATGGCTTGAAGGTTAGAATTTTTGAATTAAAATTGTGTTTCGAGAAAGAAATGTAATGCAGTACCCTGTAACTTTGACTTGAAAAGAACAAAAAGTTCTTTTTCAGAGTAATTATATAATTCTTGCAAATCTGATAACTGGTCGAAGAAAAATTCGACCGTCTGAGGATTTCCATCAAATGGTTGAATACAGAGGTTTAAATTTGCTTTTGGAGGGATGGTGATAAATTTCAAAACAATTTTGAACAAATTTCAAAATAAATCCGAATAAATTTTAAAATAATGTGGTGAAGTAAAAAAAAAAAAAAAAAAATCTCATATGAAGTCACCTTTTAAAAATAATGTCAATTCAACAGAATAATGTAATAATTGTTCTCGAAATATTATCAAAACAAAATGGCATCAATAAATCAATCATTTACTTATAAGTAAGAAAACTATTTTTCTTAACTCATCTTTTTTGTAAATAACATCATAAGCAATCATTTTTCCTTAATAATAAACTGTAAATATTCCATGAATTCTTTCTCTTTTTTTTTAGAAAGATTGTATAAAAATTTAAGGAAGCCACTTTTTCTAAATATCAAATATTTCAATAATAATACACTAAAGCAAATTTTTATATCAAAATATAACTTAATAACTGTCATGTCATAAAGGTTTCTAAAGGTTCACGGTACCAGGAAAGATTAGCTGTTGTGATTGGATTAAAAATGTAGAAATCATTTTTTAGGATCGATCGTATAGTGTTATAACATTTTGTTGCGGCCACAAAGGACCACATTGACATAACAGTCATTATTTAAAAAAAATCTGAATTTACTTGTCATACATTTAGTAATAGAGAGCAAAAAAAAAAATAAAAGGTAAAAGCATTACCTGCATTGAAACGAAAGAACAGAAAATGATGGAAACATTTGCAGAAAGGAAATAAACAGATGACAAATCTTCCTTGAAATTTTTTTATTTATGAAGCAATTTTTCTTGCAGAACATAGCGCATTATCGTAAAGTACACCAGTTATTTTTTTAGATGTACCTTTTTATGATGAACACATATGATCTACGTTTATTCTATATTCTTACTAAAGAAAATAAAATAATTTTTTCCCTCGGGGAGTGTGGAGGCACAGGCATTTAGATGATTTTTTAGCATCATAATTCTACGACTCGAAATAAAAGCATCATTTGAATAAAATAATAATAATGCCGTCAACAGAATTTTGTCCACATCTTACTAAAGAATCAGAAGTAACTGATCAAAGAATCTTGCCACAAAAAGAAAAAGACGAAACTATGCAGCCGATTACACAATCTTAAAGAAATATTATTGCACTTTTAATATTTCTTACTGTAGATACGAAATCCGTTTATTATTTTTTTGTAGAAGGGGAAGAGGCATCCACCCATTCTCTGCGTTCGTTGATAGAACACTCATGCAGGCGCGGACATAATTCTTCAAAGAACGGCAAAAAGGGCAGCCATTATGCATTGAAGTTCCAACTCAACTGAATGCGCACGAGCTCTCCGAAAAGAGGAGTAAAGGGGTTTGCTATAATCCTTGAAACACGGCAACTTTGGCGGAACGAACATACAGGCGCCCTGCATTGGCATAAAATGCAATGCTAAAGTATATAAAAAACTGCTTTAAAAAAGGAAATTTGATAGATTTCACTGAGATAAGATGCCAAACAGTAGTAAAGAGTTACGAATTTTGAAATTACGAATTAAACTGATTTAAATATTATTGGCTAAGGGGTGGAGCTACAAAAGGAAATGACTTCACAAATAGAAAGATATGGAACTTTCCAGATAATTCTTTTACCGGAAGAACAGATTTCAAAACGACGTTTATGATTTTAAAATGAAGGAAATGCTATGCCAGAAAGAAAAACTTACAGGGGAAGGTTGAAAAAAAGGGAATTAAAATAATTTTGGAATGCGAATATTAAAATTAAATGAATACAAGATTAATAAAAATATTTTCTAAATGAAATTAAATAAAAAAATATGGCAGTTGTTCTAAGTAACCACGACAGCGTGGGCAATAAAAGGTTGGGTATCAGTGGTTTCGACTATCCTTGTTTAACGATTTAGCCGAATTTCAAGTACTTTCGAAGTTATTAAAACATTTATCGCAACGCGTACGTTGTATTACACTGTTTTAGAGCACTAAAACCTTATTTTATACAAAATGAATTTTTTAAAAATAGGGTGGGATCAGAACAGAAAAACTATTTTACCTGAAGTGCTATTTTTTTTAAAATTAAAGGTGATGTAATTTGTTGGAGTTTTTACCGCTTTCAGCCATTTTTTATAATAAAATAAATATTTTTTTAATCATGCTAAAGTGCGAAAAATGCAGCCAGAAATACACATTTTCTAAAAATTGTTGTCAATTTGTTTATTTTCAGGTTTTTGGTCAATAGGTGGTGATTAAAACCCCAGACAATGTTATCAGCTTTCGTCCCCTTAACGGCAATTAACTCCGATTTGAAATACACAATTACACTCTACATGCCATCCAAATTATTAACTGGAACCACAGTGTCAATGCTTTATAAAAGTAATAATAATAAATGTTCTTCAAACGATAACAAGTAACATTAAAAAATCCAGGCTCTAAACTGTACATTCCTATTCGAGAAAAGAAAATTGCAAAAAATTCCATTTTTAATGCCTTCTAAAGGCAAAACCATCTATAAAGGAACTCAGGACTCTTAAAATTGGAAAAAATGAAAATAAAAGACCATTTTCAACATTTTATATCTTAAAAAGTATATGATTTTAAAACACAGTTATTTACCATCCATAGTCAGAGAATCAATAGAAATATTTTTACGCAACGAGAATATTTGCAATGATTCTGTGTCCCTTGATTTACCTAGAATTTGGAAAGAGATACTAAGTAATTGTAGAAACAATAGTAAAAATTAATCCACACTCGCAAATAGCCAAGTTAATTTTATTTTATTTTATGTTTTGCAATGTTTTTCAGTATGCTTGATGTCTCGTGACGTTGTTTACCATGTTGTTTTTAAATTATGTGAAAATTAATCCACGCTCGCAAATAGCTAATTTAATTTTTATTTTATTTTATGGTTGCAATATTTTCATTATGCTTCATGGCTCGTGACATTGTTTACTATATTATTGTTTTTAAGTTATGTGAAAATATTTTCTATTATGATTGATTTTGAAAATGTCGCCGATTGTGCGATGAAACGATCGTAAGTCTTAATAAAGATATTCTATCACTTTTTATAGCATTATTTAACTTAATTTGTTTATAAGTGATTATTATACATGTTTTTATAACACAGTTTTTATTGGGATGAAAGGTATAAGTATGGTATTTCATTTGATGTATTTAATAAAATTGCAAGATGCAGAATTAGCATTTATAGGGGGCTCCAAATTAACAGACATTTGACGAGCAGAAAATTGGTATAAAAGTTGGGCAGGATTGCAAAATAAATATTGCAACTAGAATGAAAATTTTGGTGCCTACTTATTCTTCAGATTGTAATAATTATCCAGGTCCTAAATAAATTTGTATTCAACGCAAGTTTATGTATTTAACATAAAGTTGAATTTAGCTAATACAAAATTTTGACAATTTAAACAGTATAATCATCTAAAAGAAACTTGAAATTCAATTTATACAGACTAAGAAGAAACTTATGTTTTGAAATTTTTATGAAAAAACATTCAAACGTTTTGAGATATCTTGTAAGTTATGCCCAAAAACGTCATTTGTAGAAAAAAAATCCAAATTTCGGAACCGTCATTTCAGTTATTACGCGGGTATAATTCTAAAAGCCGTAACTTATGTTCTAATGAGAATTTAAGGGAAACAATTATATCAAAGTGTTCAGAAAAGATAGGAGTTTAACCTCTAAAAAAGATACAATGTCGAACATTTTGAAGCTTTAAGAGTCCTGAGACCCCTTAATATTGTATCTATGTTTAATTGAGAGGCATTAAAGTGCAGGTTTCGACACATTCAAGATTAAAGTTATGTAAAGAAAAATACGAACAGAAATATTGTGATTGGTTACTCCAAAATCTATGTGAAAAGTGATTTTGTGATCGAAATTTATAACCAAAATTACTATTGTATTTACTGAGTAAAATATCAACAAACTTAAGTGCTTCGCGAAAAACAGTTGAACAGTATTTTGCGAAATTCAGACAGCAATTTAACTGTATCAGAGTTTTTCATTTACACCCGGACATTTCAATAGAGTTCCCTTTTGTGACTATAAAAAAATAAAATACTGAACGCAAGTATATGACTTTCCTATGTTTAGAAATCTATTGTTAGTTAAGAAAATAAAATTATTTGATGACAGTATTATATTTTTTATACCAGTGGCAATTTACGCCTTTTTACACTACAGGTTGTGTAGTGTACGTAAGTTTTTTAACAACATGTTTTCAAAAGTAACGACTACAAACTTACTTTTGCTACTTTGCCGCTTTCAGATTTTAACAAAGAACGGATTAAATAACAGAATAGCCACTACTTATATCTTATCTGCCGCAATATAATCATATGAATGCGATAAAACAGAAGATAATAAAATATTATGAAATATAAATTACAAAATAAAGTGTTCTGTAATTCTTAAATAATGTTAATTTAAGCATATAATACTTCTTATATATCCATCAGATCAATTTATTATTAATTGTCTCCGTTATAATGTCAAAAAATATTAAATCCTTAAAAAAGGAAAAATTCTAATAGAAAAAACGCTGTATTGAAAAATATATATAGATCGAATAAAGAATAAATATATATATATATATATATAAAATAATAATAATTTATTTGATTTGATTTCGATACCACTTGGATTTACTGTCAAGTGTTAATGGAAAATCTTTCTCGTCATACGATACATCGCTGAACGTTGCAGCTGCGTTCCTGGCATTTGCAAATTTTAGCGCCGAATAGATTTTACAAACAAGAATCAAGTTACTATTACGTGACAAGAAGAATGGGATATTTTTCTCTAAAGAAACCGTTTGCTACAAACAGCTATTTGTTTTCCTTTCGCTACTCGCTATACCACAATTTTTAAACTGTAGCGTTTTAAAAACTACCGGAAAGCAGCAAATGGTACAAATTAAAGTAATATTAAACGAACAATGTACAGTAGTTTTGATACGGGTAGCTGGGAACTTTTTTCAATCTTTCATAATTCTATATACTATTTTTTACTCAATTATACTTTTCATTTTTATCCTATTCTTTTCGTTTCCGAATCATTAATTTCAATTATACTCACTGTCATATTTATGTTCCTATTATTAAGTCTAGATGCCAGCACTAAAATCTCTCTCCCTTAATTCATGGTGAATAAATGTTCTACAGTAGGTTTGTCATATGACGTCTTGTAAGTGATGTGATTGTTTGTGAAATGAATATTAAATGTTTATATGTCTACACTGTAAATTAAAATGTCTGAAAATCAAACACTTAAGTGTCTGAAACGGAGTGTTCAATTTTCAGACATTTTAAAATGTCTGAATTTTTTCAGACACTTTTTGCGTCTGAATTTCAGACACTTCAAACGTCTTAATAGCATCCATTTTTTTTGTAAGCATCATACGTAGCCATGTTTGACCACGTTGAACCCTGGAAAAATATTTGGCTGGGGTCTTGCCCCCTCCACACGCCCTCCCCCCCTCCCTCCCGCAGCCTGATTTTTTTGGTGCTCCTAATTTTGGTATGCAATTTTCGTTAAGCTGTTTATTTAAATCTTTTACGACATTTTACTGATTATAATCAATATTTTGAACTTCAGGAATAGAACAAGATTAAAGCAAAAATATTTATCTAAATATTTGTTTTGATGATAAATATGATTTTGAATATGATTTTTTTTTTTAAATCTTATTCTACTTTAAAAGTTCAAAACATCGATTACATTCAGTACAATTTCGAAACGGATTTAAAATATAAAATTTACAAATATTGCACATTAAATTTGGTGGCACTTAAATCGTAGGGGGACGGGATACTGCTTTAATACCCATGCTTTAATCAAGAAGTTCTTTTGCAAAAAATGCAACCCTACACTATGGTTATCTAAATAGAGATGTCCGGTACTCGGGAGTATCCATTGTGGAGGTTAATGGACATTCACGAATAGCGGACACCTCTATTTAGCGAATACTTTTTTAATCCGCAAAGCACACGCATACATATTTGTATATTTTTACCTCACAAAAGCAGACATCTCCGATCATCAGACAAATTCCGCGATCCCGAAGTTTCCGCTATTAAGGGCTTTTAAGATACATGGATAAATATATACTTTTTTATAATCTTGTCCTATTCTAAAAGTTTAAAATATTTATTATACTCGGTTGAATGTCGAAAGAGATTTAAAATGTCAGATGTTCGGAAATTGCAAATAAAATCCCCCCATCTCCCCCAAAAAGGAAAATTCATATAATTTAAAAATTAGATTAAAAAAAATTATATTGACACATCGGCAATTTTACATATCTATCAGATGATAATCACAACAGCTATTTAACTATGAGTAAAAAAAAATAAAAAATAAATATTCCACTTTAATAACATTAAGAAAAAAAAATACTTCGGTATTTTGTTAAATATATTTTGTGTTTTTAATCTTGCCCTACTCTAAAAGTTCAAAACTTTCATTATAATCAGTGCAATATCGAAAAGGATTTATATCAGCTTTGCGAAAATTGAATACAAAATCCCCCTCCCCCCACCTCCCTTCCCGAAATTTTTTTTTAAATTCTTATCATTTAAAAATTAAATTAAAAAAAATTATATTGCCACATGCCACTTTAGCAAGTTTTTATGTAGATCACAGGGTAATCACAAAAGCTATTCAACTATCAATAAAAATAAATAAATAAATATCCTACATTAATAGCAAGAAGAAAAAATAACTTAGTTTCCAAGCTTCATTTGTCTTAAATATATATCTTAACAACTAATTGTCATTCTTGTAATTTTCGTATAAGTGTATATAAATACAGTTACAAAAATCACAATATTAAGTACAAAATCTATAGTTATAGCTTTTTCCTTTTTCCCATTATAAATTCCAAATTACTTTTCTACTAAAAATAATCAAAAAATCAATATTATACTTGATTTCAAATCAAATACATATGTATATTTTTACTGGCAGTTTTAAAATTAAGGAGCACATAATAGATGAATCATGACAACGTCATACGTTTTCAGGTACTTTATTTATCTTATTTTTTAATCTGCGGTTTTACGTTAGGAAGAAAGATCATTCCAAAGCTTTTTTTTTCTTTCATTGTGGTCGTTATGTGAGATAAGAATTAACCATTGAAACGAAACTGCGATTGAAAGCAAGAGAATGAATATTCAACTTAAAATGTCTCTCTTTTAGTAATATTATTACTTTAAATTTGGGAAAAAAAAATGAAAATTCAGAATATATAATTTGTAATAAAAGACAACGTCATAAGTTTAAAAATATATACTTCTAGAATTAATGGGTTTTTTCGCAAACAGATTCAAAACTAATTGAATTTCATGCAAGATTTTGTTTATACTATAAATAAAATCATAAAAGACACTAATTTCAGTACTATAAAGAAATTATGACACTTACTTCAATCGATGTTGCAAGAGGTCAGAAAAATTCCTCGATTTGAAATTTCAAAAACTACCCCAGTGAAGGAGAAGGGCTTGCATCATTTCAGTACGATATTTCATAATATATCCGACTAGCCATATTTAAAGAATGAAATGTTTCATCCTAAAAATAGGACCAGCCAGACAAAAGTTTCTTTTTTTTTGCTAGCTTCGACAGGACGAAGATGAATAACACAATATTATTGATATAAATTAATACGAATTAACACTAAGTCCATTGCACACGCTTTGTAGAATTTCCGGGTGTAATCTTCAAGCGTCGTCTACTTCTGTTCTGTGTCTATCCCGCCCTTATATGGACGACAGCTTCTAAGAGACATTTGATGTCAAGCACACACGTCAGATGCATGTGTTCAATAAATAAATAATCCAAGTGAATACGAATTTAAATCACAGAACTTCACATTCCGCGAAAAACGAATTAAAATACACGCGTACATAAAAACAAACTTCGTTTGAATTACAACGTATACCAACTTTGAACGAAGACATCTAAAACGCATGCGCGACTGGCAGTGCCCCAGTGCCCCCTGGTGGTTATTACGTCGGAAGAATCAAAACGTCTTAAATTAAGACACGTTTGAAGCAACGAAGTGTCTTAAAATAAGACGTTTGCGGATATTTTAGACACTATTCTCAGTTCATTTACACCATGATCATACTAAGACACTTATGTATCTTAAATTAAGACATCTATAATGTCTTAATTTTCAGATTAAGACACTTAAGTGTCTAAAATTCTTTTTCAGTCACATATGTGTCTAAATTTAAGACGCCTCTATTTGCAGTGTACGTGCTACCTCATCATTAAGAGTTGTGGTTGTTATTATTAATTAGTTTCTAATGATGCTATACTCACTCGCCTGTAATTAAGAGTACAGTTAGATATCTTCTCTTTTGTGTATCTTTAAGTTTTAAAAATACAGCTCATCCTAGCCAGGGCATAAAGTTGGGGTCGACTGAGAAACGCAAGGTATGGACAAATTGCAGAACTGGTCTACTGTTCTCGCCATTCCTTGCGAATCTATAGAGCTATTAAAATCTTGTTATTTTAGGATAATACGTTTAAGGATAGTAGGGTGACTGCACCAGTAGTTGATACCCCTCTAGTAGTTGATCAAATGTTTGAAATATTGCGCCATTTCATGCGGAAATGAATTTTATATATGACACTATACATAATAATTTTGTTTGAATGTTGGAGCACCTGTTGTCACATGGTTGTCAGCTGCCTGCTGTAAAAAAAAACATTTTATGATTTTTTTTTTTTTTTTTTTTTTTTTTTTTAGAAAATGTTAATTTTGTTTTTGATTAGTTGGAGACGATTACGATAAGTTAAAATAATCCACATCCATTTTGCTTATTTCAAATAATAGTTCTGTATGAATTATTGTTAATCATAGCTTAAGCATGATATTTTAAGCCATGCACGCTAATGGCGCCTGGTGCATGTAAAATCCGTCGTGGGTGCAAATTCCTCCAAGTTACCTGTGAATTATACCTCTGGAGGTGCCTTGCCAAGTGAAGGTCTCGTCACCTGATCAAGGTTCTAAATTACGAGGCCTACTTGAGTACCAAAGCGCAGGTTCAAAACAACAAGATCAAAATGTTAAGTAACCGTTTTAACTACGCTTATATCTAACCAGTGGGCACAGTCGATAGGAATAAGAACTAGGCCCTCGTCAGATTTATTGCCACTACGCGGCGATTAAGCGATCACCGCCCCGATACTAGGTATCAAACCCGTTCAGCTGGGGAGACCCGGCAAGTAGGGGGCCTGGTCATCAATTAGCAAGAAAGAAAGCATGATATTTTAAAGATTATTTTTTGATGTTTCGACTGATTTCTTCGATTGATCAACTACTGGGTAAATGGCAATTAAGAAAACTATTTACTGATAATTTTGTTGCTATTTAATTTCAGCAGACTTCATTTTTTCCAATTATAGGACATTCATTAAGGGCTGTAGCAATCATGTTAGTTTACATCTGAAACATCTAAATAAAGGAAATATAATAAAACCCCCGTAGCACCGACCATATTTGATCAACTACTGGCTCAGTCAACCTATACGTCTGTAAAACACATGTAATGCAGACTATTTTTTAACGGAAGCATATTTTATTATATTTATCGATATAGAACATATATTAATTGAAAGATTATACAGATAAGGTGAATTTAGCTATCTGAAAATCAGGCAGACAGAGTGATAGATTGTATAAATTAAAAAATCATTAGTTACGATAATGTGTTTATAGGTAAATGTGAAACAGTCATTATGTAGAATAGGTAATTTAAATTATATTTTCCTTTTCTGTAAAGCATGTGTGCAAAAAAAAAAAAAAAAAAAAAAAAAAAAAAAAAAAAAAAATCAAAATCAAAATCATTAAAAATAATTTAGAGTACATGCAGATATTTGTGAAAGAATATAAACAGTCTCTAGGTTAGTTCTTTTAGTTACATGTTTATATCCCCAAAGTTTAAGTGGGGAGCAGATTCAAAATATACAGCTTAAAAAGTAAGAAAAACAATCTAAATTGTATTTGTGAGTTTAAACGAGTTTTCTTCTTTCTTAATCGTATCATATGTATTGTATAAAAAGTTTCCTTTTTAGCGCATGAGTGTACTTCTGAAATTACTAGAAAAAAGCTACATATATATATGTGTGATTTTCACCAATGTATAGGCATTTTCTTAGAAAGATTTGTATCTACAGCAAATTTGTCAACAGATTTTCTTCGCATTAGTGGAGAGTAGCCATATTTGGACGTCGCTTTAATTGGACCATTGCCATTCTGCAGTTAATTACAGGAAGGTACTCCATCTACCGCTGAAATCCTACTCAACAGATTGACGTCACTCATGATTAGAAGAAGCAGCCGCCTACCACGTGCTGTTCTCAGACAATTTAAAAAATTCTAAAGTTAGATGTTTTGATCTAAATTTTTCCTATTAAACGTAAGTGAATATCTTAAAACTAAGGTGAGTGGTTATGTTTTCATATACATATATGAATATTGTGTGATACTGTTTATTGCGCATATTTTTCATGCAGATTTGTTTGATTTCGTTTTCGTTCATAGTCTTGAAATTAACTGTTTTAAAAAATGGTGCAGTTGCCATAATTGGGCCAATTTTAGTTGCTTAAATTGGACCAGATATGCGATCATAAATTTGAAAAGTAAGTAATGAATTTCGAGGACGGTACGCTTTGTACACTATTCTTTTTTTTTTTTTTATATTTTATAATGGATTACTATCTCCATGAGAGTTTTTTTTTATATATCTGGATTAATTTTTTATACGGTTTAGGTATATACAAACATAAAAATATTTTTCCATGTCTATGCAATAAATTTTGTCTGCAATGTTGTTTATCTTGTATAAAATTGTATTTGTTTTCTTTGAATTCTTTATTCCTGCGGCATATTTGATTTACAGAGGTGAATTCACACATTTTCCTCCTGCAGGATATTTGTGAATGAAGACTTTTTACAGTTCTGGAGGGTGGAATTATACATTTTTGTCATTAAAATGCATAAAATCGCAAACCTTGATGAAAATGTTGAAAAAGACATAGACAAACTGTCTGGAAGAAAAACACCCGTGACAGCAAAAGCTGTTAAAGATATAGGAAACAAAATGCAGACAGTAAGTTGTGAAGAAATTGATCTGCAACAAGGCTGCAGCTACAAATCCTCCCCAAAAGCAAGAAAATCATTAGAAATGTTATTTTCCTTTCTAAATTCAGTTAAATCAAAGTACAGAGGAGGCCAAAAAACAGTTGTGTTAACATCATCGCCATATAAACTAAACCTTGAAATGAAAAAAAAAAAAAAAAAAAAAAAAAAAAAAAAAAAAAAAGACAAAAAGGAAGCTTTCACAGACCAAAAGCAATTGAAACATCGAGTTTTTAAAAATAGGCCTAATGCAATTAGCAAGAAATTGATGGAAGAGAAGAACTACAAACATAATGTAAAGAAAAATTCTGTTGCAAAAAAAAAAAAAAAAAGTCTAATAATTCAGAATCTAAAAAGAAAAATATAGACAGTGATGATTGGTTTTGCCTAATTTGTAAAAAAAAAAAAAATGAAATAGCAGAAATGATTCAGTTTTCAGTTTGCCATATACGGTTCCGTGTTGTGTGCGCTGGAAAACCAAATTCATATATAAGTTTTGCATCACTCCTTACATGATATTCAAGTAACTGATAATTAGTTCCATAATTTCTGTTCTTAATTACTGATAACTTTGATTTATATTTTGAATACATTTTGATTTAAAACAATTACTCTTATTTTCTGATATTTGATTTCATTATATTTCATTGCAGTTATTTTGTTTGATTGTTTCATTAATCGCAAACTTTGCTTTTAATAAAATTAGTTATATTTCCTAGTCATTAAAACAACCTGATATTATTTGGTCCAATTTAGGAGACTGGGGGTCCAACTTAGGCGACCAGTTGCTGAATTTGGACCACTTTTGACAAATTTTTCAAATTAAAATAAAATTTAAGATTTTCAAAAAGAAATTGATCTAAATATTTATTTAGTTAATAGATGAATAGATTGACTGTGTATAATGATCTTTTGCAGATATTCCAAAAATTAAGTGAGTTACCCCTGAAAATAAGTGAAGTGGTCCAAATTCGGCTACTCTCCCCGAAGCCATTTTCATTAAGAAATTGGAATGGCTACATCATTAGAAAAAATACTCATTTTCGAAAGTTGAAAAAACAAACATTTTAAAAAATTTCATATATCGAAAAGCAAAAAAATTGCCTTGACCAGATGTAAAAGTAGTAGCATAAACATACTAGTGTCGCTCTCTATGCACCACCGGTTTTTAAATCCTACATAACATAACAAATTTTCATGATATTTTTGTTTAATGCAAAATCCAGCAGTAGTATTAAAGTAATAAACATGAAATCATTAAAAATAATAATAATAATTTAAATTATTTTAACATGGCACGGAAAATCTGATGTAAGATAAAGACATGGTCAATCTATTCGTCAGCGTATTTGAAGCTTAAAAATTAATTTCGATGCTAAAAATTAATAGTGTCTAATGTCAAACAATTGCATAATACTATACATCATATATATATATATATATATATATATATAATTAAATAAAAAAAGAAAACAAAGCACATTACAAAAATACACTGCAGCATATTTCGTACATTAGTGGCGACATACCAATAATAATAAAGAAACATAACAGAAAAAATTTCGATCTTCAACAATAAACATTGGTCGAACAGTGAATTGACTTAAGGCTAAATGAAGTGCAAATGTTATTCCTATGATTATTTTAGAATCCAGAGCTGTTTTCTCACTTAGTGCAATATTGTAAATAGAATAAAAAAGGAATTATCTCTTCTTTTTTTTTTCTCGAAAGTGAAATCGAGCTCACTGTCTGAGGTTTAGTACGAACCGGGGCATTACCGGCCTTGAGACCAGTTTTGTACTTAGTAGTGATTTTGAATGCGGGTAATCGAAGCCAAAGTCGATTTTGCTGCGTGTTGATATTTTTATGGACAAAAATTTTAAATTTGTTGGTGGTTGTTATAATTTACCAAGTTTAATTAATCAGGTTAATTTACTACTAGGGTTTTCTGTGGCTAATAAATAATTAGTATATGGCTTAATTATTATAGTTTAATAGATAAATAGTCCTTCCACGATGATTAGTTACACTGTGATCTGATTCATTTGTCGCTGAGAAATCAAAATATATATATATAGGATTTTTGGGAGATTTTGTCAATTTGAGTTGCTGATTACGATTTTACCTAATTATTATTTGTAAGTTGAGATTGATGAAATTTTATATTCGATTGTTCTGAAAACATTTCTTGACTGGAAATGCGCTCTTGTAGATTAAAATATAATTGATTAATTTTCCCATTGACCCATGTTTTAAAAAAGGTTATTTTTTTTCGTTAAAATTAAAATAATTAAATACTAAAAGAAAATACAACTGAATAGTACGGCGCTTCCTTCGTCTTGTGTTTTAAAATATAATATACAAAATTTTCTTTTTCTCTTAGTTTGAAAAACACTTTAATTTTAATCTTTATGAGCAACATAAAATAATTAAACATTATGAGAATATACGAGGGCTATTTGTTTTCAACCTCCGATGTGCCGTAAAATAAAGACTGGTGTGAATAATAAAAATTTTGATAGCCTGGAATCAAGTACACTGAAATCTACGTTTCGATATAGTCGTAGTGAAGATTGAGTCATTTGTCATACTGGTGAAAGACGGGGGGGGGGGGTGCATGCGTTCTTCAAGGTTGCCGCCAGCGTATTGAGATAGGTCTCCAAGGCGTTTTGAAAATTTTCGTTGGAACGAAAAGTGAAATGGAGTGCTGTCCACCCAGACTTATCTTCAGATCTCGGAAAATGTGGCAATCACTCTCGCTCGGTGCCAACAGAACTGATGTCCCAACAGCTTCTTTCACAAATCGAACACATCTTACTGAAACATCCTCCTCAGATTCGAGAAAGAAGCTGTTGGGCAGTCAATTCGGCTGACATCGAGTGATTGTGACCTCTTTCGAGATCTGAATATAGGGCTGTGGGACAGCACTCCATTTCATTTTTCATTCCAATAAAAATCTTCAAGTCACCTTGGAGACCTACCTCAATACACTGGCGGCAATCTTCATTGAAGAGGGTATGCACATACCCTTATCGCCCACCAGTTTGATAAACGATTCATTCATCACTGCGACTATGTCAAAATGTAGCTTTCAGTGTACTTGACTCCAGGCTATCAAAACATTTTATTATCCACACTTGTCTTTATTTTAAGGTTTATCGGAGGTTGAAAAGAAAACAGCCCACGTACAACTGAGAATTTTCGTAGGAAATAGTCTATCAAAAGTATATCACAGCCCGCCTCAAAAATCCACATGAAAGTTTAGTTTTAATTCTATTGCTTTTTTACGTGTATGTGTTAAAAATTTATATAAAACGGGTAGTTAAAGCCACTGTTGGGTTCAGGAAGCGGGGACATCTTTATTCCCCCATCTCGATTTTCAATTTTAATAAACTAATTTTTCTTTTCTTTTATTTTAAAAGACTTCCTACATTTTTTTTTTTTTTTAATAACTTAAAATAACTTCACATTAAGAGAAAAAGTACGAAGATGTTTCCGATTTCAGAGGGTCTCCCCCCCCCCCCCAACTTAATTCCTCCATGGAACTTATATTTTTTACATTCTGAAAAATTGGAATATATAGAGTTTTTGTTTATAAATATGCACAATTTTTGAATTTTATAAAACAAATGGGCACATTTTTTAAAAACATCGAATATGTAACTTTTGTATGTTTAAAAAAATGCAGATAGTTTCCACAAAAATTCTATACTTTTGAAGTGTTCAAAAATATAAACTTTTTATGTACAAATTATGTACAATCTATCATTTTTTTTTTTTTTTCAAAAACAGCGCAAATTATTTTTTTGAGCTAGTTGGTACACTTAGTACGCTGCTCTTGTCTTGTACTATGTAATGGAATTATTTAATTTAAATATAAAATTGTATCAGTACGTTGAAAACAAAGTTGATCTTATATAATTTTTAATTAATTTTTCAATTAATTAAAAAAATAATTGAAAAATATACATGTGGTCACCGATGGTGGGTTTATTTGTGTCTCATGTTTTCGTCGCAGGGTTGTGCGCTGATGAAGACTATTCCATCTTTTGCTGCAGTTGCAGCCTTACCAACCTATATATGAGTGAGAGATGCTGAGCTGGATATCGTCCAAGTATATTAATTGGTAGAGAACTTGAACTGCTATTCCAAGGGTTCCGGGATCGATTCCCGCCTTGGACATTTTTCACTCTGTTGGTTCTACGATTAGTTAGTAATGTGATAAATCACGTATTAAATATTCAAAGTTTGTACTTTCAACTATGACGAACAAAACGACATTGGAAGATTTATGTTTTTGATAATGGTAAGCGAATAAAAAGACTTAAAGTTCCCATTATTTTAATTTTCGATATGAAATCGAAACACAGTCAAACTATTGTCGTCTTGATTTTGTTTACCTATTTCAGTTTCTTTTTTTAATAAAGAATAATATTTAAAAAAATAAATAAAATAACCTAACAAATAAAAACTTATGTCATTTCTATCAATATTAGTTGTCCTTGTTTAATATAGCTTTAAATTTTACGTTTAATTTTAAGATAAATATGTGTTTGCCTATAAACGTTACAACATTTTAATAGATAGAAAGAATATCTGTTTTCCAACTTAATATTCTAAAAACTTTGTTGTACATATGTTATATGTTTTAGTTATGCATTATTACTATGATATAAACCATATCTTCGAAATAACACATTACTGCAAAGTTGCTTTCAGAAATAAACCTCCACTGTTCTATTTATATCTGCATTTCTGTTTAGCCTAGCTATAAAATAAATTATTTCTCTGTCTCACTATTTCTCGTATTATAGCTTATGTTACAATTTTTCTGAATGATTTGTTTGCGTGACAATAAGCTTTAACGAAATGCACTGATTATATTTTGTCACGTTAAAAAAAATGTGCAATCGAACTAAAATCTACTACTATAATAGTATGAAGGACGAAATACATGATAATATTTTTATAACAAATGATTTTGTAGTTTGAATAAGACAATTCATACACACAATGTAATAACTAACAAGTTACAATAGATTTCTGATTTTAAAAAAAAGCATTAACATACCATCAACATATACAATAGGATAAAAATACCGTTTGTGTAAGACTTTTAGATTTTACACTAGTGAGTGTACTAAACATATAACAGAATTTCAAAATTAAGCAAAAGTATGTTTTTTTTTTTTTTTTTTTTTTTTTTTTTTTTTTTTTTTTTTTTTTTTTTTTACATGTAAACCTACAGATAAAACTACTCCTATTAGAAAACTTTATTTAATTTTTATTTGCATTTTAATAACACTAATTTACATTATACTAAATATTAGAAATGTGATCGGAAAACGTTTATGGTTATAAACCGTCTTATAAGATTATGAAACATTATTTAATATATTTTATAGTCAATATTGTCCAAAAAATGTATAATAACGCTGCTCAACAAAAGTAAAAATTACAATGTATTCACCAGATACTATATACAGTAGCGGTCAAAATTTTCCGGCCAGTTAGTTTCTTTGATTTGTTTGAAAGTGAAGAAGAAGCTCTCTTGCTCCAAAAGTTAGGAATAAGCAAATTACCTCTGACCACGTGGTCATTTTTATTAGATACTGAAGATACCTGATGCAAAGGGGAGGAATTCGAAATTCGCGTGTGCAAAAGTTCCCGGCCATTCGTCATCCGTTAGTTTTTGCTATCGCTAAAGTGTTTTTTTTTTGGCAGTGTTTGTTAATTAATCAACGTGAAAAACGCATTTGAAATTCAAAAATGAAAAGTTGAACAATTTATTGTTCCTAAACGAGTTGTTTGTCGTTAAAGGGGCCATCCTCTCGTGAGATTGCGGCAAAGTTGTCGATTGGAAAATTTGCTGTGAACGATATTAAAAAATATATATAAAGATTGTCATGCCTTCGGAAATTGCCACGGTTCGGAGGACCCCGGAAGAGGACTATTCTTGTGGACAGAATTATTAGGAGAAAAGCGGTTGATGACTCGCAAAAAATGCCGCTACAATTCCCCGCGATTTACGGTGTTACAATATTGCTGAAATAAATTGGTCTACCGTATCAAACGCTTACGTGACGTAGGATTTTATGGAACAGTCGGTGTTAAAAAACATGTCATAAGTAACAAAAACCAGAGGGCCCGACTGGCTTTTGACAAGGAATACAAAAGATGGTCAAGTGAAAACTGAACAAAAGTACTATTTTCCGATGAATCGACGTTCAATCTGTTTGGGAGTGATGACAAACACTACAACTGACTACATAAAAACAAAAGATAAGATTCAAGATATGTTATTCCTGCAATGAAGCATGACAGAGGACACGTTATGCTGTTGGGATCATTTTCTGGGAAATGTGCCTGTCCGCTATTTGAAATCCGCAGCAAGATGAATGGTGCAATGCATAAGGATATCTTGCAAGATCATTTGCTGCCTTACTGGAGAAAAAATTGTGGTCGCAACTATTTGTTTCATCATGATAACGACCAAAAGCATACATGCAAGCTTGTCAAGAAGTGGCTTTTGCACAAAAGTAATCCGCTTTTGAAATGGACAGCCCAATCACCCGATCTGAATACAATAGAAAATCTTTGAAACTAACTTGAAAGCGTGTTTGGAATTATGAATACAGTGAAATACGTTTAACACGAAAACGCTTAATACGGTTAAAATCGGTTAACACGAAATGATATAGCGGCCCGGACTGTATACTATACGATTTAATGCATTTTTTTTTTTCTTTTAACACGAAACAAAAATCGTTTAACACGAAAAAAAATTGCTTTCGATCTAGTTAGTTTGAGTGGAAATTGTTGAATTTTGTGTTAAAAATGCTGAATTTTGCGTGAAAATCAGTGAATTTCGTGTTTTTTGTAAATTAGCTTATGTTTTATGAGCAGAATTGCTCCGAAAACAAAATGCTATTTCGCTTTAAATGAAAATGAAGCTGCTTAATGCAGTTGATGAAAAAGAAGAACGAAAACAGAAATTTGCAAAGAGTTTGACATTGCCAATTCTATTTTATCAACATTAATAAAAAACAGGGACCCCATTACGTTAATGTTTGAGCGCAGTGTGTTTAAAACAGAGAGAAAACGCACGAGAACTGCTAAGCTCGAAGATTTAGAGACAGCTTTGCTTTTTCCCGCCCCACCAACAAAAAAAAAATATTTTTTTACTCGTTTTTTATCCTAATGAATGCAACTTACTAGTAGTTTTAAAAGAAATCGACATAAAATTTGACGACGTTGAATATATTTGTGAGTTTTGTTCTTTTTTTACGAATCTTTTAACGCGAAATTCTTTTAACACGAACATTTTTTTCGGTCCCTTCAGTTTCGTGTTAAGCGTACTTCACTGTATTCCGATTCAGCAGCATTTTCACCAATATTTCAAAACCGTGGAAAAAAAACGTAACATTGACGATCAACAAACGTTCAATGAATCGATGCCACGTTGCTGCGCCGCAGTACGTATTGCTAAATGTATGAATACAAAATACTAATTGTAAATATTGTTGATCAGAGTTATTTTCTGTTATAACACCATTTTTTTCCAAACTTGCAAAGGTGGTTAGAAAATTTTGAAAACATGCGTTTTCTTTAACAATTAATTTTATCAATTAAATTTATTAATATTTATTTTTTTTATTCCATAAATAAGTTCTTAACTGTTGTGTCAATAAAGTGCATACGTATCACTTTGAGATTCCCCTTCATATGGGTATAATTACAAATTAACCAAAAATTTTATGTTGGCCGGAAACTTTTGACCACCACTGTAGTTTCAATAATATATATCACTGTTATAAAAAAAAATAAATAAATTGTACGATTTATATTTATTACCTACCCAAATATCGACTTAACTTGTAACTACAAATGGATATTTTTAACAACCTTTATTATTTACACGAACAAATAATATACTTAGTAGATCATGGCAATTCAACCAAATCGACAATATAATACATTCAGAAGTATAAACATCGGAATTCACCTCGAATTCATACTTAAATATTTTATTTGTCACTCAATGGATCTTCCTCCTTCATATTGAGACAAAAACTGTGGAACACAAACAACCTATCTCAGTAAGTTTTATTTTAAACCTTCCATACACTAGAATACCGTCTCATATCTTGCGATTTCCTCAAGCTCATCGTATTCTACTTTTTATTCTCATGCTGAAATACCTGATGTTGCCAAAAGTTTTAATAATGTTTGATTAGAAAAATCCAGTTTAAAATTAAACACCGTACGTACTAGGAATCTCGCGCAAATATGCTCTCTTTTTAGGTGCGTTCGTAATTATATAAATACGTAGCACCTATAGTCGTCGTTCAGTCCGTCTGTCTGTCCGTCTGTCCGTCCGTCTGTCCGTCCGTCTGTCTGTCCGTCCGCATATAACAGAGCAAAAACTACCAGACCGAATGACCTGAAATTTTTAATATATAATTGCTTCAGAATTTTGTCGAGCCATTTCCAATTTTATGAAAATCGGATGTAAAGTTTAATTACAGGGACAGTCAAAAGTTTTTCTTTACATTACGGCCAATGGGGAAAATTATTGCAAGTGAATTTTAATGATGTTACAGACTTCCGAATGGTCTGAAATTTTTAATATATAATTGCTGCAAAATTTTGTCGAGCCATTTCCAATTTTATGAAAATCGGATGTATAGTTTAATTACAGGGACACCCAAAAGTTTTCTGTTACATTACAGCCAATAGGAAAAAATTATAGCAAATGCATTTTAATGATTTTACAGCCTTCCGAATGGTCTGAAATTTTTAATATATAATTGCTGAAAAATTTTGTTGAGCCATTTCCAATTTTATGAAAATCGGATGTATAGTTTAATTATAGGGACACCCAAAAGTTTTCCGTTACATTATGGCCAATGGGAATAAATTATTGCAAATGCATTTTAATGATTTTACAGCCTTCCGAATGGTCTGAAATTTTAAATATATAATTGCTGCAAAATTTTGTCGAGCCATTTCAAATTTTATGAAAATCGAATTTATAGTTTAATTACAGGAACAGTCAAAAGTTTTCCGTTACATTACGGGGAATGGGGAAAAAATTATTGTAAATGCATTTTAATGATGTTACAGACTATGCACTTATGAAGCGCAAAAAAATATACATTCAGTACAATATGGGGTGCAAAACATAATTATAAAACTAGTTATAGTACGAACGCACCTCATTTGCCACGTTTGACGAGCAATTTCCAACTTGTTTAATATAATGAAAGTCTTCAGAAATTTTGCTTTTGTACCAGTATTTAAAACAAAAAAAAAAATTCCTAAGCCTGGATAAATACAGTCTTAATTCTTCAAAAAAAAAAATAAAATAAAATAAAATAAAATAAAATAAATAAATAAAAAGGAATGTAAATTCATGAAAAGCACTTTGAGATATCACTTTCTCTTGTAAAGTCATACATTAACCATATATTGGTTTTAAATATGATGTTATACGTACATTAACCTATATTATTCACAACTAAAAAGAAATGGCGCATCTAGTATTTGTCGAGAATTAAATAAAAAGCATACACTTGTGACATCATAATCCACTTTTATACTTTAAGACTAAGGCTATTTAAGGCTTTTTAAGGCTATTATAATTTGTGACTTGTGGTATAGCCAGTATACACGTCATGATGCATTGCCGTTATCATTATCTTTTTACGCGTGAAGTTTTCGCTATGGTACTTACTCTATTGTAAAATTTTGGTAATTTTTAAATTCAATAGTTAAAAAACGGCATAATCATTAGATTTCAAATATATAAAAAGAAAAATATGATTTTCTTACCTTTCTAACGCAGTTTGTCTAACAATATTCTGAAAAATACTGTTCGAGCTAATAATTTTTTCAATAACTTCAATTGTTTAATTTTCCAAGAATAATCTGTGACAATGATTAGCGAAAAACCAGTCATCAGCAACGCGTAACTTTTTATTAAAGAGGATGAAAGAGTATGTCAATGAATAAAACTCTCGAGGTTGTTATGTTGTATAATAGGGTGGGTCAAAAAAACCGAAATATTTATAATCGAAATGTAATAGAGCTGAAGAGTTGCCTTTTGCAATAAAGAATAAATCCGTAAAATATTACACCGATCGGTTAATATCTATTACCGCCGCAAGGGGTCCAAAGTTTCAAAAATCGCAAAAAACATGTTTTTTTTCAATATTTTTTTTAACTATCCAAACGTACGAATGCAATTTCTAATAGGACGCAATAGCTACATGAAGATATACGAAATGTCCCGGTAAATGTTCATTATGATAAAGCCATTTCTTTTACTGCCGCAAAGGGACCATATTTAAAAAAAATTCTAAAAATTTAAAATTTTCATTTTTTCTAAATTTTTATAATTTCTATAATATTTCTAGAAATAAATAAATTTACTTCATATATATTAATATCTCAAAAATTTTGTTAACTATTTGTTATAGACTGGAAAATAAAAACGGTAATCATTCATTTTTCTTGACGATCGCTTCATCTACTGCTGTTTCGCTGCATATCAGCAGTTCATGCACCACAAATCACAAAAGTGATATAAAATGAACAAGATATTTTAGCATTTTATTAATTAAAATATACAGATGTTTAACCTAAACGGATTAAATAAACTTAAAATGAAGAAGTATTTAAAGTAAATGAATTTTATAATATGACTTGCTTTCAAATAAAGCCATTGTTCCTCGAGAGACCGAAATTGATCATATGTGATCATCGCTCTGTTCTGGTCCACAAACGTTACCAGCACTTTAGAGACTAATTTCATGCATCTTTCTACTGATTGAGTGGGTCAAGGGAAATTAAAATAGCTGGTATCTTTAATCGAACATTCTAAACTCACCAGCATCGTTAGATCGTCAGTCGATAGAGAAACCGTAACACTTGGTTTCCGTTAGTTTACAGTATTGCCACTCGATTAAATCCATACAATTTAAGCTTCAAAGTTCAATTCTGGAATGACGAAGTGAAAGATGACACTATTCATGTCCACAGAACTTCGTGCTTTGGCAATTTTCTTTATGGCTGGTGCCCTGATGTCCTCTACTTCATATGCTTTCATTCCAGTGAGGCTATTTTCATGATTTGCGAAACATGCATTTCGTGAAATTACAGGCACTGTAATCTTTCGTAGATGATATGGCAAGTAACGGGGGTTACTAATTATAGTCCACCGAATATGAAAAACATGATGGATTAATTTAATTGTGAACCAACTGATGCAGTGCACTTTCAGCATGTACACAATGAGTACATCCTGAAAATGTACTGCATCAGCCGGTTGCCAAAATTGAAAATTGTCAAAGCACGAAGTTCTGTGGACACGAATAGTGTCATCCGTCATTTCGTCATCCCAGACTTGAACTTTGAAGCTTAAAATGGCATGGCTTTAGTCGAAAGGCAAAACTGTAAACTAACGAAACAACCTGTTATGGTTTGTCTATCGACTGACGATCTAACGATGCTAGTGAGTTTAGAATGTTTGATTAAAGATACCAGCTATTTTAATTTCCCTTGACCCACTCAATCAGTAGAAAGATGCGTGAAATTAATCACTGAAGTGCTGGTAAAGTTTGTGGATCAGAACAGAGTGAGGATCACATATGATCAATTACGGTCTCTCGAGGAACAATGGCTTTATTTGAAAGCAAGTCATATTATAAAATTCATTTACTTTAAATACTTCTTCATTTTAAGTTTATTTAATCCGTTTAGGTTAAACATCTCTATATTTTAATTAATAAAATGCTAAAATATCTTGTTCATTTTATATCATTTTTGTGATTCGTTGTATAAGAACTGCTGATATGCAGTAAAACAGCAGTAGATGAAGCGATCGTCAATAACACTGAATGATTACCGTTTTTATTTTCCAGTCAATGACAAATAGTTAACAAAATTTATGACATGTTAATAGATAAAATAAATTTATTTACTTCTAGACATATAATAAAAATTACAAAAAATTTAGAAAAACTGAAATTTTAACCTTTTTCTTTTAAAATATAGTGTCTTCGCGGCAGTGAAAGATATGATTTTATCATAATGAAAATTTACCGGGACATTTTTTATATCTTCATGTAGCTATTGCGTCCTATTAGAAATTGTATTCGTACGTTTGGATAATTGAAAAAAATATGGAAAAAAACATGTTTTTTGCAATTTTTCGAAACTTTGACGCTCCTTGCGGCTGTAAAAGATATTAACCGATCGGTATATTATTTTACGAATTTATTCTTTATTGCAAAAGGCAACTTTTCCGCTCTATTACATTTCGATTATAAATATTTCGGTTTTTTCGACCCACCCTATTGTATAATTGAGGATATTTATTGCCCCACATAAATATGAAATTTCTCAAAAAATAACATTTATCAAAATAAAATTTTAAGATAATGCTGGAGAAAATTCTATTTCTTAATTATAAACTTTTTGAAAAATATGCAATACACACTGTAAAAAAAAAAAAAAAAAAAAAAAAAAAAAAAAAAAAAAAAAAAAAAAATCTGTAAAGTTACAAAAGCTTTTCTAGGAAACTGGGATTCCTAGAAAATTTTATGTAACGGCAACAAGAAAAATTTCTGTAACCGACGCTGTTACAGGAATTTTTGTTATTGCCATTACACAAAAAGTTCTAGGAAACCCAGTTTCCTAGAAAAAACTTTAGTAACTTTACAGATTTTTTTGAAGTGAAAACTTCTTTAGGCGCGTTGAGCTTTTTTTGAGATGGGGAAAAAACACTTATTTGGAGACACTGTAACGTAACCGACATGCTAGCATTTTAGCACATAGACACTAGCGCACCAAGCGGTGAATGATAGGAACTTTTCCCTCTTCAGCTCAATCCGCAAAAGAAGAAGGAAGCTAAAACTCACTTTTTCTCCCGGCGTATTGCTAAAACAAATTATTATTTTGTTTTTCATCAGTTAAAATGAATTATACCGTATTCGTGACCTACCTATTTCGTGTAACTCAAAACCGATAACGTTGTATTTTATCGTGTTGATGGTCTGGTCAATGACCACCAGTATTGGCGGGAATTTCGATTACGGAAGATAAAATACGGGGCACAGATCTCAGATACGCACTTGGGTACCTAATTGACAGCAAAATGGCGTTACTTTATTTTACAAGGTAACCCGGCTACTGTTGCTTATTTATTAATAAATTGCTCAATTACTTTTACTTTATTATTTTAAATTGTACAATTGTTTTGTTCTATAGTTATTAATGAAATTAACGTTTATTTATTGTTGTTTACTTTTTAAAACAATAGAAAATAATTTAAAAATATATATTGTAACTGGTATTCGAAAACGGACTTTCGCCAAATTGAAGTTAAAAAATCGCGCCAAACCTGGTTCGTATATCACATCTCTGACAAATTCTCGGTTTTTTGATTTTTCGACTTTTTATCCAAATTTTCCGTATTTTTAAAATTTTTCCTTTCATTGTATCCCAAACACTACCTTCATACCAAATTTCAAGATTCTAGGGATACAGGACGTACCTCTGCGTTTTGATGATCGGTGAATCAGTGTCGAAAAGGCGAAAGTTTAAGTTCATATATCTTCTGAAATAAAAAAAAGATAGAAACGTGAAATTTCAGCATTTAGTTCCATTTCCACATTACTTTAGATTTACGAAGTTTCAAGTTTCTGGGAATCACCAACACAAAGATATTGGGGTGTCAAAAGTACCTTGAGTTGCTTCCAGAAAAAAGATGCTTACGGCTGTGCTTTCAAGACTTGGCAGTGGCACTGCCGTGTCCCCAGATGCTTTCATTAGTGCTGCTACACAATTCAACGCATAAAACATTTCCTGACGATTAAAAAAACACACACGTAATTGTTGAAGTTTTCACTCCTATTGGCACTCCCGGAGTGCCACTGTTTTTTTTTTTTTTTTTTTTTTTTTTTTTTTTTTAGGTAGATTTCGTAAGAAATACTACCTATTGCAGTCGTTACCATGGTGCGACTTTTGAAAAATTCTTTCATAACTTTTCATTACATGACCCCAGGAACCCAAAACCACCCCCACCTAAAAAATTTATATATATATGTGTATGTATGTATGTATGTATGTACTAAATTTTGTCCGCACGATAAAAGTTGCAATTATGCACGGATCGTCTTCAAACTCGCCAACAACTTTGAGATGGCTAATATCGCGGTGGGGATTGAAAATGGGTAAAATAGGCCCAAGGGAATGGAAATGGGGAGGGTTCAAAATTTTAAATACCGTCTTAACATGATTCTGATAAAACCAGCTCTTTCACAACAATGACAGAAAAAAAAAATATTTTTCTTTATAGCAGTTGCCAACAATTAAAAAAAGCAATAAAATTTTCACCATAACAATTGTTTTCCTATTGCAAGATTTTCACGTGAAAATGAAATTAAATAAACAGTTTAACGAATTGAAAAAAAATGAATATTACGTCATAAGTTTTCTACAGCAAGATTTCCGCATGAAAACTCAAAATGAAATAAATAGTTTGAAGAATTAACAAAAAATCAAAATATTGCGTCATATTAGAAATATAATGGACCTCAGCAGGTGAATAGGTAACGTCATGTGAGTTTGAAGAAACGTATTAAAACATGATAAAAACCCGACTATGGAAATATTAACATATTTTAACACTTTGAGGTTCTCTGAATTTGCTTTAGCCATTTTTAAACCTATTCCATATACATGCGTGTGTGTATTCGTGTATATTAGAATTTTCGCAAAATGGTTAGCTTCCTAGAGCTCATTCTTAGTGAAGGAACTGGGTTTATCTCTAATCTTGATTTAAGTTTTGTTGGTGAATTTTGTACTTAACTTCGAAATCTACCTCCGCCTGTAGGCCCGAGCCGGCAGGGATTTTTTTTTTTTTTTTTTTTTTTTTTTTTTTTTTTTTTTTACAGTGCACTAAAATATCGAATAAAAATGTTATATCATTCATTGCATATATATTTCATGTACATGAACTGAAATGAAGATTCAGCTAAAAAAAAGAAACTCATTTCCAATGTTCCTTTACAATATATTTCAACATCCTCTTCAAATATTTACTCAGCAAAAGAGTTAAATGGAGTAACACGTTTAAATTATATTTGTATCCCGTAATAAAAACTTCAACTCATTTTGTGTTAAGAATAATTTACTGTTTTTTCGTGCTTGATGTTTTTCTTTATGCTTGATATAATTGCAAAAAGCTCTTTTAAACAGAAAGATTAATGATATTTGTTAAAATACAATAAACCTCTCTTCATACTATAAGCTGTTTTAAATTTAGCGTTTAGGACAGTTTTGTTTTGTTCTAAAATATGCGTGGGAAAATTAAAACTAAATCTGAAAAGAAATATGCTTAAGAATATGTTTTATTTTTTGTAGCCGAAGCACCTTCAATGAATTTATGATGTTATTTTTACAATTGTGAGTTTTAGATAATTTAAAATTCTTTAAAAATGTAATTTAGAATTTTATCGTATTTAAAACATTATCTTATTCCTGAAGTACTTCCAAGGTGTGGACTATTTATATGCACAATAAACGAAAAAGTTTTACTTTTTATATATTTGTTAATGTTTTCTTTACATTATTTATTCACTTTTTGTACTGAGTGATGCTTGTACAATTTCTAAAAATAAACAAGAAAGAAAAAACATGCGTCAAAAATAGATTATGAACAACTTTCGAACACTTAAAAAATATTTTAACAAAATTTTGCCGTTTAATAATCTAAACAGGATACATAAGAAAATACATAGCACATTTGAAAATCAGATTTCAATAATTACCTTTGATAACTTGAAAAGTAATTTACTTCTTTTGTGCAACTCTGTCGATGATCAATAGATCTGTATATATTTTAAATAATATGCTAAAATTTAGTATAGTAAGAAAATAAATAACACAGTTAATAATTCACCTCATCAATTTCTACTAATAGACGGAAATATACATGACTTAATGTCTATAACCCTGCATATTACTTATTTTTAGACATATATCACACATTAAATTGCAGTTTAATACAGGCAAAAACACGCTTAAAACTACTGAAATCATACTTCCAAAAATTATAATCCATAGGCAGTCATGTCTCTGATTTTATTTATATTATAAAAAAAATCTATTAGAATACTAAATACATATCTCAAATAAAAAATATATCCTTAAGCAATTCACGCTCATTCTCAATTTTTCTTATGAATTCTATTGTGCATCCCTGTAAAATTTTTACACACCATTTAGCCTTAAAAAATTTAGTAAAACTTAAAAACGCATATCATATCTGAAAACGATCTTTCAGCAATCTTCTGGAATAGACAATACTTCGGACACACCATAGTGTCCAGAACCTTTGATGTGTCCTGTAAATCCAAGATAAATGCGATGCACATAATTTTCTACTACAAGCATGTTTTAGTAAACCCTCAGCGATAAATATCAATTTCACAGTGCAACATAATTAATTGCGAATAGATTTTCCCCAAAAACCGTTTCATGAACGAACTCTTTTGTGTGACCCTGTAAATGAAAGATAAATTCTTTGTGCCCTATACTGTAGAGAAAGGAGGTTTTAGTGCCCCTCATGATGCTATTCATGTCAATTTCATTATGACTGAGTCTAACGAAATCTAACTGAGTAACATCAATAAAATATGTCGCAAATGATTTTTTTATAGACCCTAATATAACGGAAATAATATATACTTCCCCGTATAGTGTACTGTAAGTGGTTCGACATAACATATTCTAAAGTAACCATCTTCTTGTGACCCGGAATAATGTATATTAGCAAAAATCATACTTTGTTTGGATTTGCAAAGCATTATTTAATAAGATAAATATTTGAAAGTAAAAATATTTTTTTATATTATTTTTGCATCTTTATTAATCAAAAACGTTATTTTATGTATTGGCGCATTTTAATTTTAGAAATGTCAATCCAGCCAAATAACTAAGAATTTCCTCGGAATTTCTTATTTATGATATAACAAATTTAACATTTAATTTTATTTGTTTACAATTATTTCGTTGCCACTTTACAAAAAGTAAAAATAAAATCAAAATATAATTCTTTTAAAATGCGTATGTATCCTCTGCGTAAATTAATTTCACATAGTAAAAATAAATTGTATATTTGAATTTTTAATGCTTAAAAATACCTTTATAGTTGAATGTAAATAATTGAATTTTATTTCATTGAAAATATGCTATCAGTTTCATAAAAAAATGATATTTTAAAAAATTCATAAAAGAAATCGTGAAACTATTTGATTAATCATGATTCTATGTATAATTACTAACTTCATGAATTATTTTTTCTTCTGAAAGTAGACCTGTTTCATTTCTAAGGTTATTCTGTAAAAAAAATAATATTGTGCAAATCTACACATCATAATTTATCTTTATGTTTAATTTCAAGTCAAAATACTGAATAAATTTTTTGTAAAGTGTACGACAAAATGTAATTGGTGTAGCCTAGTAGAGGACTAATTTCATTATGTTTAAAATATTTTAATGCCATTAAAATACTCCGAAAATGATTTTCCTCCATAGATCATAATGTAACAGAATAATTTTGATTGCCCCTGTGAATTAACTATGAATTGTATACATTTAATGTTTAAAACTAAACATTTTATGGTAAACCTCAATACGTAGATCAATTACTTGGTAATCCGAGTATATGTAAGCGCGTCCGAGTATATGTAAGCACGGACAGACGGACAGACAGACCCAATTCATAAAATCTTTTCAACTATGTTGGAAAGGGTACAAAAAAGAATAAATGTTTATGTGATATTAAAAATATATCAAATTACTAATTCTCGAATGAATTCTTGAATATCGTTCGATTGAATAACACATGAATTTGTCTATACAGGGTGTACCTAAACTCATGTTGCATACATTTGGGTTGATAGAACACAACTAGACAATCACAAATCCAATACATCCAATCGTCGGGTGCTATAAGTTGTCATTAAATGTCCAAATTGATCGAGATGGAGTGAAGCTTGAACATTGAAATTTTGAACATGTCTTCGAGGCATCGTTTAGATTATATTACTCATGGTAGAATAATAGGAAAGTTGGAAGAAGGACGCAAGATGAGAGATATTGCCAGTGAATTTAACATTGCACACAGTATTATTTCCGGGCTATGGGCGGCATTAAAAAATAGTGAAATATGTATTAGGCGCAGGAGAGGGGGTCGTCCTATCAGTACGACGTCCCAAGAAAATCGCTATATTGTTATTTCGGCAAAAAGAAACCACGCAGCACAGCTGGTCAATTAGCAAATTATCTTTGTGCTGCCACGGGAACTAAAATATCGCGGAAAACTGTTGCTAGACATTTGAAAGAGTGTGGACTGTGCGTCCGAAGTCCTATCGTGTCTTTTCCACTCTCGAGACGCCAACGTAGCGCCCGTTTACAGTGGTGCTGTATGCATCGCAATTGGACTGATGACGACTGGTCTACCGTGCTCTTCTCAGATGAGAGTAGATTCAGTCTATCGTCTGATTGTAGATGTAAACTGATATGGTGCGAGGTTGGTACTGCTTACTGCCGCGAAAATATTCTATAATGAATTTGATATGCGACTTCAAATATCATGGTGTGGGCAGGCATCATGTTCAATGGCCGCGATGATCTCTATGTGCTTGATCAATGGTCCCAAAGGTGTGTCTTCAATGTTCGGTAGACGGTACATTGAAGACGTCCTAGGTCCACATGCTTGACTTTTCGGAGGTGCTGTTGGCGAAAAGTTTCGTTTTATGGACGATAACGCACCTTGTCATCGCACACAGTCTGTAAAAGATTGCCTTGAGCCCGAAGATATCCATCGACTAGACTGGTCAGCACGTTCCCCTGATCTGAATCCCATTGCAAATATATGGGATGCCTTGGTAAGACGTATAGCTGCTCGACAATTTCCTCCCACAAACAAAGAAACCCTCATAAGTGCAGTGAAGGAGGAATGGTGCAACTTGCCTCAACAACTACTGAATCATTTTGCTCTGAGTAAGCCACGCCGTGTTGAAAGTTATCTCGCATTACATGGTGTCCACATCCCTTATTGATATCGCACTGACGATTGTTAATTGTGAGTATTTTGCTTTCTTTGTGCAGTCATGTTTTCGGACAATATTCACGTTTCAGGAAAAGAACCTCTGGTAATACCCTGTATTCATCCTTTAAACAAAGTTTTTATATTAAATCCTGTGTAACACCCTTTTAATAATATTGTTTGTTTCTTGACCCACAATTTCACATAGATTCACATTTATGTGTACATGTCCTCTTGGTCCTTAAGTTTTGTCCAACAGTGAATACACAGGGTGTAATATGTTATCTATCGCCGAGCTTTAATTTCTCAACCGTTGGTCGTAGACATATAGTTCCAGATACAAAAATCTTTCAAATGAATTAAATATCCATGTTTTGGTTAAAAATTTAAAGTTAAAAATCATTTTTATAAAAATTACGAAATCTAACTTTTCATACCGTTCCTCAGTCCCTTTAGTTATAGTTAGAGAAAGTTTACACATATCGTAGCAAGATATAACACAAAAAGTTTGACATCTGTACTAAAAAAAAAATACACAGTTATTAAATTTCAAATTTTGAGATTTTTACACATAATTTTGACTTTCATTGCGGGATCAGTTAAAAGATTAATTAAAGTAGTTCGAGATCAAAATTAGGTGCTATGTCCTTTTTAAGGCGAAACCACCTTTAACCGATATCGAGAAATCGGGTTATCACAAAATGAGTTATTTCCTCTAAAAATTTCAGCTGACTTTTAAGGGTCGTATACAAAGCGAAGAATGAAATATTTACATTAAACAAACAAAAAAAAACAAACAACTAAAATATCAATTTATTATCTCTCTATTCTAAAAAAAAGTAACTACCGCTGTCACCGCCGCCGCCGCCGCCGCCGCCGGTTTTGAATTTTTTGTGACCGGAGGTCTTTCTTCGTTAATATTAAGAAAAATAATGCATACAAAAATATGAAAAACAGTAGTATTATACAGAAATGTTTGATAAACACGCTGATGCAGACAGTTTTCAGATCGAAGAATTATTTAAAGAGATATTTAATGCTAAATTTGGACAAAATCGTTCCACTAAAAAAGTTTTATAGGAGCAAAAACTGTTCATAGGAATTTAATCATTTTTAGATCATTTTATGCGTTAGAATTTGCCGGAGTGCAGATTGCTTTAATTTTTTTATTTTGACTAATTTTTTGAGGTTTTATTTCTATTTTAAATTCAGATTTTCAGCATTTCTAGAGATATTTTTAACAGATTTTAGAAAGTGATATTAATTTAAACTGTTGCCAACTGTATAAACAGAGGAAGCAATAATGTTTGCTTAAAAAAAATATATATATATATATATTTATACGTGTAAATAAATTAAAAATTTATTTACACGTGACTATTATAAACAGAAAAAACATTTAGAATTAGAATTAAATAATTATGTACAAAAAGCAGGAACTTATTAAAAATTATGTCATAAAAACTATAATTACACGTGAATTTTAAGAGAGAAAGGAATTTGTAAAGCAATAAATTTATTAACATGCGTTAGAAGTCTTAAATAGGAGAAATTACGTCATATTTACGTCACATTACAGTTATTACATAAAATGAACACAAAATAACATTGCAAAACGGTTTAAATTTAGAAATTGTGCTAGACATTTATTTGATATTTTAAGAGGATACTTTTCAACTATTTTTGTTAGGAAAGCGCAAATAATATTTAATTTCTAACAGAAGTATTTTCACGTGAATATTAAAAAGAGAAAGAATAGTTTGGTCCAAATTACGTCAGATTAAAAACGATTAATTTAAAATGTCTCATTTAAAAGAACTTTCTTTTCACTTTGTTAAAAAATACCAGGAGACAAAGACTCTGTTAATTCCTCTTATATTAGCTTAATTTGAAATGCTGTTACACGTGTCTACGTCATCAAGTTATTTTTATTTCGACGTTTTATTTGTATTTTTATTAATGTTGTACTAATTTATTTGTTTTTTCGTTATTTAAAATAAAAATTATGTCAATTTGTATAATTTGGCGAGTGGTTTGGCGATTTATATAATTTGGCGAAATGGATCGACGGGATAATCAAGTAGTACTGCAACGGATTTGGCGTTAAAATTCCCCAATCAAAGAGAAATGAATAGAAATCCGTTTATAGAGAGATCGCCACTGTTTTTTAAATTATAATTCAATCTTTCGAAATCTTTTTAAAGCCGATCAAATTAGCGTGCATTTAGAGTCTACGGTGTCTGGACGGGGGTTGGCGAGCGTAGCTCGTAGGGGGCCGAGCCCCCTAGTAATATAAGAAAACGGTCTACTATAAAAAATGAATACATAAAACGCCGCAATCTACTAGAGATACTACTAAACTTGTTTTCCACTGGTGACAATGCACAACTGAATGCGTGATAGTACTGAGTCCTGAAAACGTTCGAGCATAGCAGGTGTGCAAACTGTGTGACAAACAAGGATGATGCGCTGCTTCAGATAAACCATAGAAGTAGTCTCAGTCAGAGCGAGATTGACATCTGAAGCTATGGGAAGCACAGTGTCATTTCGGGGACCCCTTTCAGTCCAGAAGAGTTTTCTAAATTTGACATACCGGTAAACTCACTAATACTACAAATATTGTTCCAAAGAGTGGCTCATATGAGTTCTTATATCTTTCATTAAACAACATTTCCTTTTTATGGGCTCCTTACACAAAAAATCAATAGAATTACGTAAACTATGCAAAAATGATTTAATAAAAATGTAAATTGGATAAAACGGTCGATTTAAACGTGTATACTCAACTTAAAATAATCAATCTTTTGAAATACCTCTCTCAATTTTGGCAGTAGTTCATATTATTAACGTTTTATGTTGTGCATGCAAGCCAAATTCAAAAATATTCACATTCAACACGTAAAATATACATACACCTAACAATATAACATTGCAACCACATCTCAAATTCAATATTAAATTTAGGGTACCGTATTTTCTCACTTTCAGGCCCCTTCAAAATTTTCGAAGAGAAGCACGTGAATCTCGTGCCTATTCGGTAATCAGGGCCTGGTCTCAGTCACATAGACTTATGCCTTCATATAATCCCAGAGGTCCATGGGAGTCTAGTCCAATGAACGCGGTGGCCACTCTAAAGGACCACCATATCCAAGGAACTTTTGACCGAATTCAGTAGCCAGATACGCCCGGATGCTTGATGTTTTATGTGGAGAGGGCCCATCATGTTGAAACTACACCCGGCATGCATGTTTGAGAGACAGCTCTTTATACCAATCACGTACCGTGTTTTGTAGCAGATGCATTTAAGAATCGCCCGTTAAGCAGGGCCATCGCAAAGACTTTTCATTGGTGGGGGTGAGGACCTTAAGTTACCAAGTCAAATTTCAGTATTTGCCAACTAGTTTTATAACTTTGCCAAGTTACCACAATTAGAAAATGTAATATAGTTCTTGTTTGTAAAAAGTTTACTAGTATCCCAATTAGATTTGTATTTCGCTATAAATAATGTATATATTTAAAAGTGTAAAATAGAATTAGCAAAGTTTTTAGTCATCCTGTGCATATTGATATTCAACAACATCTGCGCCACTTTCAGTCGTGAATTGTTCAACTATGCTCTCCAAATAATAATATCGTGAAACTCGTGAAAATCATGAAGATTATTCATTATTCTTTGGTGCCTCAAGAACCCGGAAAAAAGTAAGAAATACCTTTATATTTCTGCATGACTGTTGATTTCTTGAAAATAAACATTTGTCGTGATAATTTATTTTGAAAATTTAATAAAAATTTAAACACGGATAAACCAGAAAAACTTAGAAGTAAAAGAGCTATTGTTCGCGCAGCTATTACGAAATAAATTACAGAAAATGTGATACATTTTTGTCTGTTGATATTGATAACACTGATTGCGATTCTTTAATGGAATCATTACAGCTCGTAAATGAAAAGGAAGCTCTACTCAAGGAATTATATTCGAAATAGATGAGCTAATTCAATAAAAAACTGAACATGAAAAAGAACTAACATCGGTGGAAGAATATTCTGAAAAAATATCAAGTTTGAAATTTAAAATTAAAATGAGGCTTAGAAAATGTAAAATCGAAACTGAACTAAAAGTTTTACTAGAATCAAGTAACGGTTCAAAAATCGGTAGTAAACCAGTTTCGGCAGTGAAGCTTCCTAAACTTAACATAGAAAAATGTTGTTTGATACCACCCAATATGCTTTTTTAAAATGCATTACGTAATTTTAATATGGTATTCTATAATTTTCTTTATTGTGAGCAAAAAAATATGGAGAAATTTATTTCCCGTAGTAAGATAAACTAAAAAAAAAAAAAAAAAAAAAATTATAACTATTAGGGTAACTGGATCCAGGATGGTCCAGTTACCCCGGATACATGTACCAGTTATCCTATTCGTTAAAAATTTATGGGGTAACTGGAACACCGGGATTACATTTGAAACATGAAGTAAATATGTAGAGATACCTAATAATATTAATGTAGTTATATGCCTAATATTTAAAAAAATATATTGTTTAATAAGACTTACAGTACTTACAGTATTTTAATAAAATGCCGAGGAAGTTCAATCATACTGACTTTGTTTTTAAAAAAAGAAACGTAAATTTTTGACAACCTATCACAACAAAGTGAGAGTTATCATTGAGTTGACGCACGTTGTTTAACCCCCTAAGTGTTTGGGGCGTAATATTCCGTTCACTAAGCTCCAGGTTTCACAGCAATACAAGCAATATTTAAGATAATATAATTCTATAGATTTAATGAATTTTAAATACATTGAAGAATGATTAATACTCTGAAGGATTACATTCATATTTGTAATTGAGTTTTTTTTTATAATGGTGAAATAAACATATTTTCTTAGCATTTAGAACAAAATGCAGAGAAAACAACATTACAATTTTACCCTTTTGCAAGACGCTCGGAGGGTTAAGGAAGTAGAGATTAAGGTGCATTGTTCACAAAAGCTAAAACTTAAAAACAGCAACAGTTTTTTAAAAATAGCCTATGGCCCAGTTACCTCGTGGGTCCAGTTACCCCAACTAACCTTACTAATTAACTAGTTATTAATTTGTGTGTTCTTGCTTACAGTTGATACTTTGATAGTAGCTTTCAGCAGCTCATTTTCTCTTGATTATTTATAATGTTTTTATGTGTTTTAAGCCATCCCTTGTATTAAAAAAAATATTTAAGGAAATTTTCTAGTGAATACAAGTTTTTTTCGCTGTGATTTACAGATTCGTTTCTGTAAATGGAGTTATTAAAAAGGATTTTAAGGTACATTGATGTTAATTTGTAGAAGAGAAAGAGAGTGGCATCCATATTGACAGTAAAGTTTAAGGTTTTACTTTTATTCAATTCCTACTATTAGCTCACACTCTCCCTATATTTATTTATATATTTATATATTTATCTTGTTCAAATTTTCAATCGTTAATAAAATACTCATTATTCATGCTATCAAGTTGAAATAAATTTTTTTTAACTTGTACTGGATGACAATTGATGTCAATACAGTTTTTTCAAATATTAATTAATCCTTCTCTATATAAAAAAAAGTTTTGATTTGGAAATGTACCAATGAACATCTGCGTAGATATTCCGGGTAGATCACATCCAATTTGAATGCTTAAGCATGGCCTTTCATCGTTAATATTAAAAAAACTGTTGCATACAAAAATATGAAAATCGGTGGTATTATAGAGAAATGTTTGATAAATACGCCGATGCAGACAGTTTTCAAATCGCAGAATTATTTTAAGAGATATTTACTGCTAAAGTTGGACAAAATCGTTCCATTAAAAAAGTTTTATTGGAGCAAAAACTATACATGAGAATTTAATAATTTTTAGATCATTTTATACGTTATAAGTTCCCGATGTGCAGATTACATTTAGTTTTCTTATTTGACTCATTTTTTGATGCTTTATTTCAATTTTAAATTCAAATTTTCAGCATTTCGAGAGATATTTTTTACAAATTTTAGAAAATGTTATTAATTTAAACTGTTGCCAGTTGCATAATCAGCGCAAACAATAATGTTTACTTCAAATTAAAAATTTATTTACACGTGACTATTACAAACAGAAAAAAAATTTAAAAATTAGAATTAAATGCTTACATGTTAAAAGCAGGAAAATTACGTCATAAGAACCATGGGCACTGATGTCATATACGCGCATTTTGGCGCAATTTTTTTCCGCGCCAAAGTGTCGTTATTTTGCTTGATGTGGTAATCCGGATTATGTTGTTTATGCTGTTGATGTTTTCGCCAAATTGGAAACCGAAAAAAATCGCGCCAATATGGGGCGAATATGAAATCTGTACCCATACGGGTTACCATATCAAGCAAAATAACAACACTTTAGCACCAGTTAAGTACCCGTTGCGTATATGAAATTGGCGTCAGAAAAAATATGCGCCAATACAGAAAATATTTGCGTATATGACATCTGCGACGAACCATATTTGCACTTGAATTTTAAAAGAGAAACAAAATCTTAAAATTAAAAAAAAAATCATTATTATGCTTTAAAACTTGTAATTTGAGGAAATTACGTCATATTTAAAATGGCAAAAAATATAGCAAAACAATTTAAATGGAAAAATATATTTGCGCGAGATATTTTGAGATAATCTTTTCAACTATTATCGTGAATTCGAAGACAGCGCAAATAATATTTCCTTCTAACAACAAAAGTATTTTCACGTGAATATTAATAAGAGAAATAAAACTTTGGTGTAAATTACGTCAGATTTAAAACGATACATTTAAAATGAATTATTTAAAAGAACTATCTTATAGCGCTGTTAAAAATTACCGGGAGACAATGATGCTGTTTACTTAGTTCATTTTACATTAGCTTATTTTCAAATGTTTAACTATTTTTTAATTAAATACGAAAACCACCATTGTATCTCTTAACAGCAGCAGATTTGGTCTTAAAAATCCCCAATCCAAGAAAAACGAATGGAAACCCGTTTACAGAGAGATCGCTACTGTTTTCTTTTAATTTTAATTCTATATTTTTAAAGCCGATCAAATTAGCGTGCTTTTTGGATTTTGGTGTGCCTGAACGGGGGTTGGCGAGCGTAGCTCGTAGGGGGCTGAGCCCCCTAGTTAATTAAATTTTAATTAATTAATTTTAGTTTTGCATGGGAAACAAAATGGCGGCCATTGGTTATTGAAGTTCAATGAAAGTATTTTCAATAAGGGGTTACCATAGGGAGACCCTGTTCTGTCGCCAAATACCGCCAAAAATGTAGCCAACTTGGCGATATATCGCCAAATTTGGCGGGCAAAATGAGTCGCCAAAAGTGGCGCCAACTTGGCGATATCTGTAATATTGCGCCAAATTCCCATAGAGTTCCATTGTAAACCTACTTGCTTATAGAAAATCAACAAATTGAGATATTTTAATGCAACAAAAACTAATATTAGCTTGATTATATTAAATTTTTCTTTGATAGCCTAAGTAGGAATTGACTTTAAAAACAAAATTTTTATATTACTTGTTTTTTCCTTACAGTTGAAAAAGAAGAAGAAAATGTAATTCCAAAGATATATCACAGTTAATTCCACAAAATATTTGAAAATAAGCATTTTTTGTGGTTTTGTGAATATGTTTGGTTTTTTTTTTCCCAACAGAGGATAACTCCGAATTATGGACAAAGTCAGTGGTGACCAATATTTTAAGGATGCGCTGTATAATTAAGCACTATAATAATGATGTGCTCAAAATATAATGTCATTCTAATTTATTTGTAATAAAGTTATTTGTGAAAATAAATCTCTACTAAATATTATAGACCTCAAACGTTATCACCAGAATATTCATAATGAAAGGTAAATATAAACAAAGAAATACGTAATGGTTATTACAGAATAATTACGCAACACAGGTCTACAATAAGAAATGCTTTTGATATTTGTATATTTTTTAATATAATTTTTGGTGTGGAATTGGGAAAAAATAATAAAGATGATGCATTACATTCCGTTTTTCAATAAACTTGACTTTTATTATATGTAGGGGATATTTCAACCTGCTAATTGCAATTACAACGCGTAATATAAATTATATGTAAACAGTTTTAACATAAATATAGTTTTATTTCTGTAAAATTTAAAGTGTAGTTCTACACATCTCATTAGAGAATATTATTTTATATATTTCGGAGTGAAACTTGGGTATCAATACAGACCATGAATTTCATATTCACGGAGTTCTATTCGTGTATAAGATTTAATAATGTTGTTCCAATGTAAAAATGCACATTGTGATCCGTTATCTAATTATTTTGAAAGAAAAATACATATCTTGCTGAAAGTTTTTTTTTTTTTTCATTTGATGTTAGTTGTCATAAGTCAAGCAAGAAGAGTTGTCTGGTGTAGCTTGATCTTCCATTTCTTTATTAGTTATTCTTAACTTTCCGTAAATCTCCGTCCTTTTATACTAGCCTAATTAAAGATTCACCTGATTCGTGTTACATTAAAGTTGCAAATAGTGGGTTTCCTTGAGTTATGGAAAAATGTGCCGCTCAACCAGACATTCCATCTCAATATTGTGACTTACTCAGCGATGTAGTGTTGCCTAAGGACAATACAAAATTTGTTTCAGAAGTTCGTCACAAGTCAGAAGCAAACGTTATCTGATAAATCAGCTAACACCGTGAGCATTACCTGATAACATAAGTCTATGTCTTATTCTCTACAAGGTATAACTTATTCTCTACTTGCTTATTTCATGGATATTACTAAATTGATGATCAGATGTGATATTAAATACCTTTTTATTGATTTTTCAAAAATAAATCTCATTATTATTTTTTTCACAATGGGAAAAAACATATCTTCAAACATATTGTAACAGGGATTGTGTGGTATATGATTGCCAAATAATACTCGATATTGAACTGTGAAAATGCAAAATCTTTAATTAACTCAATAAAATGCTGCTTTATTAGTAAAAATTAAATTAAATTAATTTTAATTATTTTTATACGTATGCATATACATAAATATTCAAATAAATATGTTCTACTTTATTTAATTGCCATTATCAAGTTCAGAAGTCATCACCTCTCATCAATCTAGCCTTACATCAATGTAAGGCTAATTATGAATAAAATAAATCTGTATGGCATAGAAAAGAATTGACGTCATTTTTGGTTTAATAATCCCAAAAGTATGTAGAATTAATATAAAATTTTTAAAAAGCTTTCACAACATTACAAATTTTCAACCTGGATTATGTGCATGCTTTAAAATAAAATTTGTTAAATTTAATAGGTTTACTCCTGCATTAAAATAAAACTACGGAAAAGTAGTGATATTATCACGTATATATGAATATATATACTCAACAATACACACTTATTTTTAGCTGCATGCAAATGTGCATTTTTTTTAAATATTTTCTACGGTTTTAATATATTTACATACGGATACAAATTGAAGAATGCAGATATTTTTATTATATTGATTTAACTTTGTTCAATAAAAATAATTGTAACTTCATCTTTTTGCTGTTTCGTTATCTGAGTCAATAGTTCTACTTGAATATTGACGGTAAAATTTTCGTTTCCTCGAAAAACACAATAAAAATAACTGTTTGTTATTTTCAATCCATATATTATGCTGAAATAAAACTATCATTAACTAATATTCTACATAAGCATAATACTATTGAAAATATATCGCAATAGGGATTTGTTTATCTATTAAATTTTCATTTAATCATGTGTTGTCGAGGAAAAATCGCACTAAAGTCAAATGATTAAAAGTACATTTTTTTAAATATGTTTCTGTAATAAAAGTAGAGTTTAAATATGTTTCTGATACATCATATATTATATACATGCGAATGTAATATTTCACTTACTGTTTTTGAAACAAAACTATGACTTTTGTATTTATTGAGTTAAATGTCCATAAATAAATATATCAGTTTATAATTTATCGCTTTTAATGTGATATGATGCATAAACAATGTGTGACCATCGAAGTTGGTGTTTGTATAAAATCAACGAAAAAAATAAAATACGCGTGTACAAGTTGTCGAGTAAAGTTCTGTTTATTTTTAATTTTCGCAGATTTCAACCCTAAATTTCAGCTTGTACGAACAATCGGTTTCGGTAGAAAAAGAGCCGAACATTCGGTGCATACCGAAAATACAGTCAGATCTCGCATGATCGTGATTTTGAAAAACCCGTTCAGAAAATAAAACTTTCGAGTATTTTTCAATAACTTTTAGGAATATAAATTTAATAGTTACTGTTCATTTCTAAAGAAATATTCTTTCGTATGTTAATAAATGCCTCTTTTGACTAAAGTACGGAATACAATTTGATATTGGACTTTTTAATATAAAAACTGAAAGACATAATTACCTAAATGTTAATAATTTTAATATGCCGTTATAATATTTCATTAAAAAGTTTTATTATGCATAATTTAACGTTAAAAAAAATCTCTATTTACGTATTTCATATAATCTGTTTAACAAAATAGGACATAAGAATTTTTACCTTATTCAACGGCTTTGATTTTAATATATCTCATCAATCTTTAAATGTCGCTGTATTAAAATTATTAAGGTACATGTACCCAATATGGACAGTGCTCTCAATATGGTCAACCCTAATATCTTTAAAAGTAACAATTTTTGATCGAGAGATGTCACTACATGTCCGTGAAGAAAAGCAATTGAAAAGATAATTATGCCTGGAAAGTGCAAAAGCGCAATATTCGCCATTTGGAAGGAAACGTGTTATTTCGTGGTGTGCTGATCGTAATTACAGGTAAGTTTAAATTCTTATTAGATATGGTAAAATTACTTTAAATATTGAAAAGTGGAGTGTTTTAGAAAGCTGATAAAACATATTTTCGATTACAATTGCATATATTGCTTAAAAAATGTGTCCTTTGTTTATTTATTACAAGATTTAGTAAAACTATGCCTTTCCCCAATATGGACACCTTATGTCCACATTTGAAGTACAGCAAGTGAATCTTCAGATTCACTTGCTGTATCCTCCAATCCGAAAAAAAACCTCCTCCGAGGAAAAATCCTCCAAAAAGCCCTTGCAGAAAAATCAAAAGAAGGTTCCTCTCAGTAGGGTACCTATTGGTGAAATCGTAGGTACCAGCGGTATGACTTCTACAACAAAGGAGAGCTGGTAATGTGGTAATGCTTCTTATGCAGTATTGATGCTGTTGCAGACACGCGGCAATGCATCACATGCGGCAGATATGTTCATGAGGACTGTGTGAAACTTTCTGCCCATGATGAAAAAGTTTTTATTTGCCCATCCTGTGAGGACTGCATAGTAACAGATGTAAATTCTGCAGACACATGCAATAAAGTAAAGTAAAACAAACTAAATTATTTCATAATATTTTGTAGTAATTGAGGTGCTTTGCATGGGTCTTCGAAGAGCCACAAACTAAAAGGACCTCCCCCTTCTAAAGTGCATGTTCTGAAGATATTTACTGTGACCCCCCTCCCCCGCAATACTTTAAAATATATTTATTTTATCCCCTCTCCTCTAAAATCCCTTGGAAGAGTCGCTCTTTCATACACACTGTATAGTAGGTCAATAAGGAGTCACCTGTCCCTAAATGGCCATGTATGTCCACAATAGGGACAGGTCGTTCCTTATTTGGACACTTGTAAACATTTTTTTTTTGTTTTTATCATTAAATTTAAACCAGCATAATTACAAGGTCGCTAATTTTAATAATGATAGTCAACAGTCCAGGGATAGTGTCCATATATTTTTGGAGTCCTATGACGTGTATACGGGGGTGAAAAATATGAATTTTTCTTAGGGTGTCCATATTGGGTACAGGCACCTTATTAATAAAAACAATAAACATATTCAGCGTATAATTTACAAAAGTAAAAACACATAAACTATTTTTTAAATTACTGCTGAACTCATAATAATTTAAGAACATTTAAGTATTCCTTTTGGATCAAATGAAAAGTTAAATATTAAGCATTTTGAAACTCTTTTTACAAACATTTTTTTTTTTGTATGATATTTTTTTTATTGATAATGTATAAATGCCTCTCATGTTTTGTTATAAGACAAGATTATTATTATTATTGTTTTACATTCATCAAAAACAAGCATACAATCACGAATCTACATAAATAAACTGCGCCTGTGAATAACAATTAATAATATTTTTGCATGTATCTATATAATAATAAAGTAAAATGACTATGGGAAATGTTTCTCTTTTGTTTTCGTCTTCTTCTGAAGCTCCAGAAAGGACCGAAATTTCGTTTTGGTTAAGTTTCGGTCTGAAAAAACAGCTTTTGGTTGATCTCTGCAATATTTATATAGCAAGATATTTATATTTATATTCAAGGAAGCTAGTATTTGTGAATGTTTTTTTTTATTCGTGCAACATAAAAAAATATTATAATTTCAATAATGATTGCCAAATTTTAACAATTATTCATTATCTTATAGGTTAACTCCGGGAGAATCGCCGCGTACGGGATAGATGCAAAGCCCCCTGCATTTCTTGGAATTATCGATAGATGGTCGTCAAACGCACAGTATTGGATGCGCAATGAGATTATTCTAACCAGTGTATAGCGTGAATCCTAATTCGATGTTTACTTGTAGAAGTACAATCCTTAATTTGACGTAAGTGCACTGTCCAAACTTTTAAACACGTTATGTTTAAATAATTTTCATACACTAATTAATAAATGCATGCATGATTTCGAAGTCAAAACTGAGTGTAGCGTTTGTATAGACTATTGTGTGTATTGTTAGGCCATTCCCCTTAGCGATGGCAGGTAACTGTGATGGCCGACGTCTGCACCATGCACAATGGGTAAAACCGCACTGCTATTCCGCTATACATGCCGCAGTTTCTTTTGTACGGGATGATTAAGTGTTGTTAACTTTTCCTTTTCTTTTTACACAGCCTAACCATGTTAGACATGTTATCAAGTTTACTAAAACCAAAGGAGAAAAAGGGGAAAATAAAAAGTAATAAGGGCAAGAAATATGCAAGTCAAGATGATAATAATAAAAAATTGGATTACGCGTAACGCAGACGTTCTTTGCAAACTACTTCAAGAAGAGGAAGTGTAATTGTCCCCGTTGCATCATGTGTTTAAATGTAGTTACATAAAGACTGTTCTTTTTTGACACTTTTTCTGTAGATTGTAATAGAAAAAATAGGTCGCTTAACCCATTCGGGACCATAGGAGTATATAAGTACCTTCATAAAGACCTTACAAAATTTGTTTCTTGCCAGTAAAAAAAGAAATGTAATATTTGCTTTGTTTAATTAGTGCATTTTAATTATTATTTAAGTAAAGGTAACTTCTTTTAAAAAAGTGGTACCAACCAAATAAATTTGTGTAAAAGCCACCAGTCCCGAAATAGTTAATAAATAAATTATGTAAACACAATTTTACTTTTTTTTTCTTTTCCCTTTCTAATACATTGATATTACGTTGTTGCTGAAATAACAATTAAAATTAAATGTATAAAAAAATTCGATAATTTAATTGCCGAAACGTCAGTGAAGGCTTACTGTGGAGACACGAAAAGTTTTGATTTCCGTTTGTCTGTCTGTCTGTCTGTCTGTCTGTCTGTCCGTCTGTTCCGCGATAACTGCCGCAAAAAGCACCCGATCAGCTTGAAATTAATTGGGCATATTCGTGAGATACCCGGACGTAGCTGTATAGTTTTTGGTTAAATTTGGTTCATTCGTTCGGAAAATATGGAAGATTTTATTTTTCTTTATAATGCTTTTCTACGGCAAGTCAGACGATTTTCAAATTTCCATTTGTTGAAAGAAAATGGCACGTTTGATTAATGAATTTAAATGTCAAATTATGGATGCTAAAATTCCAAATAAGGGTTTTAAATTATTCCTATTATATTGAAATTTTATCAATATATCTATCAGATTTTTTTATTTACGTGTATAATGTTTTGAGGACATTTATACATGTATTCCAATAATATAAAGAATTTTTAAATTAATTTTCTTGTTTTACATGATACGTATTTCTTTTTTTTTTCCTTTTCTTCGTTGCCTAGCGACTGTTATTCGTAGCCTATCATTGCGTCAAATATGAATGAAGTTAGTAAATTACGTTAATTTTGTTGCAGGTACTATTAAAAGGCTATCAAAAAAAATATTTTATCGCGCCAAATCGATGCAATTTATGCAATTAACAGTGGCCACGATAATGAATTATTTTCCAGTAGATTTATAGATCTCCAGATATGCATATTTTGGGGGGCTTTTAATATGTTATTGCTATCGCATGGATTAGGATGTTTAAACTAATGTTTAACCATGCTATAAGTGAAAAAAAAGTACAGTTAAAGGCATGTAAATCCTTTTTAACACTTTCCAACATGGATGAAAAGTATTTATGACTTCAGTTTTTGTATCTGTCGCCTGCCGTGTTTCTCTACGTGCTCTAACTCGTGTAAATATAGTCGGGATTACATGTAATTGATATACGTTATTGAGGTTTGCCAAAGTATGTTTGATATTAAAAATGAAGAGTGTAGCATTCATAGCTTAATTACAGGGGCACTCAAAACTATTCCGTTACATTATAGTCTTTGGGAAAAATCGTCTGCGGTGTATTTTAATAATGTTACACAATTTTAAACGTAATGAAATTTATATACTTTATTAAGGTGCACTAGAACCTGGTTACTATAAAATATGTTATGTGTAGCACTTACAGCATGCGTACAGGGAACACAAAAGTATTCATAATATTACAATCTTTGAAGAAAGTCCTTTTGTGGCGTTTTTTAATGATGTTACTCTGTTACAAAATAATAAAATTGATATGTATTTTTGAAACATTTTTGTAGTATATGGGGTGCAAAGCATATGTTTTTTTCAGGGTCACACAAAAGTGGTCGATTAAAATGTGGTCTACGGGGTGAAAAAACTCTTCACAGCTTATTTTAACACATTAGCGACGGGAAAGGAGAATTCTCGTTTTTATTCAGAATACATCATTGGCTAAGGGAGTGACTTCTACCTTACAGAAAAGACATTTATATTGTTTTGTCCATATTTTTTATAGATTGTAAGACATTATATATTACATCCGTACATTGAATGATATTTACTGCTGCATAAACATGAAAAACATATCTCAGAAACCAATTTCCGAGACACTTTCAGAAGAGGGAGGAGCTTCTACTATTTTTAAACCCAGATTTAATTAAATTGCCTGTCGTCAGTGTGTTAATTGTGTTGCACTAATTCAAACATTATGAAATTAAGTTACATTACTGTGGTTGACTACAAGAAGCTTGAATATGATTTGTATCGTATTTATCGTTCATTTATAGGGTCACATAAAAAAATTCGGATACAGTTCTGGTCTATTAGGGATGATTGCTGAAGAGCATTTTCGATTATGGTGTGCGTTTTAACGTTAAGTAAATTTGTGCTTAATAAGTAGTGCATAAATATTGTATAGACCATGCACAGGGATACACAAATGAATTCGTAAGTATAAATGAAAATGAGCGCGAATTGCTTCAGTGTTTTTTTTTTTTTTTTTTTTTTTTTTTGAGTTATGTATTTCCCAGCCCAATTACATTTAGTATACTAACAAATGTTTGCAGAATTTAAATAGAACCATATACAGGACTCCGCAGAAACTGGATATATGGTGCACACTATGCATACTAATCCCCGGAAATGTGATGTGAGCAGTTTTAAGAGGGTTTTTTGTCTGCATTATATTTAAATGTTATAGACGACGCGTAAAAACCTTCACGTAATATACAGGGCTGTAGAAAAGAATTCATGTACGTTTCCGTCTATTGGTAGAATTTACTAAAGGACATTAACACAATTAATTGATAACTACAAATGTAAATTAAATTACACTACGAAGGGGTTCAGGGGCGCTCTGTCCTTCGAAGAAATCTACTCTATTATCTAAAAATTACCAGAATAAGTAGCTCATGAGATTTTCAGAATACCTTTACATAACAAGGGGTTTAATTTAACGCTTCTAATGTCAGAAGCCTTCGAAATATTTTTTCGTTTTATAAATGTTTATGTAATTTCAAAACTTTAAATTTCGTTTTTTGTAGAAAGATTAATATTACTCAAAGGGTGCTAAACACAATGAATTGTAGAGCTGACGTTGAGGCTCCTGATCTGCAGATTTACTAGTTAGTGAAAGTAGGCAACAATTATTGCCGAAACGTCAGTGAAGGCTTACTGTGGAGACACGAAAAGTTTTGATTTCCGTTTGTCTGTCTGTCTGTCCGTCTGTTCCGCGATAACTGCCGCAAAAAGCACCCGATCAGCTTGAAATTAATTGGGCATATTCGTGAGATACCCGGACGTAGCTGTATAGTTTTTGGTTAAATTTGGTTCATTCGTTCGGAAAATATGGAAGATTTTATTTTTCTTTATAATGCTTTTCTACGGCAAGTCAGACGATTTTCAAATATCGATTTGTTGAAAGAAAATGGCACGTTTGATTAATGGATTTAAATGTCAAATTATGGATACTAAAATTCCAAATAAAGGTTTTAAATTATTCCTATTATATTGAAGTTTTATCAATATATCTATAAGATTTTTTTATTTACGTGTATAATGTTTTGAGGACATTTATACATGTATTCCAATAATATAAAGAATTTTTAAATTAATTTTCTTGTTTTACATGATACATATTTCTTTTTTTTTTCCTTTTCTTCGTTGCCTAGCGACTGTTATTAGTAGCCTATCATTGCGTCAAATATGAATGAAGTTAGTAAATTACGTTAATTTTGTTGCAGGTACTATTAAAAGGCTATCACAAAAAATATTTTATCGCGCCAAATCGATGCAATTTATGCAATTAACAGTGGGCACGATAATGAATTATTTTCCAGTAGATTTATATATCTCCAGATATGCCTATTTTGGGGGGGTTTTAATATGTTATTGCTATCGCATGGATTAGGATGTTTAAACTAATGTTTAACCATGCTATAAGTGAAAAAAAAGTACAGTTAAAGGCATGTAAATCCTTTTTAACACTTTCCAACATGGATGAAAAGTATTTATGACTTCAGTTTTTCTATCTGTCGCCTGCCGTGTTTCTCTACGTGCTCTAACTCGCGTAAATATAGTCGGGATTACATGTAATTGATATACGTTATTGAGGTTTGCCAAAGTATGTTTGGTATTAAAAATGAAGAGTGTAGCATTCATAGCTTAATTACAGGGGCACTCAAAACTATTCCGTTACATTATAGTCTTTGGGGAAAATCGTCTGCGGTGTATTTTAATAATCTTACACAATTTTAAACGTAATGAAATTTATATACTTTATTAAGGTGCACTAGAACCTGGTTACTATAAAATATGTTATGTGTAGCACTTACAGCATGCGTACAGGTAACTCAAAAGTATTCATAATATTACAATCTTTGAAGAAAATCCTTTTGTGGCGTTTTTAATGATGTTACTCTGTTACAAAATAATAAAATTGATATGTATTTTTGAAACATTTTTGTAGTATATGGTGTGCAAAGCATATGTTTTTTTCAGGGTCACACAAAAGTGGTCGATTAAAATGTGGTCTACGGGGGAAAAAAACTCTTCACAGCTTATTTTAACACATTAGCGACGGGAAACGAAAATTCTCGTTTTTATTCAGAATACATCATTGGCTAAGGGAGTGACTTCTACCTTACAGAAAAGACATTTATATTGTGTTGTCCATATTTTTTATAGATTGTAAGACATTATATATTACATCCGTACATTGAAAGATATTTACTGCTGCATAAACATGAAAAACATATCTCAGAAACCAATTTCCGAGACACTTTCAGAAGAGGGAGGAGCTTCTACTGTTTTTAAACCCAGTTTTAATTAAATTGCCTGTCGTCACTGTGTTAATTGTGTTGCACTAATTCAAACATTATGAAATTAAATTACATTACTGTGGTTGACTACAAGAAGCTTGAATATGATTTGTATCGTATTTATCGTTCATTTATAGGGTCACATAAAATATTTCGGATAGAGTTCTGGTCTATTAGGGATGATTGCTGAAGAGCATTTTCGATTATGGTGTGCGTTTTAACGTTAAGTAAATTTGTGCTTAATAAGTAGTGCTTAAATATTGTATAGACCATGTACAGGGATACACAAATGAATTCGTAAGTATAAATGAAAATGAGCGCGAATTGCTTCAGTGTTTTTTTTTTTTTTTTTTTTTTTTTTTTTTTGAGTTATGTATTTCCCAGCCCAATTACATTTAGTATACTAACAAATGTTTGCAGAATTTAAATAGAACCATATACAGGACTCCGCAGAAACTGGATATATGGTGCACACTATTCATACTAATCCCCGGAAATGTGATATGAGCAGTTTTAAGAGGGTTTTTTGTCTGCATTAAATTTAAATGTTATAGACGACGCGTAAAAATCTTCACGTAATATACAGGGCTGTAGAAAAGAATTCATGTACGTTTCCGTCTATTGGTAGAATTTACTAAAGGACATTAACACAATTAATGGATAATTACAAATGTAAATTAAATTACACTACGAAGGGGTTCAGGGGGGCTCTGCCCCCCTGAAGAAATCTACTTTATTATCTAAAAATTACCAGAATAAGTAGCTCATGAGATTTTCAGAATACCATTACATAACAAGGGGTTTAATTTAACGCTTCTAATGTCAGAAACCTTCGAAATATTTTTTCGTTTTATAAATGTTTATGTAATTTCAAAACTTTAAATTTCGTTTTTTGTAGAAAGATTAATATTACTCAAAGAATGCTAAACACAATGAATTGTAGAGCTGACGTTGAGGCTCCTGATCTGCAGATTTACTAGTTAATTTGAATCTACTAATACGTTTCATTGTACTCATTTAGTTTCATTTTGTTATTACATCGTTAATTATAGTCCAGATATGAATATTTTTTTAAGTATTTTTATTTATAATTTCATTCTGTTCTTATTACAAGCGCGGCATAACTACCGCACAAGTGCGGCGTGTCAGCCTGAATGTACGTGTGATGCGCCGTAGTGTAATGTTTTAGAAAAAAAATTGTTAAAAAAAATTTATAATTTATTTTAATTTTTTTGTCGCACTACACGCGTTGTATATTTAACATTAAATAGCACAGCGTGATTTTTTAAATTTTATTTTATGTCCACCATGGGACTTTATACACAAATTCAAAAAAACGTGCGGCATAAATCCCGGAATTACCCTATGATGTTAAATAAGTTTTATAAAAACGACTTCATAAGACTATGTTCAAAAATACGAATATTTTTCTTTTTTGAAGCATTCATCTTGATGACAACGTTTTTAAGAGTTAATACGCAACTCAAACTAAAATCCGCCGGAACATTTTGACAGAGTAATTGAATTTCAACTCTTTCTAGAAATCCTTTGTCATTTTGACTAAAAGTAAAATCTTCAGAAACTGAAGTCAATAAAGTAAGGGATCGTGACATTTAGTCTTAAGTATAAACTGTCTATAGAACAAATTAGATATATTTCTTTTTAAATCTTTCTTCTAAGTATTAAAATAGACTTTATTGCTGTACAATAAAAAAAAATAAATCTGATGCATTTTAATCACAGGTGTGTAGCAGCAAAAAACGGAAATTATCATTCAACTGTAAATCATATCTTCTTTATTTATGTTTTATTTTTATTATTTTATTTATTTATTTATTTATTTTTAAACTAGGGTTTGTTTTTATTCTGAAATTGTACAAAACCGCAAAACTTCATTTTTATCTAGCAAATGTAAATGCAATGATGAATGATGCAAATGTAAATATGTTCTATGATTTGTATGATTCCATTTATTAGGGAAGGATGAATCAAACATCATTATATAGGTATAACTCAACGAAAATTCAATATCAGATGTAAAGAACATACTGCGAACATAAAATATAATAGAGATAATACTGATTTTACCCGGCTAAATCAAATAGAGAACATTAACATACTTTTTAACGAGAGTAAAATAATCTACAGGTCTAATTTTTATTTACAATTATTTAAAAGAGAGTCCGTTAAAATTTATTTAAGAGGTTCAGGAGTTTATAAAGATACATTATCTTTTCGTATCCCAAATTTATGGGTTGCATGGTTGGACAACTTACGGCGTCGCGACGTTAGAGATGAGACGGGCTCAGCCCGAGCCCGTTCCCGACACATTCTCGGACTCTATTTTTATTCTAGCCTTCGGACTCGGGCGGGCTCGGGCGGGCTCGAGCTCGTTCTTTCTGAAACCGGAAATCTTTATTTCTTCTTTATTAGAAATCTTTATTAGAAAAGATTGAAAGAACTTTTTTCACCGCTCAAAATTACTTTTCAAGTCTTTTCAATGTTATTTCGATCAAAATGAAGGGCGAACAAAAATCGTGTTTATTTATTTTAAGTATTTGATTGCTGTTTAAAAAGAAAATTTGTGATATTTTCAGATCTACGGCATTTCCGATGACGACCAATTAATATGGCACCAATCCAAGCAAGCACAAACAATGAATTTGTTTTTAGTAGTATTTTCGTTTGTGACAGAAGATATTTTTTAATCCGATCGTTTATTTATTTTTTATTTAGTTATCTAACGCGAAGAGAAGGTTTTCTTTGATTTTTAGTAGACCATAATTAGCTTGAGGTTTGCAAGTTATTTAACTCTGCTTCTGTTGGGAACTCTGTAGTAGATTTACGAGGTGATTTTCCTTCGTAAGTAAATATAAGTACCCTGTTATTCCGATTGAAAGCAATCAGTCAGTGATTCCTTTTTTTAATATGAAAGCATCGGACCTTTAAGATAACGGTGTCAATTTTGTAATTTACTTTGATTTTCCAGTTCACGTCAATCACGGAAGACTGTTATGAGAAAGGAATCGATTATAGTTAAAGATGTTCATCTTTTATAGGCAACTGGAAAACTTTGTTCGATTCTTCAGCATACAAATAGTAATTTCTGAAAACGTCATGCCTTTCTTCATTAAACACATTTTTTTAACGTGTCCATCAAATTTGCGTATTAAAGGAAAAAACAAATATGAGAATCCTTTTAAGTATAAAGCATATTTTTATTTGATTACGACCTGCTCTTTTGATAAGGTTGAATTAAAATTTCCATTTAACAGTTATTTCTGTCTAAGAAGTTTTAAAAAATGAGATATCACTTTCGAAAGAATTTTTAAATATCATGCAACTTTTTATATATATATTGTTTGGTATCGAGCTTGGGTTCTGATGACAAAAAAACTTTCGGGCCCGGGTGGGCTCGGATTTAAAATCGTCGGACTCGGGCTCCAAAAAACGAGCCCGAACTCATCTCTACGCGACATAGGGGAACATGAGCAATCGCGAAAATGTTAGGCGCGTTATTTGATTTCTTGTTTATATTCGATGAATTTTTTTCCATTTTTCATATACATTTGTAATTTTCTGTTATACATTCTCATGACGACATAGCAATGAGTTGGAAAATGTAAATATGGATTTTTAATTTACTTTTAATGTGTTTTTATAACGTCTTTTAAGCAAATAAATATTTTAATATTGTGATATTGTACAAAACCTTTAAACTGACAAAACGAACACATAATTTGGACGGCATATTTTGCTTTGTCAGTAACGTTTACCTTAGGTTACCAAACAGGAAGTCATTTGATCGACAAGTTTAAGAATATTATGATTGTTTGTGTAATGATTGTGTGTGTTATGATGTAATATTTCTAATGTTAAATTCATTTGTAGTTGTAGACGTCGCAACACAATCTTCATTGAGGATTGTTTTTGAAGGACAAATTAAAAGAAAAACTACTTGGAGGGATAACCTAAAATTTTCAATGATATTCGAGTATTACAAAAATCACTATTGGTTAAAAAATAGATATAGATTAGAATGAAATTTTCTTACGACATTTATTTCAAAAATATATTTAAATTAAATACAATTGTGATGAAAATATGAAATGCAACATATGAATTGTTTAACATAAATCGATTTGTATTAATTTCAAATATGCGAATTTAGAATATAACTTCATTCCGCAAAGTAGTTTTTGAGTTATCCTTAAAACTCTACAGGCTATGTAGATCGTTCAGAAACTATAATGTATTTAAGTGAGTCATACAATTTAAATCCACATAATTGTTTAAACTTTTTAACGAAACGAATTCGCATATGGTTTCATGGAATAAAACTTACCGAAGGAAATCCAAGCAAGACATCAAATAAGCCGTTCGCCGCAGTTAGGTGTAATTTTATTATAAAAAAACTCCTAAGTGTTTCTTTTGTAATAAATTTGAATTTTCAGTTGATTGGTTATTGCAATTTTTTATGAGAGTATTTTGAGAATAAAATTAAGAAGCAGTAGGATGAACACGCAACTCTTTTTTATTGTCGGCACTATAGTGCTTTTAAAACAATGGGAGAATTTATAGCAAACCAATTATCATACTGAAGAAAGATATTTATTAGATTAAAAATCACTTATCTATTTTCATTCCAATGTATTAAAATTAAAGGCTAATTCCATGATAACTTGTCATGTCTGTCACACAGCTGAAAATCGTTATGCTTGTTGGCTACCAGTATTTTAGAACGGAAAAATGCGATTTATTTTATCGGAGATATCTCATCAATTGCATAACGCGAAGCAAACATTTCGAAAATAACGGTGGCTATCAAGTATAGCAATTTTCAGCTGTGTGACAGACATGACAAGTTTTCATGGAATTAGCCTAAGGTGAATAAAATACTGCCTTTAAGAGCGCATACATGTGGCTTTTATTTATGAAAGCATACAGCTAATAAGCATCTTAAAACCCTGCCAAAGACATGCAAATGTAGGTTTCAGAAAGCAGATATAACAGGCTTTTAAAATAATATTTTAAAACGTTTTATAGTGATCATATATTTTATGCTAAAAGTTATTATAACTTCTGATTTTGGTTATGGTTTATTCATAAAACGTTTACTATTATGTAACACAAGATTATTGAATCCGATTGTTTTTATTGCTAATTTACATATGTTAGTAATATATTAACATAACATAGTAAGTCTTATATTGTGTTTAATTTTAAATAAAGATTTAGACTCTTTTTTTTTATTCAAGGTACAACTCTTTTCTCTTTGGACATACTGGATGCTGCTTATCCGATTTTTCAAGATTCAAAACGATGAGTGACGGTCTCTATTTTTTTTTCTTTTTATCGTAGGCTTTTGTGCTTCAAGTACTAATTCAAATATCAACTTAAACACTTTAAATAATTTGAGAATAATACTAGTGCCTGTTTTTAATTGAAATAAGTAAATATAATTAATGTACAGCATAAGTCTTAACCAAATTTAAAACAACTCAATTGATATCAATTACCACATCAAGCTGAAATTATGCATCGATTTTATTTTTCATTCTGATTATAACAAAATTATTAAAATATTGCAGGAAGAGTGCATGTGCTTAATTTGATTGTATAGTAAAGGAACAGAAATTGAAGAAAATTCATTTACAATTTAAATCTGGTAATAATTTAAAAGGAAATGCACGCTGTCAAACGCATTTTTTAAATGATTATACTTATAGAATCATTACTTTTTTATTGTCAAAATAACCTTGGAATCTTTTATACATTTAAGGTTACAAATAGAAAGTGCATAGTTTTGTTATTCTTTGAGAAATTACAAGTATCAAGAAGCCTTAATTACTTCATTTTATTTAAATATTTTGTATTTTTACCTCTATATCATAACTAAATCTATCATTTAGTATATATACTGCATTCATCTAAAAAAGAACATAATTCATGTCACATTATGCGCATTCATTTACTATTTCGTATGTAGCTGAACAAGAAATAAACAAAATAAAATCTCACATTGAAGAAAATAAAGACTTATAATAAAGAGCGTGTAATCAATATGTCACATCTGTAACTCTTGCTTAAAAAAATATAGGTTTATATTTCTTATCCACAAGCACAATCACGTATGTCAAAAAGAAAAAGAAAAAAGAAAAGAAAATTCTGTTCGAATAAAACATGATTCTTCGACGGTTTAGGAAAAGGTTTGGTAAAATTAAACATTCGGCTGGGAAATATATAAGCATTTATTCCCTGTATATGCTTTTTTCTTATGATACTCATGCCAATCACGCTTTCAAATATATATACTATACAGTTTTTTAATGACTGTATTAAAAAAATGTATGACAATTTGAAATATTTATTTTTACCTATTTTGAAGTATATTAAATGAGAATTAGGAGTTTTTCAGGAATCAGATATTTAAATATTTTTGGACTTCTAATTTAACTAAATTCTCTGAAAAAGATATATATTAAATATATCCAATATAAGTCTAAAACATATGTAATATTCTTAAAAATAGATTCTCCAATGTTAAAAGGACTGTTAATGGTATTTAATACTTTTTTACTTTGTCTTGACCACATTCATTTTCAATGTAAAAGAATTTCTTATAATCGGGAAATAAAATTAATAACAGACATGTTTTTATTTTTCACCCACAGTTTTATTCAGATGTTATTATTATTACATTTTTTCCTTAGTTCGTACCATCCAATTGTGAGTAAATAACTCAAAATGCATTCAAAATAATTTTGCTGTAGTTCTTTTTAATGGTGCCTTATATATTTTATTCATCGAAAGACTCGTGAAAGACTAGTTTCTTGTTTTGTAGATTATTTTTGCGCGACATTCTCCTCTAACAAGAATCCACGAGTTTCTAAAGTGAAAGAAAAAAAATAACCGTCAAGGTATTTAACAAGTAAGAAACATCATGCGTTAAGCATAGATTATGAAACACTTTCCAACATTTCCTGTATGCTTTAACAAAACGTCGTTATTTAGGAAAATAAGGTATATAAGAGAACTAAGTAAACATCTTAGAAAACGCATGAAGCATTGAAAAACTGATTTCAGCAGTTACCGTCCATAGCCAAATATGTATTCCAATTCTTTTGAACAGTCATGTATTTGATCGGTAGGTTGATATATATATTATATAATGGGAAAATTTAGTTTAGCAAAAAAAAAAAAAAAAAAAGCATAACAGGTTGAAATTTCTCTAATAGATAAAAACATACTTGTATACATTTGTACAGATGTTTAGTATACTAGTACTTTTATTACATGCCACTATTTAGCTAAAACTTAATTCAAATTAAAACACTCTTAAAACTACTAAAATCACATTTATAGACGGCCATGTGTCCAATTCTTTGCGTGACCCAGCATATCCTTTTATCTATGCTCTACAAACATTTTTTAGTAAACCAAATGCAGTTCCGTATAAAAATGCATAACTCATTTGAAAACCACATTTAAGTAATTTGCAATCATACTCAGTAACCATTATGAATTATTTTATGTAGCCCTGTATATGAATTAGAGCATTTATACACACCATATAGTATGCATAAATATAGGGAAACATAAAAGCACATAACATAATTAAAAATGCATTTCTTGCAGTCATCGCTACTGTACAGTACTTCGGATAGAACATAGTATCTGAAATCTTTTGTGTGGCCCTGTAAATGCTATGCACTGCGTATTATACATGAAATAAGTAAAAGTAAACCTCACGGACGTACATCAATTTCATTATACAGGAAATAATTTATCATAATTAAAATATGCCGCAAACAATTGCCTCCGCCCCTATATCATTATGTAACGGAATTCTTTTGTGTGGCCCTGTAAATGAATAATGACTATTCTTTGCACCTTATATTCTACAGAATGCATATTTTAGTGCACTTGATAAATGCATATCAATTTCATTATGTTTGAAAGCATATAACATCACTAAAAATCATTTTAAACGATTTTTCCCATAGGCAGTAATGTAACGGAAAACTTTTGACTGTCACTGTAAATGAACTGTACATGCTAGAAACTTTATTTGAAATAGGGATCGTGCTATGGTAGAGGTCACTAACATCCAAAAATTTCAGAACGATCCGACTATATTTACGAGAGTTAGAGCGCGGCCAGACGGACAGACAAACCGAAGTCATAAACACTTTTCAACTTTGTTGGAAAGTGTTAATAAAAAATAAATGTACTTTATTTTCTAATGCATGCTGGATGACTTAAATTAATCGAAAAAGTACAAATTATGTATTCTGTAGCACATAAAAAGTAGCACGATGAGGTTTACAAAGAAATGTAGAGAAAGTTGGGCATCATATATAAAATGTAAATAAGAATCAATTAAAAAAATCCTTAAAGCGTTAAAAGTTTGTGACGCAGCACCTTATCTTATTGCTATAAGAATTTTAAATATGGAACTTAAAAATAATGATATCAAATTTTAAATGACGCTATGCTATTAATTAATGTATATGTATACATACATTTATATAATTTATTTCATCATTTTATTTTTGGTTTATTTATAATTACATGCGTAAGAATTATGTTGAATTTAAAAGGATGTATAAAAATTTATTCATTGATGCTTTATCATTCACATCTTTCATAAATTCAAAATATGCACTCTCAAAAATAATTTACTTAAAAATGAGAACTTCCATGTACTGGTATTTTTTTAAGTACAATTGTTTCAAAAAGAAGTACATTGTTAAACATAATCTACTTAAAAATGAGCATTTCTATGTACTCATATTTTTTTAAGTACAATGGCTTCAAAAAGGAGCAATAAACTACTTAAAAATGAAAATTTCTTTGTACTCGATTTTTTTAAGTACAATTAATTCAGAAACGAGTACATGATATTTTGGAGTTGTGTATACTTATACTTGATTTATAAATGTATGCAGAAATGAATACATATATTTTGTATTTTAAAGTCTTAATATTCATGTTTAAATCCTATGTGCTCGAAAATATGAGTTTTTTGATAAGCCCTCCCCCTTTTTTTTACCGAATTGGCACTAGGGATTCCCAAGCTTTTATTTAAATATATGTCTATCTTTGTTATAAATTTTAATTTATAATACACACTTTTAAAATTTATTTACAATTTCATTAGAAATGTTAAAGAAGAAAATTTAGTTATTTTTTTTTTTTTTTTTTTTTTTTTTTTTAGAAATAAGAATATTTAAGAAAGGGAAAATTCATCTCTTCTGTTAGTGATCTTCCGACGCTGATTCATAAAAGTTGTCATTTGGAAGCAGCTGGTAACTGCTCTTATAGCACAGTCAGTACAATACTGATCTCCAACCTAAAGGACACGGGTTCAAATCACGGGGCGGCTCATACACGAAATTTCTAGAATTAAAATAAAAAATTCGTTGTTCTTTACTCCAAAAATTGTAGTTCTTCGAAATTAAAGTTAGTGATTTGTCGGTTCTCTGTAATTTCGCTTTTTTTTTCTTATAGTGTATGTGTGTTTCTATACATACTTATTTTCGAGTCCCTGTATGTATTCAAAAAAATTAGTACATGCGTTTTTCAAATTTAAGAGTTAAGTACTCGGAGCTATTTTAAGATCGAGAAGTGCTCAATAATTACTACAATTTACTTATTTTTAAGAATAGTGTTTTAACAGTGTGAGTTTTAAAAGGTATGATATCAAAATTTAAGTGACGCCTTGATGTAGCTTTAAACAATGTTTTAAAATTTAATTTCAATTGTTTTCGGTTTGGCTAAATATATTTACACACGTAACCAAAACTTTTAATTTACCAATACACTGTTAAAAATATCACTGCCACTGAACCGATACAATGCACTGCAATGTATTTATATGAAAAAAAATTGATTTATCATTTGTGCCACGCTATCCAAAATCAAAAGTAAAATTTATGTAAATGACTTTTGTGTGTCATTTGAATACATTTCGTTTAGTTTGGATACAATGGCGCACATAAATCATTTACATAAATTTTACTTTTGATTTTGGACAGCGTGGCACAAAAGATAAATCAATTTTTTTCCATATAAATACATTGCAGTGCATTGTATAGGTTCAGTGAGAGTGATATTTTTAACAGTGTATTGGTAAATTAAAAGTTTTGGTTACATGTGTAAATATATTTAGCCAAACCGAAAACAATTGAAATTGAATTTTAAAACATTGTTTAAAGCTACATGAAGGGGTCACTTAAATTTTGATATCATATCTTTTAAAACTCATATTTTGAATTTATGAAAGATGTGAATGATAAAGCATCAATGAATAAATTTTTATACATCCTTTTAAATTTAACATAATTCTTACACATGCAATTATAAATAAAACAAAAGTAAAATGATGAAATAAATAATATAAATGTATGTTGCATGTTGAATATAATGTACATATACATTAATTAATAGCATAGCGTCACTTAAAATTTGATATCATTATTTTTAAGTTCCATATTTAAAATTCTTATAGCGATAAGATAAAGTGCTGCGTCACAAATTTTTAACCCGTTAGGGGTTTTCTAATTGATATCATTAATTTTTTTTAGGTCAGTAATAAAAAGATAAAAACAAAAAATGTATTAAAGGCCAATAGACCAAAGGACCAACTCATAAACGTGATTTCCATTCATCTTTAATTCTCCCCCCCCCCCCCCCTTTCTTCAAAATGCATACCTATGTTCAAAATGGGTTTTTGTTATGGTTTGTTTCATATATATATAAAGCTTTGTTAAATTTCACTACGTAAAAAGCTTACTTTTTTTAGAAGAATATCAAGAAATATTACTCTTTAAACCTTTTTATTTAAAATGCAACAATTGCAATACAATAAATCAAATCCTAACCTACATTTTTTTGCTTAAGAATTGAGTATCCCTTTTCATTTAACAACAGTTCGAATATACATACATTCCATACAGAAAACACAGTAAAGCATCAATCTTCCACAGCAGTAAATGAAATTCCACTCTAAGAAAAAGGTTGCCAAAGTGAACTGGTAACATTAAATCGCCAAGACCTCGCCAAAATGTAATCTCGTTGATATCATGATAAAGCAACGATAAATGACTAAATCTCTTAAATGTAATTGCTGTTCGTAAAAGATATTGAAGCTTGGTACTAATCTGAATTTTCGAGACCCAAATTAAAAATTTACCAATATTTAAAATTGCAAATGTACTGAAGAGGTGTTATATTGAATATTATTGTTTTTACTTTTGAAAGACAGATGGCAACACCAGAAAACACTAATTTCAATAATTCAGAACTGTAAACGGGATTTATTTTACTAGACCTAGCTAAAAATTTGAAGGTTATTAATTATTTGCTAAATATATAACAAAATAAAACATGCAAATTGGTAAAAAAAGACTGTTGGGTATTTTTTGGGTTTGTAATCTTCAGTACCGTTTTTTAAAGTGAAATATTAATTAGTAATACTTTGTACTAGTAGTTTGTAAAAAAACAAAAAAAATGAGCTTGTGCATTTATTTATAATTTTTTTACACATAGAGAGAGTTCAAAGTATGAAGTTCCCATTTTATGAATTTAATGAAAAGTAAAAGAGAAAAATGTGCGCATTTTTATTTGTTCAATCGACATTTTCGTTTTATTTACAGTTTTTTACACATAAAAATTCGTGTTTTCCTTAGCGAAACGAATTGAAATACGATACATATAAAGAAACTATACAATTTTTTTTCAATTATCCTAAAAATTAAAAAATATATATATGATTTTTAAAAATCTACTTTTTTTTAATTTTGAATGTATGACATTTTTTTAAATCTCATTCCATTTACAGTTAAAATAACGGCTTTTTTTTTATATATATATATAAAGGTAATGGAAGAATAACGGCCTGTTTTTCCTTTTTTTATTATAAGGGTAATGGAAAGAATAAAAACGCATAATTTAAATTTATGTACTTTAGAAAAACAGAAATTTATTTGAGTTAAAAATTGTAAATAAAAAGAAACTGTTGTGGACTGAACAAATACATACTGTGTATTTTCTTTTGCTTATAATTAAATCTGAAAATTTTCAAAAATAAAATTCTCTCTCCGTAAACAAATGAATGCGTAAAAATGTGCTTTTATTTGTATCTGTATGTTATATGTATATATTTATTATCTGTATTTGATATATCTATCAGTTTTAAAGTTCCATTTACCGAATGCTTTTCGGTTTTAAAATATTCTTTTTTTCCGTCTGATGTAAAAATTGGCTTTTGACGGACCTTGAAAACCTTTCCGTTTCCGCGGTAGGCAGATTTCCGGCTTACACAGAGCCCGCCTTAGACAGATTTTACAGTATTTTTACTGTCTAAAAAATTGTCACGAAATGGTGATATGTGAAACTCTTAAAGAAAAAAAATCAAAATAATCCTAGTACATTTTTATGGAAACATAAAATCAAAATTACTTTATTAACTGACTTAAAAAGGATAAAAAAAGTGCTTACTGCTTCAAAGAGGACAGACCTCGCAAACTGTGTGTTGCAAGGCCAACGTTTAACCGACTGAGCTACAGAAGGTACAAAAACTTTCCACTACAATACAGTGGCGAATCTTCGGTGAAATTCCCAGAAATGGCGGAAAAATCTAGTCCAATTTTTCATGCTTATTATATAACGAATAAGGGTCTTCCTGGAAATAAACGTGGTCTTATTCGACTCATCTAAAATAGATTCATATTATATATTAATTTTAATAAGATAGCCCATGTCATTTTCGGAGGGAAAAAAACGTGAATAAAAAAAAAAAATAGAGTTTTTCCGGAAACAATTGTTATCTTATTCTCTTCACATAAAACAGATTTATATTATATATCAGTTTAAAGAAAATCGTCCGGGCCATTTTCGCGTAATCGAAATTAGGAATTTCTGACATCGCTTTTGCTTTAAAAATGGATATTTTGATCTCAAAATATACTGGACGTAGAAATCTAAAAATTTCAGAATAGTATTAGACTGCAGATATAAGGCTGTTTAAAAAAAAAATCAGAATAGTAAGAGCTATATTTGCTGAGTTATTGAAAGACGGCTTTTCGCGTTTTCTTTGAAGTCGAGTTAGGTGTATATACGAGTTCCGCCATCTACGAATTCTACAATACGATACGATACGATACAATTTTATGCTTAATGCTGCGTCACTAAAATACTATCGTCTTCCATAATTTTATCCCGAACGTTTTAAGTCACGTCTGCTAAACAAATTTTAATTTGGGTTATATTGTCAATTCTAATAAAAATGGGTGAAAGTTGGTTCTCGGTGCCGCTCGCCATTGCTTCAAATTGCGAAAAATGCTTCATTTGGCCAGTAAACAAACAATCACTCGCCAAATTGCGAGTGCACAATTTCTATTCTTTTTAAGTGTGTGTTTGCCAATACGGTCGAGATTCTTATCAGCGTTCATGAACGATTGATATCGCTTTGAATTTTGTTCAATCTCACCGTGAAACTTACATTGCTCCATTTATAGAGATACTGACTCAAAACCAATTCAGTTTGGCAACAGCCAAAGACACAGAAAGGATTATGCGATAGGTATTTCTCTGTTGTCAGGTAATCACTATCTATGCGCCTGTAAACAAAATCACACCAAACAAAATTACTCGAAACAATATCATAGAAATCATAATTTAGAATGTTTTAGAACACCTTTCGCGCATTCCACTATTTTAAATTTCGAATTTAAATATTTAAAATTTATTATTTGTTATTCATTATTTACTTTTATCATTATTTATTTCAGTTTATTACTCATTATATATTTCTAATTAAAAATTTTTTGGTTATAAAAGTCAAAATTTAAACATGTCTAATTATGGTCTTCATTATTTATCTTCAGTATTAATTATGGTCTTACTAGCTTCTATTACACTTTGCCAATGTTCAGTCAACTAATGATGTCCATGCTGAAAAAGGTCTTTGTATTTAGCTTCTACTGATTGTGTTTCACGCATCATCTTCAGACTGAAATTCCTGCTGCACTAATAGTCCAGGCAATAGGGGATTTTACCTGGAAAAATTAATGGTAGTTCTGGAAATCGGCACAAATTATGTTTTTTGGGTCGCTAAATCCGATTTTGTGCCTTCACATCAAAATTTTCCCCGGCAACCCCACCCCCAAATTTTGGTAAAATGCCTCCAAAAACGGTTTTATTAAAAAAGTCATTTTTTTATTTTTTTGGGGAAAAAGTATCTAGAAATTCAGAAAGTAGACAAAATTTGCGACAAATAAGACACATGACATTATGATGTAGGACGAATAGGGTGTGGTGGAGGGGGTGTCTGCCTCGGAACATGCGCCCCGGTGCTGCATGGATTAAGTTGCGCAATTCCACTTAGCCACTCACATCGTTTACATTCGCCCTTCTGTCTCCACTCTGAACTTTCCGTATAAGGTTTACTTTAAGTTTTTTAGGTCGCTGAATCCGAATTTTTAACTCCCCCCCCCACAAAAAAATTAATTTAATTTAATTAATAAATTAATATTTGAAAAAAAACTGGATTAACATCAAGTGTCAACCACTACAAGTTTAAAAGAAATTTATTTGAGCTTGATTGGATGAATAATAAGTATTTTATTAACGATTGAAAATTTGAACAAGATATATATAGCGAGCTGTGAACTAATAGTAGGAACTGAAAAAAAAATTGTTTCACATTGATGAGAAATAATTAATTAGTTCTCTTTTTACGCAGTCGGGTTTTTTGATTTTTTTAAATTTAATTGTTTATTAGTTTTTGTTGTAAAAAATTTATTTGAGCTTGATTGGATGAATAATAAGTATTTTATTAGCGATTGAAAATTTGAACACGATATATATAATGAGATGTGAACTAATAGTAGGAATTGAAAAAAAAAATATTGTTTCACATTGATGAAAAATAATTAATTAGTTCGCTTTTTACGCAGTCGGGTTTATTGATTTTTTAAATTTAATTGTTTATTAGTTTTTGTTGTAAATCGCTCATCAGGTTGTTCTGCATTTTTCAAGGTTTCCGCAATAGCTCTATCTCAAGACCTAATATACGAATTTTCATAAAATTTCATATTCAGTTAGACGTTGATATAGTTGTTGCACTTTAGGTTTTTGTGTGAATTATTCAGCAGGTGAATCTGCGATACTGCATTTTTCGTATTTACAAGATTTTAGCAATAGTCATATCTCAAAACTAATGTATGGATTTTCCGCAAACTGCATATTCTGCATTACCTTGACATAAGTTGATGTTGATTAGGTTTTCAAGTAAATCATATAGCAGTTGGAGCTCTTATAATGTATTTTTAATGATTTTCACGATAGATCAAAAATTAATGCAAGGATTGCTTGGAAAATGTAATGCGCATATTTACTTTTTAAATGCGCACTATTCAGTGATCTTATATATGATGGGATAATCTTTATGATGGGCATAGATTGTCATTTAATTTTGGCAAGGTGATAGCGAATTTTAAAGTATTGACACGCATCAAATAGAAGAATGTTTTTTGAATAAGACATCCGATTAGTTATATTATAGACAATAATGAACATATATTTAAAATATCACCATAAAGGAAGTCTTAGTAATTGGTATGTTATTGATTGTATCGTATGTAAAAGAAACTTGCGCTCGTTATTTTATTTTTTTTATTTTGACCAAAAACAGTTTTCGACTTTCCGTTTGTCATTGCATAATATATATTTTAAACTGAAAAGTTAAAAAGCTAAATGTATCATCATCTACGATTTTCGTTCAATTCCTCGAATTTCCAAGAAATTTTCTTTTGTTATTGAAATGCTTTACGCACTCTTTCAAAATGTTTGTTTATTACGCATAATATGTAGTTTAATTCTTTGAATAATTCGAAAAAAAATGATTCTCAGTTTTTATTACTAAAATAGGTGTTAAAAATACAATTAATAGGTTTTAAAACATTAAAACCAATAATCAGATGGTAAAAAAAAAAAAAAAAAGCCTTTACGAGCGCTTTTGACCAAGTCCTGGTTATCATCAATGGGGTGACGATGACCAGGGCTTGGTCGAAAGCGCTCGGGAAGTTTTTTACCATCTGATTATTGGTTTTAATGTTTTAAAACCTGTTAATTTTATTTTTAGCACCTATTTTAGTAATAAAAACTGAGAATCATTTTAATGTATTCATGTTTTAACTTAAATTAGTATTAAGATGAATGTGTCGTTTCTCTTACATATAGTTTTCTATGCATATTTGATAGAGCTTCTAGTTCGAGTCCGAACACCCAATGTAATATCTTTTCTAGCACCGACTCTGTAAAAGCATATTCAAACAACAAGTGAAGTAAAAATGGAATTCTTTCTATCACGTGAACCAATCAGCCAATACCAACGCGGCTTTCACCATACTTAAGGAATTTTACAACGCTCTTAAAGACAGCTTCTTGTAAATTGTACAGCAACTATGATTGCAGCCGGGGTACCAGCATCTTTTGTTGTAAAATACTGAGCTTTTCCTGCACTTTATGTTCTAATTTTTAATGCACTGATGTGGCGAAAGCGAATTCAAGTAGCAAGGGAAGGTAAATCGAATTATTTCTGTCATATACACCAAGCGGCCAATACCAACGTGACTTTCGCCAGATGTTAGACATTTTACAGTACTCTTAAAAATAATATCTTGCAAACTTTACAGTAAGTAGTGTGTTGGCGGCTAAGGAGCTAGCATCTTTTGCTGTAAAATACAGATATATATATCTGAACACAGTTACTATAAAATTTACAAGCTGTTATTTTTAAGAGTGCTATAAAATGTCTCAAGTCCTGGGAATGTGCCGTTGGTATATGCTGTATTTCTGTGCAATAAAAATTACAACATGTAGTGCAGAAAAAATCACAGTATTCTGCAACAAAAAATGCTGGTACCCCGGCTGCCGTGAAATTTACAAAAAGCTGTCTTTAAGAGCGTTATAAATTTCTTAACGTGCGTGTGTGTGTGTGTGTGTGGGGGGGGGGGGGGCGTTAGTATTGCCTGATTGATTCACGTGACAGAAAGAATTCCATTATTACTTCACTTGTTACTCTTTAACAGCGTCGTTGCTATATATATATATATATATATATATATATATATATATATACAGAGTGTCCGGTCTCAACGGTGTCCAATGGCTAATTCCTAAACCGTTAGTCATAGACATATAGTTTCAATTACAAAAATGTTTTAAATCAGGTAAACAAATATTTTAAAAGCGATTTGGGTCAATAAAAACATTTCTTAAAAAATTACGAAATTTAAATTTTTGTACGGTCCCCCGGTCCTATAAGTTACAGTTAGTAAAATTTTCCTTTACACTGACAAGTAATACAAAAAAAGTCCCGTTGTTCTACGATTAAAATTGACCGAGTAATAGCTGTTTAAAGTTGGAGCATACTTTTTGCTGCAAATTGGGGGTCATTCACAAATTTAGTCGAAATATAATTCCGTCAGATATATTAAAAAAATGGTTGAGAGTAAAATTAACATTGTCATATAAATTTGAAATCTTTAGTCATTCTGACATATTAATGCAAAATATACAATTTGTAATAAACATTTAAGAAGAAAGGAAAAAACAGAATTTTTGTTAAATAAAATGATGCTAAATTAACAGGCTCAATTCTTTACAAAGTGATACGTATTTTAAAATGTTATTAGATTACACTAGCCTGCAAAAGTAGGGCTATTTCATGTTTTTTAGCTTTTGATAATTGATTCTTATGTATTCTGTACCGCTGAATCCGGAATTAATCTTCATTTTTACCCATCACATCAGGATTTTTCGCAAATTGTAAATTTCAAAGTTAAAAAGCCCAAAGTTAAAATTTAATCTCCTCCCCCATCCCATCATCCCACCCAGCTGTAAGAATCCCAAGATAAGCAAAAATATCGAATAAATTATTGAATAAAATAAAATAAAAAAAAGTTTTACATATGTTTTATAGTATGAGATTTTCTCAATATTTTTAACTTACACATTTGCAAAAAAATTCTACGTGATGGTTAAAAATGAAAGTCATTTTCAGATTTAGTGCTAAAAAGTACGTAAAAATCTATTATCAAAAGTTAAAAAATACAACCATCTCCTTTACTTTATAGTATCCGATTTTTGTCATTCTTTAAATTCGAGAATTTATGATTTGCGAAATATCCTGACATGATGGTTAAAAATTAAGGCAATTTTCGGATTCAGTGCTAAAAAAATACATAAAAGTTAAAATACCCAACAATCTCCGTCTTGTATTATCTAATCTAAATCTTTTTCTTAAACTTCTTGGCGGTAATCTATCCGAAATATTTTGTGTTTTCCTGTAAAATAAGTATAAATGGTAACCACCGAAAATCATAATAATATTAGATTGTTATCTGATTTGCGTCAGTATGTAAAATGTAAACTCGATCGGATATTTGAAAGTGGGTTAAAGTTCGAATACAAATTTTGAACTGGAAAAATATACATAAGATCTTTGAAGTAACATAAAACTTATAATAATAACATAATTTTATTAAAAGAAATCATAAATGAAACAGTCTCAAATCCTGACAAAATAAAACATGTGTTATTTCAGCAAATCTGAAACTTAATAAATGTTAACTTAATCGTAATACTTGTACGATTTTTTTCAAAGCGCAGATACACATGAAATGAGATCTTCGAATACTTTAAGCACTTGGAATATGAACCCTCAAATCCAAGCCGAACTCATTTGTTTTCAGAGCAGAAAAGTGGCATAAGTCATGCATTTTTAAAGTTTCATAACTCGCACAATTTTATGTCATATGAATGGGACTTTTTTTGTCTTACTTGTGAATGTAATAGGAAATTTTTACTAAATATAACTTATAGGACCTGGGGACCGTATAAAAATTTAAATTTCGTAATTTTTTAAGAAATGTTTTCATTGACCCAAATCGCTTTTAAAATATTTCTTTCGCTGATTTAAAGCATTTTCTAATTGGAACTATATGTCTATGACTAACCGTTTAGGAATTAGCCATTGGACACCGTTGAGACCGGACACCCTGTATATTATTTATTTTTTAAATTTTGGCTCAATTTTGTATACATAAATTTAAACTGTTACGGACACTAAATAAAGATAGTGGAACAGCGAATGAAAGTTATTAATTAAAAAAATAGAAGTAGCAAAATTATTTTATATTTAATTCAAATTAGCTATTCGCTGCTTTACATATCTTGTATACGCAGGCAAAAACTCGTGATATAAATTCGTTCCCTTAACCAAGATATTTACTAAAAATTATGCCTTAAAATGAACATTTGTCGAGAATTAAAAATATTCTTTGAACATGGCAATTTAAATTAATACATATGTTATTTCCATTAATTATATTAATATATATATATATTATTAAGCTGATTGTTTGGACATAAAATTATTCCATTTATTCTCACGCGTACATTTTAACAATAAAGTTTCTTGAAATACATTTATTCGTAAGAGATATGATGCCAAGAATATAATTCTAGGAGAGCTTCTTAATTGCTGTATGGCTCCAAAGAGTATAATAATGCTCATCCTAAAGGACCCATAAAATAATTCTACTTATTCATTTGGGAACGAAATGTATAATCATACTTCGTCCTATTTTTCGTAAGTTTTAGTGCTGAAATTACCATGAATATCGCTCATCTTTTTTTTTTTTAATTTTTTTAATTAAAACTTTCTTAAACTATCATTCGTGTTAATTGTTTCTAAATTAAGGTAAACATATAACTTTGTTTATAAAAATGCCCTTACTGAAAATTAAGCCTTTAATATTTTTATAGAGCAAATTTAAGTTAAAAATTTTCGAGGAATTTATCTTTGGAATTTATCGCCCATCTCAGCTATTCAGAAACTTAACATATGGAATTTGTACTGTTGTGTATGCAATAAAATGTTTAATACGTATATATTTAATAATGATTGCCGTAAGATAAATCGTATTATATTTAAATAACAAACTGAATGAGATCTACAGAATACCATATAAGGATAGTCAGTCAAAGCGATATCACGATGTTTTTATAATTGGTGCAATATATCGCCTCTATCACTGAACAAAATGTGTCATTTTCATTTTAGCAAAATATAATTCAAATATAGCCACAAATCCAATGTGAATTCATTTAGAAGGATTTTTAAGTATATTGTACTTTCTAATAATTTAAAAATATGAACTTTTCTAAGACTTGTAGGGTAATGGTAATTCTTTTACATTATATATTTTAGTATGTGTGTTATATAAAATTGTTTTTTTATGACAGGAATACACATTTAACAATTTTGTATTAATCGATAAAAATCTTACTTATGGCTCACTTACTAAATTAACGATCTAGATTTTATCATTACTGATAAAAACATAATGAAAAATTGATACTAAATTATCTTTTTAATTGTGTAAAACTTTTTTTAAAAATCATTGATATATTTAGTACCTATTGTTTTTTTGGTATAAGTTACAATAGTTATAATAGAATAAGCCACATTAACTTTTATGCAGACAAATCTAAAAATTATATCATGAAACATAAATTTTATATCCAACAGTATTGCAACGTATATACGTACCTTTCCAATCTTTCATGTCCCATTAGACGTTTAAAATTACATTTAGGTATATTAATTATTTATTGATAACAAAGATTGACAAGAAAACAAAGATTGCAAAAGAATAGCATTGAGTAAAAAGGACATAATCACAAGTAATATTATTAAAACCAGAGTTTATTTTTTATTAAGATAAATGATTTAAAAAATATTAAACATGAAGAAATTCTCACACAGTTAAGGTTAGAAAAGATTTTTTTCAACAAGGTAACGGGAAAAATCATTAAATTTGATTGTGTAATGTATATCCATTGACAAAGGCTTGACTATTTAACTGATTAATTTTAAGAGAAAATTAATTTGTTTCATCCGCCGCGTGTCCCATCCCCCCCCCCATTATAAAACTAGTTTTTAACACAGTGTGTGGCAATCTGAACACTAAAAGTTGCTCTCGTATCACTATATTTCCCAATTTGCTTACATTCGGGTCAAGATGATATTAGTGACCGTATAATATATGTATTCTATAAATTACTATTAACACAAATTTCTTGGTTTTACAATGATATTTGACTAGTGTTTCTAAATTTAACTTTCATAACTGAAACTTGCGCTATGTTGAAATCTAAGCAATTTCATATTTTTCTTTTACTAGACACTAGCAGACCCGTCCGGCTTTGCCCGGGGTTTGTAAATAATAACTTTAAACAAAACTCAAGTTTGTATAATTTTATATATTTTGAAATTTTTTTAATGAACCTAATTTTGATGTCCTCATTGCCTTCCGCAACGTCTTGCGTGTCCCCAACAAATTTCCTTCCGAAAGAGCCTGTAACCTGGGTCCACGCTACGTATGGCGGCATTTACCGGAAGTGCCGGAGACAATCGAAAACCAAGTTGAGTGAGCGAAACCTCGTAGTAATCAAGCCGATAGAATTAAAAAAAAGAACGCACCATGTAGAAAATGTTGGTAACTGAAGTCTAAGCATAAAATTTCATAATACAAAGAGCAGCTGAATTGTAATCTAAGTTGAATGAACCAAAAATTTGCCCCTTAGAACCGGAGGAAAGAATGCATCCTCAAGCAGTGGAAGATGCCCCCTATAACAGTTTCCCCTGTCATATATATCGTTAAAACTCCCCCCACTTCAGGAAATCAACATTTAACTTTAATTCCTTATTTTTGGTAATATCCCCCCCACCCGAAATAAAATATTTAATTTAATTTTACATTTTACACTTAATATCATAGCTTTGAATTCATTCAATCCCCCCCCCCCACTCTGCTGTAAGTTATATTAATACTTTAAAAGTTCAATTAAACTGCGTGCACCAGTTATGTCATTCCTTTCCTTTTTTTTTTAACTTCAAACAGACATGAGTATAGAAATAAATCTTAACTTACAGTAATTTTCCGTTGAGATAAAAAGAATAAAATATAAATGAATTCCCTTGCAATGCAACCGATAACGAATCATGCATAATTTGTGGTTAGCCAGAGCTCTACCCTCTAATTTTTCTCATAGCTTTAAGCTTGTATTTACATCATATCTCATCCGATTCTCATGATAGAATTTCATATGCCCTTCTTAATAATGCATGCGTTTGTCCAAAATGTTCTAACGTGCATGTAAAATCACGTGTAAAGCTTTTTCTCGGTTATCCCACAGAAATCACAAGAATTTGTTGTCTTACAACACTATAATATTTGTTACCTTACAACCCTTAACTCAATGTAAAGCTTCCTCTTTTTACTGGTACTTTGTCTGCCCGATTCGTATTTATCGCCAATATCTGACATGTGGTTATTTTATGCTCGCCAATGCGTGAGTGATTGTAATAAAGTCTTAACCCACTATCGCTCCTGACTTTTGAGCACTGCGGACGTCAGCTGAGCCCCTTGCGGGCCCAGCCTCAGGGCAGCATACTAACTTCTCCCCTATATCTGTATGTTTATCACGGCCCCTTTAAAGTTTTAAATAAAAAAAGTGAATTCCTGGAAATTCGTGTTGGTGTTTTATGCTTGTGAATCATGAGTATACATACCGTGGTCGCTACACCCGCTCCTCTTCGGCTTATTCGTGTTCGTAGCCCTCGACAGAAGCTGTGTTTCGGCGAACTAACATGGCAGCGGTCGCTATTGCATGGGGTCAAGATCACTCGTGCTCAGGTACCCTCGGCGACCGCGAGGTAAGAAATTGGGGGACCGGGCTTTTGCCGGTCTCTTCTGTCGCCCCTGTCCCCGATGGGGGCGGCGGGTGGACCCGGCGGGACTCCGGGCCCTTCGACCCCATAGCGAGGCGGGGTCTATCCCGTCTTGGAGGAGCTTTCCGTGATCTCATGGGGACGCTAAAGGCACCTAGTTAGACTCCCGGACTTCCGACGCCGGACCACGTGGAGCTCAGTAGTGCGGTGCGGGAGCGCTGCTAGAGCTAAGCTGCGAGAGCTAGATTACACCCCCTCCTCTTGTACATTTCATGAATTACTTTTAATATTAACACGATATTTAATAAAACGGATGAAATCCTATATCTAAAGTTACCTTTAAAGCAATGCGATTTTTAACTTACGGCGGTAGTGTACAGACGTGAGTAGATGCTCAAAAAAGAGATTAATGTTCGAAAAATGTGCTATCTGAGGTATAAAGCAAGACCGGGAAAAGTAAGTATAGGGTATAAATTAAACATTAGAATAATATTTTAAAGAAATGCGCAGAAAATGGAATAAATGCTTAAAAAGGGGCCCTAGGGCCCCAATAAAAGTATGCAGGTGTTGGTCTAGGGAGAAGAGTCCGAGACTCAATTTTAACTTTATGCAATGAGAAGGGGGTGGGGATACATGGCACACAAAAAGTTCAAGGGACCCCGGATCGGGCCAAACGGACACTAGGTTGCCCCAAGATTTTAACTGGATTATAGAAACTGGAGAATATCTAAACAGAAAAATGAAGCAGACAAAAATGAAGATTAAGAGGGGCAATTTTTGACAGTTTATACAGCGAAAGCTTCAAGGGACACTGTACCCGACCTCAAGGGGTCAAGTACTTAAGTGATATGTTGTTTAGTAGAAAAATACGTTTCAGTAATTTTTAAAGTAATCAGAAGACCCTATAAATACGTTAAAGAAAATCGCAAGCAATTCGGATCATTTTTAAAGAAGCTGCTTCAAATTCCAAAGAAGGCGATTAATATTCAAAATTGATGGTAGCTGAAGACTGAAAATATTTTGTCGTTCATGTAGTAGTTTTAGGGCCTAAGAATTTGTTAGAAAAAAAAGCTAGTGAATTGGAACATTTTTAAGGGGGCTATAATAGAGGGCCCAAAAAGGAGCCAACCACTAGTTAAAAGCAGACATGATAATGAAATAACATGAAGGAAATAACATGAAAACATGTTAAAATGTCTTAGTACTTAACGCTTTAGATCTACAGATAGTCAAAATTAAGCGTAGGGTATTAATTTTTTGTTAGAATAATATTTTAATTAAATAAGTAAAAAATTGAATAAATGCTTTTAAAAAGGCCCAAAGGCCCCAATAAAAGTATCATGGTGTATGTACTGGAAGAAGAGTCCAAGACTCAACTTTGAAATTATGCTCTGAGAAGGTGATAAAATTAGTTGGTGCAATATGCATGGCGCACAGAATCTTTAAGGTTCCTGAAGCGGGCCCTATGGGACAATAGGGGTCCCAGGATCTTAACTGAAATGTATAGACGTGAGAATAACTAAATGGCAAAAAGGGTTCAAAAATGAAAATTGTATTAAAAGGGGGCAATTTATTAACAAATTATGATGCAAAAATTTCAAAGGTCCCGTTATCGGGCCCCGAAGTGCCAGAAGCTTAACAGGCATGTAGTTGGGTATAAAGATATTTTTAGTAATTAAAGTAATCAGAGGATTCTAGAACTATGTTAAAGAAAATTTCAATAATTCGAATACTTAAAAAAAAAAAATCCGCTTTAAAAAAGCTGCACCAAGGGCCCAAGAAGATATTCAAAATTCGTGGTGGCTGAAGTCTGAGAAATTGTTTTGCCGTTCATTTAGTAGCTGTAGGATCTAAGAATTTGTTAGAAAAAAAAAGCTAGTGGATCGGACCATTTTTAAGGGAGCTAAAATAGTTGATCAAAATGGGCCAACTCATAGTTAAAAAAGGGCCTTAACATGAAAACATTTTAAAATGTCTTAGTACTTAGTGCTTTAGAACTTCAAGTAGTAAAAATTAAGCATAGGATATGAATTATTCGTTAGAATATTCTTTTAAAGAAATGTACAAAATATTGGGTAAATGTGTAAAAAAATGGCCCTAGGGCCCCAATAAAAGTATGTGGGTGTGGGTCCAGGAATAAGAACCCAAGACTCAACTATACAACTATTCACATACAAGGTGAGAAAATTATTGGGTGAAAAATGCCTGGCGCTCAAAAAGATCAAGGGACGCTGGACCGTGCCCTGCGATTCCCTAGGGGGCCCTAAGGTTTTAACTGGAATGTAGAAACGTGAGAATAACTAAATGGAAAATTGATCCCAAAAATGAAGTTCGGATTAAATGAAAGCAATTTATTAATAAATTATTAGCACAAACAATTCAAGGGGCCCTGTATCGGGCCCCAAGGGTCCGGGGACATAACTGGAAAGTTGAATGGCGAGAATAATTATATGGTGAAAGCTCCCCTAAAACGAAGGAGACTGGGTAAATGGGGGGCAAGTTATTAACAATTCTGTGCACAAAAATTTAAAGGGGCCCCGGGGCCCTAGCACTTAAAAAAATAAACATCTGAGTCTCAGGCGCATCAGGACCTGTCTTGATCTAACCTCACCTAAATTTTCAGACTTCTACGTGCGGTAGATTTCGCTAGCCATCGCACACAGTCAGACACACAGACAGACAGACAGACAGAGCGACTTGTTCTTTTATTAATACAGATAAATAAAATTGAATGGCGATATATTATCTATAACTTATGCTAATCCACAAGAAATAAAATTATTTATTTTCTAAGTAGCCCCTATTAGATCAAAATATTTCTTTAAATATTTAGGTTTAATATATAATTTCTCATATTTGTTTGAGAATATTTAAATAAACGAACGTTAAGCGCATATTTCGGAAATGAAATAGAAATATCATGAAAGTAAACATTTATTGTTTTCAACGCGTTATGTTTATAAATTACATTACAGTGTAATAAAATTTAAATGCAGAAGTGAGTACTTATTAAAATATTCTATCCATTTAAATAATACGATTTAACTCGAATAAATAAAGACATTGCATTTGTAATTTTTTCATACAATTATACAGGTTGTTAAAATAGTATTTGTTAATATACTTAAAATTATTTAATTTGTCGAACTTTATAACAACAAATAAAATTCTTAAAACTATTTTGAAACATTACCCACTTTTTAAACTAAAATATTTTTCTTAGATATATTTTAAACTTCTTTTCGATAACATAACAATAAAAATGTCTGTCGATTTCATAACTTATTTTCTATCTAGCATAACAAAATAGAACAAATCCATAAAATACATCAAAACCGTTCATATAACATAGAGATTATAATCAATGTGTCGCATCTGTAAATCTTATGCAAAGGGAAGAATTGACTTACGCTTCTATTCCTAAAGTGTAATCAAATATGTTGTATACAAAACCAATGCCAAAGGGAAAGCAAAATAAAACTCAGATTATCTAAGCAATATCTTGATGAAATAAACTGTATATTTCTCAAATTAGTAGGCAGATATTTAATTATAGGTGAATTTTACTTCATTTTCTTTACGTTTTCTTTAATAATATCACACTTAACCCTTATCTTTATATGAATGTGATAAAACCTTAAACATTAATAATATTAATATTTGGAAATTTTTCCAGAGAGAAACATTCGCCTTGCATACAATATTTCAAATGAAAATCAAATTTCAAATTATTTTTGCTTAAAAGGCGCAAGGGCCAACCTAGTGAAAAATATTCCATGCCGGGAATCGAACCCGAGCCATCAGTATAGCGCACTGGCGTTCTACCGACTAAACCACATGGAACGATATACTGATGGCCCGGGTTCGATTCCCGGCATGGAATATTTTTCACTAGGTTGGCCTTTGCACCTTTTAAGCAAAAATAATTTGAAATTTGATTTTCATTTGAAATATTGTATGCAAGGCGAATGTTTCTCTCTGGAAAAATTTCCAAATATTAATATAGATCAATCATTGCTGGATTTAATTAAGAGTCTGTGTTTGACCCATGTTGGTGGCTCACGGAAATTATTCCATCTTGTGCTGCGTTTGTAGCCTTGCCAACCTGTAATAGTGAGAAGTTCCAGGCTGGGTATCGTTCCATGTGGTTTAGTCGGTAGAACGTCAGTGCGATATACTGATGGACCGGGTTCGATTCCCGGCATGGAATATTTTTCACTAGGTTGGCCTTTGCGCCTTTTAAGCAAAAATAATTTGAAATTTGATTTTCATTTGAAATATTAATAATATTAATTGTGTAATAATGAGAGTAAAGGAGTTAAAAGAGTTAAGGTGTAATAATTTCATTTTTCAAAGTAAAATTTATAGTTATTCAAGACTGGGGAACTCATACGTCTATTTTTCTTAAATTGAAAGAACACCGGGATAAAAAAAACAATGAATATGTTTTAGAGTAATAAGAGGAGCACGATTCATAGTAAGATGTATTATGTTTTCGAATATTCAATTAGAATGACTACATAAAACGACTTATAATCTAGTCAAAAAACCCAGATGATGACAGGGAATTAATTAAAATAGTTAAAAAATTAAAAATAACTGAACGAGAAATGAAATTGATAAAGAGACAGCCGAAGCCAAAATTCAATGCCATATATCTTGAAATAGCAAAGAAAATGAACAGCGATAGGGAAGAAAAATCATGCATCAAACATAAGTCATGGAACACTTTCCGACACTTCCAGAGTACTTTAACAAGTTTTCTCAGTTTAAAAATGAAAAAAGATAACTAAGTAAACATTTTAAAAAACGTTAACACATCTGAAAACCAGATTTTAACAATTATACCGCCCATACTCATAAAAGTACCCATAATAGTTTGTTCAGCTCAATTGGACAACCACTTCGCTCTCAATTGCAACAGAAGAAACAATATGGAAGGATCAGGATGTGGGTAGTTCTATGCTACCTATTGTTGTTCGCATGTCAGCGCTAACCATTTCCACACTGATTCTCCAACTCATGACTCCTCATCTCCTTTCTCAACAATCTCAACTGGATGACCAATTCTCTCTTCGTCAACAACTTTTGAATGACCCTGCTCATCTTGTACAACTGCTGTCACATAAAATCGAAATTAACACCTTATGTTTGGATTATGCTGCCACCTATTGGAATATTTGGAAACATTTTAATACTAATTGCCGACCTCTCATATCAGTTTGAGTCCTACATAAAAATTTACCCTCGTAATATTTATAAACAAACAGATACGTTAAACAGTTTATATCTATACATACCGCAATTCAAATTTTGTTAAATGTTAGCACGGAAAAACATTCGTATTTAAATAAATACATTAAAAATTTAATTTCTTACTTCAATTCGTCATCCAGAATTTTAAAAGTAAAAAACTGCTCTATAAAAAGTGTGGTGATCTTAATAGATCCTCTGTTTGGATTATGCTGCCACCTATTGGAATATTTGGAAACATTTTACTACTAATTTCCGACCTCTCATATCAGTTTGAGTCCTACACAAAAATTTACCCTCGTAATATTTATAAACAAACAGATACGTTAAACAGTTTATATCTATACATACCACAATTCAAATTTTGTTAAATGTTAGGGAACAGATGTGTTATTATCCCACCCTCCGCCATCTTGGATTTTTTTGGCGAGAAAACCCCTTTTCCGCCAAGTAGTAAATGTCGCCAAGCATCCGTTTATATGCATGTTTGGCTCAACGAAAATAAAATGTAAATAATAAACAAAAATCGCTAAACTGGCAATCAGTAATCCTTGTATGAGCACTTCGCGCACATTTAACGGAAAAAAACATCGCCGAATTCAGCATTTCTCGCGATATAACATTCTCAAAATTCAGCAGTTCTCGTCTTGTAGCAATCTCAAAATGTAAAAAACTTTTAAAACAGCAAAATATACCTAAAAAATGAAACTCGCTAAAGTGGCAATCAGCAATAGTTGTATGAGCGCTTCGCGCTCATTTACCGAAAAAAAAACATCGCCGAATTCAGCATTTATCGCGATATAGCATTCTCAAAATTCAGTAGTTCTCGTTTTCTAGCAATCTCAAAATGTAAAAAAACTCTTAAAGCAACAAAATATACATAAAATTATCAACATACCTTAACAGACATCTGCTTTCTTGAAACCTACAGCACAAAATATAACACCGCCGTCATTTTCCAAAATAGGCTTAATACGCATTGACATGCTATAAACAAACCTCCCTTTCATGTCAAAATTTCCTCATATTTCTTAATTACTTCAGCAAGAGCGTTTAAACGGACTACAGAAACTATAGTCAATGAAATACATCCAATAAATTTAACAAAAATAAAAAGACAGCCATAGAACACGATATCAAAGAGTATCTGGTACAAGACTCAAACAACCGTCAGCAACGACACCCGGCAGTGAAATGAATGCTCGCGTCGTAAAAAAGGGGGCTGCCATAATAAGTTACTAGACGCCAAATGCCGGGGTTACCAGAGAGATAAAAATCGCCAAATACTCAACATCGCGGAGGGTGGGATAATAACACATCTTAGCCAATGTTAGCACGAAAAAACATTCGCATTTAAATAAATACATTAAAAATTTAATTTCTTACTTCAATTCGTCATCCAGAATTTTAAAAGTAAAAAACTGCTCTATAAAAAGTGTGGAGATCTTAATAGATCCTCTGTTTGAATTATGCTGCCACCTATTGGAATATTTGGAAACATTTTACTACTAATTTCCGACCTCTCATATCAGTTTGAGTCCTACATAAAAATTTACCCTCGTAATATTTATAAACAAACAGATGCGTTAAACAGTTTATATCTATACATACCACAATTCAAATTTTGTTAAATGTTAGCACGGAAAAACATTCGTATTTAAATAAATACATTAAAAATTTAATTTCTTACTTCAATTCGTCATCCAGAATTTTAAAAGTAAAAAAACTGCTCTATAAAAAGTGTGGAGATCTTAATAGAACCTCTGTGCGTATATTATATGAAAACTTTCTTCAGAGGGAGATATCACCACAAAATTTATAAATCTATTTTATAAAGCAAAAACATATCCATGAATAAAACAGACGTCATTTGAAAATTGGCAACACGTGAGCAATAAATTTCGCTTTCAACGTTTAAAAAAAATGGAAACATCGAACAATTTCAATTTTAAACCACCGCACAGAAAACAAATTCATTTTTCAGGTTCTTTTATAATTGGATCTCGATGTACTTATTTAGTTATATATTTTTTAAATAATTTCTAATTTTGAAAATCTATATCTATTGTGTACAGCCCAATTAAAACTAAATTTTATTAAATTTAGTAAATATAACAATTAATACTAAAGTTGGACACTTTTGCATTTAAAACAATATAAAATGTTAAAGACTAATTTCCGACTAATATTTAATAACAATGTTAAAATTTTGTCAATAAATAAATGAAATAATAAAATAAAATAATTAAAATTATAATGTAACAGACATGTAATTGAACTACACTCGTAAACAACTGAAATTCTTAATATAACAAAACAATTACCTTAGTCCTGAACTATACATTCTTGTCATGCTAGTAATATGAAGGTACCGCTTTTAATAAACTTCAAATCTTTCTTTGAATACATGATTCATTTTTTTTATATTAGAGTTCATTTTGGGGGTTTTAGGGGCAAAATAAATAAAAATGCATTACATTAAAAATATATATATTAGAATTATCTATTAACACTTTATGTACTGAATTATGAATTCAGGAAAATTTTATCTTCTAATGCATTTTTGATGAATTGTTTAAACTACCTTTGAAGATTTACATAACAATTTAATAAATTTTAGAAGGGTTTTAGATGGATTGGAGGATTTCGAAGGATTAATTAAATTTGAATTTATAGGGACTTTGCGCAATATTTATAACCTCACTCAAATCTTTTATTTTAAATATTTTTCTTGGTACTTTGTAGAACAAGGAAATGCACAAATATAATGTTATTACTATAGAAATATAGAAATATTTCCGAATTGGAAAATTCCCCCAACCCCAACGCCAAGAAAGCTGAAAAGATGCAAGGGAAAAAAATCCTTTTAAAAATATTTTTGCTTTGTGTAACCAATAATGCTTTTGGAACAAGGTAAAGAAAGTAATGTATCTAAAACTCATTGTAAATCGTATTAAAACTAATCGATGTATTAAGGGGACCGGGAAAGCCCTATCTCCGCCATGTTAAATTCATCAACTTTATGTATCTTTTTCTCAGAAATAGAGAAAGATAGAAGTCTAGGTTTTTATGATATTTAAAATAACATGATTTACATAATTTAACAGAACAATTTCCTTCTAAGTGAAACGCAAAATTAATTATTAATTATTTATTGAAAGTCATTTTTAAATTAGCATTTTTGGTAAGATTTCACTGCTTAAAATAAATAATTCTCAATAAATCATTAAGTCCCTGTATTAAACTATACAATATAACATAATATAAGTATTAAATAATAATCTGAGTTCTTAAATTTAATAAATATTGAAAAAAAGGAACAACAAGAAAAATCCAAGTTTTGAGAAAAAGTCAATTAAGGATTAAGCTATGAAGTACTCTTGGAAAGAATGAATAATTTCAACACTTATTTTTTTATATATAAACATGTGTGACACATCGTTGGAAAGATAAAATTTTAAACCATTTAATGATATAAACAAGTAGAAATCGATTTTTTGGTTGAATTTTATTTTCCCGGTTCCCTTAAAGGAATTTCATAACAAGTTACTTTAATGGTATTTATAAATACCGTCAGTAGATAAAGGGTTTATAAATTTATTTTCACAAACATGCCTTAACATACATTCTCAACTGGGAAGACCGGGTTGAATCCTATAGTTACATGAATCATCCGTTATTTCAATTACCCAAATGAACGGTATACTTTTTTTTTTTTTTTTTTTTTTTTTTTTTTTTTTTTTTGTAGCTGTAAAAATATAAACTATAAAAGAAGAGAATATAGTGTGAAATAAGAATATAAAATAATTTAATATTTCATTCCTTAAACTGAAACATACCTGAGATAGTCTCATGTCACAAATGGACCTGAAGTCCATTTAATACTGAAAGCGTTGTATAACATGTTCCTGATAGTTTGCATGTCATCTCATTTAAGGGGGTCCGGGGCTAAAACTTCTAAAAAAATGCATTTTTTTTTATTGGCTTAAAAAATACTGAGTTTTTAGCGTTAAATACCGCAAACAGCATGCTTTTATCTTCATTAGATCCAGAGATATAGTAACACCTTTTGACTTGTGAAGCGATGCATCAGCTGCCCCCCGACGAGAACCTTAGGCAACGTCCACGGCAATAGAAAATTTTTGCTAAAAATTATTTTAAACGGAAAGATAAGTGTGATACATCAATTTAAAGGAAAAGAGTTGCAGTATATGAATTTGTAAGTGCGTTCAAATCAACAAACAATTATCATATCTTTAAGATCTATATAGATAAAATCTTTTAGATAATGTCTTTAATATATTTTTGACTCTATTTAATCGTTAATACTTAAATGTCACAAGAGTAACAGAAAACATCTTAAAGTTTTAATTTTATAAATACTACTTAAAATTTTTACCCAAAACTTCTAATTCACTGATTTCGTGGTATAAGACAGATTTTACATTGCGTATTTTGTATATGCTATGCATGGAATAGGCTGTGGCGTGTTGTCACAAGAGTAACAAACGTCTGTGTCGCAAGAGTAACACACAACCCTTTTGTCCATAGTTGGGCATAAAACTGCGTTACAACCTAAACAAGCAGAATACTTAAAGTTTTTTTCTCCGTTATTAGTACAGTTCTAGAAATAGTTTTAGCCATAATTAAGGTTATTTTGTAAATTTTAAGGAAGATAAATTATTTTTATTAGTGTTTTTTTTTTAATGGATGGATTTATTTTTATTCATTTTTGTTATTACTTAAGATTACAAAATAATCATAATAAGTAATTAAAGATAGATTAAAGCAAGTCAACTCGTGTCATTTATGTGTGCTTTCTTTTGGTTTAAAACACTTTGAAAAAAGTGCAAAAGTTTTTTTTAAGCAAAGGTCTTTTATCAGATATTTTATAAGTTTTGTAAAGCTTCGCTTACTAAATTCTGTTGAATGACCTAGAAAGATTCTTATAGAAACTCTTATGGAAAGGATTCTGATAGTATATTTTAAAGGAAAGATTTTAATATTGCTTCTTATACATGACATGGTTTTAAAGAGCAGGAAAGAATCTAACTCCACAGCTTTGCAGAATTTTATGTCGATGAAGATTTAAAAAGAGATTATTCTTCAGTTAAATCTACATTAGTTAGACGTGAAAACGGTCACGTAATTTCTTCAATCCTAGGTGTAATTTGCTTAGAGAATACGTTTTTTGTTTAAAGAAGCTTGTCTAAATTGAAAAATTGGAGATTCATTTGCACCTTTAAAGCCCGTTTCATAAAAGAACAGAAAATTATCCATCAGAATATCTGCATTTGTCATTGTCGCGGAAACATTCAAGAAATTCACAATGCAGTGACTGTGTATTTCCTGCATTAAACATTCCTGTGAAGGATTTAAAGACTTTGTCTGCTGAGATACATCATAATTAGAATGCACGAAAAAAGAAGGTCTAATTTGCGAAGATAAAATCGAAGAATTATTTGAAATGGAAGTCCATAATACAGAACTTCTTATGAATTATTGTAAATAGCAAACCGTTCATAAACGTTTTGAAAACGTAACAGATGAAGAAACCATTTTTGATTTTTGACGCGATTTTCGAAAGCAACTAAATCCATTTCTGTGCACACATTCGTTCAAACTTGTACAAATGGTTATTTTGATAATTCACAAAAAAATAATCATTTCTCAAAGAATAGTTATGCCAGTGGATTTTCTGAAAACTGTACATTTTTATGTCAAGACAAAAATTTGTTCCGAATTACTGCATTACTGGTCAAATTCACAAGCGACTGTATTTTCAGCCATTATTTAGTATGATCACAATAAAGCAAAATCGTATGCTATTATTTTAGACATTGCAACTCATAATTAATTTTCTGTAAATGCCCACGTATGTAAAATTTCAACGTAGCATCCTTAAGGAAATTGTATGTTCCTAAAGTGTATCGGTTTTGTTTTCTTATATGACGGTTGTGCTTTCGAATTTTAACGAAAATATAACTATGCAAATTTGCGTGCAATGAATCAGACTTCTTTCGCAATTAACTTAATAGGACATATTTGTTTTTCAAATACTCCTAGTATAGATAATGTAGATTTATTTTGTGCTGTTGTATAATTATATATGTGGAATGAAGTGCGTGCTAAAAATCAATTCTAAGGAATACTGTTTATATTGTTAAAATTGTTCATGGAAAAACAAAAGTAAACATACTCCATAAATCAGATGAAGAAATAAAATAATAATGTTTTATTACTTTGACAGAAAATACCAACAGAGAAGGACATTCAACAAATACAATTTGTTAAAACCATGAAAAATGACAATATCTACTACAAACCATACACTAACATGATTCCTACAAAGAATTTGTGTTTCATTAAGTCAATAATGATACAGTAGGAGTTGCAAGTGATATTATAGATAATGAAGACAATGATTTATTCTGTTCAGTAGCAGAAACTGACAGGTTGATATGTGGTTATAGTAAGTTATTCTAAAATATGATGATTTAAAGATTCGTGGTTTTACTTTTGAAGTAGTAAATGAAAATTATCAAATAAAGTGCTAAGATCTATGAAAAGAAATAGGAATTCTCAAGTTTGAATCTGATGACCACAATATTTGGCAAAAGCGAATGAAATTGTGACTGACATTAACGCTCCCAGATTGATAAACTCACCAGGATTTTACAAACTCTAATTAATTTTTGATATTTAAAGAAAAAAATTAAGTTATTTTAAAACTGAACCATCATTAAAAGTTGTTTTCTATGGAAAATATATTTTTTAATTAATTTTAATTATTTTGTTTAGTATTTAACGGGGTAGGATACCACTGAAAACATAAAAAAAGTAGAAAATATTACTGTGTTCAAAGCTTCAAAACTTGTGTTATAAGTCAAAAATAAAAATCAAATTTTATTTAAATATCAAGCTCGTACTTAAGTTTATATTAAAAAATATATATGTACTTGTAAATTCACAAATAAATATTGAAATGATAAGTTTAATAATGCATGATAAGAAAACAAATCTTGCGCACATGATAAAATCTGAAAATCATATATATTAAAAGAAAAGGCTATTTTTGTCAGTTCAGTGCATCAAAAATGAATATCTGCGCATGCGTCCAAAATCTCTTCCGGGCTGTCCGATCTCTTTCACTGAAGTGAACGATTCACCGTAGACAGAGAAACATGATTACATCATCGCAACTTTTACTCCGTGTATCATCGTCATCAGGGTAAACAGCGCATGTGCGGACACTGTGGTCCAATGGGAGTTCAGTGTGTGCACAAGACTTCCTGCCTAGATACAGATTTATTCTTAGGATCTTAGGCAATGAATAATTTATTCTCCCATGCTGTAGTCGTTAATATAGTAGCACGCACGTTGCTATCTCTAATATTATTTACTGTAAGGTGCTGCTTTGAAATAGTAAGTTTATTTGTTATTATTTATTTTATTTTGCTGTGTCCATTTCGATCTCTATTATTTTGCTCTGCTGTTTAATTTTCATAGCGAGTCCTAGGCTTATTTAGTTTAGTTATGGATCTAGCATCCTACAATCTTCGCGAAATTGAGCCGGACGGAAATTGCTTATTTAGGGCGCTGTCTGTGTTCCTGTATGATACAGAAGATCATCACCCGCGCGTACGCCACGCCATTGTAAAACATGTAGTCGGTAATTGGGATGTTTATCATCCGTTTATTGTTGGTGATCTTTCTTACGGTGTTCCTATTACTCAGGTAAACGATTACATGAATATTATGTCAAGAAACAGTACGCATGGTGGACACTTAGAATTAAATGCCGCAACCGCAATTTTTAATATTTTTGTCACAATTATCAATGCACAAAACAATAACGTCACAAATTTGGGTGTAAATGCTCGAGGCAAAATAGAAGTTAATTTATTGTATGATGGAAATGGACATGATGGTCACTATACGGTATTGCTCAAAAAGGGCAAAGAACAAATTCGGCAGGAAAAAAATTCATCTCCCTCCAAAAAACGAAAACTGCAAGAGAGAAATAAAAAGTATTATGCAGAGCAAAAAAAGGTTGAATCATCTCCTTCCAAAAAACAGAAACGGAAGGAGCAAAATAAAAAGTATTATGCTAATAGAAAAAAGGTAGAGTCAGTTTTAAAGCCATATAAAATTCAGTATAGGTGTGCCGTTTCCGACAACATTTCAAATTTATCTCCGTCCAACTTAGGTAACTTAGACAACACATGTGCTTATTGTAATGCGTTGTATTTTTCATCAGAAAAGAATTCAAATGCCTTATTTAATTTGTATTGTTCTAACAAAAAGTTCAAACTGCCCGAATTTCAAATTATTGATGACATAAGAGATCTATTCACTGGAAATAATGACATGTCGAAAAACATTAGGCAAAATATTAGGCAATATAATAATGCTTTATCCTTCGTGTTATTCGGTGCCAATATAAAGTTCCTATAATAAACAACTAAGGGGAGCCTGGCATTCATGCATGTAGAATGTTTTGCTTGATGTATGTCTGTCGGAATTTCAGTTTGTAGAAATAAGTAAACAAATTTTAGGGTTACTGAGTAATGCAATAATAAATTTTAGTATGCATCAGTGCAGTTTGCCTGGGCTTATATTGTACAATAATAAATATGCTGGATAATGAAAAACCTATATGAATCATCGGTTCATGTCGATAAAATGGAAAAATGCTCTAAATGTACAAATAAGGTGACTAGGTACCAAGTTTTTAATGTTATTTATAAGGGGATAATCTTAGTATTTGCATTCATGCGTCCAGTGCGTTTAGCCTTATGTGTGTCTGCCTATGCTTTAATTATAGAAATGTGCAACAAATTTGGGAGCCTATGTTGTGCAATAATAAATTTTTGTTTGTTCTATGCATGTAGTGCAGTTTGCCTGATCCATTTCACTTACTTTCATTTAAAGAAGGGTTAAAAATAAAATTGCGTAGTATATAAGAAAATTATTTTAGTACATGCATTAGTGCACTGGCCTGATGCATGTTTGTGTATACTCAATTCAAAGGTTCAAATAGGTCGAAGGGTTTTAAGAGATTCAATGTTGTCTACAATAAGGTAATTTTAGTAATCCATTTTCATTCATGCATGTCTTGCTTTTTTGCATGGTCTGTTTGTAAATATGTGTGACAAAAATTTTAATGTTCCCAACAAATCTATTTTAATAACATCGAAATGGACACAAATACCTGAGTATATATGTATTGTGTATGTGTTTTTTTTAGTGTTTTTTTTCTTTTTCATTTTTTTTTCCAATTTTTTTGCTGATTTAGGAAATATGCCTCATGGTACATAGATACCAAGGATTTATGTGTTTTGAATACCACCATTTCAGTTCAATAACATTTTCTTTATATATTCAAACATTTAAATGTAAAGTTAAGGCAAATATTAATTTTCTGAAATATAATGGTATTCAAATTTTGGATTTCTTGGCATCTCATGGGGGAAACCGCCTTTTTCAGCATTTTTCCTTTTTTTGTTGTTTTTCTTTTCAGTAGGCATGCTTGAATATTAGTGCTTTTTTTATAAAATCTAATCTTTTAGAAAATAAAAAGTAGGGATGGAAATGTTTGAGAAACCCCCTTAAGTTCGGTACTTTTAAGTTAGCACAGCACATAATTTTACATAATTTCCTACATTTTAGAGTCTTCTGCATACAGTAATGTTTTTTTGTTGTTTTCATGGGCGTGCAGTGCTCATACATGCATTAGCAACTGTAACATTTACATATTTAGTGTAGTTTATAGATTGATGCATGAATTTTCATACATCCAGCTTATTGTTTGTTTGTTTGTTTGTTTGTTTTTTTTTTGGGGGGGGGGTCGGTGGTGCACTAATGGGAAAGTCATTTTTGACTGGTGTGCTAACGAAAAAATACCCAAAATTTTAGTAATATCAATTTGTGACGATGGTTAAGTTAACTTTATGCAACTCGGTATTACTTTAAACGTTCTTATATTTCCTATATTCTTTGTGGAATACATCATAATTACAAAAAGTAATCAAGCAAGAAAAACTTTCGTAAAAACTATGACACTCACACTACAATTTTTATAATATTTTTTTATATTTTTTGGTAGCATATTCCTGTTTTCCAATTTTTCCAGGAAAAAAGTTTTTTTTACCCAAAATTTTAAACCTGTTTTCAAATAATTTGTGATAATGTTGTCATTTAAATCTATGCACAAACATCAATAGTAAAAAATAAATTTTAAAACCGTTCGTAGCAGGAAAGTTTTTGAAAAACCGTCAACTTTACACGAGCATGCCTGCTGAAAAATTAAAAGGGTATAGCGAGTACGGGCACTCGACCTCTTGGGTGTACATGGAACTGAGTGCAACAGTGACAGTCATTTTTATTTTCTGATTTCATCGTGTAAAATATGAATTTTGTCAAATATCGTGGAAAATATGCAAATTTCGTCGAAAGATTATGGAATAAAACACAAATTTCGTCATAGGATTGAAAAAAAAAAACGTGATTTCATCAAAGGATCGCAGAGTAAACGTGAATTTCATTCAAAGGACTGCAGAAAAAGTGCGATTTTTGTCAAATGGTCGCAGAAAAACACTGATTTTGTCAAAGGATCGCAGAATAAATGCAAATTTCCTCAAAATGTTGCGGAATTATTCATGTTATGCACCTTCAGTGTCCCACTCACCACTAGCTTTCCCCCCGCAGGAGGGCCTTTTTCTAAATTTTGCCGTCACACCTCATGTGACATATCGTTGCAAAGGCCTGTGGGGGGGCACTTTCCTAAATCGATATATCGGAATATCATGATATACAGATGCCGATTTATCATGATATTTAATTCTAGACATCGCCCAGCCTTTGCGGTAAGTAAACTTTTTTTCTTTAGTGCTATCAAATTGTTTGCCGTCAAGTTTTGACGGGTTCCATCTAGTATGCATATAAAGAGGAAATTTTGGTGAAAATAAATACATAATAGTATTAGCTTTATACTAAAACCAGAATATTTGTAAAAAATATTTACTAAATTAAAAAATTAACAGAAAATTAAAAATGTTCACTTTTTAAAAAAACATTTTCCAAGTACAAAAACAGAAAAAAATATAAAATCTTATATTGTCTGGTTTTAAGTTGTACATAATACAGAAATGAATAGGTGGTATAAATTTCTTTTGATTGTCATGCATAGGTTTTTAGTAACACTGCGCACAGTATCAAAATTCATCGTTTTGAATAAACGCAATGCAAAGTTTAATTATCTTATGTAGTCTTAATATGAAGCCTTAATAAAAGTACCATAATGTGTACACTAATGGGAATTTTTGTATGCGGTTTTTTGCACATTGTTCAGAAATGATAACGGAAACAAAATATGTATTAAAAAATTCACAAATTTTGACAGTTTAAAGTTATCCTTCCCCCTTAAACTGATTTTTTTCTAAAATTGCACTGTGAGCAAAATCTCACAAGAGTAACGCTTAGCATTTTGCAAAATCAAATGTAACTAATTCATGCCTTATCGGATGAGTTCAATGATTAATCCTTTTTACAAAGATATAATTATTCTGCTATATTCTGTAATTTTTTTTTCTATAATCTCATATAATTCAAAGCTTTTTGCGTCAAACACAATTTTTAAAAATTGCATTTTTTTTTTTTTTTTTTTTTTTTGGCCACAAGAATAACAAAATTTTCATTTATTATCTAGACAAGTAAACTGCTTTTTGTTATAAATTGAATACGGTTCATGAGAGTTGAGCACATCTATTTTTATGTGGTTGCATCAAATTTATCCTGAATATATTTTAGCAATGAAAGAATTAGAAATATTTATGTAAATTTGCTCCGACGGTCAAAAGAGTAACAATGGACATTCCCTTTAACTTCATTTATCTCAGAATGAATTTTTTTACGATTTGCCAACTTTAAAAGAATAAATCTAAAGTTCCTTGCAATGTATATGTATTAAATTTTCAAGAGAGATTTTATGCTATATTTCCAATAAATTGTCTTCAGAATTTTTAATTTTGAGTGATAATCGTGAAAATATGCTAATTAATGTAAAACTCACTCAAAAAACTTCATTTTTTTACTTTTCTTTTTTTTTTTCTTTTTTTTTTACTTCATGATCAATATTTTAAGAAATCCTGGAGACAAATTGAAATGACACATTTTCTGTACACAAAAGTATAAAAATTTTGTAAATCGAGTAATTACTTCCAAAGTTATATCAAAAATTATATATGTTTAAAATTTGAAAATTTAAATAAAAAATTATATTTAACACTTTTCAGATATTTCTTTTACATACATTATTCTCATTATATTAAATCATATTTCAGAAAACAATTTCATAACATAATCTCTATAAATATTAAAAACAGAATTTTGAGTCCCGGACCCCTTAATTGGGTGTTTATAATTTCTAATGCGGATGTCGACAACTGGTGATACGTGGGATAACACAGGTTCGCGAGAACATTTAGTTCATACTAAGAAAACATTTGACATTATTTGCATATTTATATTTTATGAGTAACAAAACAAAAACAATATTGTGAGAAATCTTATTTTAACGGAAAAATTATTATTGAGGGAAAAGCAATTAAAATTAGATTCAGTTTTCAAGAACATATTTGTACAAAAATATATTTTTGTTTGTGAAAGCAATTGAAACTTGATTAACAAACTTGACTTTAATTAAAATAGGCCCTATATCTTTGTCCTACCGTTGGCGCTAAAAATCCATAAAATTATACTGAAAGCTTAGGGATAAACATCAAGGCAAAAATGTGTGATTTTTGATAAATTTATTTAAATTTTATTGAGATTATTTAGATACTTTTTTTAATTTTAGATAACTAGTTTGAAATAATTAAATTAACTTTGCTAGTTTTGTTAATATTAGACAACCATTGAGGATATTCCTTATAATTAAACATGAACTCATCATTATGTTATATTAAATAAACATTTATAATTCTGTTATATTAAATAGTAGGGCCATTTGATATTGATAGAAAGCAAGTAATCTGATCATTATTTTACAAGTATTTTAACGTTTCTAAAATATCATATCAGTGGTCCGCGTGAATACAAGTTTTAAATATCCATGGAATAATATTGAAAGCTTAGAGAGAAACATCCGAGCAAAAATGTGTGATACCTAGATAAGTTTTATTTAGATTATTTAGATAGTTTTATTTATTTTAGATAGCTAGTTTGAAATAATGTAACAAACTTTGCTAGTTTTTTTATATTAGGCAACCATTGAAGGTATTTCTTATAATTAAACATGAATTTATCATTATGTTGTAATTAAATAAACATTTATAATTTTGTTATATTAAATAGTAGGGTCATTTCATATTGATAGAAAGCAAATAGTCTGATCATTATTTTACCAGTATTTTAACGTTTCTAAAATATCATATCAGTGGTCCGCGTGAATAAAAGTTTTAAATATCCATGGAATAATATTGAAAGCTTAGAGAGAAACATCCGAGCAAAAATATGTGATACCTAGATAAGTTTTATTTAGATTATTTAGATAGTTTTATTTATTTTAGATAGCTAGTTTGAAATAATGTATCTAACTTTGCTAGTTTTGTTGATATTAGGCAACCATTGAAGGTATTTCTTATAATTCAACATGGATTTATCATTATGTTTTAATTAAATAAACATTTATAATTTTGTTATATTAACTAGTAGGGTCATTTCATATTGATTGAAAGCAAATATTCTGATCATTATTTTACCAGTATTTTAGCGTTTCTAAAATATCATATCAGTGGTTCGCATGAATACAAGTTATAAATATCCATGAAATAATATTGAAAGCTTAGAGAGAAACATCCGAGCAAAAATGTGTGATACCTAGATAAGTTTTATTTAGATTATTTAGATAGTTTTATTTATTTTAGGTAGCTAGTTTGAAATAATGTAACTAACTTTGCTAGTTTTGTTGATATTAGGCAACCATTGAAGGTATTTCTTATATTAAATATGAATTTATCATTATGTTGTAATTAAATAAACATTTATAATTTTGTTATATTAAATAGTAGGGTCATTTCATATTGATAGAAAGCAAATAGTTTGATCATTATTTTACCAGTATTTTAACGTTTCTAAAATATCTTATCAGTGGTTCGATTGAATACAAGTTATAAATATCCATGGACTAATATTGAAAGCTTAGAGAGAATCATCCGAGCAAAACTGTGTGATACCTAGATAAGTTTTATTTAGATTTTTTAGATAGTTTTACTTATTTTAGATAACTAGTTTGAAATAATTTAACTAACTTTGCTAGTTTTGTTGATATTAGGCAACCATTGAAGGTATTTCCTATAATTAAACAAGAATTTGTCATTATGTTATAATTAAATAAACATTTATAATTTTGTTATTATAAATAGTAGGGCCATTTCATTTTGATAGATTGCAAGTAGTCTGATCATTATTTTACAAGTATTTTAACGTTTCTAAAATATCATATCCATTGTCCTCGTGATTACAAGTTATGCGTTAAGTGATCAGACAGCTCCGAAAGCTTGTCGACCACTGTTCGCAATCGATGGCTGCATACTATACAGCTGAATCATAGAATGTGAAATTTATTAAAACCTGGCATTTCCTATCATTTGCAATTCTGCCTATATTACTATTCCTAATATACATCCATCTTCAGCCTTTTGAACTGTTTCTGAAATTGAACGAAGAGTGGGATGAGTACCTGTTACATGTTTTTAATCGAAGGCCTTGCAATCGGTTTTTTCCATCATATAATGTTTGTTAACTGTTTCATTAAAATATTTTTTTAAAGACCTATTCGTGAAAGTAAATATATCATATGGCAGTTTCCGCTCATGTGTAGGAAAAGTTCAGGAACACAATCCCTTTCTATAAAATTGTTTATCTCAAATTCATGACGACTTTAGATTATACATACACACTTAAACACATGCGTACACATAATATACATACATATATATGTAGCATTTTGCTACCGACTTTCAGATATTTAGGCGACGCTAGTACACCTCTACATAAAATTTAGTAGAGCAATCAAAACCATCCATCCGTTATATTGAAAATACTGGATTGCAGTCAGGGTGGCGAGAAAGACAGACTCGAAACACATTGATAATTTCCCTTACGTAATGAATATAGAGAGTCATCGTCACTTTTTAAACTGGTTTTATTGACAAAAACATAGTAAAACACTTCCAGTAGTTATTCCATCCACTCTCAAAAATCGATCCTCGCTTCATAAAACGTTAGATGTCATAAGAATAGGATCTGCACATTAGAACGTTCACTCCAAGCGACGCAACTTAATTAGACAACCAGAAAAACGTAAAATCTTCTCTCCATCGCCGATGTAACGATATTTGTACCCCGAACAACAACGCGCGGACGGTTACAGAACAGTAACAGACCAATGCTAGAAGAGAGGAGGGGGAGGATGGGACATAGAACAAATTACGATTCGATGGGAAAGGATGAAGTCGGTAAAGAACTCTTTATACGGCGTCAGAATAAAAGCGCAAATAGCGCTGGCGGACGCCTGGAATTGTGGGTATAGAACACGAAAGAATAAAGATATTAAAACATTCGAAAGAAAAAGAATTTAGTTTTAGAATAAAATAAAAAGTAATTTAATGGGTTTATAAGATTAGGCGAATGGATTAAGGTTGTTTAGAATAATAAAAGAATAAGCAAATTTAAATGCATGAAATAAAAGACAAAAGATATTAAGCTATTATTAAAGATAGGTAAAAAAGGAAAAATATTAAGAATTTGGAATAGTTTTACTAAGAAAAAAGAGGCGAAAATTTTTATTATTACATATATATACACAAAAACCCAGTCATGTATATACGTATATATATATATATATATATATATATATATATTAGCGGTTATTGCTTGCAGCGCCATCTGTCAATGCTATTTGTAATTAAAACTGAGAATTTAAGCGTAAAAACTCCTGACATCTTACGTAACACTCCTGCAAGAATTTTTTAAATGTCTGCCACCGTTTGCAAATTATGGAATTTTAAAATCCATCAGTCATTTTTGGGACACCCAGTATATATATATATATTATATATATATATATATATATATATATATACTGATACATTTTAAAATTCCATAATTTGCAAACGGTGGCAGACATTTAAAAATTCTTGCAGGAGTGTTATGTAAGATGTCAGGAGTTTTTATGCTGAAATTCTCAGTTTTAGTTACAAATAGCATCGACAGATAGCGCTGCAAGCAATAGCTGCTAAATCAAGGCTCGGATTCTCGGTCTCTCTCTTCTTCCATGCGAAAAAAAAGAGGTTAAATACATTGAATGGATACCCAAGTACCAAAAATCGGCTCTGGACAGAACGCCTATTGCTCTCAGCGCCATCTATCGCTTGAAATTCGAACTAAAATCAAGAACCACCGTACAAAAACTCCTGACATCATACATAAACCTCCTGCAAGAATTTTTTAATATCTTTCACCGTTTGGAAGTTATTGAATTTTAAAATCCATCAATCATTTTTGGGACACCCGGTACATATATATAACCACATAAACAAACGAATTATAATTTTGTAATCCAGATTTTAGATTTGCGTGCTTTTTGTTCTTTGTAAATTCAAACATCTCCTTAACAAAATAGTAATATAATGACATATTTAAACACTTATTATTTAATATATTTAAATATTTAATCGTACATTATGTGTCTTTATTATCATTTATATGACATTAAGCACAACACAGGCGTGGGGATAATTATTCCACATAATTTAATTTCACACCTGTCGGATTACACCAGAATTTATTAAAAATAGATTTTTCCTTTAATAATACGTATAAGGATTTTATTTTTTTTTTTGTTGTAGTTGTTAAGTAAATTTTTTGTAGTTTTTTGTGGCAGTTAATACTTTCTACACTTCAGCAGTAAAACTGATTTCGACATGTAATTGTAAATATAGCATTTTGTTAAAGAAAATTTGCAACTGATAAAATGATAACACGGTTCTTAAATAATTAACCAAAACACATTTTCCTTAACATATAGCAGTAGCTATATTAGGTATCATTGAGGTACAGTCGTGGAAAAAAAAAGTAAACACCCCCTACTAACTCCTCAACAAACTATCGTAGAAGAAAGTTACTGGTACCGAACGATTGGAAATAAAGTCTACTTTTAAATGATATAGATAAAATTTGCTTAGGGGGTCATCTACATATTAAAACGAACCGTAACTTTGTTTTTTCAATAGCAGTACACAGTTCTGACAGCATAAATGAACTCTACACCCTTCAATTAGCCTAAAAACAAATTTTTATGCAATTCGTACAATACGTTTCTGAGAAATTAATTATTTTAAAACGAGCGTATTTTAAGGGCTGTATCCAAATTGAAGTTCGGAACTCGATTGTTAACCGAGAGAGCCCTCATCTTGATCAAAGCACCTTAAGAAGTCAATGAAGCCTGCTAGATTACACTACAGTAAAAGAAATTTCAAAATATCTAGTCACTCCTATTATAGACGGCCCCTTAAACCATCATTTTGCCATTTTTGAAGCATAATTTGAAAACTACTTGGAAGAAAAATGTGAAATTTTGGATTTCCATAAAGCAGGACTTAATAAATCTAATTCCATCAAAAAAATTGTAGGTTGCAATTCATAATTTTTTCGAGTATTAATTTCATAAATCATAATTCATATCATAAAGTTATAAAAATTGCAATTTCAGAGTATTTATGTTTGGGTATATTAGTATTATTGCTACACAAAAATTAGCACATTGGGAGAATATTTTCTGGATATATAAGTAAAAATATGAAAATGTAATTTAACATTAGAAGCACTAAATGTTGAATGTTTATAATTCAAAAACTTATCATTCAAATGACTTGAAATTCGGTGTCTAGGCATAGTTTGAACCGAAGATTTGAAATATCTCGTTAAAATTGGGTATTGTCATTGAGAAAAATGAAGTTTGGATTCGTTTTAATATGTAGATGCCCCCCTAAGCAAATTTTATATACAACATTTAAAAGTAGACTTTATTTCCAATCGTTCGGTACCAGTAACTTTCTTCTACAATAATTTGTTGAGGAGTTAGTAGGGGGTGTTTACTTTTTTTTTTCCACGACTGTACATATAATTATGTTTAGATGAATAATCTTAAAGATACGATTATTTTTTATGACTTTTTTTGTCAACTGTTGTTGTGGAGAGGAGGTATTATTTCTTATTGCCAAATCTTCTGAAATAGAAGAATTGCGATTTCCCTTACTGTCTTGTAATATAAATGATTTCGAAAGCACTCCATTATAATAAGCTTTAAAAATATACTGAATGTTAAATTTCTCTCATAGCTTCAACAGCTTCGTTAACTTTATCCTGGGAAATTAAGTTTAATGTAGTAACGCATTTAAAATATATCTGTACTATAATAAAAATTTCGCTTCATTATGTTTTAAGAATAATTTACTATTTTTTCCTGGCTAATTTATTTTGTTTATGGCTGATATAAGCTTCAGAAATTCTATGAAACAGAGTAATAATAGTTGCGGAAATGACGTAAACCGCTTTTCTTAAATGAAGTAATTTACTGATTTACATTAAAGCAGTTTTATTATGACATAGAATAGTGTGAAAATAAAGGAAAAATGTGAGGATAAATGTAAGACTATAAATACAAGACTATAAATGACTTCTAATACTAATTAAAAATATATCAGATTATATTTTATTTTGATATTTGAGCACATTTAAAAAGCATTAAATTGTTATTATTTCATTTTGAATATGTAAATATTTTTAAAGTGTAACTTGAAATATTACTGTATTTCCGATTATAGCTATTTTATATATATATATATCCATGTTGGTTATATAAACTTTACGAGGATTTTTATCTTTTGTTACTTATTTTTTGTATAGAGTAAGAAAGCTTCGTTATATTAGCTTTTTTATTATTCGTTAATCTGTATATCTTTAATGTACTCTTTTATCATTAGGGAAATTTTAATATGTCATAAAATATAAGTACGAAAGGAAAAGGAAAATGTGAAAAGAATTATACGAATTACGAAATAAAATACATTCTAATGAATAATGATCTATTTATATATGTTATATTTTATATCTTGAGGTCATTTAATATCTTTAATATGTTATTATTGCATTTGTGAATAAGTTATTATCTTAAAACTTGAAATACTACAGTATTTGAGATTGTAGCTCACTTAATAGGTATAATCATGTTGTTTATATAAATTTTACGAAATTTTTTTAAACTATTGTTACACATTTTTTAAATACAATAAGAAGTTTCATTATATTATTCATACACATGTTATGTTCATAACTGCATATCTATTTTAAATAAATATATGAATATTTATATCTGATTTATAAAATATATATTTTCTGTAAATGCTTATACTTTTACGTTTATATTTCTATTATGATACATAAATTATTGTTACAGCACGTAACTATTAATTATAACATATAATATTTTTAAATGAAATTTTATTTAACTTCAAACATTTGATTGTTAATTTTAAATGGTAATAGACCAGGTGGCGGCACCGCAGTTAATCACTTTATCGAGTTGGAGGCTGAAATTTCAGAATTATTTAAAACTTGATTCGCATATTAAAACGCAACTGGTCTGCCAAGTCGCATCATGGTGGAAAACATCTGCAAAACCATTTTAGTGGTTGGCTCGTAGTATTACCATCGTGTTTTCCTGTTCCCAGCCTTTCATGTTTTCATGCATTTCCGTGCAGGTAACTTGGCAGACCAGATGCATTTTAATATTATAATCGAATGCTGGCTAATCCTGTAATTTCAGCTTCCAACTCGATGAGGTGATTGTCTGTACTACCAACTACCGGTCTATAAGTTATCGTTGTTTAAAACTAGAAACTATATGCTTTGGCTTATTGATTGCAGTCAATTTCCGCGTGATGTATTAAATAAAGAAGAATTATGTGACTTGAATTTAGACAATTAATTATAATTTTAATATTTAGCATCTATGGTTTAGGTGAAAATAATTATTTCTAAAATGCATTATTGCTCTATAACACAAAGTTTAAAAGATATACTTCAAACTTTTAAATTATAAACATTCAGCAGTATAAAAAAATAAATACAACACAATTTCTGCATTAATATCCCTTTGTGTAAATAGAGATATATCTTTTGTATTACATCTAGTCTAAAACACGTACAGTGGTGGAAAAAAAAGTAAACACTCCCTACTAATTCCCCAAAAAATTATCCTAGAAGAAAGTTACTGGTACAGAACGATTGGAAATAAAGTCTACTTTTAAATGATGTATATAAAATTTGCTTAGGGAACCATCCACATATTAAAACAAACGCAAACTTCATTTTTTTCAATAGCAATACCCAAATAAAACTGCATAAATGAACTATACATCCTTCAATTAGCCCCAAAACAAATTTTTATGCAATTCGTATCATAAGTTTCCGAGAAATTAATTATTTTAAAACGGGCGTATTTTAACCCATATTAGACTACACCGATTAAATATTTTTGAAAATTTTTAAAACTTCAATTATAGCATTAATATGGTGTAATTAAGTAGATATTATCAAAATTTTGAAAAAAAAGTTTTTAATTTTTTAAGTAACTAGTTGTCCTATCAACAGGATATATTAGTAGGACACATAGTAAGGACATATAAAATGGATACATAAACTAATATTATGAGCAAATATTTTATTTTAAAATGCTGTTTATGTTGCACAAAAATACTCTATGATTTCTCCAATAAAAAGATAATAATAACGGTGAAAATATAGATTATAAGATCACAATTCTTAAAGAATTTTTTAAATAGATGTTTTGAATTAAATTTTAATTGGTTACTTGTTTTTTTGTTTATATGTTATTCTTTTATGTTATTTTAAAGAGTTCATAACAAAATGCATCCAAAAAATCCTTATCAATTTTATTTTAAAAAATGTTTTATTAGCTTTACTATTTATAGAATAGCGGTCCAATATGGGTTAAGGGCTGTATCCAAATTGAAATTCAGTACTCGATTGTTAAACACGAGAGCCCCCTTCTCCCTCAAGACACCTTAAGCGCCACTCAAGCAGCCAATGAATCCTACTAGAATACAGGTGAAGAGAAACTTTTCTCTGCTCTCCATGGAAACGAAGGTCGCGCGATGCGCGCGCATCCTACTTTAGAATGCGATTGCGTTTTGTTGTGGCTGGAACGATACGAAGCAATGTTGTGATTTTAAAAAGCATGATCGCTGTAATATTTTACAGTTTGTTGATGAGGCTAAGCCTTCCTTATTTCGAAAAACCGGATCATTTGTTTGATAATTCTTGCTGTATATATGTATATAATCATGATCTGTAAATAGTCATTAAATATTTAAAGAAAAGATCCCAGAAAGCACCTCCTTCTTTGAGTTGATGTTCGACTGTCTTTGAAATTCTTCTTCATGGTGCATCACGCCGGAAAGAAAGAAAAAAAAAGTATTCGTTACCCTATTAATGTCTTCAAAACACAAAAAAGGAAATAGAGTAAGTGATAAGAAGACGGCAAAGGTAAGATTAAGTTTTTCATATTTATTTCGAAATGTCTGATTTAGAAAAGTTGAAAAAGAACCGTACAGTTTTGAGAACAGCAGTAACAAAGCTGATTAATAATATAGAAAATGTTATGAAGGATAGTCCAATAAATTTTGATAATTTAGAAGAATTATTTATTCAGTTAGATACTAAAGCAGAATTATTGAAGTCAGTTGACGAGAAAATTGAGCCCCTTTTAGGGTTAGACGACTATGAAACTGAAATCAATTCTGTTTATGATTACGTGGATAAAATATCAGTTGCAAAATTCCCGGTGAAGAAAAAATTAACCGAAAACAAAAAAATTGTTAATGTTGATTTAAATAACAGTCAAGATTTAAAATCGAATGTGATTAATTATGAAAACTCAGTTGTTAAATTGCCAAAACTCAATATACAAAAATTCTATGGCGACTGTACGCAATTTATTTCATTTTTTAATACCATTAAAAATACAATTCACGAAAATAAATCGCTTTCGAAAATTGAAAAATTTCATTATTTGAAGAGTTATTTATCTGGAGCTGCGGCTAATGCTGTAGAAGGTTTTGAAATATCAGAAGCTAATTATGACGCAGCATTGAAAGTTTTAGAATCGCGTTATGGTCAAAAAGACGTGATAATTAATCATCACCTGAACAAGCTTCTTAATTTATCCCCTGTTTATAAGGCTAACGAAATTCAAAAATTGAAAAAATTGCACAGTGATATAGAAATAAATGTTCGATGTTTGTCCAGATTAGGACTCGAACCAGCAAATTATGGCTCCATGCTTATCGCCGTAATTTTAAAATTAATACCAGCAGAATTAGCTTTGGAATATAATAGACAAAATGTAGATAATTTAACACATTCAGATATACATAAACTATTAGATTTTCTGCACGCTGAAATAAAAAGCAGAGAACATACATTTCTTTCGAGAATGAAAGCATTTGAAAATAATAAAACAAAAATCAAGAGTCAAACAACAAAATCTGAATTTAAATCTACTTGTGAATTTATGAACATTCCGAATGATAAATCGACTTCAGATAGGCAGCGGGCTCATTGTATTTTTTGCAACGATAGTAAACATTCATCTGATTTGTGTGAGGCTGTTGATGTAAACACTAAAAGAAATTTGTTGAAATCTCAAGGAAGATGTTACATTTGCTTAGGCAGGAAACACGTTATCAAAAATTGTAACTCTAAAACTAGTTGCAAGAACTGTTCAGGCAGACATAATCAAACGATATGCCTAAAATCTAAATTAATATAAGAAGTAACTACACCCGAATTAAAAGGTAATGAAAGTGAAGCTAGGGAAAAAGTGATTTCGGCTATTTCCTCTACAGAAAATAATAAAATTATTTTACAAACTTGTTGTGTAAAAATAAAATCAAACGGAAAACAATCTCTAATTAGGTTACTTTTAGATTGTGGGAGCATGCGCACCTTTATATCTGAAGAAATAGCAAATAAATTGAATTTACAGGCAATAAGAAAAGAAAAATTGTCGGTTTTTACATTTGCAAATGAGAACCCCATTGAAAAAACCTTTGAAGTAGTTAAACTAACTATTGAAAATAAAAATGTACCTAATTCAAAATTAGATATAGAAGCGCTAGTCACCAATCAAATATCAGCTACTGAAATCCCCCCCACCTGAAATCAATGATTTGATGAAAAGTAAACAATTTGAAAATTTAACCCTTGCGGACACACCCACATCCAAAGAACCCATTACATTACTTATAGGTGCTGACTATTATTATGAGATTGTTACTGGAAATATAAAACATTTGAATAAAAAATTAGTAGCTGTCGACACCATTTTTGGTTGGTGTCTACAGGGAAAAACAACTGACAGTTATACGCCCTTAGCATTTAATGTAATAGTAGAGAAAAATTTTATTTCTGAACAGATTGAAAAATTCTGGAATATCGAATCATCTGGCCTTTTTAATACTAAACAGGATTCAGATTTTTCGGAAAACAATGTTATGAAGCAGTTTGAGTCAGAAATTAAATACAATGATAAGCGATATACAGTTCGATTTCCGTGGAAGCTTGAAAGGGAACGTTTAAATGACAATCGGAAAACTGCAGAATATAGATTTTATAAACTCAAACAAAGATTGATTAAAAACCCTGAATTATTTTTTGAGTATAAGGAGGTGTTAGCTGATTATTTGAAACAATGTATTATTGAGTTAGTTACAGAGCCTGAAGAAAAACAAAATGTAACTTTTTATTTACCTCATCGAGAAATAATTAGAACTGATAGGACAACGAGCAGATTACGCATAGTTTTCGATGCCTCTGCTCATGACACAGGCTCAGTGTCTTTGAATAATTGCCTGCATGTAGGTCCAAATTTGTATCCTGAAATATTTGATGTTTTGTTACGGTTTAGATTTAATCCCATAGCTTTTACAACTGATATAAAACAAGCTTTTCTACAAATAATTATAGATGAAAAAGATCGTGATGTAACAAGATTTTTATTTTCACAAGATTTGTTTGATAATTCTAAACCCTTTGAAATTTATAGATTCACCAGAGTGCTATTTGGAATTAGTAGCAGTCCCTTTTTATTGGCTGCAACAATTAAACACCACTTGAAAAAATACACCGAAAAATATCCAGACACAGTAAACTTTTTAAATGAAAATATATATGTCGTTGACGTTATAGGAAGTCATGAAAATATTGATCAAGCCCTATCCACTAGTTTACAATGTATTGATATATTTGAAAATGCAAGTATACATTTACACAAATGGCATACGAACTCTTTACCACTTAGTGAACTATGGAAAGAAAATGGCATAACTTCAGAAGTTAATTCTGAAGCTTTTGGAGAACAAAATCTCCCTTATAAAGTTTTGGGAATCGCTTGGAATAATTCCAAAGATTTACTTTATTTTGATGTTCGAGGTTTAGTTGATTTCGTTTCAAGAAGTATAGACACCAAAAGATTTATTCTACAAGTTTTAGGTAGGATTTTTGATCCACTTGGATTCCTAGGACATTTACATTAAGACTAAAATGTATAATTCAACAAATTTGGAATTTGGGTCTAGAGATGGATGACACCTTACCCGAAGATTTACGTATAGTTTGGAGTAGCTGGTGTAACGAACTCCCTCATTTGAAAAACTTTTCAGTACCCAGACACTATTTTTCCGACATCACCAATTGGCATGATTATGACCTACAATTACATATTTTTGCCGATTCGAGCATGAAGGCTTATGGTACGGTTGCTTATTTACGTGTAGCAACAACCACCGAAAATGTTCGAACAGTTTTTGTTGCTTCGAAAAACAGGGTTGCTCCACTGAAAGCGCTTACCTTGCCTAGGCTTGAATTGATGGCCGCATTGTTGTCGGCCAAGCTAAGTAGTAACATTTTGAAAGCTTTAAAATTGAATGTACCGACTTATTACTGCACAGATTCAAAAATATCCTATTTTTGGATAAAAGGATCCCCTAAAAAGTTTAAACCCTTTGTCAGAAACAGAATTGAAGAGATCCATAAATTGACCTCACCTGATAACTGGTATCATTGTCCTGGTACTGCCAATCCAGCTGATATAGTTTCTCGAGGATCAAAAATCTCTAGGATAATCAATGATACAACTTGGTTACAGGGACCAGAATGGCTATGTTTACCTCCTGAGTGTTGGCCAATATCAGAAAACAAAGAAATCGCTTACTCAGATGAATTAGAATACAAAAAAAAAATCCTAACGATGTTTTTCAGAGCGAGTGCTTAGTCAAAAAACTTGAAAATCCCATAAACATTTCAAAATATAGTAATTTAGAGAAACTTTTGAGAATTACCGTTTGGGTAAAGAAATTCATTATGAAGCTGAAAAAATCAACTGAAGTGCAAGACGTAATAACAACCGAAGAATTACTCGAAGCTGAAATTTTTTTGATACAATCTGAACAAAAACAATTTTATAAGGAAGAAATAGAATCTCTAAAAAATAGTAAATCAGTGTAAAGACGTCATCCTTATCAAATTTCATGCCCTTTATTGACAAAAACGGGTTGATGAGGTTGGGCGGAAGGCTCGAATTTTCGAACCTGTCCGCAGAAGAGAAAAACCCAATAATTCTCCCCAAACATTCTTGGTTAACTACTCTAATAGTTCGTCAAGAGCACGAGAAAATTTTGCATGGAGGGACAGCCATTTTTTGGCAAAAATTAGATCTCGTTTTTGGATACCTAAAGGTCGTCAGTTGGTCAAGAGTGTTATCAAGAATTGTATAATATGTAAAAAATATTTCTTAAAACCAGCAGACCAGATCACCGCACCATTACCAAAAGACAGAGCTAGTGAAGCACCGCCATTCGCAATCTGCGGTTTAGACTTCGCCGGTCCGATCTATATCAGAAATTTTAAAGAAACGCAAAAATCTTACATTGTCCTGTTTACTTGCGGTGTGACTAGAGCCATTCACCTGGAACTCGCGTCTGATATGACAACAAATTCCTTTTTGATGGCATTCAGAAGATTCACAGCTAGACGAGGAAATCCCAAAATTATTTATTCTGACAACGCAAAAACCTTCAAAAAGGCCAAAGGTGAACTCGAAAATTTATACAACATACTGACAGACAAAGTATTTTTAAATTTTATTACAAAGGAGAGAATTGTATGGAAGAATATTATAGAAAGAGCTGCATGGTGGGGAGGTTTTTATGAGCGACTAGTAAAGTCAGTCAAAGACTGTTTGAGAAAAGTAATTGGTAGAGCATTCTTAAGTTATGATGAATTAGCGACTCTTTTGACAGAAGTGGAAGCAGTTTTGAATACGCGACCATTGACGTATGTATATAGCGACAGCAATGAACCAGAACCTCTTACTCCAATGCACTTTTTAAATTTTGGAAAAGAACTTTCATTTCCTATTAATTTTTTTGAAATAATTGAAGATTGTTCGAAGAGATCAACACTCCTGAAAAGAAAAAAATATCAATCTTTACTATTGAAACAATTGTGGACCAAATGGAAAAAACAATATTTGATGGATTTGAAAACAGCCCATTCCTTGAAAAATCCTAATGCCCATACGCCACTGAAAGTGGGCGATATTGTTTTAATTCAAGATGACGCAAAAAATAAGTTTCTTTGGAAACTTGGTAAGATTCAGACTGTCATTCCTGGAAGAGATGGCAATATTCGTTCATACGAAATAAAAACAGCGAGTGGAATCTTAAAAAGATCCATTCAGCACTTGTATCCCTTTGAAATACAAAACGACTAACAAGTGACTTTTTGCAGACTTTTTATGAACATTCATAAACTTTTATAGACATTTATTTAGTTTGTTTTTTCTGCATTTAGGACTCTAAATATTTTCTTTCTCTTTTTTAATTTTTAGTGTTATTTATATATAGAATCTTTTTGAATTTTGGTATACGTAAGTATATGATTTAACTGCAAAAAAAAAAAAAAAAAAAAAAAAAAAAAAATGTGTGTGTTATTTAACAGTCATTATTTTTACTGTGTAATTTAAAGTGTTTTATTTATAATTTCTTGATATTTTGAATTTGACTAATTAAGTGATTAATTAGATATTGTTTGAATTCTTACATTTAGTATTTTGTATTCGAATTTTAAAAATTGTATTAGATTACTGAACCACTGATACGAAAAATTGAATTTTTATGATTTTATGATGGAATTCTGATTTGTGAACTCTTTAAGAGTTCAGGTGGGGAGTGTGAAGAGAAACTTTTCTCTGCTCTCCATGGAAACGAAGGTCGCGCGATGCGCGCGCATCCTACTTTAGAATGCGATTGCGTTTTGTTGTGGCTGGAACGATACGAAGCAATGTTGTGATTTTAAAAAGCATGATCGCTGTAATATTTTACAGTTTGTTGATGAGGCTAAGCCTCCCTTATTTCGAAAAACCGGATCATTTGTTTGATAATTCTTGCTGTATATATGTATATAATCATGATCTGTAAATAGTCATTAAATATTTAAAGAAAACATCCCAGAAAGCACCTCCTTCTTTGAGTTGATGTTCGACTGTCTTTGAAATTTTCAGGAGATATAAAATATGAAAATGTATTAAAAAGCAGAAAAAACAACGTTTAAAATGCACAAAAATACATAAAAAGCAGCAAACATCTGTTTCGAATCTACTAGAGAGATACTAGACAGATTCTTCTTCAGTGCAAGATAGGGAGAAAGGAACAGCGTGCTAGAAAAAGCAAGGCTGAGCAAAATAATAGACAGAGACGCGCTGGCTTATATACCCTATGCGGGTAGCGGAGGCGCCAAAAACAACCAATGAGAGAGAAGCAGTGGAAACGACTGCGTGGACAAGTAGCGACATCTGCCGTTGAAGGAGAGAAAAAGAAACCAAAAAAGGGGAAATCAAATAAATGCTTTACAAATACTTGGAAAATCAGGAGTATTAGATAAGTCATTGACTAAAGAGTGAGAATTTTTATTGATGTGGTAAGCTTCCTAAAAATCAAGATCAAGGTTAGAGAAACATTTTTGGATAATGATGACACAGGAAAAAATCGAACCTATGTTGTAAAGACCAAGAATGTTGAGCAATGGAAGAACGTTTGAACTCCTGATTTTTAACATAACCTTCATGTTCTTTTGAACGAAATCTAAGAGCACGTTTAGTCTGGCCAATATAAGAAAAGCCACACTGGCAAGAGATTTGGTAAATACCCCAGTTATGTAGGCGATCAACGGGGTGTTTGTGATTTGAAAAAGTGATTTTATTAATTTATTATAGCTTATAAGAAGCTATACCGATACTTGGGACAATAGGTCTAAAAGGAATGTCAGGTTTATGGACCTTAGGTAAAGCATAAAATCTGGCACAATGCGCAATAGACGGAATAAGAGACTTCTTAAAGTTAGCAGGAATAATTGAAGAAGACTTGATGGCAGATTTAATAGAATTAATTAGACAAGTGGAAGGGTCTTTGCGGATATCCACATACGGACCATCATTCATTAATTTATGGGATTTTTCCAAATACGTAGATTTGTCGAAAAGAACAATCTGGCCACCTTTGTCGGCCTTAGTAATAATTAAGTTTGGATCAGAACGCAAATTTTTCAGACATTGTTTCACAGGATGTTTAAGATTGGGCTTATAAACATTAGAATTGAAATCAACAGTATTGGCAATGAGATGCGTAATGGACTATTTTTGCGAAGAAGATAGACCGCTATGCCTAAAGGCTCTTTCAATAGGAGCAATAAGTTTAGGTAAAGAAGTAATAGCAGAGACAGAAAAAGTATTACTCAATTTGAGAGCATCTACCTGATTGTTACTTAAAGGAACACTAGAAAGATTGACAACAGCATTTTGGAAAACAAGAGGCAAATTCCTGGAGTTATTAGCGACAGAACTTTCACAAAGTGTATTAAATTTCTTCTTTAAAACCGAACCTTGAACAGAAGAAGCTGTGAGAACACTGCTCCATGACCTTCTGTCGGTAGACTATAAATCAGGTGTAGAATTAGCGAGGCTGATATGTAAAAAATATAACTCGCGCTCTATATGAGCAATTTTGTGGCGAGTCTCTTGAATCAAATCTCTTAAAAGAGCTAATTTAGAAAGAAATAAGACCTTTTCAATCCTATTTGAAGAAACTAAATAACTACGTATGGAAATGAATTTAGGAATTACCTTCTTAGGCTTACAATCAACTAAGAAATGTAAGTGTTCCAAAAACCTGTACTTTTTTAATCTTATATTACAAAACCTATTGATTTGAAACATTGCGAGACGGCAAAAAAATCACAGAGGAATGAAGTCCCGTTAACGACAAATACATAAAAATAGCAAATAAAGCCTTTGTGCAACAATATTAAAAAGCAGAAAAACCAACGTTTAAAATGTACAAATAATACATAAAAGCAGCAAATAGCTGTTTTGAATCTACTAGCGAGATTCTTCTTCAGTGCAAGATACAAAAAAGGAACAGCGTGCTAGGAAAAGCAAGGCTGAGCAAAATCATAGACAGAGACACGCTGGCTTATATACCGTAAACGGGTAGCGGAGGCGCCAAAAACAACCAATGAGAGAGAATCAGTGGAAACGACTGCGTGGACAAGTAGCGACATCTACCGGAGAAGGAGAGAAAAAGAAACTAAAAAAGGGGAAATTAAATAAATGCTTTACAAATACTTGGAAAATCAGGAGTATTAGATAAGTCATTGACTAAAGAGTAAGAATTTTTGTTGATGTGGTAAGCTTCCTAAAAATCAAGATCAAAGTTAGAGAAACATTTTTGGATAATGATGACACAGGAAAAAATCGAACCTATGTTGAGAAGACCAAGAATGTTGAGCAATAGAAGAACGTTTGAACTCCTGATTTTTAACATAACCTTCATGTTCTTTTAAACGAAATCCAAGAGCACGTTTAGTCTGGCCAATATAAGAAAGGCCACACTGGCAAGAGATTTGGTAAATACCCCAGTTATGTAGGCGATCTACGGGGTGTTTGTGATTTGAAAAAGTGATTTTATTAACAGGAGAAAAAATAACATTAAAATCAAACCTTCTTAGGATTTTAGCAATTTGCTGACTGATTTTAGGGGGGAAATGGTAACACAACTGAAGTATTAGAGTTGGAATTAGAACGCTTTTCAGAATGGACGGATTTCGTCACTTTCTTATAAATAGAATCAATAATATTAGAGGAATAACCACGATCAACAGCAATAGCTTTGAGGTAATTAAGTTCATCACTAAGTAACTGAGTAGTAGATCAAATACTGGTGGGCCGAAAAGCAGAAGTATTGAAAGTAGCGAATTTCTGGCTAGGGGGATGAGAAGGATACCTGTGAGGTGGAAGACTGACAGGAAAAGTTTTACGAAGACGGTAGTCTGAAAGCCATTTTCACAACGAATAACAAGGCCATCCAGGAAAGAAAGACAGTTATTGGTCTCAATTTCAGAGGTAAATTGAATGCAGGGATCAATTGAATTCAGAATAGAGAGAATATGATTAATATCCGAATTCATTTCAACCAGGACATAAACGTCATCAACATAACGAACATAGAACGGAAATTTTAATATTTCAAACATTTTGACCTCAAAATAGTGCATATAAATATCGCATAAATTTGGACTGAGAGGATTACCCATAGCCAAGCCGTCAATCGTACTGAAGAAATTACCTTTGAAAACAAAAGTATTTTGTGACAAGCAAGTGCGAGTTAGAAGTATAAGCTCCTCAATTTCAAAATAAATGAAATGGAATTCACAAAGCTTTTTCTTGAGGCAATCTAAAGGCCCCTCAACCGGAACGTTTGTAAATAAGGATTCAACATCAAAAGAAATGTGACCCTACGGCTTAAAATTATGAAGTTTTTTTTTAACAAAATCAAAAGAATTCTTAACAGTGAAACAGTTACTGCTCAAAAGTGGAAAAAACAGAAAATAAATATTTGGCAAGCTTATAAGAAGCTATACCAATACTTGAGACAATAGGTCTAAAAGGAATGTCAGGTTTATGGACCTTAGGGAAAGCATAAAATCTGGCACAATGCGCAATAGACGGAATAAGCGACTTCTTAAAGTTAGCAGGAATAATTGAAGAAGACTTGATGGCAGATTTAATAGAATTAATTAGACAAGTGGAAGGGTCTTTGCGGATATCCACATACGGACCATCATTCATTAATTTATGGGATTTTTCCAAATACGTAGATTTGTCGAGAAGAACAATCTGACCACCTTTGTTGGCCTTAGTAATAATTAAGTTTGGATCAGAACGCAAATTTTTCAGACATTGTTTAACAGGATGTTTAAGATTGGGCTTATAAACATTAGAATTGAAATCAACAGTATTGGCAATGAGATGCGTAATGGACTCTTTTTGCGAAGAAGATAGACCGCTATGCCTAAAGGCTCTTTCAATAGGAGCAATACGTTTAGGTAAAGAAGTAATAGCAGAGACAGTAGAAATTATTACTCAATTTGAGAACATCTACCTGATTGTTACTTAAAGGAACACTAGAAAGATTGACAACAGCATTTTGGATAACAAGAGGCAAATTCCTGTAGTTATTAGCAACAGAACTTTCACAAAGTGTATTAAATTTCTTCTTTAACCAGTTAATAGTCGCGCGTTGGTCTTTTCCCCGCCCGAAATTCGTTATCTTCCTGTAACTCATTTCCTGTTAAAGTTAAGATAGCCAAATTCCGTGTAGATGACCTTGAGTGTTCACACTCTTGTGTAGTAAAATTGCAAGTCATTCCTGCTATTTCTTAGCATTTTATCGCATTCTTAAGTTTCAATCGGTCTAAATGACCGCGTTGCGACCACTTGTGTTAGTTGAATTTTTCCCCCTCGTGTTCATCCTTTCCCATTTCCGCGAAATCTACGGGGGAAAGTTTCTTCGAAGTATGGACTCTCTGTCGTTATTTCGCCTTTCTACTTTCTGCTATAGTTTACCCGTTCATAGAGTACTTTTTTTACTTTTAGAATGTTACTAAAAATTGTTTTATTATATTAGTTGTGAAGTAAGTTCGCACAAAAAATTGATTGATGGTCACTTACATTTTTTTTTCATTGTCAAACATTGCGGGAATAAATTCTCAAATTGATAATCGTTTAAATGTGGAAAAAAGGGAAATTCATCATCATTATTTGAAAGAAGTTGCTTTCCATTTATTACCGAAACATATAAATGAAAAAAAAAAAAAAAAACAGACAATAACACAGCCAAACCATTAAAAAAAAGAGAAGAGAATTTTGTGGGAATCAGTAAAAAAATTGCCGTATCTCCAAAATCTGAAAAAGTATCGTTTTTGTACAATAAAACAAACTCGAAAGATAAAACAGTTTTCTCAGAAATGTAGTATGTATATCTGCGAAGAACATACATATAATTTATTTGCACAATAATGAGAGAATTTATAATGTAGGTTAGAAATTACGCAAATAAAAAACTCTTTTGGGTAATTCAGTGAATATTTATACTATGATTTTAAAAAATATTTTAAGTATTTTTCTAAAATTTATCTTTATTTAAATTTTCATACTGTAAGTAAAAACACATTTTTTTTTTTTTTTAACAATGCCGCAGAAAATGTTTTTTTATTATTATTATTGAAATCAATAGAGGCTTGGGGACGGTATCTAACAAAAATTTAAATTTGTTGTCCTTCATCAATTGTTCAAACTGTTTTTCAAAATAATGTTTTTCAGAATACGAGAGAAAATTCATTTAAATAAAATTATTGCTGCATATTTATAATTTCAGGGAAAAATTTCTTATTGTTTTTATTATTTTAATGAATGTTATTATAAAACAATAAATTATAACAATAATACCTTATTATGAAATATACAATTGAATATTTATTTTAATTAAATATTTGCTGTAAAATACATCCCTATTAAGATGAACCTTTCAGTGATTTATTAATTAAAATAATTTATCCATCTTAGGATTTAAATCTACAATTGCAAATGTATTTAAATTAAATATATAATTTCAATAACTTATTATTTACTTTATGTAAACGAAGTTCGTATCCAGAGTTTTTATTCAGGGGCGCTGCTCCCACCCTGAAATAAGTAGAAAAACTACAAATCGTGCATTTTCATTTGAAAAATGGATTTAATCATAAAATCTCGAGAGCCCCCCCCCCCTCCTCTCCCCCCTCATACACACATAGACACCCCACAAAATAAATAAATAAAACGTAGTTGCAACATTTGCATTTATAATTTCGAAATTAAGTATTTTTTACCTGTTTCTTTATTATACATACATATATATATATATATAATATGCTGGTGAATTAGTGGTATTGTATTTGATTTGCTGTTGCATGTCATAGGTTCCATTTTTATTTTCAGTTTAATTGTTCAATTTTATGTCAGTGTAATATATTGATGCTAAATTTATTAATTTTATTTTATTAAATGGATATAGAGTGCCGGAGTATCATAAAAATCTACCTGACTCTGATTCTGTCCTTCCAAAAATAAATAAATAAATAAATAAATAAATAAATAAAAATAAAAATACCCGTATCACGAATTCAGATTCATATTCGTAAATGTTTTCCTACTAATTATTGATTCATAGTAACATCAGAAATTCAATCTAATCATTTACTATTTACTTTTAAGTATTTATGCAAAACGAAGAATGAGTTATTAAAAACATTTATCTAGATGCCAACTGAATATATACTTAAGCGAAATAAATAATTTGCTGTAAAAGGTTGTAAAATGAATAATTGCTGCAATCTTTTAAAGTTCAGTCCATATTTTCACCCTACGTTATCCGTTTTCGATCATCTGATAACACCGGCAAGTTTCCCCTTCGTTTTTCGGCCTGCTGGTAACGGCGGCAAATGGACCGAACGCGACTACTAACGTTCTAAAAAATGTCGCGACTACTCTCGGGTTAAAACCGAACAATGAAGAGAAGAAGCTGTGAGAACACTGCTTCATGACCTTCTGTCGGTAGACTCAAAATCAGGTGTAGAATTAGCGAGGCTGATATGTAAAGAATATAACTCGCGCTCTATATGAGCAATTTTGTGGCGAGTCTCTTGAATCAAATCTCTTAAAAGAGCTAATTTAGAAAGAAATAAGACCTTTTCAATCCTATTTGAAGAAACTAAATAACTACGTATGGAAATGAATTTAGGAATTACCTCCTTACGCTTACAATCAAGTAAGAAATGTAAGTGTTCCAAAAACCTGTACTTTTTTAATCTTAAATTACAAAACCTATTGATTTGAAACATTGCGAGACGGCAAAAAAATCACAGAGGAATGAAGGCCCGTTAACGACAAATACATAAAAATAGCAAATAAAGCCTTTGTGCAACAATATTAAAAAGCAGAAAAACCAACGTTTAAAATGTACAAATAATACATAAAAAGCAGCGAATAGCTGTTTTGAATCTACTAGTGAGATTCTTCTTCAGTGCAAGATACGAAAAAAGGAACAGCGTGCTAGGAAAAGCAAGGCTGAGCAAAATCATAGACAGAGACACGCTGGCTTATATACCCTAAACGGGTAGCGGAGGCGCCAAAAACAACCAATGAGAGAGAATCAGTTGAAACGACCGCGTGGACAAGTAGCGACATCTACCGGAGAAGGAGAGAAAAAGAAACTAAAAAGGGGGAAATTAAATTAATGCTTTACAAATACTTGGAAAATCAGGAGTACTAGATAAGTCATTGACTAAATAGTGAGAATTTTTATTGATGTGGTAAGCTTCCTAAAAATCAAGATCAAGGTTAGAGAAACATTTTTGGATAATGATGACACAGGAAAAAATCGAATTTATGTTGAGAAGACCAAGAATGTTGAGCAATAGAAGAACGTTTGAACTCCTGATTTTTAACATAACCTTCATGTTCTTTTAAACGAAATCTAAGAGCACGTTTCGTCTGGCCAATATAAGAAAGGCCACACTGGCAAGATATTTGGTAAATACCCCAGTTATGTAGGCGATCGACGGGGTGTTTGTGATTTGAAAGAGTGATTTTATTAACAGGAGAAAAAATAACATTAAAATCAAACCTTCTTAGGATTTTAGCAATTTGCTGACTGATTTTAGGGGGAAATGGTAACACAACTGAAGTATTAGAGTTGGAATTAGAACGCTTTTCAGAATGGACGGATTTCGTCACTTTCTTATAAATAGAATCAATAATATTAGAGGAATAACCACGATCAACAGCAATAGCTTTGAGGTAATTAAGTTCAGCACTACGTAACTGAGGAGTGGAACAAATATTGGTGGCCCGAAAAACAAAAGGGATAAATTAAATTAATGCTTTCCAAATACTTGGAAAATCAGGAGTTCAAATTTTCCCTTTTTTGGTTTCTTTTTCTCTCCTTCTCCGGTAGATGTCGCTACTTGTCCACGCAGTCATTTCCACTGCTTCTCTCGCATTGGTTGTTTTTGGCGCCTCCGCTACCCGTTTAGGGTATATAAGCCAGCGCGTCTGTGTCTATGATTTTGCTCAGCCTTGCTTTTTCTTGCACGCTGTTCCTTTTCCCCCATCTTGCACTGAAGAAGAATCTCGCTAGTAGATTCGAAACAGCTGTTTGCTGCTTTTTATGTATTATTTGTGCATTTTAAACGTTGTTTTTTCTGCTTTTGAATGTTGTTGCACAAAGGCTTTATATGCTATTTTTATGAAAATGTAATTTAACATTAGAGCACTAAATATTGACTGTTTATAATTGTAACACTTATCATTCAAATGACTTCGAAATTTTGTGTCTAGGCATAGTTTAAACCGAAGTTTTGAAATGTCTTGTTAAAATTGGGTATTGCGATTGATTAAAATGAAGTTTAGAGTTGTTTTAATGTATACATGCCCCTCTAAGCAAATTGTATATACATCATTTATAAGTAGACTTTATTTCCAATCTTTTGGTAGCAGTTACTTTCGTCTACGATAATTTGTTGAGGAGTTAGTAGGTGGTGTTTACTATTTTTTCCATGACTGTACTTTAATAAAATAAAGGGTCACGTGCGAGTATTACTCTCGCTCAGAGGGTTCCATACAACAACTATATGAATTATTAATTGTATTATTAAAAAAATCGTTGCTAAAAGGATAATAAGGTTGTAAAAAAACTATACAACATAGGGTTGGTATTGCTGTATATACTAAAAAAGTATAAATGGGTATAATATAAAAGTTCAAAGAGATATGAATCTTAAATAATATAAAATATTTCTATTTTATATAAGTCTATTTCTAATCTTATCCTAATATGTTTAAGACGAATTTAATTCAGAACTGACAATAATAGTAGCGCATATCTAAACTTCATTTGGCATTTCGTAAAACTAAATACAGCGCAGTAATAATCTTTTCTTTTTTACAGTGTAGTTAAAAAAAAAAAAACTTTTGTTAGAAGTTTAAACATGGCATTGTGCTAAAAGCACTTCGAAAGGAGGTCGCAAAGTTGCAACGCCGACTTGGTCCGTGCCGCACTTTTCTAGATAGCTTTTTAATGAACTTTTAAAGACACGGGAGTTGTAATGAGATATCCACTCAATGGAAGCTAGTCGTGAATCCCATACTATTTATGTGATTAATTCTAATTAAATTGGTCTGTTTTAAACAATTTGACTTTTATAGCTTTTCAACTGCTACTGGACATTACATTACTTAAATATATCTTTAAAAGTTGTTATCTAGACTTTAAAAGCGGGTGGTACAGAGTTTACGCCGCCCTATCACTATTTATGTCCAAACAGTCTGTGTCTTTAAGGGTTAGGCAGCTTAAAAAAGGCTGATCAGGGCCGGCTAGGCCTGCCCCTTAGAGCTTAACGTCTCTCCCGGAATGTTCCCGGACACGTTGGGCTCGTTAGTGAGTCCAGCCCTATCTGGCCGTATGTAGACGTACATACACAAAAGGCGCAAGGGGCGACACACCACCGACCACAGAGCCCAGAATTTATTTCAAAAAACAAAGTGAGTTTACAAAAATATGGCGAATACCTGCCCACCAGTAAAACGCCTACTCGCGACAGAGGCTGGGAGTATAAGAACATTTAAAGTAAAAAATAATAAACAATAAATAAATAAAATAAAATAAAGTAGATACAAAAAATACATCACTGCTCCTGGCCGCCGGGGGACGAACTCCTTTCGCAACAAGGGGCGGCAGGAAGGGAAAAGAATGATTTGCATGGCACAATTAAAATGACTCGAGTAAATAATCAAGCGTCCACTGGAGTTGTAATGATTTGCGTGACACAAGTAAGATGGCACGAGCAGATACTCAAGCGTTCATTGGAGATGTATTTGTTGATGGAATGGTGGGAAGCACGAGAAGAGGCTCTTGCGTTCGTAGGAGACCACACACTTGATGGATAGGAGAATTTACTAGAGCCTACAAAGAGGACTGGATTCTGGTGCTGTTCGAAGCTTGATGTGGTGACAGTGAAACTGTATAATCAGAACCAGGACTTACGTTAAGTCTGTTAAGTAAGTAAGGAAATTGTGAATGTGTTTTAATTTTTTGAGTAGGAGGGTGCGTGAAAGGACTTTTTGGAACCAGTTGACTGGCAGTATGTCTGGACGCCTCAAGTGCCAGCGTTGCGTGAGAGTAAAACTGTAGTACGGGTGACTTGGGGTGTCATCTTCACCGCAGACGCAAGTGGCAGTGGATCTTATCTTGAAGCGGTTCAGATATGCCATGAAAGGGCCATGTCCTGTTAAGAAGCTGGTGGTGTAGGTTGTTAAGTTATATAGTGTGAGAGAAACTTTAGGAATTAGCTTATATGTATGCATGCCCTTGACTGAGGTATCCCAGTGTTCCTGCCATCGCGTCAGTATCCTTGCTTTAATGACCCTTTTGACATATGACAGGGGCGCTGGGAGGTGTGTGTCTATTGTTTCTTTCTGTGTGGCCTTCTTGTCTTTTAGGATTAATATCTCGGCTAATCAGCGACAATTTCTTTTGAAAATGATTATCAACAATGCTTTTATACTTCTGCTACGATAGGTACATCCAGCGCCCCTCAGTACCTTTGTTGAATGCTCGCAAATTAAAATTTGTGTGTAACGGAAAAATTCGCATTTATCAAAAACTATGTGACCTTGGGCAACCGCTATAATTTAGTGCAAGGTTTAAATTAACGTCTGCAATCTCTAATTTTTTTATAATTTTACTTTAAGTAGATTTGGAACTAGGTGGTGGGGGGAGAGGCGATATATGTTTGCACTGCATTTTCGACGATATCTCTGAAAATATGATACCTAAAATTAAAAGAAATTTATTTTTGAGTACAGCGTTACGAAAGCTTCACACAAGATATCACACACGAAAAAAAAAAAAAAAATAAGTACCATAATTAAATTTAACACCCCTCTAAATTTTCCCTAAATATATTTGTGAATGTTGAATAATCTGTAAATATGTCGGTCAATAATCTTTATAACTGCCCCCATTTTAAACTTTTTACGTTCACAGTTTAAGAGTAAACTGGCTGTGACAGACGGACAGGCAGATACAGGAGTAATCTTATAATTATTCCTTTTTTACTTTTTAAGTACGGATCCCTAAAAAAAGTGATAAGCATTTATATAACTTTTGTAATCGTAAATAAATAAAAAAGTAAAATGCTCGATCATAATAATTATTAAATTATTCTATAAACTGCCAAATGAGAGGCAATGTGTACCATCGCCACGAGGTATACCTTCTGTCCCAAAAGTCTTTACACAAGTAAATATCATATATTATACAGATATTTAGAATACATATTTAGAAAACTATCTTAAAATACATTAGAGAAATAAACCCTTAATAAGGCATACCTTTCTTAAATGTGGTGTAAAATTAAAGTTAATCGCAGTCCCTCCTCCAAAGTTAAAAGATTTGTTAAATACTAAAATTGACATTTGAGGTTTGTTCATGCCATCTACTAAAAGAAGAACTAGATGCAATTAGAAAAATAGCAATGGAAAATGCGATTCCATCCCGTTTTTTTGAAAAAAAAATAGTGAACAAGTTTTAAGTAGAAGATTATGGAAACGAAATGAAGTTCTAGATGAAAGATATGAATTCTGTAAAATTAACTATATTCCAAGGCTTTTTGAAAATATGAGTCATATCATTTTAAAAAATGATGTAAAAATCGCAGTCCATCCACCAAAGTTAAAAAATCTGTTAAATACTAAAATTGGTCATGTACAAGCAATCAATAGATCTGGAGTACCTATTATACCTTTCAAAAATATAGTAAATATTTTATTTATGTTGGTATGACGCTGAGAAAATTTCGTGATAGAATTAAAGAACATGAAACAGATCTCAGATTAAACACACGCATACTGCATTATCAATATTACCTCAACCTCAACTTATAAAAAATCCCTGCCGGTCCGGCCTATAGGCAGAGGTAGATTTCGAAGTTAAGTATACTAATTTCACCAATAAAAACTAAATCATTATTAGATATAAATCCACTTTATCAGTTTTATCTGTCTGCTTTTGACGAGTTTTTATTTCCTTTTATTAAATAGCTGGTTTTATCAGAATCATGTTAAGGCGATATTAAAAAAAATATTTTTCCATACACAACAACTCGAAATTTTCTGGCACATTTTCAGATTCATTTTTAATTAAAAAAAAAAAAATATTAAACATGCTGACGTGATTTTTGGAAAGATTTATAAGCGACCTGTGTTTTTATTTTCTTTCAATTAATTAAAATCTGATTAATAAACAATTATTTTCACAGTAGGGCAACATTTTTCGTTTCTAACACAATCGCTTCGGAAAATTCTGTTCAAAAAGCCCAATTTGACATCATTTTTTGAAATATATTCTGCCTCTATCAAAAAATCGATCATTACTGTACATTATATAGTTTCTGAATTACAGAATCTAGCAATTGGATGCGTTTGAGAGCAAAAACGAATTTAAAAATGAGTAAGAAAATAAACAGTTTGGATTTGAATGCACCCTTAATAACATGATTTTTTTGTTCAACCACTATGTATTTTTAATTCGTTTTTGCTGTAAGAATTGGCCCTATCAAAAACGTGTCTATATGAATGTTGAAGACAATATTAAGAAGATATATGATAAATTCATGGAGATTTTATTTCTTGTGAATTGACGGAGTTATGAAAATTTTTCTTCTTCAACCCCCCCCCCCACTTTTTTGATTTCGTTTTATTTATTTTTTATTTTATTATTATCTTTTTTTGCGGTACGAATTGGTCCTATCAAAACTTGTGACTATAAAAGTTGTAGATAATATTAAGGAGATGTATAATAAAATTATTGGATTTGATATCTTGAGAATTGACGAAGTAAGGAATTTTTTTCTCCCAAAAACCCTATTTACTACTTTAAATTTTATGGAATATCTGAGATGCATGAATTTTTGGCGCTATTTTTAGAAGTAATAAAAACTTTAAACTGATTTGATATGAACAAAAATTAAGAAGTTATAGGATTTTTTCGGTTTTTACAAAACCCCTCCCTATTTCCATCCCCTTTGTCCGCTTTTGCCCATTAACGAACTTGACCGAGATTTTATGTCCCTTGATTTTATGTATCAGTTTGGAAGAGATTTGTGCAGAATTGCGGAAGTTATCGTGTCTAGAAGAAAGTGATAACACAATTGCTTCGCGAAATTCCGTTCAAAATGCCTACTTTGACATCATTTTTGGAAATTTATTCTGCCTCTATCAAAAAATCGATCATTGCGGTACATTATATAGTTTCTGAATAAGCGAATCTACAAATTTAATGCGTTTGAGAGCAAAAATGAATTAAAAAATGAGTCAGAAAATAAGCAGTTTGGATTTGAGTGCATCCTTAATGCAATGATTTTTCCAACACAATCCGCTTCGGGAAATTCGGTTCAAAATGCCCACTTTAACAGCATTTTTTTAAATATATTCTGCCTCTAACAAAAAATCGACCATTACGGTACATTATATAGTTTCTGAGTAAGAAAACGTACCAATTGGAAGCCTTTGAGAGCAAAAATGAATTGTAAAATGAGTCAGAAAATACGCAGTTTGGATTTGAATACACCTTTACTTAGATGATTTTTTTCTTCAACCGCTATGTATTTTTAATTTGTTTTTGCTGTAAGAATTGGTCCTATCCAAAACGTGTCTATATAGATGTTGTAGACAATATTAAGAAGATATATGATAAATTCATGGGGATTTTATATCTTTTGAATTGACGGAGTTATGGATATTTTACTTCTTCAAACCCCCTTTTTTTTCGTTTTTAATTTTTTTTTGCGGTGCGAATTGGTCCTATCAAAAACTTGTGAATATAAAAGTTGTAGACAATATTAAGGAGATTTATAATAAAAATAATTGGAATTAATATCTTGAGAATTGACGAAGTTATGAATTTTTTTCTCCCAAAAACCCTAGTTTTTGCGCCCCTTGAGCCCATTTTTAACTTTATCAAAAATCTGTGATACAAAAAATTTTGGCCCTATTTTTAGAAGTAATAAAAACTTTAAACTGATTTGATATGTACAAAAATTAAAAAGTTATGGGGGGGTTTTCGGTTTTCAAAAAACCCCTCCCTATTTCCATCCCCTTGGTCCAATTTTGACCTTCCTTTATTGAAAAGTAAATACACTATATGGCCAAGGTGACCGGCCACTTCCGATTTTAAACGTTTTGTTAAATATCCAGTAAACTACATGAGGAATTATTCTGAATCTCCAGATATGTAAAGAAAATAGTACAGGTAATACATTTCCGTGAGGATTTTTTCCCGAAATCCTAATAGGGGACCGTCAACAAATTGAAAAAGAACGAATATCTTTTGGATAATCCTGTAAAAACTAATGTGCAAAAGCGTTCATACTGTAGATTATGATTAAGTGCCTTAACGTTATAATGTTCTTTTTTATGAGGATAGCATGTATACTAGGGTGGAACTTAAGTATAGGGTAAAAAAAAAAAAAAAAACTTTTTTGTTTTAATGTGTAATAGTGAAAACTTTTTTCCTTTTTGGATGTCTAAACTTTTGGCTGAAAAGGTTTTTTTAAATTAAGTTGTTTTCTGGTTCCTCAAGGAGGTCAAAGTTTTGAAATTTCAGTATAAAGTAACTTAAAGTAAACAACGTAGCTGTTAGGTCATATCTACTTTTATTTAGCAAATACTATCCAGAAGTCACCACGAGGAGGTGGTTAAATATCAACTTCCACTTTCCTTACCTCCCTTTGTTATGGATTAATTCAATTGGATATTCAACCTACTGTCTTTTTAAGCAATCTTTGTCATTACATTGTGGGAATTCAACTTTCCCAAGATTAAGCCATCTTTTGCTTAATATTTAAAGACGGTTGACGCAGCTTGCGGGACAATTTTGACACACGTTTCCACTGTTTGAGTACGACAAGGAAAATCTAAAATTCAGGTGTATCCCCTGTTTGTACTTTTTTAAAGTTCTTCATCCGATCAGTCAATCAAGATAGGATCAATGTTTTTATAGTCTATAATTTCAATATATTCGCATTTTTTCAAGTCGCTTTCCTAGTAATCCAGAAAATCCTTTTGTAACCGTAGTTTTTCCAGCAAGATGTTGAAATAAGTATCTAAGAAAAAAGTTCATTTGCATGTATGACAGTAATAATCAAATTATCCATTATAGTGTTTTTAGGGTATTGCTTCCGATGTTTTAACAACTCCAGATTTGCATCCTGCATTAAAGCCGTTTCTGTTTCACCCAATAACTTTCAAACTTGAAATGTCTGTATTATTATTTTGAAAATACGCCAAAATTGCAGTGGCTGTATTAATATAAGAAGAAGATGTTAGTGAATTATGACCAATATATTTTTATCCTGGTTTTTGAACTAAGACCAGGTGTTCGTCTTTAATGATTCTTAGTTATACTTTTTTCCCTCTGCTTCAGTTATTATAGTGTTATCTTTTCTGCCATCAAAATACTAACCTTCTAAAATTAACTCATTTCGTCTTTCCTGTTCTTTCAAATTCTTCCTTTTCTTTTCTCTTTGTCATCTTCAAGAGTTTCTTTCAGTTACCTTTTCTTTATTATCATCAGAAATACCCATATCTTCTAAGGTGCCATTTGCAATAATATTTGCAGTTCTGTCTAATACTTCGGTTCTTTCACCTTGTTGATTATCAAATTCAGGTTTAGAAAAACAACCGATTGAACTATTTCCTTCCGAACTATTTTTTACACTTGACGATCATTAAATCAAAACATCATTTTTTTTTGTTTTAAAATAACTTTTTTCCTTGATATTTCCTTTTTCAGTCTTGCTACACATTTTTTGTAGTTTTTATATCTTTTGATCCTATTGCCATCACCCCATCTCTCTTTGGTCTTTGAGAAAGTGACGTTCTCGTTCTGATACACGATAATATTTAGTGCTTTTACACAAAGAAATGTTTTTTGCAGGATTACCTAACGTTTTGCAATTTTATATTGGACGTGGGATTATTCTTTCTAATCTTAATATTTTTCTTCAAATTTTGACATTTCTCGCGCTAGTCTCTAATCATTTTTTATGATTTGTGTATCAGAAACCGTTGGAATTGAAGGTCTCAGCAATACACTTTTAATTGTATCATCAACAGCTTTAAATAATTTAGAAATAGTGTATACCAGATTCCAGCTGTCAGATTATAAGTTAAATTGAACCCCAAAATAATGTTTCATAACATCTTCATACGTTTGTCAAAGATGACGTTTGTCAAAGATGACACAGTTTGTCATTTAACATTAGAAAATATGTTAATTGTTTTGGTTCACGAAATACAGGACACTTCAACAATTATCTAGATTTAGGTACGTTAATAGACTTTGTCACTTTTGACACCGAATGTTTATTGAAAAGTAATTAAAGAAACTGTTAACACACGTTAAATCGGACTAACTTGCTATGTATCGCAGCCAAATAAATCAGAGACAATGAAAGACGACGCCCACGACGCTGGCTTCTACAAAAGTCAAATAAAGTGGGACTAACTTTTCTAAGGCACTCAAACTAAATTATTCTCTTTATTACAGGACATTAACACTTAATTAATTTAATTTTGCAAAATATAAATTTAACAATAAGCTTAAAAAACTTTTCATGCAATTATATGCTTTTTTTCGTTTTTTAGGGAAAATCGGGCGCTTTGAGGAACCGAAAAATATCATTTTAAAATTAAAAGAAAAATATTTTCTTTTTTTGGAGTTAAAAAGGAAAAAAAAATAATCACTATTAGAATATAAAATTCGAAACTTCGTTTTTTAGTTCCACCCTAATGTATACTCGTAGAGAAATTAATTTTTTTATAAAAAGAGTCCCAAATTTTGCCAAGTTCTTTGCTTATAATTTGTAGAGTTCTTAAAATAAAAAAGTTATTTTCATAAAATATGACAAACAACATTGTACACAATAACCTGTAATCAGAATTTAAAAAATAATAAAAATAGTATGAAAAATGAGCTCATTTACTAAATAATGATTCACTGCGCATACCCGAATGTAATCAAAATTTAATTTGCATAATGTGTTAGCTAAATGTGTAGAGCAGCTTTTGTTAAAGTCTCAAAAACATGGTTTGAAAAGCCTGAAAATTATCATTGATAGAATAAGCTCAAAATCCGTGGTTCCCAAATGAAGATAAAAGATGGGGGTTGTATATATATATCCATTGATTAGTGCCAATACATTCTACACAATATTGCACGTACTTTGTATTAGGATGCAACCCCTCATCTTTTTGCTTCTTTTTTGGATTAACGGATTTTGAGCTTACTCTATCAACGATAATTTTCTGACTTTTCAAACTATGTTTTTGAAACTTTCACAAAAGTTGCTCTATACATGTAGCTAACACATTATGAAAATTATATTTTGATTGCTTTCTGGCATGCGCAGTGAATCATTCTTCAGTAAAGGTGCTCATTTTTCATACATTTTTTATTATTTTTTAATTCTGATTGCATAGTATTGTGTATAATGCTGTTTTTCATATTTTCTAAAACGGGCTTTTTTTTATATTAAGAACTCTACAAATTATAAGCAAAAAACTTAGCAAAATTTGAGACTGTTTTTATGAAAACTTTAATTTATCTATTTGTATACATGCTATCCTCATAAAAATGAACACAGTTTATTTCAATAAGGCACTTAATCATAATCTACAAAACCCTGCAAAATTAGTTTTTACAGGGTTATCCAAAATATATTCGCTCTTTTTCAATTTGTTGATGGCCCCCTATGGGGTTTCGGGTAAAAATCCTCACGTAAATGTATGACCTGTACTATTCTGTTTACACGCTTGGAGTTTCAGGATAATTCCTCATGCAATTTTTCAGATATGTAACAAAACGTCTAAAATCGCAAGTGTCCGGTCACATTTGGCCATATAGTGTATCTATTGGCCATTTGCTATTTATATAATTCGACTTTTAGATTGATTGGTTGATTTTTTGACGGCCGATTATCTACACGAGGGATATAGGCCCGGGGGGAGTGCCCTCCGTGGGGGTCTTTCTAAGGGAACCTAATCCGTATTTACACATGGAAAATCCACGGCTCGAAGAAAATCACGAAAACTCCGAACGATTAGGCCGATGGGCGCGATTGGGATCGAACCCAGCACTTCCCGTCTACCAGCTTCGAGGGCAGAACCTCTCGGCCACTGGTGGGGCCACCGACTTTTAGAAATTAGGAGAGACTTTATATGGGGTGAGAATGATATAAAATAAATTATTTTGTGAGATATGGATTTACAGGTATATTAAAAATTATCGGTAATAAAAAAATATCCTGTACTGGTACAATTGATTTTGTTCATGTGCAAATGTGCTAGCAGTGTTATGTTGAATTGTATTTAATATTTTGCAGTTAGGCTTTATGTAATTTACATATATGCTATTCTTATGAATCTTGACAATAGTACGTCTTTATATTCGTTTTCCTTTATTTGCCTCTAGTCTTCGTTCCATTATTCTATCTTTTATTTTATTCTATAAACAAATTCTAATTTACAATTATATTAAAGTATACTACGTTCTACGTTTCCAGAATTCACGTTCACTGCAGTTCATACTTTGCCTTTACATACCATGAAATATTTACTCATGCACAGATTATCACAGGGAGACTCTGCCACCAGTATTTTAGTGTAGAATTGGTTGATTTTTTCAGTTTATATATATATATATATATATATTAAGGAAAAATTTGTCTTTTAAAATTCTGTTGGAAGTTTGTCCCTGCGATATAAAAGTGGTGCGTTTCTCGAAATTTACGCTTTTTTTTCTTTCCTGCTTAGAAAAAAAAAAAAAAAAAAAAAAAAAAAAAGGCTCTATGATGATGCATCTAATTTTGCAATACATATCAAGCATAAATTAAATAAATCGTAAAAATGCTAAATTAATCATTTTAATACCTTATTAAATTGCATTTTCAAGTAATTTTAACATGCAATTTTTTGAAACACTTTTTCTACTAGAAATACCTATATTGCTAGAATTATCTATATAAGATTTTTTAACCTTTTCAGGGCCAAAGCATTTTCAGTGTTAAAGTGTTGAAATAGATGAATGGTACTGGAATTTAGCAACAAATATAATTGGAAATAAGAAAAAGGCTGTACTTCAGTTTCATATTAAATGGAAAATATTATATCAATATTCTGATGCCATTGCGGCGTTTGAGAATTAAACTTAAGTGGTTTCATAAATATACCTGCGACCCTGAAAGGGTTAAACGTCTGAGTTATCAAAGCTTTTAGAAAGTCAGAGGTTTTTATTTTTTCATGTTAATTTTTTTTAAAAATTTTTACCCGATTGCCAAGAAGGGTTATGCGTTTCAAGCGTATTTGGGCATGTGGATTTCTTTATACCATCGAAACATCCCAACGGCTGGATGGATTTTAATGAATGATCGATTCATTCGATCGATTCGTCTTAACCGTCCGATGGTTATACAATAGGTTTTGTTTTTATAAATTCAAAATGGCAGCCGTAAAATACAAAATGGCGGTAGAGACGGGGGAAAAATACGCACCCTATTGAGGGGTATATCATTCGATAGATCGTTCGACGATTTTTCATTGACTATTTTGCAATCAGAAGCTCCGTTTAAATATTACGTAACCTGGAAGTTGTGTAGGTAGGATCTCTAGCTTTACTGCAACTCTAACCTTTATAGACATCTATAGCCCTCATCAAAACAGTGTTTATAGATAGGAACTAACAATTAAACACAACTTAAAAGTCATCAATACAAGTAAATAAAAAATGTAGGTAAGTAATATAAAAAATAGTTTCACATTGATGAGAAATAATTCATTAGTTCGCTTTTTACGCAGTCGTTTTTTTTTTTTTTTCTAATTTAATTCCTTCTTATTTAATTTCTTATTTTTATGACGTTAAGCCTGCTGCAAACATGAATGCCAATAAAAAAATACTTCTTACCCATTAAATCCAAAAGCGAATGATTAATTCTAAAACATATACATTCGAATGCCATAATACTGAATTACTCTAAGTTTAATGTTATATCTCTTGAAGGTGATAGCCGTTAATGAAGGGGTCATCGAATCATTAGTTACATCGAATTCGTGAGCAGCAGAATATTGATATGATATGTGCGCTATAAATGTCAATAGAGTAATATCAAATGGTAAATGGGATTATAAATATGCGCAAGAATAGGCACTCGATTTCAAGTGTAATATGCTAAATTTAACAAATTATATCTATAATAAACTAAAACTGCTGAAAGCAGTTAAATACAGCTTGCGGAATATAATCAGCTACACAGCGGTGTTTATAGGTGAGTATAAATATTTCACCTTTTTTAAAACGTTTTGTTACAAATCTAGTTCTTACATTTCAATCAATGTATGAAAATTGCATTAAAAAAATATAGATTTTTTTATAACGATTTTATTAAAGTACATATAGAAATTCAAATTTTAGTTCTATCGTATTTCGTTACTTCAAAGGTTCCGCTTGAATATTGTCTTAAAAAAGCATTTTTTTAAAAAAGAAAATGCACGTTCTTTGTTACACTCGATCAGCATTTTATTTTTAATAAAAAACATTGTTAAATGATATCCTGCATGAGTGAGATGAGATTGAAAATCAAATTTGAATTTTTTGTTTATCTGTCCGGGTTTTTTTTTTTTTTTTTTTTTTTGTTATATTAGTCACAGAAAATATATACAAACGGACATCGTTATCCCGACAACCGATTTTCACGTCACTCCGCTTATCACGTCGTTTTTTTCAAATTCCCGATTTTCGGTATATAATTTTAATGTATATAAACTCCGGATTTTACGTCGTTGAATAATTTTCAACTCCGAATATGCCGGCTGTTTTCAAGAAAACTGTCCATTTTTATAATTTATCTCATTAGGACGGAAATTAAGAGATAAGAAACGTCTTGGCCAAACTTTTCACAAAAGGGTCTAAAATACCCATTGAGGTAAATGAGAAGTTTTACCTCAATCCTTTATCCGAATAAATAAAAACACACGCTATGAATAACCCATTTATGCTTCAGATAGACGCATCAGTTTACTCGCGAACTTTTTGTTCTGGTCAGTCGGCGATTTCTTGTGTTTACACGGCGTTTTTCATCCGACTAAAACTGAAGCAGTGCGTTGCATTGAAACGATCAGAAATTGTCTAAAATCCATTTCTGAAACAACAAATATTGATTAAAATTCATTGTATAATATTGAAAAAGATTTTTATGAAGCGCCTCTAGGGAAAAACAAACCTTAATTAATCAATATTTCATGTAACAATAAAAAAACAAGTCATCATAAATCTGATTTTTATTCTTTTCAATTTTGTTTTTGTACTTATTTTGTTTAATAAATGTCATAATTTTTTATTGCATCTGCGAGAACAGTTATGAATTAAAAATTATCTAATTAATTAAAAATACAGCTTTTTATAAACATATTTCTCTCCAACTCCGGTTACCGTGACACTGCGCTTATGAAGACACTTTTCCCTGCTCATTAGAATGTCAGGATAATAAGGTTCGACTGTATTGGTATAAGGTTATACAAAAGAAAGACAAAAGAAAGAAAACGAACGTTGACTAGAGGACTAGTTTTAGGATACATGTGAAAATTCTGCTTGTAAAAGTAAAATTTAATTTATTTGTGGTTTATATCAAATATTTTATTCAACATACTAGAATATATAGCCTTTTACAAATTAATGTATAATTAGATTACAGATAAATGATTTATTATACACATATTACCTAAAGATACAAGAAAATTCCAAAAATTCAATTTTCTGAAGAAGCTTAAAATTTGTTGCTTTTAATTTTATACGCCACATAATGAAATAACTTACCGACATAAAATCTCTGTACTAACAATTAATGTACAAAAATAAATACACATATCCGTATATTATATATATAAAAAAAATAATATAAACGAAAATTAAATTCAAAGTTTAAACCAACAAATCTTAACAGTACTTTAATCATATACTATAAATATGCTTAACTAACACGCATATCACAAAGTTATTGCTGTGAATAGAAAACCATAATATGAGGCTTCGAAAAAGCCAGACAACCGGTAAAATCAAATTTTGTTATCTCTAAGGGGTCTGCAATAAACATAAATTTAACTGAAAAATATTTCAAACTGGATATCTTATAAAATATGGTGAACCATCATATGTTTCTTAGCCAGCAAAAGTACCAAAAGATGGTTCAATCTCTATTTCAAAAATTCTGATTTTAGTGAATTTTGGAATATGGATTAACCTTTTACTATACTATGGCAAAACGTTGCAGCCAATCACAGAGCGTCCGGCATTGAATCTTCCATGTACATGTACGATAAAAGCGATCATAACGCATTTTCATTTTGTTCCATTTAATCTTAACGATATATAAAGATTTATTTATATTTCTTAACTATAAGTTGTGAATAAAGTATCCTTTCTTTTTAATCGTTAACTATATTTATTTTTCGTGCAATGTTGATAAAATGTAATTGTACAATGTGTTTTTTTATATTAGGCCTAGTTGATAAATATGTGGATATGTGGTTGGATTTTTATTTTTTATATATTGCGTCTCATATATTAATTTTAATCTGTATAATATAGATTATGGTATATATAAATATTTTACAGACATACATACAATAAATACAATAAACCCAACTGGAGTGAAAAATTAGCCAGAGCCAGGAATCGAACCCGGAACCAGAGTATACAAGATTGCTGCTCTAACCACTGAGCTACTCCGGCAGATTAGAGCAGCAGTCTTGTATACTGTGGTTCCGAGTTCGATTCCTGGCTCTTGCTAATTTTTCACTCCAGTCGGGTTTATTGTATTTATTGTATGGATGTCTGTAAAATATTTATATATACCTTTAACTGTTGAATGCAGGCGTTATTTATGTGTGTATGTGTGTTTTAATATATATTGTAGTATGTTTGCTTTGTTATAATATAGATTATGCTCTGATATTGTAAACTAAGCTTTGCTAAGTACCTGAGCGTGAAGTTATTATCAGATTATGATTTGTATTAATCAAGAGTTTGAATTCTGTTTACATTTTAAAATGCATTTTAAATATATTATATTAGCATGTTCCTTTATCAAAAGTATATTAGCTAGCTAATATTGAAGTTAGATAAAAGTGTTATTCGTTCATCTCTAGTGTAAACTAAAACAATACAAACAAAACATACTAATGAAAGTGATTTTAAACTTTTATCAAAGTTAATACAATAGTTCTTAGCGTTCAAGTATTACATAAGCATTCAAGGAGGGGTTCAAGATTTTCTTCTGTTTGCTGAAAATGATTGTGGGGATCAGATCAAAGCCTTCATCAGTACACAAACGTTAAAAGAGCATTGAAAAAATTGTGTAGTCTTTGAATTGTTAAGGGTAGGAGTTCAGATAAATGTTTACATAATAAGGGAGATGGTGGCATATCTGAACATGGTTCAGATGTGAACATCGCAATTTTTTAAGAGTTGTTATAAGTTTTTTTTATTTGAAAAAAAAATACTAAATATGATAGCACCTCTAGACATATGGTAAAAACTTTTGAAGCTCTTTGACATTTGGTTTGTTCTGTGTTGCCAAAACACTGTGTTTAGATCTCAAAAGTAAAACCTTTGTTCCAAGTTGATAAGCGAATAACTTTATTTGTGTATTCATTTATTTAAATTTGAGTGTTTTAACATATACTCTAAATACCAAGAAATATTTTTAATACAGTTCTTTTTCTTCTAAATGAGAAACGTCGATGATTTATCAATTTAACAGGAGCAGCAATGCGGGGCACTTGTGAACAGACCCCGCATTGGTTGTTGGTACCTTGTAGTTGGGTACCAACCGCACCTTGTAGTTGGGGCAGATATGAACAGTTCATAAGTGTCCCAATAATCATTCTGTGATTCTGTTGCTTTCAGTTAACTTAATGAGAAGTAATTATCAGTTCCATTATCTATAATATTCTTGAAATAGAAGATATTTTCCTCACACGAAGTTGATTTTGTATTGAAACTTCCACAAACCCATCTTTCAGCAAATACATAAAGAGCAACGAGCTCGTTAAGTTTAATTGTAGTTTAAATAAATATAATGTTTTTTAAAATGCAATAAGTGTTATGTATTATTTTACTAAACAGTTTAGAGCTATATTTTTTATGCTTTTTTAATAAAAGAGTATTACCTTGAACAACTTCTAAAATTTTCCTATTACATTTTTTTTCTAAACTTGAAATGATGGCTTACTTCCATCTCTAAAACAATTATGCATATGATGCTTTAAATGAATATAGCGGTAATATTTTAAGAAAGTAAAATTTTTAAACTGATAACTTCCGTAAAATCCCGATTGTAATTCCCCCCCCCCCCTCCCTCTTTCTTTCAAAAGCAAAAGAAGTTGGGGAGATGAGTTATAGTCGAGATTTTTTTATCATTAAAAAACCAATTTTTATCTATAATTTAAAAGTAAATAAGGCAAATACAGAAGTGAGAATCTTTCGTATTTTGGAAGATTTCCGATAAATAGTATGTAAATGCCCCTCCTTAAAATTCCCCCCCCCCCAAAAAAAAAAAAAACTGCTAAGCAAAATGCAAATGTTTTAATTTCTTTTTTAAAATTGCCTCTTTATTTTTTTATGTTATTGCAACAATTCTGAATGAATCATCTAAGACTCCCGCCCCCAAATCTACTTATTTTCATTTTATATTCTTTTTGCCTAAACATATTACCCAGAAACCAGAGAAATATATATATACATATTTTACCTTACGGTGAATTTAACAGGTAATATAACAAATGATTACGAAGTGCCAAAGGATATTTTTTTCCATGTGTTCACATGTGCCCCACGTGTGTTAACAATTATCCAGCTGTTGGGGCACATGTAAATGCTTTTTGAATTTATAAACCTATTGAAAAATCTTAGAAGAACTATACAGATGATTAAAAAAAAACCATATGTAAAAGAAAGTTCTGTTTACTACATTGAGTAATTTTTGTTTATAGAAATTAATCCAGTTATGAGAAAAAGCTATATTTATGCGAACTATCTCCCCTACTTGATTACTTCATTACCATAAATGAATACCTGAAATACCATAAATTTATTTATTAAACCAAGTTTGAGTACTGAATGTCTACTATTTTTATAAATAATTATTTCTGTTTCCGAAATAAATTTGTTCGTTCAAATACGTTGTGTTTTAAGTCTTAACAAATGAATATCCATTATTCATAGTCTTAAAAATGCTTCAAGATTGATAGTAATAAAAATGCACAAACATAAATCCAAAAACATTTTTTTTTAAATTTGATAAGTATTTTTTAAATGGCGTACAAAAACATTACTATTTGAGAGTTATACGGCAACCAATCACTTAAGTTTGAAATCTTTCATTTTAAATATAAGCAATATTCGTACATCTTGGTGGAAGAAAATTTAAAGCATTTATTTTGAAATTCAAACCACACACACATATAGAGAGGGTTGACCACTTTTTACAAAATGATTTTTATTTTTTAAATATTGAACGTAGAATAAATTTTTAACTATCATTTTATTTGTTATGCAATCAGTTATCAAAATAAAATTGCTACATAAGTGTAATATATAAGAAATTTGAAAAATGACTGATTTTATTCATGAGAAAATAATAGGTCAAGGTTCCCCATATACGGGAGGGTTGACCCGCTGTATGGGAGGCTTGACCCACTTTCTTTTATATTGAAATATTTGAGAAGAGAAATAAAATCAGATAAAAAAAGGGAAAATAACTTTATGCTACATGCTTTAATTATTTACAAAATATATTTTTGAAAATATGACGCTTAAACAAACCTGTTTTGAAGCAATCGCAAGTCATAGGAGAAAACATTTATTTTAAACATGATTTTGTCTGAGCATGTATAATTGTACAGCAGGGAAAAGGAAATTTTAACTTTTAAGACAGTATTCCGTTAGAGATAGGTTCGATTTTTATAGGGTTTCATGTATTATTATGTCCGGAATTAGGAGACACTGTCCCGCCTTTTTTGTCTCCTTGTCTTACTTTTTGTGTCACTCGACCTGACAACACTAGTTGTCACATAGTTTGGCTTTATCTAACTATATTCATTCTGGTGAAATTTGTCTACATGCCTTCCTAAAGTTTTTCGATCAATGCTATTTTCTTTTGCAGCGCAATTGAGCACTTTACTTATTATTAACATCGTTTAGCCCTTTTAGGGGCAAAGTATTTTCAGTACTAAAATGCTGAAATAAATGACTGGTACCGGAATTTACGAACAAATTTATTTGGAAATAAGAAAAAGCTGTATTTCACATACATATTAAACGGAAAAGATTTTAGAAAACTTCTGGTGTCATTGTGGCGTTTGGGAATTAAAATGAAGTGGTTTCATAAACATGCCATTGCCCCTCTAAGTGTTAAGGCTGCTGATTTCATACTTTCAAGTATTTTTCACTGTTTCTATTTACAAATTTAAGTAATATTTAGATGGAGAAAAGTTCCTATCAACTTCCCATTTATATTTCATTAAGCTTTTTTCTTGCAGTGGATACTACAGCAATTTTCACATCTTTCTTTATGCAGGTTTAAACATTTTCTATTCCATCACCCCATTTTACAGTACTTTACAGAATAAATATACATTCTTTTTTTATATATAACCTTTTTCATTATGCACAGTTTATAATAAAAAGATTTCCAAAACCACTTAATTAAGGGAACCTTGAGCATCTGGTCAACCCACCCTGACATTGGCTGGGTCAAGCCTCCCCACATACTACTTTTCAAAAGAATAGGACATTGTTATGTGAAGTCTAACTTTCTGTACAATCTTTATCCCTGGAATGAAAGCTCGATATTTTTGCATTACTGTAAACCTAGTTACTTAAATTTCTATGATATATTTTATCTGAAAAAAGCTTACAAAATATTTCTAAAAAACGCACATTTTAGGTTGAAAACACTTCACAATTGATTTTTTCACACCTATTTCGATTAGCTGTATGAAACAAAGACTGTTGTTTGAGCATTCCAGTAAATTTGGTTGACACCTATTAATAAAACTCTAAAATTATTTTAAATATGAAAACTGATGGGTGGGTCAAGCCTCCCTAGTCTCCCCTATACAATATATATATATATATACTAGGGGGCTCTACCCCCTGCAAGCTACGCTCGCCAATCCCCGTTCAGACACCGCAGAATCTAAAAACACGCTAATCTGATGGGTTTTAAAAAATGTTAGACAAGATTGAATTATACTGAAAAAATCTGTGCAGATCTCCCTGTAAACAGGTTTCCATTCAATTCCATTTGATTGCAAAAATTTGAGGGCGAATCAGTTTCTGTTAAGACATCCAATGATTGTTTCGTTTTTGATTAAAGAGGACCAGTTAAACATTTGAAAAGAAGCTAAAATAAAATAAATTAAGTATACAGAGTCTTTGTCTCCCGGTATTTTAAAACATTCTCTATAACAATAGCCTAAGTCATGTGACTATCATCAACAGTTCAGGTGGACCACTTCGCTTTTTATACTCTCTAGGTGCCATTTTTGTACATAAATGTTAGCCAGCCGCAGGTGAAAAGTCGCCAAATATTATTCTATTGCCACCATTTCATCTATATTTTAATAGTTCAAGTCATCAACTTCAATAAACAAATACGGTCTGATCCCTTCACCGTTCATATGAAAGTTTGGCACAGATGTCATATACGTCCCATATTGGCGCGATTTTTTAACGACGCCAATTTGGGGAACGCATCAACAGCAGAATCCGGCTTACCATATCAAGCAAAATAACGCTACTTTGGCGCCAGTTAAGTGCACGTTCCGTATATGACATTCGCGTCAGAAAAAAATCGCGCCAATATGGAACCGTAAATTTTCCATTTTGATTAGAAAAAAAAATCGAATAAAATTACATAAAAATTGCCATGTTGCAAATTATTATTAGTACTGTTACGCTAGCCGGATGCAAATCTAGCCAATACATTTTTTTTCAACTCGCCACTTAGCATTTTTATTTTCGAGTAGTAATAGTTGGCCAGATGTCACATACAGGTTGGCAGGTTTGGCGTGATGTTTTTTTTTTTTTTTTTTTTTTTTTTTTTTTTTTTTTTGTACGAAAATTTGGCGAAAACCTCGTTTTCAAATACCAGTTACATTATGCATTTTTTGGTATTAATTAGTTATCCCGTCGACCAAAAATCTATTGCCAAACTATTAGATTAAATGCCAGTAATGGCTGATCGTAAATGTCACATTCACTTGACTTTAAGCAAGTCAAACGTGTTTACGTCGTAAAGTGATTTTTATTTCGACTTTTTATTTGTATATTTATTAATGTTATACTAATTTATTTCTTCTTTTGTTATTTAAAATAAAAATTATGTCAATTTGTATAATTTGGCGAGTGTATTGGCGATTTATATAATTTGGCGAAATTGGTCGACGGAAGAACTGAGTAGTACCGTACTTTTTGATTATTTTCTAAAGGAAATATAAAATAAATAAATAATAATTATTGAACAAAATAATTTATATAATTCATAAAAAGAAATAAAAGTAAATAAACATTTATTATCAAATAAACAACAATAGCCGGGTTACCATGTCAACCTCTTCTGAAATATGAAAAAAAAAATATATCTGTTTGATTAAAATTTGAGTTGCCATCATTAGAAAAATGTATATAAAATTAGAAAAAAATTAATATTTCGAAAACTAATTCGAATTTAAAAATTCTAATACCAGTTTTGAAATCTGCGGATCGATGCTGATTTTTGGTGTTAATTTCATCGCAAAGTATTCCATATTTTAGGAGAAATCGCTTGAAACATAATCAGTTGTTTAATCAGTCGATTCATATATCCGTTTCATAAATTCGTTTCATTAGGATTTTATATATATTGGGTAGATATTAAATTCGTAATTATGAAATTTTGAGGTATGCACATTAATCTATTGCCTGCATTCAAAATGCCTTAAACATATTCTCTGAAATTATATTTGTGTTTGCAAAACACGTGATATGAGCTAATTTTAATATGGAACATGCTTTAATATCCATATTCGTAAATCGACACACGTTTCGTTTTAGTTCTTTTTGTTTTCGCGTTGGCGCGAGAATGTTACAATGGCGTGCTGAAATATTTATTAAACATTTTTTTGCTAATTTAAACAGGTGTAATCAAAGTGACACATTTGTATTCCACTTTTTTCTTTGGCGGGAAATTAACTGAATTATTGTTAACAGGGACGATTTCTGTGTAAAAAGATCGATCTTATGTTAATAAAATTAATAATTTTACATGTTTGTTTTAAAAGTATATTTTACTTGAAAAGATAATTAATTAATATGTTTTAGAATATAATTTAAAATTATTTGTTTGTGTTGTATTCTCTTTCATCATATATACATACATATAAATGTATAAAAATATTAATATTCTTTTCAAATTGGAATATTACAGACAGATAAAAATAGACATGTTGACGATAAATTGAAGCGAAAAATGGACTTAAAGCAAAACTTAATGTTGTATTTGTTTCTTCGTATAGATTACGATCAATATAAAAGCTTTCATTTTGGCCGCACTGTCTTAAGAAAATAGAAAACTTAGTTTGTTGTTTTAAGAATTTTTTTGGTCACTTCTGTATTATTGAAGGATCTATCACATACTATTCTGTTATGAATGAAAAGCTTCATTTTGCATTTGACCGTTTCAGATACCGTATCTATGATGCCGAAAAAGAAAAAGAAACAAAATAAAAGTACTCATAAAAAGAAACAAAGATTTAAGTACAATATACGACATGTTATCAATATGTGACATCTGCACTTCTTACAGAAAAACAAAATGAATTGATTTATATTTCTTCCCTACAAACGTAATCACCAATTCTATGTAGGAAAGAAATTGAGAAGGATAGAATGAAACGTTTTTTCTAGATGTGTCAGGTATACGTTTGATAGAATAAAGTGAGCGTTTTAAAAACTATATTATTTTAATTTTAAATACATGTTGTATTTTACATATTAAATTCGACTAAAAATCGTATTAAACTCGAGTAAAAAAAAAATAATAATCTGTTATGAATTACAAGCATAATTTTGCATTTGAACCTTTTGACCCTTTCATATATTTTACATAAGAAGCCGAAAAAAAGAAATAAAACAAAATGGCTTATAAAAAGAAACAAAAATTTACGTACAATATACGGCATGTAATCAATATGTTACATTTGTACTTCTTACAGAGAAATAATATGAATTGAGTTAAATTTCTTTTCCACAAACGTAATCACAAATGTTAAATAGGAAAGAAATTGAGAAGGATAGAATGAAACATTTTTTTTTCTCGGTGTGTGAGGTACACGTTTGATAGGATAAAATGCGCGTTTCAAAAACTATATAAATTTTAATTTTAATTACATGCTGTATTTTACAGATGAAACTTGACTAAATCTTGATTTAAACTCCAGTAAAAAAAGTGATTGTATTGAAAAAAAAAATAAAGATACGGTAATTTCCGGCATATAATACGCGGATCAAACAATCATATTTTGGCCCAAAAAATTTTATAAATAAAATGTAACTTATTAGATCGCGGTAAATACTTGTCTTCAATTATTAAATAAAAATTCTGGGTCAAAACAGAATTGTTTGATCCGCGGATTATACGACGGAAATTACGGAACATGAACAAAATATGTCTAGATACATTGGAAAATATTGATTTAGAATTAGAAATCGTCCGCGTGTCAGATATTAATAAACTCTTTTTTTATTATTATTCTAATATTTCTAAACATCTATTTCATGAAATATATCTAATCAAGACGTACAAAAAGCGTTTCATTTTGCTATTAATGACAGTTTTTTTATTATAATTACATTTTATGATACGTTTTGTGATTCAGTAGGATAACCTCTTAATAAAGCAGTCTGAATCATCATAGCCTAAGGCCTTTTTAAAATTTGTCTAAAAATACGTAATATTAAATATCACCTATCAGTTTCATACACACTAAAACCCCTGAATAAATAACACCTTGAAAGCATGGAATCTTTCCGTTATTCGGAAGTATCTGCTTTTCAAAGGTAAAAAACATTCACTTATATGCGTAGTTCTGAAATTAAGTGGAAATTTGAGCCCCAATCATTTTTTTTTATCTTTTATGCAAATAATTGCTCAACTAAATAGATAATCCGTGAAGGCATATCTAAAACTTATAATAAGATAGACTGTAGAGTGAATTTGAAATTTAAAACTATTTTAATAAAATTAAAACCATACTAAATGTCACCTCCATGGTTTGTCCCTCCATGCCTGTTTTTACTTTACAACATGAATATATCTCATAAGATAAACGAAAAGAACCGTATAAAATGTATTAAGTTAAAAAATGGATGTACTTTACTTACTTTTTAAAAGAAAATTCTGAAAATTTATATGTAAAAAAAAAATACACACCAAGACACATCAGTCCCCAGAATTAGAGCTACTTCCATGACATATCAGTTATAGTTATATAAAAAATTACTAGATTGCAGCATAATCTAGAACTTGGAATACATATTAACTCCAGGCAGCTACTTATTGGCTGGAATATTTCTAAAGCATGATAATTTGTTAATTCATCTAGTTTTAATTAAAAAACTGTTAATTACCATAGTGTAATTTAATTGGGTGTCAACTCCATGGCCTCATTAATTTTGTCAGTTTTAAAAATGGCAGAATTCTGTCGATAAGTAGCGTTAAATTGCTTTATTTAATTTTGTATCCAAGTAGCGTTATGTTCATGTTGCGCATAATTTAGAAAATATTAGGCCTAATCTCAGATATGTCACCTCCATGGATGTCACCTCCATGCCATTGTTGTATCATGGAGGTGTTACTGGTCTATGGATGTGACATTTATTGATGTAAACAATATTTTAAGTGTGCTTAAAGTATATTTTTAATTATTGAACCTATATTTTTATTTTAGGGATAATTTTCTATTATATATATAAAATCCAAACGGAAATTTCGTTCCGAACGCCGAGATTTCGAGTTCTACCGCATGGATTTTTACGGAACTTATACCGTTCGATAGGTATCGTTCCAGGGAAGGTTTTAAGCTATAACACATCATTCTACCTGATTAGTTATAGAATTATTACGGAAAATTCTATTATTTTGGACTTTGTTACTCCATATTTCCTTAAATATCTGGGCTCCTATTGGTCGTAGAGCTTAGATCTCGCGCCAAAAGTAGCTCCGAAGCACCCAAGCAAACTTTTCCCCGCGATTATTTTCCCGTCTTCCGATTTCCTCTAACTCTATTAGGGGCCCGCGTAGAGCCCCTTTAAAATATTTTTCGTAGTAATTTCAGCAATTATCTTAAATTATTGGCTAAGACCGCCACCCTCCCGATTCATGTATCTACGGAAAGGTTGCATGAAGGAGTTTCGTTAAGATACGCTTTCGTTAAGAATAGAGTGCGCTCCCTGGTGGTGGAATGTGGAACTAACATAACGCGATATTGTTAAAATTAGGAAATCTAACAATGCGATCTGTTTTAAACGTTGAGATAGTTCATAACACATAATCTATTATCTATTCTATTATATATATATAAAATCTATTATCTATTCTATTATCTATCATATATATAAAATCCAAACGGAAATTTCGTTCCGAACGCCTAGATTTCGAGTTCTACTGCATGGATTTTTACGGAACCTATATCGTTAGATAGGTATTGTTTCAGGGAAGGATTTAAGTTATAACACATTATTCTACCTATATTAGTTTTAGAATTATGACGGAAAATTCTGTTATTTTGGGCGATAAGGTTACCATTTTATTTCTTGGCGAAATTCATTGTTGATAAAAAAAATTGAAACGGCTATTAAACCTCGAAAAATAAAAGAAAAACCGTTACTAATTTTATTTAAATGAAAAAAAAAGAAAAACCGTTACTAATTTTATTTAAATGAAAAAAAAAAGAAAAAAAGAAGAAGAAAATCCGTTTTAATGAGTGATAATATTAAAAAACGGAAACATTTAATCAAAACCTGAAAGAAATATTTGTAATGCTTAAAAATTAATTTAATAAGAAATATTACACTTGATACGCAATATTTGGCTCTTTATCGCTTGCGTTAGATATGGAAACGAATCTGAAAATTTGATTAGATGAAATTTTAACGACATTTTCTTTCTGTTCTGTTCTTTTCTTTTTTTTTTAAATCTAATTGTCCCATCACGTGACTTATAGAAGAAACAAGCAGATGTAATTGTGAGTCACATGTGTAATTACTATTTTTTTTTTACAATTTTTTGTTTTTCTTTTGTCGCCAAACAATGTGATTTTAAGCCAAAAATGCATAAGCGTGACATTAGCTTGAGGATGTTCTCACAAATGGTGTTTTTTTAGGTGAAAGAGATCATTTTTTGAGTACATTTTCATATTCAATTGTAACTTATATAAATATCAGTTAATATTTTAAAAATGGAATCGAATACTTAAATTTCAGTGTGAATTTCTGCCACACATACATATTGTAAAATAATTTCATACTTTTTAAAATGTTTTTCGCCGTAATTCCGAAAGCATGTGATATTTATAAACTCGAACTCAGATCAACGAATATTACCCATTTTATTTAAGCAAATATTATCTATTTTCTCAAGTCATATCGCCAATTTCATTTATAGGAAAATTCACAGATTCGAAATCTAGAAAATAAAGATAATTTTTAAGAAAATTTATGTTTTAATACGTTATTACTATGGAAAAATTCAACATTTTTAAAAACAAAATTACAAGTCTTTTGTAATTCGTCATTTCTTCTTCGTCTTTCTTCGTACTTTCTCCTCTGTTATGTAATATTTCCAATGATATTGGACTAATTTTCGATCATCGATTCACCGCAAAATCGCATATCTAATATAGTATATAAAATAAAGTCTGGATTAGGGGACTAATTAAATCACAGCGCAAACTACTGAACCTAAAATCTTGAAAATCGTGGTAAAAATACTTCTTTATGACATAAACTTCTGCTAAGAAAGGATTTTCTAAAGTGTCACCCCTAATGGTTTTTGCACGGGGAGGGGAAAAAAAATCGAATATCAAAATTATGCGTCAAATGATAGCATATTTTAATGTAGTTTTGGATGCTGAATCGAATGCTACCAAATAAATTTTTATAAATCCAACAGTTCATGACACATTTCATATTTTTCGAATTTGGCGGTGTCTTTGGCATCTAAACCTCAAAATATCTATCATTACATCCGTTACTCTAGCAACGGAAAAAATTCAAATCAACCCTTTTGGCTAAAAAATAAAAACGGCTCTATGAGTTTGAAATAAAAATGCAAGCATCTTAATTTTTTTTTTTTTAAATAGTGATTTTATGTAAAATAAAAGGGAAAAAATTACTGAGAATTTAGCGTTACAAAACAAAAATGGAAAAGGTACTACTTAGATATTCCGTCGACCAAAAATCTATCGTCAAACTATAAGATTAAATGCCAATAATGGTTGATCGTAAATATCAAATTCACTTGAATTTAAACAAACTACACGTGTATACGTCATCAAGTGATTTTAATTTCGACGTTTTATTTGTATTTTTATTAATGTTATACTAATTTATTTGTTATTTCGTTATTTAAAATATAGATTATGTCAATTTATATAATTTGGCGAATGGTTTGGCGATTTATATAATTTGGCGAAATTGGTCGACGGGATAACAAGTAGTACCAATGAAAATATTTAAGTATGAAAGCAATGTTTGTAACGACTTAAAAATTATTTTCATATACATAAACTCGGTTTATGGCGTCATATGCCGTCATCCGAAGAATCTACAAGAGTCTTTTTCCATTTTTTCCGGTCATAGGTTCCTCAATGAAAGAAATTGGAATTGGAATAATATTGTGCGATTTATAAATTGCTCCTCGATAAGAAGAAAAAATGGGTACATTTATAACAACCGTGCGCACACCTCGCTGATAGCATTTTTAAAATTCCCAGTAGCAGTAGTTACATTTTGCGTATGTAAATTAAAAATATTTTTTTGCTTTTAATTATGGCATTATTTCCTGTTATTGTTTATCTTTTTAGTTTTTTAAATGAAATTAGTATAAGGCATGCATTTTAAATTAAATGAGTGAAAGGTTTGTGTTTTAAATGAAAATAATAAAATAAGAATATGCTATGAAAACAATCTTTATTGATTTATTACCTGCGCCCGGCTGACATAAAAGTATCACAAAAGCCACATATTCACTTTTCTTTGAGTAGTTGCTCATGAGAATTCAAGTTAACCTTCCGTAATCAGATACTTCACATATTGGTGTATTAGCTTTAATGTTGAAAGCATCGTTTTTGTTTGAAGCGAAAACTTTACTATGAATTCTATTACACAAAATCGCATCATCATCATCTACTATATATTTACAACGGAAATTTGTATTTCATTCCGATTGTTTATAATACTTTCGTAGGATATACCACAATTAGGTAATAATTTGGAAAGGTTTTAGTGTATACATATTGTTCAATGGTACTTAGTTATAGAGCAACAGTAAAAGTTCAAAAATTAAGGGAACCTGATTATGAAAGTTTAGCCTTTTTTAAAAAAATCTACAGAACATATTTTGTTACAAGTGGCCCTGTTGCATGACTTTTAGGAATGGTGTTAGTATATACGATTTCATTATATGTTGATTAGTTACAGAGGTATTAATTCCTGTTGTCATAACGGTCTCATTACCCTACCATAAGTGCGCTGTTTATAATCAACTAAAACAATTACTTCTTAATTGCTAAATTTTGTCCAACGCTTAAGATAACATTATATCGCAATGGCGTTCGCATCGTTTTCAGTAATGTGCAAGGTCAAGCTGAAGATCCATATTGTTTAAAATACAAGTTCAAATTCACCATTTAGTTTAATCCAAGGTTCATTTGGAAATATTGACCAGCGCAGCGGGCATAGCCTGCTAGTATATTAATAAAATAATTTTTTGAAACAGAAAATTTTTAATTTTAAAATATTTAATTTTGTATAAGTTTGATTTTTCAATGCCATATTATATCTTTAAATACAAGATACATTTTAGGTTTAATTAAACTTTATTTTAAAGCCACTTATTGAATTTCCTGATCTCCTAAACTTAAAAAAAAATAAAAACAGAACTAAATTTAAATTTTCAGTTTTTCTATGCTAGCCAATTTGATAAATAAATAATAACAAAAAAATTGTTTAATATTTAGTATATTTAAATAATATGGCCACACTAGAGTACTCTGCAATCGTAGATTTAAAGTGCTGTATTTTCTATTTTCCCACATACACACCCTTTCAAGGTAGGTGCCAACTCTCACACCTAAAACGAAATCAAATTATAATATAGCTGCTGCGGTTCTGAAATTGAGCATACAGGCATCTAAGGCATTAGGCTTCAATATTCCACATCAACCATCGCAGTACAAATGTTTGATATACACTCGGGGACAATAATTATTGAACCACCCTCGCATCTTCACAATCAGAATATACATTCTGCAAAAAATGCATTTAAATAAAATTTTAGAATTCGGATTTGAATTGTGATACAGAAAAGATGAATTTCTAGTGCTCAACATTTTAAAAGTATCAAATAATCAGTTACATAATGCAAATGAGAAAGCTGTGACGAATTCAGTTTTACTTAAAATTTGTATTTCTGTTTATTACTTCAAAAATTTGCGCGGTTTTATAAATCATTAAATTTAGTAAAAACAGGAAAAATTGCAACTTTTTACCCTCTCTAATTAAACATATTTATAAGATTGATTTTTTTTTTAACTTCTTTTGTATGTATATATTTCCATATACAAAATATGGGAAAATATAAAATGTGTTACGGAAACGGGTTTTAGTTCCAGACAAGCAAAAAAAGTGAATGATTCGAAATTCTGTTTTCATTGATGCTCTTATAATTTTTAAGCCAGTATCTTTGATGCTATTTACAGAGACATTTGGTGCACTGAAAAAAAAAAAAAATTATAAATGTTTAGTAATCTATGAAAATGTAAAATAATCACAAATGGAAATAACTTCATTGGTGTGACCGATGACTTTTAAAACCAATCTTTATTTTTAGGAACTTGAAGAACCGGCATATTTTCGAGATATCGTCGGTGCCATGTCAAACTATCCAATGTGAAAACAGTGGGCTACTATTTTTAAATTCAGATTTTTTGATTGGCACCACTTTTCTAAAATGATAAAATTCCCCATGTGTTTGCCTAAGTAATATATCATTAACACGTTCACGCCGGTGCGGTGGGTCACACTCGACTGTCTCAGAGCTGCCAAGTCTCCGGCTTTTTGGATACCAGTGTATTAAAACAGAAAATGTTCTTTTATGTAATTAGAGCAATTGTGCGATTTAAAAGAACAGCATTTTCTCTAAAATAACAGTGGTGTGCAAAAAGCCGGAGACTTGACAACTCTGAGACAATCGAGTGTGACCCACCGCGCCGGCGTGAACGTGTTAAATAAGATTAAATAAGGCGAATTTTACTATTTCAAAAAAAGTGGTTTCAATCAAGAAATCTGAATTTTTAAAAAGTAGCCCAATGTTTTCACATTGGGTAGTTTGGCATGGTGCCGACGATATTAAGAAGCATATTTAAAAACAACGCTTCGTTTGCTACCACCCATGGAAAAATGTATTTTCAAAGTATGTTAATAAAATTTCTTAAACCGGAATACCGGTTTTTTGAAAAATCTTAATTCTTAAGTTAACATTTATAGCTCATAATTCAATTTATACATGCAAGAATAACAAAATAATATTAGTCTTAATGTTACCGTTAGTGTTGTTATTTTTATCATGTTTGTTTGTGAAAAATGTTTGTTGAAAGAGAAAATGTTTACTTGAGAATTGATGTTATTTGAAAATTGTTTATTGAGTGTCATGAAAACTTGTTAAGATGCTATAGAAATTACTGGATAGCATTTCCAAAAATCAGCGCAGCAATACTTTTTATAGATGATACTTTAAATCATCGAAATATATACGTATTTGATCTTTCTAAAAATAAGTAATTGTGGTCGGGTTCTGGAATATCCCGTCGAGATTACTTTATATTTTCATTTCTGATTATATGTTTTTTTTTTTTTTTTTTTTTTTTTTTTTTAAATCAGATTAAGAAAAATTGCATTTTTTACATTGTGGAATTATCTGTTATATGGATATTGCTGTATATAGATTGATATATCGATTTACTTTTCATGACTGAACTCTATTTTTCCAAATCGTATTTTTTTAAAACGCATCACATGTATATGCGCTAACACGTATGCTAAAAAAATAGCGGAAGGAACATACAGGACGAATTTTATTCTTCTTACCAGTATCTTTTATCAATAATCTTCAAGTTGCATTTTTATAAGATATGCAATAGGAATATATTATGAAGATTACTGATAAAAGATACTTTTAAAAAACAATAAAATTTGTTCTATAGGCTCCGATCCCTGACTAACAGCATATTTGGGCATAAATGTGTTATTAATTTTTACTAAAATATTTTTAAAGATACTCACTAATAGTATTTCAGGATATGATTTTATTGTATAAACACATTTTATTAAAGTATGAATTTAAGTAACTTAAACTAATTTCAGTAATGACATTTTTCTTAAAAAATATTGGTATCAACTTTCTATTTGTAACAGGATAAATAAATCGGAACAGCTATTTTTGAAAAAAAAAAATTGTTAATAAATGAAACATTCCTTCTTTTAATTCTGTAAAAAAAAAAAAAAAAAAAAAAAAAAAAAAAAAAAAAACATTTTTTCAATTTAATTGAAATATCTGTATTTTTCAGTTGGGTGTAATCTTCGAATTATCAATAAGACTTTTGTTAAATTCCTTAGAACAGAAACTGAAATCACTAAAGCAACAAATTGTGACATATAAAATAAAATAAAAATAGTCAACATTTCAATTGTAATTTCATGGTAAATAGATACCAGAGTTGGGTTTATTTCAATTGAATGTATAACTGTCTTTCTATCGAAGATATTCTATTCTCAAAAGGATTCTCACTCTATTTATCATGATAAGTGTCATTCTCAATACTTTTATGCTAAGCGTTTAGTTATCTGTTATTAAGTGTATTTTCAAATTTAAATAATGTAAAGTACTTCAAAACTAAATATTAAATTCTGAAACGAGGCTTTGACATAATTTAACATAAATATTGTCCATCTTAATCATTAAGTAGTATGCGTTAATGTTAGTGACTAATCGTCTTTTGAAATATTAAATGCTTAAATATTTTGCAGGAATATTTTATCTCCATTTTTATGAAATTATTACCTTAATTTGATCTGATTTTACCTTAATATTATAAAATGTTGTATAAAATGTGTAAAAAAAAAATCATTTATCTATAGCCATAATACTAATTATCTATAGCTATAATAATAATTTCCATTTATTATAATTAATTATCTAAAAGATTGAATGTCTCTTGAAAATGTTATACGATCATACTTGTTCAGTAATAAAAATTATGTAGCAAACATTTTTGAAAAAATAAAATATTAATCAAACATTCTACAAAGTTGAAATCCGTGTTTCCGTTCAGATTTTTCAGTTTAGTGCCAAAATGCTATATTTTATTACTAATCTGATTTTATCGATAATCCCCCGTAATCGAGCCCACAAATAATAGACATATTGTACAAATGCGAATAGAACCAATGTGATTTCGCGCAAAAGTTTAAATATTTTAGGCGTATCTATTCAAATCCTTTATAAAGGGCATTTTGGCCATGATGATGACGCTCAGAAATGGACTTAATTATGATCCATTAAGGTAACAAAACATAATAAAATGTTTTCATTTGTTCTGGGAAATCAACTGCAACTCTTTTGTCACCAGCATTCATGAATAATGTAGAAAACAAATGCTCATTGTTGAGCTATATTTAAAATACGATTATGAGTTATTTCAGGAGACATTAATTGCCGCCAAACTGTGCTGCATTTTGCAAATATATTTTACACGAAAGTATGTACATTTTTCCCCTTCAGGATGATGTAAAAATTGAAATTATGCGATGTTTATATGTTATGTCAGCGTAACAAAACCGAAAGCAGGAGTTCTCGTTTATAGCATCATTGTTCTTCATTCATAAAGAAATTTTCTGTTTTCTAGCAGGGAATAAAAGTGATTATAAACGGAATTTTATTTTGGAGACCACTGACAATCTCTTATGAGGGAAGGTCCCCATTTGCCAGATCAGGATTTTGTCGATTGTGGTGTCGTCGGAAAGCTGTCACCATGGAAATAAAGGAAATGTGTACAACTACACATCCGAATGAAACTGGAGAAGAGTTATAGGACGATGTATGTTTCTCATTTATTTATTTCTCCAGGTCAATAGATATGCAGGAAAGACACTATGTGCGTTAGAAAAGAGACTTGACGGATTACAGAGATTACACAGAACACAGTTTATGCATTGTGGAAAAGGTAACTTGGAAGAGGTAGGGCATTTCTGAATAGAAATGGCTGAAGCACGAGTTTTTTCAACTCCAGGTACACAATTAAAGGTGGGGTTACGCAGTTGTCACAATTGTTATTATTTAAGTTAAAGCATTCCTGTTTATGTGATCGAAAGACGGGATCAGTGTCTCTAACTAGAGCCTTTTGAATTGCATACCGATGCATGTCATCGAAAATGGGCGAGGAGGATTGGTTATAGCCCAACTTATGCATTTTTATTATACTTTCTCTAGTGGTCATGTCGACATCCCCACAAATACTCTGATGAGTTTTTGAATATTTTACTATTTTCTTTATTATGTACTTGCATTTTTGAAAGAAATAATCGTCTAACTGATGAAGAAATTTTTCGTACCCGATGGGAGAAAAACGGGCTCCACATTGAATCCAAATATCCCAATGCATAAACGTAGATGTGTCTAGACACTCCAACTGTACAGCACCACGATTGTTTACTGATAAGCAATCTATTCTATTAGATTGTCGACATGACCTGGACCATTTGATGAGCAAATTTGAGGATGATATTCGTTGCACATTTTCCATAACTTTGGGACAAATTCCCCCTTAAGTCCCTGTGTCACAAGTAGTAAGGTTCCCATGAATATTCCAGCAGCGTTCATATGCATTTGCACAGTATAGGAATGAATCGTTTTGTTTTTACTGATTACCGATGGCTCCACGTATTTAGATCCCTTAATATCGAGAATTCTGTTAAATACAATCTCGTATTGTAAGCCATTTTGATCGGTATTCAGGATGTTGGACAGTGGAAACTTTGGTTGATGAATTATCTTTTCACATTTTCCCGGAATTGGTCGATCGCAGGTGGCAAAGACTCTTTCAGAAACAAAACTCTCTTTGTTACGAATTACGTCTCTGTGTCACTTTTTGACCTGTTATTTTATATGCCTGTTTGAAATTCTTGATGAAGTGAGAGCTTGATGTGAATCCGCGATTTCCAAACTCCAATGATTTATCAATGGTCCACATTTTGAGGACCCTGTTATGATCGGTGGCTTGTAACTTTCTGCGATGATGAAAAAATTGCTATCATATGTGTTTGGAAATTAATTTCTTTTTTCTCTGCAAGTTCGCAACTTTCCGTACTTCTTGGATCATCTTGTGGTCTTTTACCTGCCTACATATATGTTGCACAGCCTTTAATTTATTTTTCTTTGCATTCTTATCCAATTCTACTACTTTCGCCATTATTTCTGCGGTTACTCCTTCACGAAAGGGGGGGGGGCGCATTTATTTCCAAATTACTTGTCAGTTTATTTTCGTCAATGCTGCTCTCATACAGAATTCCAGGCGACCCGAAACATTCGTTTTCGATCACTGTATTGAATACTCGCTGCCTAATGACCTCCTCTTCAGTCGTTGGCACCTTTTCCTCGGATTCACTAAAATATTCTATCTGTTACAAACTAAGGAGTTTTGCGGTCTTCGTTTTGTAAGCGATAGCAATACAGCTTGAAGACTCCCGAACGACATCTTCAGAACGGAGGTAAGACTTCGCACGTCACAGGGGTACGTGCCTGCTCCCCTGAACCAGCGCACCTATTAATCGAGCCATAGGTACTGCTTAAATCCTCTATGGTTGAGCGCCTCGGGAACTGATCCCATAGACTCTGCCCATATCCTCTTCTCATCTTGTAGGGTCAGGCGATGTGTTAGTTCCTCATGTTCTTTAAAGCATACTTCAAGTCAGTGCAGCCCCATTACTCATATATGATTGTGAAAATGTGACCAAAATATTATGTTTCTTACAAGAGGAAAAATGGAAACTTCACCAACTTCACACTGGCAACCACTCGTTACATAACTGTCCTGTCAGCTGTCTGTTCTACCACACAGAGTCTCTTCCCTGCATAGCTAGTGACCTGGAGAAATCAATAAATGACAGATATACTTCGGCCTATAACTCTTAACCAGTTGAATTCGACGGGAAGTTGTATACATTTCCTCGCTCCCCATGGTAGGACTCTCGACAAAATCCCGGTATGGAAGTTAGGGACCCTCCCTAATTAATTAAAGAAATTTACGTTTGTTAATAAAAAACTAGCAGACTTTACTCGCTATGCGGTTTGATTTCTCCCAACAAATCACGAATCAATAAAATACATCAGTGAATTTAATCTTGTGTTTTAAAGCAATGTGCTCCTTTATCTGATATGTCATTGCGCCTTGTTCAAAACGATACGAACAACTGTTGCGCTCTATATTTTCTAATGTAGCAAACACAAGTACTGCTCTTAAGAACCAATTCCTTTTGTTGATCTTTTACAGTATAATTTTGAAAAGAACAATATGTCGATATGCAATATACTATAACCATCCTTAAAAATTATCTAACTAACAATGCAAATTTCATCAAAATAAGTCCATCATAAAATTTTAAAAAGTCTAATCTTTCATAATAGTATTAATCAGACTTTCGAAGATGCCCGCAATATATCTGTATTTAAGAAAAGTATAAGGATATGCAGTAGACTGAAAGTTTCACTGAAAATGTATCTAACTAATGGTGCAAGACCCATCTAAAACCATTCAGAAGAACTAAATTTATCAATAAACGGAACGAAATTCACATTTGTATTTCATATAGCAGAATCGGGTAAAACACCCAGTGCATGTAAATTGCTCAACCTCAATAATTATTAAATAAAGCAAGAAATGGAACCGTTGTTCAGTGTAGGAATTCGTAGAATTATATATTTTATGCTGCGCAGTCAGTTCACTCGATCACCTGCTATTCATTATTAAAAGCCTGTCTATGTTTATTTTCAAGCAGTTGAAAAAAAATGACTGGAATTCAACCTATTATTGTGGACACATAAGTAAGTATATTTTTATGTTTTTTAATAAAAACGCATCGTATAGAAATATTTTGCTTTGAAGATAAAATCAGTATAATGCAGAATGGTAAATTTCAAAATAACGCGGTTGTAACAAAATGGTTGAGGAAGAGTAATATGCCCTACCAAAGTAAGGGTAAAAGACCAAGTAGGCATTAAAAAAATGACGTAAATTCAAGTTATTATTGTGGACTCACTCCTAAGTATATATATATATATATATATATATATATATATATAAACGTATTCGATAGAAATATTTTATGTGGAGTTAAAATTAGTATCTCGTTGAATGGTAAATTACAAAATAATGTGGTTTTAACAAAAAGGTGTAAAAGGGTATAATGCCCTACCAAATTAAGTGTAAAAATACCACGTAGGAATTTTACTCTAACCTTTTTTAAATTGAATAAGTGGGCTGTAAAATAATTGTCTTATACATTTTTTCCCAATAATTTCATTTTCTACAATTTAAACAGTTATTGAAATAAAATAATATAATTGTAATGCTAAGTGAAGTTAAGCTATTTTTAATAATATACTCAGATTCGTGCGTTTCGGGTAATTTTTCAGGACAATTATCAGTATTTTTTATAGGAAATAAATCTAGTTTAAACACGCGAAATTTCGCCTTATTTAATAAGAGACTTTCTATAAAAAAATAATGGTACAGAAAAATTTCCTTCTTTTGAAATCCCACGGCAAGTACCACCCCTTTATACTTTAAATCACTAATTCCATTTAAATAATTTCTTCAACAGTGTAAAATTGTTTCACAATTTGTCGTGTCTCTCTCAAAAAATAAATATATATGTTTTTTTAAATATGTACGTGCGTAAAATTCGGAATTAATACATCATGCTTCACTTTTAAAAGATTGTGCAACCTGATGCAACAGCTCATATTGAATGATTTTTCTGAATAACGAATATCTTTTACTTTATTAACAATGACTTCGAAAAACTTAGACTTTGCGTTGGATAATGTGCCTGGACATTAAATTTATGACAGACTCGTTTTTGCACTGGGCGTTTTACCGCGTTCATCTCTATATATAGTGATGAAAACGTTGAAGGAGGGGAAATTTTATTATCTTGGTCATATATTTTATTATATGAATTAGCCCCATAACCACTGCGCTCTAAGGCAACTAGTTTTTCACTTTGAATTTCGTGCTTAAGAAAACACATTAACTTTTTAAGCGAACATTCTTCTTGCATTAGATCTTCTGAGTTTCGTTTTCTTTCGCATGATATCAGGACTTCTTCATGGAGAATAGATTCTACTAACGGGATCAGGAAATACCTGATTTTTCTTGAGTACCTCCTAAACTTTCCAGAGATCTCAACTTTCCCTCTAATTCGTCGTACAATTTTGGCAAATTTGGGAGCACGGCAGTGCGTCCGCCAAGTTCGCACAAGCCGTAAGCTACCTTTTCCTGAACCATTTCGGCATACTTTTCACCCCCTCATAACGTCGTTTTAGGGAGATATATAGATTTTTTTTCTTTTATAGACATGTTCGTATGGTCGAACTGAACTAAGGTTCCACGATTTCATGTTTCTATATTTAGTAGTTTTCGAAATATTAAATTCCGAAAAAGCGCTTTTTTGTCACTCACTCACTTCGCATCAACAAATAACTAAGGTACTTCTAAAAGTCGTAGAATCATGGAAATTCACAAGTAAGTCGGGTTTGTAGCACAATTAAACAGAAAAATCTGAATACACAGAATTTCCGCCTCTAAACCCTTCAAACAGGTGGTGTTCATTTGGCCTTAAACAGTTCCTTAACACATTCAACAGTGCCAATGTTGATCGCCAAAACTCGATTATAGAGTTTTGAAGGGGATCACGTTATTTCAAGCAGAATAACATTTTATATATATGTTTTTCCAAAGATGTTTGTTAAATAGAAAAAATGAATATACCTAAAAATTTTAATCAATATAGTTTATGATATATTTACGATATTAAAACAATAAAACATTTAACAAAATATAACCACAATTCAGTACGTTTCCGATACAGTAGCCTTGGCGAAATACAGAAAATGGCCTTGACGAAAAAAGAAATTTGAGAATAACGTATTTTCTGGCAACCTATTTACTGTGTCATATACACAAGCAATTTTTTCCATATGTATACAATTTATTTAATGTAAGGAACCCGTTTATTTATTTTTATATACCAACATAAATAATTTCTATATAAAAAATAATATTTTATACATGTATAAATAAAATGTTTATATGTATGTAAATACATATATAAATAACATAAAAGTTCATCATGTTTGTTTTCATAGTTGTTTATATCATTTGGCAGCATATCTCAGTTTCTGAAGTCCGAATTCCGCCAAGATTTTTTAAAAATGCCAAGGTCCTTATAGTGGAAAAATATCCTAATTCCATATAAAAGTTTAAAAATTTCCTTTTAATTAAATGAAATGTGTATTGAATAAACTGTCCTTAACGATATACGACAGATGCGGCGTCCGAAGTCCGCTGCTAATGTTATTATATTGTATTTTTAGCCTACTTACCGTTAATTTACTGTTAATTTTAAATCTGTAAAAGAAAGATTATAGTTATAGATAAGATATGTTGGTCGCCAAAACCCGATTACAAAAATTTAGCCTGAGTTATAAAGGTGTTACATGATTTCAAGCTGAATGAATTTTTATATGCTTTTACAAAAATTTTAATAAGGCAAATCTTTCAGTTTATCTGTCCATCTTTCTATCTTTTACTTCATTAAAACAAATTTTATTAAAGACCGGGAGGCGTCTGCACAGATCATCACCTCATCGAGTTGACTGCTGAAATTTTAGGATTAGTTAAATATCGATTAGCGTATTGAAATGTAACTGGTATGCCAAGTCATATCTTTGTGGAAAACACCTACAGACCCGATTTTACGGGTTAATTGGTGGATTTTCCATTGTATTTTCCTGCACCCATTCCTCCATGTTTCCAAACTTTTGGATGCAGGAAAATACAATAGTAAATCTATCATTTAACCACTAAAATTAGGTCTTCAGGTGATTTCTACCAAGATATGACTTAACAGACTAGTTGCATTTAAACATGCTAATCTAGTTTTAACTAATCCTAAAATTTCAGCTGTAAACTCAATGAGGTGATGGTGTGTACAGACACCTCCCGGTCTGTTATAAATGTCGGAATTCTAATCTCAATAGCACTCTGGTCAATCTGGCAATTATCCCTACTATTTATGGAACACTATTCCTTTAAGTGCGTTTTAGTGATGTTAATGAACTTATGCATATGCATCATACATATTATACATATGAATATAATACGTAATACATTTGCATCATACATATTATAGGTATGTGTATAATACATAATACATATACATCATTATGACATCAGAATAAACAAAACATTTTTTGTCGACAAATTTGAGAATTGACATGATATATTACCTGGCGAAACTTTGCTAAATCTCGCCAAACTTGGCGAATATTTGACGCTAGTGGCTATTTTTCAATGAGTTAATGCGAGCCATCTATTTTTATTTTTCCGCATATCATCTGAATAGTTAAAGGATATAACGTACTAATATTTCAAAGTGCTAATAGTTTCGTCACTGCCCAAAACCTCTGCTACTGTTATCATATTGTACTGTTATTATACTTACTGTGACAATGTTGTTAATCTTTACACCGCTAAAACTTCTGTATTATATAAAGAGAATTTACGGAACCTATTAAAGCATTGAAACTGCCAGTTCACTTTATGATTATTATAATTATATAATATGTATCCTGTTAATCGATATGTACGTTAGAATGAATCTTCTATAGTCCAGTTCCTCGCATTTTAGTTTTCAGGTTTCGAATAAAATTAGCTAAAATCTTAAAACCATGGCACATTGACTGATTCTTCAACACCATCAGATGAGAAGAATGATAGATTTTCAAATGGATTATGGCAGTGAGCCGGTAGACCTTCTATTCTTCCGTAATCGAGTCTAATCAAAAGGATAACGTGAAACAAAAAGATATTAGCATCAATATTGTTTAACGCAAATGGAGATATTGTCAAAAGATTTCATAAGAACCATTTCACTTGTAACCAGTCGTATCAGTTGAAATACAACAATTGGCAGTGAGCCCAATAGAAAAGACTACTTAATAGGATTAAAAATTCCCACATTAGAGAACGAATCATAACTGCTAAGGAAACATGCTAAGTGAGTTAAGAGATATTTGCCACGAAAGATGAAATGCATAACAACACAAAATATATGATGTGCTTCCATGATCGTAAAGAGTTCTTGATTTCTCTACCAAAAGCTTCCAACTTGGCGAAAGAATGGGCAAGTAAATTAAATTATGAATAACAGTAACATGATGCAACGTTTAACATGAAATTAATAAGGTAAATACTGCTTGCTAGAAGCGGCTAGTACTTTAATATAAAAAGAAATAAAGTATAAATTTGTAAAGCTCAATAAAATAAATTTATGTATTTTTATGTTAGCCGGGCGCAAGTGGCAAATCGCCAAATACTGTTCCCAACTCCCATTGTTCATATTGCATTCATTTCATTTAAAGATATATACTTTTCAGTCATCTCATTTAAAATAGATGCATTTCCCTCATTTTATTTAATAGAATATTTAACATAGAAATAAATAAATAAATAAGAAATAATAATATAAACCAAAATATTTTATTTGAAAATCATAGCATTGTTTCTAATTTACACATGTGAAAAATGAAAACTGCTATTGGCGAAAAAACATAAAGCTAATGAGGAGATTTGTTCCCGGCTAACATAAAAGTACCGAAATTTAAGTTTTTTCATATTAATATAGCTTAGAATAACAAACTTGAAGAAACATACAAAAAGTAGTGATATCCCAACAAAAAGTTTTCGGTAAAAAAAAAGAAAAAAAAGGCGCCAAGTTCTCCTTAATGTTTCAGCCAGAAAAACTAGTGATATCTGAAGTTCGCACAAGTTAAAAGCCAAACACTTGAAAATGGCTTCCTGCGACTTGGCCGTTAATGCCTTCGAGAGAGTTTTTCAAATTTTAAAATATGTACAAATGAGCTACATGCCAACTACATTTTTTGATTATCTTAAGCATTTTGTGGCACAGAGTACAGAAATAAAATACGCATTTGAAAAAAAAAAATCATTTAAACAACTTCAGTCTATTTAAATGCTTAGAAGTACTTCCCCACCCCCTACTTTCAACCTTTCAGCCAATCAGATATAAGCGATTGATAAGGATAAGCGATAAATATTAACGGCTGGTACTAGTAGTACTGGTTTTCTCCAACTTTACCAACTACAATTGTAATAGTCTAAGAGCTAGCAACATCAAAAAACACGTCATTTTATCAAGGCTCATATTTCTATATGTTTTCCGATTTATGGTGTAGTACGTTTGCGGGCAGTCTAGCAGTCCGGAGACGTTGCGCTTACCTGCGGGAAGAGTGGTTATGCAGGTCAAAAAACTCCAAATTACGCCATTTTATCAAGGCTCATTTTTCTATATGTTTTTTCTATTTATGGTGTAGTACGTTTGCGGGTGGTCTGGCAGTCGGGAGATGTTGCGTTTACTTGAGGGAGAAGGGGTTATGCAGGTCAAAAAACTTCAAAATTACGTCCTTTTAGCATGATTTTTTATAACATATGTTTCTTCTAACTATTTGTGATATTAATCCATTATTACCAGACATTACCAATGTCGCTAAGACGCTGCCAGATACACATTTATAGGTAACATATTACTCTTTGCTTAACAGACAACCTATAATTAATTTTCCAGACACAAATTCGGTTGCAAAGTTAATGCCAGATGGCCTTAAATATGGCTACGAAAGTGCCTGTTTCAGAAGTGTTTTACAGTTTAAAAATTATAAGTCATCTTTACGTCATTTTATCAAGCTTAAAAATTACATGATATTAAACTTAGGCCAGCAGAAATCCTATAATTAATTTGCTAGACACAAATTCGGTTGCAAAGTTAATGCCAGACGGCCTTAAATATGGCAAAGAAAGTGTCTGTTTCATGTGTGTTTTATAGTTTAAAAATTACAATTACACAAAATTAGACATTTTTTCGACATGCACTATATATATATATATATATATAAAGATATGATTGTTGCTATGGTAACAATTAAGGGTTGATTGTCATTAAATGAAGCCAAATCCCTACAAAAGATGCCATTTCTTGAAACAGGCACTTTTGTTGTCATATTTAAAGCCGTCTGGCATTAACTTTGTAACCGATTTTGTGTCTGGCAAATTAATTATAGATTGTCTGTCAGCCAAAGAGTAATATCAAGTTATTTTTAAACTTTAAAAAATGACGTAAAGATGACTTATAATTTTTAAACTGTAAAACATTTCTGATACAGGCACATTCATTGCCATATTTAAAGTCCTCCGGCATTAATTTTGCAACCTAATTTGCGTCTGGAAATTTAATTATAGGTTGTCTGTTAACCAAAGAGTAATATGTTACCTATAAATGTGGATCTGGCAGGGTCATAGTGACATTGCTAACGTCTGGTAATAATGAATTAATATCAGAAATAGTTAGTAGAAACACATGTTATGAACAAAAATCATGCCAAAAGGACGCAATTTTGAAGTTTTTTGACTTGCATAACCCTTTCTCCCGCATGTAAATGTAACGTCTCCCGACTGCCAGACCGCCCACAAACGTACTACAACATAAATCGGAAAACATATAGAAAAATGAGCCTTGATAAAATGACGTAATTTTGAAGTTTTTTGACCTGCATAACCCCTCTTCCCGCAGGTAAATGCAACGTCTCGTGACGGCCAGATTGCCCACAAACATACTACACCATAAATCGGAAAAACATGTAGAAAAATGAGCCTTGATAAAATGAGGTAATTTTGAAGTTTTTTGACCTGCATAACCCCTCTTCCTGCAGGTAAATGTAACGTTTCCTGACTGCCAGACCACCCGCAAATGTACTACAACATAAATCGGAAGAACATATAGAAAAATGAGTGTTGATAAAATTAGGTGACGTAAACGCTGCTAGCTCTTAGACTATAACCTTTTTCTCCCTTTGAACGGGAAAATTTTTTAGGTTAAAATCGGCTGAAATGTTGGTTGCTCGAAAAGTTGGTGAATCTGATAGCAGCTTTAAAGAACGTATTACAACTAATAAGCAAACGTACATTAAGCATAAGTGAGTTAAGACATTTTTGTCACGAAAGACAAAATACATAACAACACAAAATATGATGTGCTTCCATGATCGGAAACAGTTCTTGATTTCTCAGTCAAAAGCTTCCGATTTGGCAAAGGAATGGGCAAGTAAATTAAATTATGAATAATAGTAACATGATGCAATGCTTAACATGTATTTAAGAGAGACAAAACAGCTTGTTAGAGGTAGCTAGTAGTTTAATATAAAAAAAAGTATAAGTTTATAAAGTTCAATAAAATAAATTTAGGTATTTTTATGTTAGCCGGTCGCAAGTGGGAAATCGCGAAATACTGTTCTCATCTCCATTGTTCATATTGCATTCATTTCATTTAAAAATATAAACTTTTCAGTCATCTCTCATTTAAAATGCACAAATTTCATTTAAAATAGAGGCTTTTCACTCATTTTATTTAAAACATAGAAATAAATAAGTAAATAAGAAATAAAAACATAAACCAACATTACTTGAGAATCAAAGCATTGTTTCTAATTTACGCATACGAAAAATGAAAACTGCTATTGGCGAAAAACTAAAATGCTATTGATGAGATGAGATTTGTGCCCGGCTAACATAAAAGTACCGAAATTTAAAAAAGTTTTATATTAATATCGTTTAGAAACACACACTTGAAAAAACATGCAAAAATTAGCGATATCTAAACAAAAACTTTTCTGGAAAAAAAAAAAAAAAAAAAAAAAAAAAAAAAAAAAAAAACACGCCAAGTTTTCCTTAATGTTTCGGCCAGAAAAAGTGGTGATATCTGAAGTTCGCACAAGTTAAAAGCCAAACATCCCAAATCTTTCATTGAAAATGGCTTCCTGCGACTTGGCCGTTAATGCCTTCTAGAGGATTTTTCAAATTCTAAAGTAATGTGAAAATGAGCTACGTGCCAACTACATTTTTTGAGGACTTTGGGCATTTTGTGGTAGAAAGTACAGAAATAAAATACGCATTAAAAATAAGCATATAAACCACTTCAGTCTATTTAAATGCTTAGAAGTTAAAAATAACCAAAAAACTGTATTCAGAAGATAATATTCCAACAGAGCTAATTGCTAAAACGCAATTAGTATCCGCTTTTAGCAGTTTAATCCCTTCAAGGGCAGTGGTTCATTTTTGGACCACCTAATTTAAATCCCTAAATGGGACATTGACACCAGAATTTTGATTTGAAAATTGTCGTTTTAGTACGTGAAGAAAAGCTTCTACTTATTTTCAAATACATTTGTTTGTAAATTCCGGTGTCATTCATTCATTTCAGTATTTTACTAATAGAAGTGCTTTGGCCCTGAAAGGGTTAAAGTGAATAAGTGGTTATTGCAATACGTCTTAATATATGCAAACAAACTATAATAAATGTTCAAATGAAAAAAATCTCTTTTATCAATGCACAAGATTTTAATATTATACATTAAAATTTAATGTAACACATTCTGAGACTTGAAAAAAGTAAATTTTGTTTTATTTCTTGGGTTTCATGTTAATGACTTTAGGTTTACACCGTACAAAATAAATTTCAATTAAACCTTTACTGGACTAAATTATTTGTAATCAAAACTAACGTTTGTTGAAACTTAATGGTATTTATCAGAAATCTTTTACTTGTAATGTCTTCATGTGAATTTTCCTCTTTGCATTCTAATATTACTTTTAATATTTAAATAATTCATAAATGCGTAATTTCCAATCATTAATTTTGAAATGCTATAGAAGGGATTAACGGCCAAGTCGCAGGAAGCCATTTTCAATGAAAGATTTGGGATGTTTGGCTTTTAACTTGTGCGAACTTCAGATATCACTACTTTTTCTGGTCGAAGCATTAAGGAGAACTTGGCGGTTTTTTTTTCAGTAAACTTTTTGTTCAGATTTTTATTTTATTTCCACCCACCTGCAACAGTTCAATATCGAAAAGCCTTCGAAAATATAATTATTTATCTTTCTATAGTGGATAATGACAATAGAAATATATTTATGTATTACATAATTGCTGTGATATAAAAAAAAAAAAAAAAAAAAAAAAAAAAAAAAAAAAACCACGAAAAAAATATATAAAAAATTAGACAGTAATCATTCAATCTAAAAAAAATAAGTTTAATTTAATGTACTGATTGTTTCTGCGCAGAGTTTCCCGAGATTCCTTTTTGAGGAAGGAAATATATTTTTATAAGTTTAATCTTTAAAATATAAGTTTAATCTTTCATACTTAAAATTTTTTATAGATCTTGTCTATATTTTACTGCTTTCTTTTCGACATATAAAATTTATTTTCAGATGAAAAATTCATGTAAGAAACAATGAAAATTTTATCTGAGAATGCAACAAAAGTTCAATGTATTTTTTTTTTCGTTGCTTTCTTTTTCTTATTTAGCTGAAGGTTACTGTGATTTTATTACAGACTTTTAGTAAATTATATTACAACAGAGATCAGTTTATGTCACTCAGGAAGGAATGATAAAACCGATACAATAAAGTATTTGTGAATGATGAAAATAATCATATTAAATCAGACGAAATTAAAACAATATCACACAATAAACCCCAAACGCGCAATAATTAAATAATAATAATAATAAAACGTGTGTATAATATTATAGAGTTAAAATAAAATTCCTATTGTAAAATACATTACAGTTACATGTAGTAAAAGAAATAAATTACAGCTAAAAAATAAATAACGTTTGTTAGTGCAATAAAATAGGAACGTTACATTTTACAAAAATATTAAATTACGAGGTGTGAAACTAAACTTTTAAAACATAACACAATGTCAATTGTTTCGGTGCAAACTTTTCATTGGCACTTATCTTATTTTTCGTTCACGTATATTTTAATCCTTAGTTTATACTCTCAATAAAAACTAGTTGGGTATGCCAATCCTGAAATTTTCTCATATGTCATACATTTGAATATTTCAAAAAGTAGCTTTCAAAAAAGCACTTCCATCAATCTTCTAGAAAAGACAACATAGAGGTAGTTCAATAGTATGCAATAAGCATACAAACCAGTGTAATTTGTGGACTACGGAGATTTCAAGCTGACGAACTGCGCCATTTTTATCCCAAATTTTACGTTCATTCCATCCCATTCAAGGACAACCTGTTCCGAAACTGTAATCGACGTTCTCGCCTCAGCTTAATCCATTTAATAACTTTGGATGGAGTATCTTTGTACACAATCTATATATCACGAAGCATGTACTATACAATGATAGCAGCTGTCCTACCCGATACTCCAGTTTTATCACAAGAAACGGCTAGATTTGGCAGTGATACTCTCATTTGGCCTGTCTTGCAGGTTGAGGAAGTGTCATAAATATTAGATCTCCGACATTTGGCTTCTTTTCAAACGTAATTGTCTTTGTCTTCAGAGTTATGTTACAATTCTGAATCAGATCCTAAAACGGCGTTTTCTTCTAAATCCGTAATATTTTTATAAGAATTATTATATATATTATATTTTATAAGCATTATAGCAGTTCCTGTGCTTTAGATTCCTGATTTTTCCTCCTACATTGCCTTTCTCTAACGCGCTTCAATTTTTGAGATGCAAAAATGTTAATTGATCCTGTTTTTCCCTCATACTGTTGGTCTGCTAAGAAATTTCGTTCCATGTTCATTTTTTATCCATAGCCAAAATGCTTCATTAAATCAATATACGTGGGTTACATATTCTCTTTCAATTGTACTGGAGATCCAAAAACACTACAAAAATTTAATTTTCAGTTGAGGTCATGTTTAAATTAAACTTCGGGATTGCCTTGTCCAAAAAAAAAACAAAAAACAAATTAGTGGTTGGAACAATAACAAGCATCAAACAAAGACAACCGTCGCAAAAATGAATCACTCACATAATAAAAGTCACGTATCAGTCACACTTTTTAGAATAGCATACGTGCTGTCATTTATTAGATTTTGAAGTTTAATTTGCTATTTATGTACGAAATGCCATTTCTAGTACTAGCATCTGAGAATAACGTTTTAATAAAGCCATTTATTAATGAAAACGTCAGTACTTAATATTAATTTACAAATTAATTAATTATTCAGTTAATTAATTATTATTTTCTGTTAAAAATGCATTAAAAACATATTAAAAAGGCTATACAAATATTCACTTGAGGTGTGGAACCTCAAAGTGTTAATATTTTGATCTGAAATTTGGTAACAATTTGTTTCAGTCAGTTTGGCACCATATAATGACTCAGGCAGTATTAACTTCTAGAAAAAGTTTTTTCGCTCCACCCTAATACACAACTAGTTGCATGTACCTGAAGAAAATTTCAAATCTTTCGAACACATAATCAATGAAGGAGGTGCGTTCTGGATTCTTTTCTTAAAATTATTTAATGAGTATTTACAGATACGTGGTTCTATACATATTTACAGTATGAATTATCAAACACTTGATCTGTTTTTTCGAAATAAGGGAGGCTTAGCCTCATCAACAAACTGTAAAAAATTACAGCGATCATGCTTTTAAAATCAAAACATCGCTTCGTATCGTTCCAGCCATAACAATAACGAAGTCGCATTCTAAGGTAGGATGCACGCGCATCGCGCGACCTTCGTTCCCATGGGGAGCAGAAAAGGTTTCTCTTCACACTCCCCACCTAAACTCTAAAAGAGTTCACAAATCAAAATTCCATCATAAAATCATAAAAATTCAATTTTTCATATCAGTGGTTCAGTAATCTAATACAATTTTTAAACTTCGAATACAAAATACTAAATATAAGAATTCAATCAATATCTAATCAATCACTTAATTAGTCAAATTCAAAATATCAATAAATTCTAAATAAAACACTTTAAATTCAAACAAAGTAAAAATAATGATAGTTAAACAACACACACATTTTTTTTTTCAGTTAAATCATATACTTACTTATACCAAACTTCAAAAAGATTCTATATATAAATAACACTAAAAATTAAAAAAGAGAAAGAACACTAAAAATTAAAAAAGAGAAAGAAAATATTTAGAGTCCTAAATGCAGAAAAAACAAACTAAATAAATGTCTATAAAAGTTTATGAATCTTTATAAAATGTCTGCAAAAAGTCATTTGTTAGGCATTTTGTATTTCAAAGGGATACAAGTGCTGTATTGATCTTTTCAAGATCCCACTCGCTGTTTTTATTGCGTATGAACGAATATTGACATCCCTTCCAGGAATGGTAGACTGAATCTTACCAATTTTCCAAATAAACTTATTTTTTGCGTCATCTTGAATTAAAACAACATCGCCCACTTTCAGTGGCGTATGGGCATTAGGATTTTTCAAGGAATGGGCTGTTTTCAAATCCATCAAATATTGTTTTTTCCATTTGGTCCACAATTATTTCAATAGTAAAGATTGATATTTTTTTCTTTTCAGGAGTGTTGATCTCTTTGAACAATCTTCAATTATTTAAAAAAAAAATTGATAGGAAAAGAAAGTTATTTTCCAAAATTTAAAAAGTGCATTGGAGTAAGAGGTTCTGGTTCATCGCTGTCGCTATATACATACGTCAGTGGTCGCGTATTCAAAACTGCTTCCACTTCTGTCAACAGAGTCGCTAATTCATCATAACTTAAGAGTGCTCTACCAATTACTTTTCTCTAACAGTCTTTGACTGACTTTACTAGTCGCTCATAGAAGCCTCCCCACCATGCAGCTCTTTCTATAATATTCTTCCATATAATTCTCTCTTTTGTAATAAAATTTAAAAATACTTTGTCTGTCAGTATGTTGTATAAATTTTCGAGTTCACCTTTGGCCTTTTTGAAGGTATTTGCGTTGTCAGAATAAATAATTTTGGGATTTCCTCGTCTAGCTGTGAATCTTCTGAATGCCATCAAAAAGGAATTTGTTGTCATATCAGACGCGAGTTCCAGGTGAATGGCTCTAGTCACACCGCAAGTAAACAGGACAATGTAAGATTTTTGCGTTTCTTTAAAATTTCTGATATAGATCGGACCGGCGAAGTCTAAACCGCAGATTGCGAATGGCGGTGCTTCACTAGCTCTGTCTTTTGGTAAGGGTGCGGTGATTTGGTCTGCTGGTTTGGAGAAATATTTTTTACATATTATACAATTCTTGATAACACTCTTTACCAACTGACGACCGTTAGATATCCAAAAACGAGATCTAATTTTTGCCAAAATACTGGCTGTCCCTCCATGCATAATTTTCTCGTGTTCTTGACGAACTATTAGAGTAGTTATCCAAGAATGTTTGGGGAGAATTATTGGGTTTTTCTCTTCTGCGGACAGGTTAGAAAATTCGAGCCTTCCGCCCAACCTCATCAACCCGTTTTTGTCAATAAAGGGCATGAAATTTGATAAGGGTGACGTCTTATCCACTGATTTACTATTTTTTAGAGATTCTATTTCTTCCTTATAAAATTGTTTTTGTTCAGATTGTATCAAAAAATTTTCAGCTTCGAGTAATTCTTCGGTTATTACTACGTCTTGCACTTCAGTTGATTTTTTCAGCTTCATAATGAATTTCTTTACTTAAACAGTAATTCTCAAAAGTTTCTCTAAATTACTATATTTTGAAATGTTTATGGGATTTTCGAGTTTTTTGACTAAGCACTCGCTCTGAAAAACATCGTTAGGATTTCTTTTTGTATTCTAATTCATCTGAGTAAGCAATTTCTTTGTTTTCTGATATCGGCCAACACTCAGGAGATAAACTTAGCCATTCTGGTCCTTGTAACCAAGTTGTATCATTGATTATCCTAGAGATTTTTGATCCTCGAGAAACTATATCAGCTGGATTGGCAGTACCAGGACAATGATACCAGTTATCAGGCGAGGTCATTTTATGGATCTCTTCAATTCTGTTTCTGACAAAGGGTTTAAACTTTTTAGGGGATCCTTTTATCCAAAAATAGGATATTTTTGAATCCGTCCAGTAATAAGTCGGTACATTCAATTTTAGAGCTTTCAAAATGTCACTACTTATCTTGGCCGACAACAGTGCGGCCATCAATTCGAGCCTTGGTAAGGTAAGCGCTTTCAGTGGAGCAACCCTGTTTTTCGAAGCAACAAAAACTGTTCGAACATTTTCGGTGGTTGTTGCTACACGTAAATAAGCAACCGTACCATAAGCCTTCATGCTCGAATCGGCAAAAATATGTAATTGTAGGTCATAATCATGCCAATTGGTGATGTCAGAAAAATAGTATCTGGGTACTGAAAAGTTTTTCAAATGAGGGAGTTCGTTACACCAGCTAATCCAAACTATACGTAAATCTTCGGGTAAGGTGTCATCCCAATCTAGACCCAAATTCCAAATTTGTTGAATTATACATTTTAGTCTTAATGTAAATGGTCCTAGGAATCCAAGTGGATCAAAAATCCTACCTAAAACTTGTAGAATAAATCTTTGGTGCCTATTCTTTTTGAAACGAAATCAACTAAACCTCGAACATCAAAATAAAGTAAATCTTTGGAATTATTCCAAGCGATTCCTAAAATTTTATAAGGGAGATTTTGTTCTCCAAAAGCTTCAGAATTGATTTCTGAAGTTATGCCATTTTCTTTCCATAGTTCACTAAGTGGTAAAGTGTTCGTATGCCATTTGTGTAAATGCATACTTACATTTTCAAATATATCAATACATTGTAAACTCGTGGATAGGGCTTGATCAATATTTTCATGACTTCCTATAACGTCATCAACGTAGATATTTTCATTTAAAAATTTTACTGTGTTTGGATATTGTTCGGTGTATTTTTTCAAGTGGTGTTTAATTGTTGCAGCCAATAAAAAGGGACTGCTACTAATTCCAAATAACACTCTGGTGAATCTATAAATTTCAAAGGGTTTAGAATTATCAAACAAATCTTGTGAAAATAAAAATCTTGTTACATGACGATTGTTTTCATCTACAATTATTTGTAGAAATGCTTGTCTTATATCAGTTGTAAAAGCTATGGGATTAAATCTAAACCTTAACAAAACATCAAATATTTCAGGATACAAATTTGGACCTACATGCAGGCAATTATTCAAAGACAGTGAGCTTGTGTCATGAGCAGAGGCATCGAAAACTATGCGTAATCTGCTCGTTGTCCTATCAGTTCTAATTATTTCTCGATGAGGTAAATAAAAAGTTACATTTTGTTTTTCTTCAGGATCTGTAACTAACTCAATAATACCTTGTTTCAAATGATCTGCCAACACCTCCTTACACTCAAAAAATAATTCAGGGTTTTTAATCAATCTTTGTTTGAGTTTAAAAAATCTATATTCTGCAATTTCCCGATTGTCATTTAAACATTCCCTTTCAATCTTCCACGGGAATCGAACTGTATATCGCTTATCATTGTATTTAATTTCTGACTCAAACTGCTTCATAACGTTGTTTTCTGAAAAATCTGAATCCTGCTTAGTATTAAAAAGGCCAGATGATTCGATATTCCAGAATTTTTCAATCTGTTCAGAAATAAAAAAAAAAATTCTACTATTACATTAAATGCTAAGGACGTATAACTGTCAGTTGTTTTTCCCTGTAGACACCAACCAAAAATGGTGTCGACAGCTACTAATTTTTTATTCAAATGTTTTATATTTCCAGTAACAATCTCATAATAATAGTCAGCACATATAAGTAATGTAATTGGTTCTTTGGATGTGGTTGTGTCCGCAAGGTTTAAATTTTCAAATTGTTTACTTTTCATCAAATCATTGATTTCAGGTGGGGGGGATTTCAGTAGCTGATATTTGATTGGTGACTAGCGCTTCTATATCTAATTTTGAATTAGGTACATTTTTATTTTCAATAGTTAGTTTAACTACTTCAAAGGTTTTTTCAATGGGATTCTTATTTCCATATGTAAAAACCGACAATTTTTCTTTTCTTATTGCCTGTAAATTCAATTTATTTGCTATTTCTTCAGATATAAAGGTTCGCATGCTCCCACAATCTAAAAGTATCCTAATTAGAGATTGTTTTCCGTTTGATTTTATTTTTACACAACAAGTTTGTAGAAGAATTTTATTATTTTCTGTAGAGGAAATAGCCGAAATTACTTTTTCAGTAGTTTCACTTTCATTACCTTTTAATTCGGGTGTTTTTACTTCTTTTATTAATTTAGATTTTAGGCATATCGTTTGATTATGTCTGCCTGAACAGTTCTTGCAACTGGTTTTAGAGTTACAATTTTTGATAACGTGTTTCCTGCCTAAGCAAATGTAACATCTTCCTTGAGATTTCAACAAATTTCTTTTAGTGTTTACATCAACAGCTTCACACAAATCAGATGAATGTTTACTATAGTTGCAAAAAATTCAATGAGCCAGCTGCATATCTGAAGTCGATTTATCATTCGAAATGTTCATAAATTCACAAGTAGATTTAAATTCAGATTTTGTTGTTTGACTCTTGATTTTTGTTTTATTATTTTCAAATGCTTTCATTCTCGAAAAAAATGTGTGTTCTCTGCTTTTTATTTCATCGTGCAGAAAATCTAATAATTTATGTATATCTGAATGTGTTAAATTATCTACATTTTGTCTATTATATTCCAAAGCTAATTCTGCCGGTATTAATTTTAAAATTACGGCGATAAGCATGGAGCCCTAATTTGCTGGTTCGAGTCCTAATGTGGACAAACATCGAACATTTATTTCTATATCACTGTGCAATTTTTTCAATTTTTGATTTTCGTTAGCCTTATAAACAGGGATAAATTAAGAAGCTTGTTCAGGTGATGTGATGATTAATTATCACGTCTTTTTGACCATAACGCGATTCTAAAACTTTCAATGCTGCGTCATAGTTAGCTTCTGATATTTCAAAACCTTCTACAGCATTAGCCGCAGCTCCAGATGAATAACTCTTCAAATAATGAAATTTTTCAATTTTCGAAAGCGATTTATTTTCGTGAATTTTATTTTTAAAGGTATTAAAAAATGAAATAAATTTCGTACAGTCGCCATAGAATTTTTGTATATTGAGTTTTGGCAATTTAACAACTGAGTTTTCATCATTAATCACATTCGATTTTAAATCTTGCCTGCTATTTAAATCAACATTAACATTTTTTTTGTTTTCGGTTAATTTTCTCTTCACCCGGAATTTTGCAACTGATATTTTATCCACGTAATCATAAACAGAATTGATTTCAGTTTCATAGTCGTCTAACCCTAAAAGAGGCTCAATTTTCTCGTCAACTGACTTCAATAATTCTGCTTTAGTATCTAACTGAATAAATAATTCTTCTAAATTATCAAAATTTATTGGACTATCCTTCATAACATTTTCTATATTATTAATCAGCTTTGTTACTGCTGTTCTCAAAACTGTACGATTCTTTTTCAACTTTTCTAAATCAGACATTTCGAAATAAAATATCAAAAACTTATCTTACCTTTTCCGTCTTTTTATCACTTACTATGCTCTATTTCCTTATTTGTGTTTCGAAGACATTAATAGGGTAACGAATACTTTTTTTTTCTTTCTTTCCCGGCGTGATGCACCATGAAGAAAATTTCAAATCATTCGAACACATAATCAATGAAGGAGGTGCGTTCTGGATTCTTTTCTTAAAATATTTAATGAGTATTTACAGATACGTGGTTCTATACATATTTACAGTAAGAATTATTAAACACTTGATCTGGTTTTTCGAAATAAAGGAGGCTTAGCCTCATCAACAAACTGTAAAAAATTACAGCGATCATGCTTTTAAAATCAAAACATCGCTTCGTATCGTTCCAGCAACAACAATAACGAAGTCGCATTCTAAGGTAGGATGCGCGCGCATCGCGCGACCTTCGTTCCCATGGGGAGCAGATAAAGTTTCTCTTCAGTACCAATCCCAAAACATTCTTCTATCTCATATATTTTAATATTTCAAAATGTTGTTACAAATGTAAATATTTCATTTTTATTAGTTCAATACTATATCAACTTCGAAAGATATTATAGTGCCCTTTTCCGGCGGAAAATTTCCAAATTCAGGGAGTTCTTTCTTGCTATGGCCAAAAATATACGCTAAAAATTTGGTTCATTTCTATGCATTACTTCATACACTTTTCGATGGTACAATATTCAAAATGCCACAAAAACGTGCAAACATCGCTATTACAGCGCTCCCTACCGGCGGATTATTTCCAAATTAATGGAGGACCCGCTTGCCATAGCCGCAAACTTAAAAAAAAAAAATTGATTCAATTCTATGCATAACTTCATACACTTCGATGGTACAATATTCAAAATGCCACAAAAATTGCTATTACAGGGCCCCTATCGGTGGATTTTTTCCAAATTAATGGAGGTCCTGCTTGCCATAGCCACAAACTTAAAAAAATTGTTTCAGTTCTATGCATAACTTCATACACTTTTCGATGGTACAATGGCGACATACGGACACACGGACATACGGACATACGGGCACACAAACAGACAGACATTTTCTATAAACATTTCTTTTAGGACCTCGTGATCCCTAAAACGTGTAAATCCGTCGAAAACAGGATGTCGAAAAAAAATTTGATTACAATACTTTCTGCTATTGAAGATAGAAGAAAGTAAAAAAGTCCTTCCGGCCAGTGCCGGGAGGAAGAGGTAGCTTTCATAATCCTTATTTAAAAAAAGCCAACTCATATCATTCAAACACACGAAGCTCAATTTAGTGGAAACCGAATATAGGAGATTCAATCCTAATTTTTATCAATATAATGAATAAGAATTTCGCGAAATTAGTCAGCTTTATGCAAGCTGCTTTTCTTTAAAGTAACTTATATTTGACTGCCAAATTCGGCGATTTCTTACAGTGCCTGTCATTTTAAGACAACATGGTGGATGAGGCTAACCAGTGAACTTGGTCGAGACCTTAGTAATTGCTGTGCACATGCTCACTCACATCGGAATCGGTTAATATATAGGAGTGCTGTCGCATGCAAAAAATCAGATTTTTCAAAAATGTTACCCACAATAGAAATTGAAACTGATATATCTGAGCCATTTTTTAAGGTAAAGACAAACAAAAAATGCTCCTGAATCCTTATATGAAGGTCAAATACTTAAGAAAGAAACCTTTTTCAATTTCTAATTTTTTTGCACCTCACTTTAAATATATATATATTTTTTAATTTAATGGCCGCCATTTTGAAACAAGATGGCTGATGAATCTGGCCAGCGAACTTGGTCGAGGTGTTGATGTATACTATCCACATGCCTTCTTACATCGAAATAGGCGAATACGTGTGTTATCGCGTGACAAATACAAGATCGTTTCAAAATGTTAGCCATGCTAGAAATTCAAAGTGCTATAAATCATCCATTTTTTAAGATATAAACAAAAGAACAAATTTTCAGAAACAAAAACTGCTCCGGAATCTTTGTATCAAGGCCAAACACATAAAAAAATCTTTTTCATTTTCCAATTTTTTAATACCTCATTTTGAATTTTAAATTTAATTTTTTTTAAATGGCAACCCTTTTGAAACAAGATGGCGAATGAAGCTGGCCAACGAACTCGGTCGAGACATTGGTATGTACTATGTACAGACCAAGTTACATCCAAATAGGTTCATAAATACGCCTGTTATCGCGTGACAAATATCAGGTCGTTTTAAAATGTCAGCCACAAGAGAAATTCAAAATGCTATTACTCAGCCATTTTTTTTAGATACAGACGAAAAAAAAACTGTTCCGGAATCTTTGTATTAAGGTCAAACACATACAAAAAAAAATCTTTTTCATTTTCCAATTTTTTGGTATCTCATTTAATTTTTTTTTATTTTTTAATTTTTTTAAATGGCCACCATTTTGAAACAAGATGGTGGATGAAGCTGGCCAACGAACTCGGTCGAGATATTTGTATGTACTATGTACACACCAAGGTACATCTAAGTCGGTTCATAAATACGCCTGTTATTACGTGAGAAAAATCAGGACGTTTCAAAATGTCAGCCACGCTAGAAATTCAAAATGCTATAACTCAGCCATTTCTTAAGATATAGACGAAACAAAATCTGCTCCCGAATCCTTTTATCAAGGTCAAACACATAAGAAGAAAATATTTTTTCAATTTTCAATTTTTTGTTACCACATTTCAAATTTAAATTTTTCTTAAAAATTTAAGTGGCCGCCATTTTTAAACAAGATGGCGGATGAAGCTGGGCAACGAACCCGGTCGAGACATTGGTATGTACTATGTATAAACGAAGTTACATCCAAATCGGTTCATAAATACGCCTTTTATCGCGTGACAAATTTCAGGACGTTTCAAAATGTCAGCCACGCTAGAAATTCAAAATGCTATAACTCAGCCATTTTTTAAGATATAGACGAAACAAAAACTGCTCCGAAATCTTTGTATAAAGGTCAAATACATAAGAAAAAAATATTTTTCCATTTTCAATTTTTTGGTACCACATTTCAAATTTTAAATTTTTAAAAAAAATTTAAATGGCCGCCATTTTGAAACAAAATGGCGGATGAAGCTGGCCAACGAACTCGGTCGAGAGATTGGTATGTACTATGTACACACCGAATTACATCCAAATCGGTTCATAAATACGCCTTTTATCGCGTGACAAAATTCAGGACGTTTCAAAATGTCAGCCACGCTAGAAATTCAAAATGCTATAACTCAGCCATTTTTTAAGATATAGACGAAACAAAAACTGCTCCGAAATCTTTGTATAAAGGTCAAATACATAAGAAAAAAATATTTTTCCATTTTCAATTTTTTGGTACCACATTTCAAATTTTAAATTTTTAAAAAAAATTTAAATGGCCGCCATTTTGAAACAAAATGGCGGATGAAGCTGGCCAACGAACTCGGTCGAGACATTGGTATGTACTATGTACACACCGAATTACATCGAAATCGGTTCATAATTACGGGAGTTACAGTGTGACATAGGTCAGATATATATATATCAATTTTGAACGGAGGGTGGTTTCGGGGTCTGGGGGTCATGATCGATGAAAATATACCAAAATTTTTTGAAATCGCTTTCCTCCGAACGGCTGCAATAGGTAGCTTTTTTGTAAAGAAAGCTACCTAAAATTGATTCAATTCTATGCCTAACTTCATACAGCTATTGATAGTGCAATAATGAAAATGACACTGCCATCGCTTTCCCAGCGCGCCCTTCCGGCGAAATATTTCCAAATTCAAAGAGGACCTCCTATCCACAGCCAAAAATATACACACAAAATTGGTTTAATTCTGTGAATATCTTCGCATTGCTTGTCATACATTTTTCGATTGTACAATAATGAAAATATCACAAAAATCACTGTTACAGCGCGCCTTCCCAGCCTTCCCAGATTTTTTTTTTTTTTTTTTTTTTTTTTTTTTTTTTTTTTTTTTTCAAATTCAGGAAGGATCTTCTGGCCATAACCAAAACCACACATCAAAGATTTGTTTCAATTCTATACGTAACTTCATACACTTTTCGTTGGTAGAATAATGAAAGTGGCACACAGATTCCGGCAAATATTTCTAAAATGAAGGAGGACCTGCTTACCACAGCCAAATACCTACACAAAAAAATTGGTTCAACTCAACTTCATACAATATTTTATGGTACAATGGTGGGCAAACGGAAATACAGACAGATGGATAGTCACACATTTGCATAAACATGTTTTTTGGGGATCTCTTAACCATAAAACGTGTAATTATATCGAAAACCGGAAATTGAAAAAAAATTCGATTTCAAAACTTTCTTCTAATGAAGATATTGACGTTATTCAATAAAAAAAGAAAAATATAAATACTTCAGTAAAAGAAAATCCAAAAGCAATTTTTAGACAAAATAAATATAATGCAGTTCGCTTATCGATTAAAGCAAAAAAAATATCTTATCAGTTTTAAATAGCATTTCATAAAATTTACTATAAAACTGTTTTCAATTTGGCGAAGTACATTACGTTAAATGAATTTGCAACGTTCAAGTTAATGTTTTTCCGATGTTTTCAAATATTTTTAAAAGACATTATTGAGTCATGTAACATTTGTGTTTTTTGTAGATAACTGCTTTTATATTTTACTTCATTTTTCTTTGTCTTGAAAGCTATTTTAATACTGTTGCAGTAAGTACTTTTTAATTATTCGGCTGATAAAATGGAAAAATTTTAAATGAATTTTTAGAATACTCAGTTTAGAATACAATTGTTATTTAGTAATTAATACATTTTAAGAATTATTAAATCTAATTGAAAATCATCATTTTATTGATTTTTCAAAAACTCGGGATACTATCTGGCATTTTGATTAAAAAAAAAAAAAAAAAAAAAAAAAAAAAAATCAGCAAATTGAAGTATTTTAAACTTCAACGAAGTTTATTGCGATATTTGCAGAATTTTAATGTATGTCATTACACAATGGGTCTAATACAGTGAAAGATATTGATATACATGTGTTAATCAATTGTATATGTCTTGCGAATTACCCAACATTTCCGATTACAATTCAATAAATTCATGGTCCTTTATATATGTAGTTTTGAATACGTAACTTAATATCTGTAAAATTAATACAATAATAATTAATTGTATTATACAAATAAAGTTGTAAAAGAACAATAAGACTTTATAAAAAACTACACAGCGTAGGGTTAGGTACAGATGTATATACTAGAAAAATATAAATAGGCATAACATGCAAAATCAGAGAGAAAGGAATCCTAAATTGTATCAAATATTGCTATTCTGTATAAGTCTTTTTTTTTTAATGTTATTCTAATATGTTTATAAAACCTTAATTGGGTTCTGACAATAAAAGTATTCCATATTTAAACATCATTTGGCGTTTCATAAACCCAAATTCAGAGTAGTATTTTTTTGTTGTTGTTGTTGTTTACAGTGTACCTAAAACAAAACCCTTGTTCGAAGTTTAAACTTTTAATTTTGCTTAGCGCGCTTCGAAAGGAGGTTGCAAAAGTTGCAACACCACAATTTCCGTGCCGTGTTTTCCAGTTTTTAATTAACCTTTAACGACACGGTTGCCGCATTAAGAGAGGAGTCAATGCAAACTACTCGCGACTACCATAGAAATTATGCTATTAATTCTAATTAAATTAGTCTGTTTTTAGCAGTTTGACGTTTGTTGCTTTTATACTACTTCTGGGCATTGCGTTACACAAATACACCGTTAACAGTTGTTATCTATGCTTTAAAAACCGATGGCGCATAGAGTATGCCAATTGTATACTAACTTCTACTACCGCTAATTTTTTCATACTTTAAGTATCAGTAGATTCGGAAATAGAGGGGTGTTCATGTTTCTGCGCTACATTTTTGACGATATATCTGAAAATATAGAACCTAAAATTTAAAGTAACGTATTTTTGAGTTGGGCGTTGTGAAAACTTTCACACGATACTCCACACGGTATACAAGCAAAAGATTTTTTCAAAGTAACTTAATTCACCCTTCTAAATTTTTCATATATATATTTGTGAATGTTTAAATAACTATAAATATGAGGGCCAATAGCCTTAAATGCTTTAGCCACTTTTCACGCTCCATGGTTTACGAGTAAAATGGCTGTGACAGACAGACACGGGAGTGATCTTATAATGGTTCCGTATTTACTTTTAAGTACGGAACTCTAAAAATGTAATTTTCTTCATGATATAGTTGTTGGAATTAAAAATATAATTACCAACTGTGGACACAAATTAGTTGGACAATTTCTTAAACTTGAAACGATAGATTTATTAATGGTTGTGATATCATTTAAATAGCAAGCTTTTATCATTGTAAGATGTGACTGCGAATATTTTTTGTGTCACTGCTGACGTTTCATTAGTTTAAAGTGTTATTGCATGTGTTATATCATGCCACCATGAGCAATAGTCATTTCAACCATGAATTATTAAAGAAGAAACCTTTTCAATGCTCCACTTTTATATATACAGCCTAATTATAATCTGACATCACCAATGTACTTGGTTTAATCCAGAGAATATAATCACAAACATGTGGCAAGTGTCTAATATTGAAGCATTTTAAAAGAAATGTGAGGCAGCCATATTTTTTGTAAAATATATACTATATATTTCTAAACATATACTTGTAATTAAAAAAAAAAAAAAAAAACTAGTTGGATGTGCTAAATCTGTAACTTCCTTTTTTCTCATACCTGTTAATATTTCAAAACGTTGTTACGCATGTTAATATCTGAGTGTTATTTCTTCAATATTACACCAACTTTGATTTTAATCTCAAGTTTCTGCTTCATATTAATATTGGGAGTAATAACTAGTTAATTTCAATCATAATATTTAATAAAATCAATATTTTTAGTTATGCTGTTCAAAGTCCGCTGCTTAAGATTGCCGGGTTAACTGGATGCGAACTGCCAGTCGATGCTGTCGATGCCAGTCGAACTGTCATTATATAGACATCATATATAATAAATATAGGGTCCACTAATCGATTATATAATATATAGTGTCCACTAATCGATTATATGGACATAATATATGATAAATATAATTATATAGACATAATATATAATAAATATAGGGTCCACTAATCGATTATATAGACATAATATATAATAAATATAGGGTCCAATAATCGATTATATAATATATAGTGTCCACTAATCGATTACATGGACATAATATATAATAAATATAAGTATATAGACATAATATATAATAAATATAGGGTCCACTAATCGATTAAGTAGACATAATATATAATAAATATAGGGTCCACTAATCGATAATATAAACATAATATATAATAAATATAGGGTCCAATAATCGATTATGTAGACATAATATATAATAAATATAGGGTCCACTAATCGATAATATAGACATAATATATAATAAATATAGGTTCAAATAATCGATTATATAATATATAGGGTCCACTAATCGATTATATAGACATAATATATAATACATCAGCCGTTGTACAAAAGAACTATAAAAAATGAGGAAAATCGTTATTATAGCACCCCCTTCCAGCGAATAGTTACCAAACTCACTTGGGACCTGATAGCCGTAGCCAAAAACGTGCACATGGAATTTGGTTCAATTCTATGCATAACTTCATACGCTTTTCGATGGTACAATTATTACACCACTTCCTTCCGGCGGAATATATCCAAAGTCAAGGAGAACCTGCTAACCATATCCAAAAACGAACAAAAAATATTTGGTTCAATACTATGCATAACTTCATACATTTTTTGTATGGTACAATAAGGAAGAGGACACAAGAATCGGTATTACAGCACTTCCTTCAGGCGTAATATTTCGAAATACATTGGCGACCTGTTGGCTATAGCCGAAAACATACACAAAAAAATAGGTTTAATTCTATGCATAACTTCTTACACTCTTCGATGATACAAAGACGACAAACGGACACACGGACATACAGACAGACATTTTGTATAAACATGTTTTTCGGGATCTCTTATCCGTAAAACATGTAAATATGTTGAAAACAGGAAGTCTAAAAAAATTTCGATTTCAATATTTTCTACTTTAAAAAGAATAAAGAAAAAAAATTGTAAAGGAAACTAAACTTTTTATTTGATTATATAATTACGCATTATAACCATTTGCTTGCAAAACTAACATATGTCTAGTGAGTATGATTAATAGGCACTTTTCTGTTAGCCTGCGCCAGTGTTATATATATATATATATATACACACATATATAATAAAGATGAAATCACAAATATATGAACAAATGGTAAAATTCGAGGGATAAACAAGATATGAACATAGGAAAACAGTATGTAAAATAAGAAACTATCAATACATATACATATAACATTGGTGCTCGGCTAACAGAAAAGTACCGATTAATCCAGTAAAACACTCAAATACTATACTTTTTTTAAAGTTTTACATATTTACCAACTTTCCACTAATCTTCAGAAAAGCGGTGATTAATTTCGACTTTAAATTGTTTCACACCGTAATCTTCTTTAAGAAATTAAAATTATTTAGTTACACGTAATAACGTGAAATAAAATAAATAAGCCAAGTGGGATATTTTTCTGGAGCAAATGTTGTTTTGATGAGTGAAATTATCCTGCATTTTGCAGAAAAAATGGTTTTAAGTTAGCCAGTATTGTTTTACTATTCCAGACGGTATTTAGTAATTCATATTTGGAAAAAAGAAAAAAAAATATTTTCGAGTGATGGAAAGTTTTGTGGCACCAATATTTAATAGAAGCGCAGCAAGCCGAAAGTAAAGGAAGTTTCGTCTGAAACATTTTCGATCTAACAATGCAATGAACACGGTTTTACGGCAATGTTTTTATAAATTACACTGTAACATAAACGATGATTTTTCTAAGAAGTAGATGCGATAACACGGATAATGTTTGAAATAAGATTTGTTACTATAGAAATTAAAGTTTAAGGTTCTAATGAAAACCATAGTCTGTTGGTTTTAGGTAATCATGCTAAATGTTGCTGCGGTCAATATAGGTGTCAGTCATTATTCAAAATAAGAGAAATGGTTTAGAAAAAATATTAGTTGTAGATTTCTTTCTACAGCTTATTTTCATAGAGTATCTTCTTGTGAGTTCTTTATTCTTTTGAGAGACACTTTTAGCTATGACACGATGCGTTCTCTGAATTTCATAGATGGAAGCTAACTACCTGGCCCTCTACTGCGAATTTCTGATAGAAAGTATTTTTTAACTGAAACAATATATTAAGCAAAAGATTGAAACAAATCTTTGCATTATTATTTTTTGCGACAGTTTATTACATCTCTGCTTTAGATAAAAATAAGTGATGTTTCATTAAAAACATATTTGTGTCATTTCAGTTTTTTTTTTCTTTATAGGAAAAAAAAAAAAAAAAAACAAATATTGTACACAATGCACTTTTGATAAAAAATAAGAAAAGAAAAATTAAAATAAAGCTGCTGTAGATTTATAGCTGTCGAATAATGATAATGAAATAAAGCTTAGTGCTTTAAGTATGGAGTTATTATGCTATTTCATAAGACAAAAAGTGCAGTCATAAAACATTGACCGGTTGAGTGTCAAGTGCATCTTCGACTATCCTCACAATTTTTTTTTTTTTAGCCTAGGTATAACACGCACAGACAGACACACAGACATAACTATATTTTATTAGTATAGATAATAAAAGACAATTTTACATTATTTTATTTTTTTAATTATTTGAAAAAACTATACAAAGATAATATATAAATTTTGATAAAAGTTATGAAAACCTAATATAATTTAAGGCAGTTAAGATTTTTAAAATATTTCTTACATAGGAATCATTTACTCTAGTCCGTACATTCAATGTTGAAATTTCTTGTCGTCAATTTAAAATTGGACAACAATCAGAGAGTAATGTGTAATGGTAAATGTTATATTACATTGATTCTCTTCATATTCATAACAGTACTTTTTATAATATTATACTATGAAAAGAAAAAAAATATTAAAATACGAATATACAGTAATATATTTTTTTAAATATCAATGATAAAGCTTTTCATAACAGTAAACACTTTCCTAATAATACAGTATATATTGAACGATTTTTTAATGTATGTAAACTTAGTACAGTAGACAAAAATATAAATAATAACAAAAATCGAAGCGTAAAATATTCTTCTTCACAGCATGTATTTTTTCATTCACATAGTTTGTATACTGATTTTTTTTTAAATCTCTGACATATTTGAAGCTGTCTCTTTACCTTAACTGACAATGCCTTCCATTCTTGTTTGAGTAACCTTTACAGAGGAAAATCAATAGACCTGCCAATCAGGTTCACTCTGAGTTTAAAAGACAAACAATTAAAAAAAATGTGTTTAGATAAAAAGTATATCATTTTGTAGACGTAAACATAATAGTTTAACCTGCTTGCGTGTCTTTTTCATACGAAAAATGACAGACAAATAACAGGCATATACATATAACATATAATAACAATAACATAATAAAAATATATTTGATGGTACAAACTAACATGATTTGGAAAACGTTTAGCTTAAAGAAATAGTAAAATGCCGCAAGATGCTGTTATATATGTTAAACTGTTGTTTTAAGTCGAGATTTGCTGATATTAGAACAGATAGTTTGTTTTTAGAGGGGGGTGGTTTTTTTTTTTTTTTTTAATAGGAGTGTAGATTTTAGTTCTAGTTTTTTTTATTGTTATTTATTATCAAAAAAAGAACATTTCGAAGTTTGTTTAATAAAAAAAATTATGATGTGGCTGGAGCTGCTTGGTTCGAGCGTACGCGACGCGCACTTCCGATCCGGTGGGATCGGATAGATCACACACACACACACACAAAAAAAAGAGCGAGGTCTATATAATAGTTTTTGAGTTCTGATCCCGCCCACTTTGGAATAAGTCATGCTGTGTAAAATGCGCTTATAGCCTGGTAACGTGTTGTGATCAAGTACTAGATAACTACGAAAGGACTTCGAATTCGTCCAAATAATTTTACAGGGATAATGTAAAGTTTAGAGGGAACAGTAAAATGTAAAAAGAAAAAAATCATGGAAAAACATTTCAACCGAAAAAAAAACAAATGCTACGCTGTGTATGATTGTAACATTACATAATAAACTTCGAAAATCGTAGTTATTATATTAAAATCTGTCTGTGCGTTTGTATTTAATAACTACTCCTCCTAGAATATTGAATATTGCAATATGCAATTAAGGGTTACTTGCTTGTATGTGAAAACCTCATAAAAGCTCTTAGAACAAAACGAAAAAAAAAATGAAATAGTTATTGATTTTTATTTATTATTTTTATTTTTATTTTTTTTTAAGTTTCAATGATATTTTTTCAATGATTGTAACAGTTATTCACTTTTTATGAATTCAAATGCCAAAAAAGTGAAATTATGGGAATAATTACATTTTTATTGACTGCACTTTTTTCATTAAAATTGAATTTTATTTTTTCTAGATTTCAAAGGGTGGCAAAAAATAGCTTTACTAAATTGCATTTTTCAAGAAAGTTAAAAGAAAAACATCACACATACAACATCGATAAAAGACATTTTTTCAAATAGAAGAAATCATCTGTCAACAAATTGTCATTTAGAAACTATTACATCGTTGTTTTTTTTTTACTTTTTATTTAACTCTCTATTTAAAAAAATCTATTTTTTTTTTAAGATAGCTATCACTTTGACTGTGACAATAAAAGTATATAGGTCTAATTATAAAACTCTACTAAGAATATTTGGAAGATTTTATTTTAATTCATAAAACTGAAATATTCAGAGCGCAAATATCTATTTTATCTTTTTTAGGTCTATGGAATAATTGGTCTATTAGGTCTATGGTATCGATATTCAAATATGGAAATTTTGTATCATCATCACCGAAATTAGAAGTCCCGTTATATAAGAACCAAATGCTTTTGACAAATTAATTAATAACATGGTCCAATTATTTTAAATAAGTTTTGATGTACATTTTAAATATTTTTTTAGCATCTATTAAAATAAGTCATGTATATACATTTAAAGTGCAATTAAGACTGATTTCATTTTCCCTTAAAGAATATTAAAAGGAGACCTTATAAGATTTTACTCAAACACACTCGGTAACTACACCACAAAGTGAGACGAAAGCCGTGTTTTCCTGGAAAACGATTCAGAGCTCCAAATGACATCGAAATGTCTTGATATTTGGTAACTTTAAGTTCATAAAGCTGGGGAATACGAACCTAAACCCCAAATCGGGAAATATCTATGAAAAAATAGAGAAAATCAATAATGTTATTTTCACAATTCGGCTAAACTATCAACTTCAAATTTCCATTGGTTTCGTTGAATTTCCAATTGGAAACCAATAAATACTTTTTTTGTATATTGGCGATGTCGCGGATTTTGGTTATTTCTTTCCACTCTGCGCCGTCAAGTACCTTATTAATAATAATAGTAGAATCAGCAAAGCTTAGTAAAATCTACTGATAATACATAGCATAGTTAATATATTTAAAAAGTAGAGGTTTCAATGTACATGAAAGAATTAAATATATGCAGGATAGTTCAAAATGTCATGTCCAAACGGCACGTGCGGGTGTTTCTACTAAGTAAGAATGAGAAAGATTTACATAGGAATTGGGAAGGGAGGGGGGTGGGGGAGCCTGAAACACGATAGTGTCGGTGCAATTCTATCGTGACCTTGACTCAAAGAAAAGATCAACGGTGAAAAAATACCTTTATTTCACACACACAAAAAAAAAAAATCGAAGTACAAAATACAAATAAAAATTAATACAATTCATAGCAAGAACTCAAAATGTACACCACTACCCATGATGCATGCTTCACGAACACATTCCACTTTGGACATGACTTCTTGAACCACACTGTATAGAATTACAATTAATACTACAAATGTCAATGAAGCATAATATATATTACAATATTTATTGTAATATTTGATTATAACAATAAAAAAGATTAAAATACGAAGCTACAATAATAATAATAATAATAAAATCCGAAAACTTCAATGGATCATAAAAAACTTTTTCTGACAGCAAACAATTTCGTATTAACTTATTATATACATCGATAATATTTATTTTTTATTTTTGGGGAATTAGAAAATAAAATAAAAAGCGAAGTGTGATATATTCTGCATAATAGCAGAAGATTGTTCATTAACATAGTTAATATACTGAAAGAGTTTTTTTATAACGTATTTGAAGCTGTCACATTACTTTAGCTGACACTACTTTCCATTTTTCTTTGAATAACCTTTTCTGGGAGAAATCAATACAGCTGCCAATGAGGATCACTCCCAGTTTAAAAGACGAATAAGTTTTCGAAAAAAAAATTGGCTTTTATAAAGAAGCTTGTGTTTTACTTACACATACTGTAACAAACGGAAATAAGGAATTATAAAATTAGATTAATATTAAATGCTATTTTAAATTAATACTATTAGTAAAAGTACTAACGATTCTGTTAGTTTAATATTGCATTACTATACATTAAAAGAAGAAAATTGAGTAATATTCGAAAATTTCAATAAACGTTATTTTTTTTTATGATAGTTTTCAACTTTTCAATTAAGAGAATTATTACTCTGAGAGATTTATTTTTGAAATAAGAACAGTATGATTTTTCTGCGTTGATTAATATGCTCAGTAGACATGTCAATCAGGATAACTGCGATTCTAAATAATTAAACAATTTAAAAAATTTACCATATGAAATTAAACATATTTTATAAATCATTCACTGAATAATAAATACAAAAGTTTTGGGTTACATAAATTAATTGAAAAAAAAAATAAAAAAATAGACATAATTTATTATGGTACAATAATCAATCGCTCAAAGTTAGTTATTGAATTTAAAACAAAGTTTTCGAATATGCTTTCTTTTTTTAAGTGAAACAGAAGTATCAAGCAGACAGTTACACTCAAATCCAATTAGAATACAGTCATTTTACGTATATTGTGGCGATAAACTCAAAGGAATAGGATTTATAGTAGTTTAGTGCAAAGAAAATGTACATGTTCCTTGTAAAGTGTCGGGTAGAAGACATTCTTTTCCGACTTGTATGTACTAAGACCGCCATGGATAAAGCGAATAATCCAACAAAATTTCCCTCTGAAGAATTTTCTATAAACAAAAAACAACAAAATTATGGGACTTTTTTGGCTTTTACTTAAATAACTCGAGACCCGTCGCCGAAGAGTATTATTTGTTAATTACAGTCTTAAAGAAATGTATTTTCTCTACAACTGTTTAATAAATCTAATAGCAAGCGCAGCACAACATTTTAAAAATATTTTTTTTTTCTTTTTAATGTCCATCAAAACCGCAAAAAACGTAGTTTTCTCTCGATTATTTAAATGTTTCCCACATATATAATCATATATGTCAACTTCTACAAATTGGTAGCAGAAAATTATTTTATAATTTTCATACTCTCTTCTTTATTTTCATTTGACAGACATTTTTTTTAAAATTCAATAAATGTATATAATTTAAAATGTAGAATAGAGGATGGATGAATAACACAATTTTCATATTTAGACATTTTAGATGTTAAGTGTTCGTTTTTTAAACAATTGTTAATTTTGGAGCATTTTTAAAGAAAAAAAAACTGAATATTTAGTAACGTATTGTCACGTTGGTTTCAACAAAAAAAAGAATCTTGATTAGTTTTAAGAAGGATTTTTATAATTCATACATATTGTTCCGGGGATCAATGGGATAGTTATGAAAATTTAGGGCTTTAAAGGTTCCTAAAACCAGTCTTGAAAGAATTTATATATTTAAGTGAAAATTTACTTATTTTATATATTTGTTAATAATTGCCAATCCTGATTTGTTTAAATATATCGATTATGATGTTGACGTTTATGAAAGACAAATCCGTTTGCAGATACGATAATATAGATAGTGCAGCATTCGTAGCCAGCTGATATACATAACGACGTTAAAACATCACCGATAAAGTAAAACAATTTAAATAAAACTAAAATTAAAATAAAAAAAAGAAATTTAACTGACATGTAATTGAAATATGTGCTTAAAAAACTAAAGTGATCACAATTAAAAATAAATGCCTTAAGTAAAGAAATCTTTTGCGAAATTTTCGGCTATTTATTCATACGAAAATATCACTTTTAACCCTCTAAGTGTTTGGGGCGTATTATTCCGTTCACTAAGCTCCAGGTTTCACTGCAATACAAGCAATATTTAAGACAATATAATTCTATAAATTTAATGAATTTTAAATACATTGAAGAATGATTAATACTCTCAAGGATTACATTCATATTTCTAATTGAGATTTTTTTATAATCTTGAAAGAATCATATTTTCTTAACATTTAAAACAAAATGCAAAGAAAACAACATTACAATTTTACCCTTTTGCAAGACGCTCGGAGGGTTAATAAATTTCAAAACTTCATTTGAATGCAAAATTGACACTTTTCAAATAAAAATATTTTTTTTGGTGTTGTTATTGGGAAATCTAAGGGAATAAAAATACGAATACAAACAAATGGTTTTTGGAAGCCCTATGACGGGAATTTCTGAAATTGTATTTTCAAATGTGGTATGTTTAAAGGGTTTTCAGAGAAATGTTTTCATATATATTATATTTTATCATATTTAAATGTAAAGATTTGTTACAATTTTAGAAATGCGTTACTAGTTTTTCATAAAGTATGCTTGATGCATGCTTTTACATTCTTGTATTACTAATAAAATAAAATCATCAAAGTATTCCATAATATCACGTGCTTCATATAAAGTGGATTAAAGAGAGGTTCAATAATGAATTGGATTTTGCAGATAAGAACAATTAAAAATGTTTCCACTGTATTTTTTAAAGAAACATAAACTTTAAGAATACACTTGCTTAACGTATATTTAGTTTTACACATTTTGTTTCCTTTAATATTTTATTCTTTATTACTCCGATTTTATTTTCGAAAAGTTCCATACATTTTAAAGCGTTCCCAGTCATTAATTTGCCCCTTAATAAACAGCTTGACATAGGGAAACATCTCTGCTAAAACATAATGCAAGTAAACGTCGAATGACACGTGTTACTCTATATTAATTGGAATACGTGATGAAGTGTAACATGATTATACAACCAAGTGAGATACATATATAGAAATGTACATACATAGATACATATATAGATATACTTGGTTAACACTGTTGAATAAATATTGCCAAAAGTAACATCGCAAATGTAGATAAATAGTATATTTGATGATTGTTTTATTTATTATTCTTATTTGCTACAACTTACGTATTGCTTTTCAGGATTAATTAAGATAAAAATTATTAAAATGTCTTCTACTAAAATGCATCAGTTGTAAAATGATGCAACAATAACGTAGATTCATTAGTAAATAAACGGTTTTCAGCGGAAATAAATTCGCAAAAAGGTTCTTTTTATTTTATATACAACTTTAGCACCATATTTGACGACATTCTCTGAATAATTTTACCTTTAAAATTTTCGCGTTTGTGCGTAAACATATGTATACACATAAGCAGGTATTGCAGCGCAGCATAAGCGAAAACGTCGCAAGTCGCAGCAAATTCTGTTAGTTTTAGCAATGGGTATTTAATAGCTAATTATCTCTATTCTAAAGGTATGTTTGTCTTATCATGTTCACAACACCATAAGACAACATGAATGACTGCATGACTCATGCAGACATTTACATAACAAAGTTATGTCCATATTTATACACAATACTTTTAAATTCTATGTTTTACTTATCTACATAAACGTGTACCTCAACGCAATACACTGTTAAAATACTGAAATGTTATTTTTTTTTCTCATGTATAAAGAATGCATTATAACATTTTGGCGTTTTTGATTGGAAAATTGACACATAATAAGGGCGGTTATCTTGTAGTAAATTATAATAGAAATTACTAAGTTATGAAAAAATTAATGAAATATTCTATTAGAAGTTTATTATTAATTAAACAAAACTTTTGGCCCTGTTATACATGTATACACCAATATTCAGATAATCTTTATTAAATGTAAATGCGATGATTTATTCAGTTCAGTTTGGAGCTGTTCATATATAAAGTCGTCATTTTAGGGTGGATAGGGCGTCTGGAACACTACTACGTAAGAAATGTCTAGAGGGAAGATTTTATTTTTGATATAGTTATAATTTTTTTATTCAAAAATAATTTTGTTTCTTTTTATGACTTTCTCCGCACACCAAAGTAGTCTGTTATATATTTTTTACACGCATCTGTTTTTATGAAATGGCAAAATTATTGTTAGATGCATTAATAACTTCATTCCAAAAACTGCAATACCCCAATGTTCAGCATTCCTGTTCTTGTGTAGTATGCGTATATATCTGTTCAAAATATGTTTCAAATGTCTGTTGTGGTTACCATTAAGAAAGAGAAAGAATATTCTTCATATGTTTTATTGATAGGAATTATTTCCGTCCCCTTGTAAAGTACAGATGCAAAAAAGACCATTTTTACTGTTGCTGTTGAATGCATTATCTAACAATAAGGTATTATGGAATACTTTTAAAGAGTATCTATCACATTTAGGTATTAATTGATATAAAGTTGTTGTTTCATGTAAAATAGGAATGGTTTATTTATTATATAATAGAATATATTGAATATAATAGGAATGGTTTATTTGAATATATCATGTATGCCAATAATAAAGGTATAATCATATCTTTAAAACATGCAAACCCATAAAAGGAAAAAAATAAAAGAAAAAAGGAAATTTAGACATTGATAGGATATAATTAAAATGGTTGAATGATAACGTATGATATCGTGAGGGCGGAAGAGGGTTACGAAAATGTTGATAATCTTATATACGTACAGCACTTTTTCTTGTGAAATACATGCGTTACTAATTACTAGCTAACTTGCCCGGCGTTGCCCGAGTACGTCAAAAAACAGCTCGAATTGCGAAAAAGCTCTGAAAATTACAATAAGATATCGCGAAAAAATTTTTAATTGCTGCACAAATTTAGAAAAGAGAAAAAAAAATTATATATTGTGTTAGAAGATTGAAAGTTGATTCCTTTCACTAATGTGGAAAAATGGTAGGAAATCGCTAAAATACACTAAAAATCACATACAAAATTCCCGAAAAATTCGAAAATTGCTATAGGAAATTCGAATAAACTTTATTGAAATAAGGGCAGAAATTACTGTAGTATTATAGGCCAAAAATCGAATCTCAAAAAATTGCAGCAGATCGCGAAGAAACGTAGAAATCGAATTAAAAATCACAAAAAGTACAGAAATCACGAAAGTGAAAATTTACTGTAATTGGATAAAAGTTTCAAATCTAATTCCTTTGACCTGCGGGCTCTCTTAAAATTTATGTTTGGGAAAGCATGCTAAGCATTGTATCATGTTACTTTTATTCATAATTTAATTTACTTGCATTCCCTTAAATAGGATTAATATAACCCCCTAAATTAATATTGGTTTTTGTTGCAATAAAATATCTCAATTTGTTCATTTTCTGTAAGCAAGTAATCCCTATTGGTTTACAATGGAAGTCTATGAGAATTTGGCGAAATATTAGAGGTATCGCGAAGTTGGCGTCACTTTTGACGACTAATTTTTGTCACCAAATTTGGTGATATATCGCCAAGTTGGCGACAAACTTGGCGGCATTCGGCGACTGAATTGTGTCCCTCCTACGGTAACCCTCTTATAGGTATGAAGATGCATTAAATGCTGTTCAATAATCGCTTAAAAAATTTAATAAAAATTTAAAAAATGCTGTACGAATTCCGAATAAAATTTTTTGAAAAGAGAACAAAATTTACTATATTGGGTTAAAAGAAAGAAACCGTATTCTTTTCACTAATGTGGAAAAATCGCCTCAAAACATAAAAAATCGCTAAAAATCTCATAAAAATTTAAATAAAAAAATCTAATAAAAAAATCGGATATGGGGCTTCGAGTTGCAAAACTTCATATATAGAAGGACCTTTTCCCAAAACTTTGTAGCTCTACGTGCAGCTAGCTCTCTCTTCAGAACATCGTACACACTCACACACAAAATTATTTACCTATTATTACATATTTAATTTACCTGGATTCCCTTAAATATAATTAATGTAACCCCTTAAGTTAATATTAGTTTTTGTTGCATTCAAATATCTCAATTTGTTGATTTTCTGTAAGCAAGTAATCACTATTGGTTTACAATGGAAGTCTATGGGAATTTGGAGAAATATTTGAGATATCGCCAAGTTGGCGTCACTTTTGGCGACTAACTTTGGTCGCCAGATTTGGCGATATATATCCAAGTTGGCGACAAACTTGGCGGTATTTGGCTACAGAACTGTGTCCCCCCCTACGGGAACACCCCTTATATGTATGAAGACGCATTAATTGCTGTTCAGTAATCGCATAAAAAATGCACAAAAAACTCAAAAATCGCTGTAAGAATTCCGAATAAACTTTTTTGAAAAGAGAACAAAATTTACTATATTGGGTTAAAAGAAAGAAACCGTTTTCTTTTCACTAATGTGGAAAAATCGACTCGAAACTTTAAAAAGCGCTAAAAATCGCATAAAAAAATCTAATCAAAAAATCGAAAATTGGGCTTCGAGGTGCAAAACTTCACATATAGACGTACCTTTTTCCCAAATTTTGTAGCTGTACGTGCAGCGGTCCCTTCAAAATACCGTCGACACACTCACTCACACACAAACTTCTTTCCTTATTATTATAGATAACTTCGTAAAATTTTAACAGAATTGATTTATCTTTGTATTGTTGTATATCTCCTTAACGGTCGTATTAAAATTTCATATCACTTATTGACATCAATATTTTCAAAAAGTAATATTCACCTTATTTAATGACAGATAAAATGATACCATAATAAAGCCTATTATAGTATTTTATAAAACGGATGGGAATCAAACAATCTGAATGAAAGACACAGGCCGTTAATATCACGGGATCGAGAATAAAGGGGTTAAACAAATAAATTTAAAATAGTCATTGGAAAAATAAAATAATAAAAAGCAATTTATCAAATTACCACGACCATTTAGAAAATGATTTTATCGAAGACTAAAATTTAAGACATAAAAAATCGCACGGAGTTGATCATACATTGCGTACGTCATGAATTAAACATTAATAGTGTTATTACACATAAAAATTCCAAGCGACAAAAATCGCCTGCGACTGGTACGTATTATCCACCTGAAACTTATGTATTATCCAAGCATTTCATTGGCTGTTCCGGAAAAGGATTTTCATCGTCAGATTTCCAAGAAATCTGATGACTCATTTTAAAGAAAATTTCATTCTTAAACTTCTAAACATCCCACAATATTACTTTTTACACCGTCGTATAGAGGAAAAAAAAATTACTTTTAAATGCAATTTGTTTGAAAGCTGTATCTCAATTTGTTTCTGAGTTGTTTTTTTTTTTTTTTTTTTTTTTTTTTTTTTTGTAGTTTTTATTACTTTTTTGTCATAGTGGCAACAGAAGGTATCCATCTTTGTTGAAAGTAAAGGGAAATACAGATTACTGTATAGACGAATCAGAAAACTAATAAAATGCGGATTAAACCAATAAAAACCTTTAGCTATTCTTTTGATTTCCCATCCTGAAGAGAACAATAACCATTTTTCCAAATGGTTAAAAAAAAGAGATTAAATAAATTTCGTGAATTGTTTTACATCTTTCTTTGTTCCAAAAAGTTTAAATAGGTCTTTTCAATTTTGTTGAAAATATATTACATTTTATACAATAGAATAATAAGTTCATTTTTCGATTGCATTTTACTATGATTGAATTTTATATAGAATATCAATAATTCTCGATATTTCACTCTGCTTCTGTTTTTGAAACGCACAAAGTAAAGGTAGATGTATCGGTTTTCGATAAAATGAACAAAATCAATTTACATGCAAATGTAATATATTGTAATTTACTTTCTATAATAGAACGCGGATTTTTCACAACAGATCTACAGAAGTATTTTTCAGCTCATAAAATGTTTAATTTACCTTTCTTTGTTGAGGTATACCTAAAACTAAAGTATTGTTTTACATTTTGCGTTTGATTATCTTAAAATAAAATTACATTAGTAAAGTAATTTTTGTTACGAAATTTAAATTGTTGTACATACTGTTTTCTCAATAAAATAAAAATTGAAAAAATATGAAACAATAAATAAAGAAACAAACTGATGAAAGAAAAAAAATATATGGCCAAAACTCAGATTAGGGGCTGTGCATTTATAACGTTATAATTTTAGGGGGGATTGGGGGGTGGTCTGCCACATGATATCGTAAGATTATTATTTTGTTTGTTAACGAATCAATTAATTTCTCAAAAGATATTGCTACGTCATTTTTACGAAGTCATTTTTATTCTGAGAATTACATTTCTTAAGCATACTAGAGGGGCCCCTACCCCCTGCTTGCTACGCTCATCAACCCCCCGCGTTGTCGATCCCTATTTTTTAACCAATCGCAAATTATAGTTTGTGCTTAAAAATAATGTAAATAGTTCAATAAAGCTCTATTCATAAGCTAAGTTTTTATTGCATTGAAATATCTCAATTTGTTTATTCTTTGCAAGCAAGTAAACCCTATTGTATTTCAATGGGAGTCTATGGAAATTTGGCGATACACTTGGCGACTCTTGGCGAAAGTGCCGGGTCCTCCCCCTTGGTAATCCCCCTTACAGGGTGAGAAAGATCAGAGCAATCAGATGCGTTTCGCAGTTTTCATCTAAGCAGATTTTCATTGGTCCATTTCCAAAGCGTTACTTATATATAGAAGGATAGGTTGATACTGGTGTTAAATTTGTGTTTTATTTTATTTCTTTTTTATTTAGTCATATACTTGTTTTTAATTATTGAATATTAGCCTAACTCTGAACTATATATTTCCTTCTAAGTGCAAATCAGTTGCTCTTTGTAAACTGACTGCACGCGATAGAGATTTATTTTTAGAAAATCATACATCAAAAGAAAAAAAAAACTGTCTACATTACATTTGAAAAATAATTTAACAAACATTCGACGGTGTAAACTTTTAAGTTGTCCAAAGTTTAGAAGTTAAAAAATGAAGTAAAAGCGAAATGTAATTGTCACGTGTTGTCACCGTAAATATGAAGTCAGGGTTACATACGTAGATGTTTTTAATTCTTAACATAGATTGAGAATGCATAAAAACCAAATAAAATAACAAAATTTAAAACCGCTTTAAACATGCTTTAATTTGGAAAAGTTTTTGAAATATTTATAGATATCTTTTTCTTGCGGATTTTTTTTTTTCTTTTCTGAATCACTCAAAAAAAAAAAAAAAAAAAAAAAATCTGAATAATGTTAAATTTTGTCTTGATTATTTAGATGTAAGGAATAATATTATTTTAAAAAATACAATGCTTTACATGTTAAAAAATATACGGTTTTCAAATTATTAACTATGCAATTAATGTCAAAGTAATTTTTAATTCTAAAATGCAATACGTATCATGACATTTAAAAGAAACTAGTGTGTGTTAGGAAAGGTTTTATTTTTATACAAATTTAGCATTCTTTTATATGTATCAGAATTTAGGAAAATAAATTTGTCATTTAAATAACAAAATCTGATTATTCTATTAGACTTCACTTTCAGTTTGTAAAATAAAAAAAAAATTTCATTTTTTTAATCAATGTAAACAATAGGAAAACTCTCAGTAGTTCTGCACTTTACTGTTGCAGAATTTAAACTTAAAAGAAGTGGGTAAGTGTGATCACAGATTGCACAGAGGGTTTCCTTTAATATCCCCTTTCAAAACAATTTATCTTTTTGCGAAATTTGCTAGTTCCAGACTTCGAAACGAGGGGGCGCACTCTATTCTAAACAAATCTCTATCCGAACGAAACTCCGTTTTTCAAACTATCAGTAGATATATTAGTCAAGGGGACCGGGCCCCGAATAAAAAATTGCACACGAGATAGGTAGGCGGTAAAAATTGGAACTAAAATATGTACGGCTGTGGTGCATAATATGAAAGAGTGGTCAAAGGAGTGTCGCCAAAAGTTAGAAAAGTTCACCCCGGATGAAAGGGATGGAGGTTAGAAAAATTGCTAAAAATAATGAACATCTCCAAATTAATTAGAGGCTGAGTTAAAAAAATTGCTTAAAATACACAAGTTAGTGCCTGAGGGTTAAATATAAGACTTTTCAAAATTTTATGATTTGTAATTTGATGTGAAGTGTTCAGCTATAAGTACCCAAAATTTCAAATCTCCAACTTAATTATGGGCCGAGTTAGAAAAAAAAAAAGCTTAAAATACACAAGTTAGAGCCCAGAGGTGGAAATATGAGACTTTATTTATTTCTTATTTTTTTGATTTATCGTTTCATATGAGGTGCTCAGCTATAGGGATCCGAAATTTCATGTCTCCAACATATATAGTTTCTGAGAACGGGCTCGGTGACTGACAGACAGACAGAGGTGTGAGACGAATAGGGTTTCGCTAGATGAACGAAACTTTAAAAAATAGAAACCGGTAATTGGTAGCATTTAATTAACTTCATATCAAACAAAGACTAGAATAAGTATTCTTCTAAAAGTACAAAAGCCTACGACATAATACGAAGTATTTAATATCGCGGTTTATTCATCATTTGACAGATAATTTTTATTTAAGACGATAAAAGGACATATCATATAAATGTTTAATATATTCGATGTTTTTAAACGTAATATGCAGCATTTAATTAAATTCTCACTATAACAAAAAATCAATACTTAGATTTCTAAGTATCGTTGATTAAAATCTAAAATTAAAGAGATATAATATAATATAACATTTAATATTTATTATAGTAATTAGAATCATGTTTTAATTAATTTTCTCTGGAGAACATTGATTTTCCCTTACAAATAACGTTCTATTTATTGCCAGAAGAATTCACTGCTGTGGAAAATAAATTTCTATGTAAATGGAGTTTTCAATTGTTTCGAAAACTTTTTACTTTGTACAGGAACCAAATGTTAACTGAATATTTCTTTATTCACAGAAAATATTAATTTTGCTGATTGCGTAGATCTTAATTTACCGCAGGAATGTATTATGTAGGTTTATTAATTATATTTCCATTATTATATCACTAGCGGGCTTGCCCGGCGTTGCCCGGGTACGTCAAAAAACAGCAGGAATTACGAAAAAACTCTGAAAATCACAATAAGATACCGCGAAAAAAATTTTAATCGCTTCTCAAATTCTGAAAAGAGAATATATATATATATATATATATATATATATATTATGTTCGAAGATTGCAAGTTGATTCCTTTCACTAATGTGGAAAAATAGTAGCAAATCGTTAAAATACACTGAAAATCACATACAAAATTCCCGAAAAAATCGAAAATTGCTATACGAAATCAGAATAAACTTTATTGAAATGAGGGCAGAATGTACTTTAGGTCAAAAATGGAATGTCAAAAAATTGCAGCAGATCGCGAAGAAACGTAAAAATCGCATTAAAAATCACAAAAAGTTCAAGAATCACGAAAGTCAAAATTTACTATAATTGGATAAAAGTTTCAAATCTAATTCCTTTGACCTGTGGGCTCTCTTAAAATTTATGTTTTGGAAATCATGCTAAGCATTAGATCATGTTACTTTTATTCATAATTAATTTACTTGGACTCCCTTAAATATAATTAACATAATCCCTTAAGTTAATATTTGTTTTTGTTGCATTAAAATATCTCAATTTGTTGATTTTCTGTAAGCAAGTAAACCCTATTGTCTATGGGAAAGTCTATAGGAAAGTCTATCGGAAAGTCTATATCGGAAAGTCTATCGGAATTTGGCGAAATATTAGAGATATCGCCATGTTGGCGTCACTTTTGGAAACTCATTTTGGTCGCCAAATTTGGCAATATATCGCCAAGTTGGCGTCAAACTTGGCGTTATTTGGCGACAAAACTGGATCCCCCCCTACGGTAACACCCTTATATGTATGGTGATGCATAACATGCTGTTCAATAATCGCATAAAAAATTCGCTAAAAATTCCGAAATCGCTGCACAAATTCCGAATAAACTTTTATGAAAAGAGAACAAAATTTACTATATTGGGTTAAAAGAAAGAAACCGCATTCTTTTTCCTAATGTGGAAAAATCGAATTAATATAATCCCTTAAGTTAATATTAGTTTTTGGTCCCGGGTTCGATTCCTGGCTCTGGCGTCACTTTTGGTGACTCAATTTGGTCGCCAAATTTGGCGATACACCGCTAAGTTGGCGACACACTTGGCGGCATTTAGCGACACAGCTGTGTCCCTGTACAGTAACCTCCATATAGGTATGGAAATGCATTAAATGCTGTTCAATAATTGCATAAAAAATTCGCTAAAAATTCAAAAATCACTGCAGGAATTCCGAATAAACTTTTTTGAAAAGGGAACGAAATTTACTATATAGGGTTAATAGAAAGAAACCATATTCTTCTCACTTATATGGAAAAAATCGCCTCGAAACTTTAAAAAGTGTTAAAAATCGCATAAAAAATTAAATAAAAAAAATCTAATGAAAAAATCGAAAATCGGGCTTCGAGGTGCAAAACTTCATATATAGGCGTACCTTTTCCCCAAATTTTGTAGCTCTACGTGCAGCGGTCTTTTCAGAGCACCGTCGACACACTCACTGACTCACTCACTCACACACAAACTTCTTTCTTTATTATTATAGAAGATAGGGAACACATCTATTTCTTCAATTTTGATTTTTAGAATACATTTTGCAGGATTGTTTTTTTTTTTCTCTTTCCTTAAATAAAATTTAAAATTATTTTAATTTAATTATTTATTGAATTATTTACCTATTTCTGTCGCTGAATAGATCAAATTAGTATTATGTTTCCCGTGCTTTATTTTAAACATTTATTGGTGAATTTAATATATCAAAATAATTTATAAATAGTAATAAAAATTTACAGAGAGTTGAATTTCCTAAAATTGGAAAGTTCATATGTTCAAGTAAAGTAAATTATAATTTATCGGATTACAATCAATTGCAATTTGTATCAAGTTCTACACATTAAACCGTACCAGAACCTAGCAGGTGATCGAATTTAATCAAAAGTAAAATAATGCTAAGATATTATATATATATATATACAACAGAACTATAAAAAGTGCACTTAATTCATATAAACATTATATTCTTTTTTTACTTAGACTTTACACACGGTGATTAATTTATTGTTACTTCAAAATAATTTCCATCACTATATTATTTTACACTTCATTCAAGGTTAAACACTATATGGCAAGATAAAATATTAGAATAATTGAGAAAAATTAATAAGAAAATATATTTTTCATTTATTTATTGTTGATACTAAGTATATGAAATTAAATGTGTTAAAATTAAAATTGGAAATTTTAGATAAGATTTTAACATTTACAAAATACACTATATGGCCAAAGGTGACAAGGCATGTTATTTTAGACGTTCTGTTAAATATCTAGAAAAAATACATGAGAAATTATCCGCAAACTTCAGGCATGCAAACGGCATAGTTCACGTCATATATTTTGGCGAAGATTTTTCCCCAAAAACCCCATACGAGACCGTCAACAAATGAAAGAAAAACGAACATCTTTTGAATAACACTGTAAAAACTAATGTCGCAAAAGGATTGAAACTTTAGCACATAGATAGGATGCGTCATGTAATAAACTATGCTCATTTTTATAAGGATATCGGGTGTGCTCGTGGAGAGAGTAAGGATTTTATAAAAACAATCCTGAATTTCATCAAGTGTTTTGCATATAAATTGCAGAGTTCTTAATATAAAAGAATGTTCTTTATAGGAACTATGACAAACGATAATAAACATAATACCCTGTAATCAGAATTAAAAAACTAATAAATATTGGATGTAAAAAGAGCAGGTTAACTAAATAATGTTTCACTGTGCATGCGCGAATGCAATCAAAATATAATGTGCATAAAGGAAAAGCTAAATAAATAGAGCAACATGCATAAAAGTCTAAAAAATATAGATAGAGAATTGTGAAAGTGATCGACAATAAAATAAGCTAGAAATTCATTGTTCCCTAAACGAAGCAAAAATATGAGGGGCTGTACCCAAGTATAGAAGTATATAGCGGGCACTTAGTATTATTTTACTTTTGATGTACGTACCACGCACATATATCCGCACTTTATTAAGGAAATCTGAAGTTAATAACTTCTTGATACCAATGAACTTCATTTACGTTCAAGTTTAGACGATTTTAAATATATTGAATCATTAACTTTTTATATTTACTATATAACTGTTAAGTACAATGCCTATTTTTGAGTAAAGAAAAATACATTTTAAATTTATCATATTAAACAACACAAACAATTCTTTAAAATATCTAATTTAAATAATTAGTTATTTTATCTGTCCTTTAATTTAATACGACGAAATAAAGTTTTAACTTACAGATGAATCCAGTATTTTATTTATTTATTTAAAATTGAAAAATAAAATAAACACAATGAAAAAACTTTATATTTTTTTATGTTTACGCTTTTTATTTCAATCATATTCCAAACTAATTCAAAAACTTATAAATTGTTGTACGACAAAAAAAATAAATAAATAAAAAATAAATAAATAAATAAAAAAAATACAGTACCGACTTTTTTTGTTTAATTTTAAAGTACCTCTTTTATTTCACGGAATATATATTTAAAAAAAAAAAAATGTTAAATATTAAATATTCTTGGCATTCTTGATTTTAGCGCAAATGTAGAAAGTGTTAGAGGTACGAAAAACTTAACAAAATGTGGTACATATTCCATTCATTACATCGGCATCTGTAAAATTATGTGTCTTTGCATATATTAAATTATTCTGTGTAAATGAACTTATTGGAATCAGTTTGAAAGAATTTTATTTTTCAGAATAATGACTTTTAATTATAGTAATGAAAGCAAATGCCACCAACAAGAAATAAAGTTGTGATAGTCAGCGACGAGAGAAACACAATTTGAATATCACATTTCATTATGCTTTACACTTAATTGGTCACGTATTTAAACCCCATTATAAAACCAACATTCCGCCACAAATGCAGTTTATATCTTTGTTATTCCTTAGACATATCAAGAATATTAAAAAAAATCTCATGTATCAATATCAAATTCTACAAATTACGTAATATTTGCTTTCGGAAATAGTATTTCAAATATTATGATTTCGTTTATTCAATACTTATATTTAAAAAGCATCAAAACACACTTTTTTCTATTTTGCATTTTTTTAACATTCAAAGAGAAAAAAAAAAAATTAGTCTTCTGTAATGATGTACGAGGGTCACGCAGAAATTTTTGTGATACTGCTAAATGGTACAAGTTACAATTGCCAACTCCTAGGAGAGTTCGAAGTTAATTCTATCCGAGATCAATATACTTTTTCAGGCAAATTTACCAATGACTAAATACCTCAAGACATCCATTTCTTGCAATAGATGAAAAATATTCTTTTATAACCTTATCAATCTCATTTTCTGATTGAAAACGATCCCGCACAATTTTTTTAGATTAAAAAAATTCCAAAATTCACACATAGCACGATTAGGAGAATAGGGTGGATGTTCTATCAATGTGGTGACTTTTTTATGACGAAATTTGATTGTAACCCTTGCTGAAAGAGATGGTGCATTGGCATGGTGAAGCATGAGTCCCCTAACATTCACCCCATGAAGAATTTCTGGAAGACATTTAGAGTGGTGTACCAGTTAGCTGTAACGGTCTTCTGTCCCTCTAGTTTAATGGCTTTGAATAGACCTATACTTATGGAGAACACGGCATGCATAACATTTTTCTAATGTGCGTTGTCTTTTCATCATTGTTCGCTTGGGATCATCTTCAAAGACACATCCTTTAATTCCTTGACATTTTGGAAAATCAGAAAAAGGTAGACAATTTCGGCCTCTTCTGAATTCTGTAAACCATCTGAACACAGTGGCATGAATATGATAATTGTAGACGTTGAAGGAATTCTTCTTGATTTAGCCACACTTCAAAATCATAGAAAATCATAGCTCCATAATGCTCTCAAATCAACTGCATTTTTCCTTTATTCGAAATTTATTCTACAATAGCAAAAATGCAATTATTGCCACAAATTATCATCTGCGTGTTTAACACTTTTCAAGTTTACTTATCCGACCTATATATATATATATATATGTAGAAGTTATTGTTTGTAAAATGTTAATATATAGATAATTTAAATAAGTAGACGTTTGAATCACAATACGTACACTTTAATACAATTCAATAAGGGTAACTTTACATCACTTCGTTGATACTTTTCAAAATACAGCACCTTTCTTACTTAAAACTTACAACATATTTCTTACGAATAATTTGATTAGGCTTAACAATACCTTCCTTGGAATCAAATGAGCCGCTGCTTCATGCACAACATTATTTTTTAGACTGACTCTTTTCTAATTTTTGAATATATCCAAACCTTGATCTCGTGATTGTGAATTTTCATTACTCGTGCTTTCAAATTATGGATAATAAAAATACCAGAGCATCAGTTAATTTGTTTACCATGTACGTCATAAAGAAAATAAAGTATGTTTAAATTTAAACCCTACAAATCGGCCATCCTGACATGATGGCGTCCCGACATCATCATCTTGGCTTATTATTTCTTTTTTATGTTTAAACAGCTACACTCTTGAGACTTTTATACATTTTTCTTTCACATAAAATTTTGATTATAGGTTCAATACACATTCACGTATATTTAATCTATCCGACTCGTCCAGGAGTTTAACCCATAGACCACGGCTTCAAGTATTCGGCCCCGGTTGACGTCTTCCCTGGACCTTCATGATCTCCTACTTTCTTTACTTCATACCGATCATGATTCTTGGCTGCAGTTATCTCATATGGCCCCAAATATTTTTCTTTAAGTTTGATAGTATTGCCAAATTGCGTCCTCTTTATGGCGACGATATCTCCTATTTTGTATTTTCGTGGCTGTTTTCTTTTCTTATCAAACTGCACCTTGTTTTCTTCTTGTATTTTGAGTATATTTTTCTTTGCTTCTTCTCTCATGTCTTCGCGTTCTTCCATCATACATTCGGTAAATTCTTCTTCCAAAATTTTCTTGATGTTCTGCATGTTACTGTCTTTCATTTTAACTTCTGTCATTAATTCAAAAGGACTATACTTGGTGCTTCGTGTTACTGTGCTATTGATAATTCTTTGTAATTTTGGTACATACTTATACCACTTGGATTCATCATCACTAGATAATTTTGACAAAACGGATATCATCACTCTGTGTATTCTTTCCACCTGTCCATTTCCTCTTGGCATCCCAGTTGTTATCTCTAGAGGTTCAATTCTTTCCTTTGTACAATATTCCTTGAACTCGCTTTCAGTAAAAGCTTTTCCTTTATCGGTTATAATTCTAGCTGGGTTCCCGAAAGTTGTTTGTTGTAGTTCCAATTTCTCTATTACTTCCTTGGCCGACTTTGATTTCACTGGGTAAAACCATGCGAACTTCGTAAATGCATCTACTACGGGGAAAATATATTGATATTTTTTATTTGTGAGAGGTAATGGACCTATGTGATCGATGTGATAGGTTTCCAATGGTTTGTCTCCTTTTGGTATAGGGTTTAGAAAACCTTCAGCTTTTCCCTGCTTTCTATTATATAGGATACAATCAACACAGTTCGCGATTATTGTCTCTACTTTTTTCCTTAATCCAGCTATGTAAAATTCTTGCTTCACTAGATCTTCCGTTTTTGATATAGCAAAATGTCCTCTTTCATGAATTTTTCGTATAATTTCTCGTTGCATCTCTTCCGGCACCACAAATATTTCTTTTCCATTCTCGAATCTGTATAATACATCATCTTTTACTAAGTAATTATCGGACGGTCCATTTTTAATAAGCGACTTGATGCATTGTATAGATTCATCTAGCCTTTGCGCTATTGCGATTCTTTTCGTTATTTCTCCTTGCGATCTTGTTATCACTAATACTGATTGTGTTGTCGGGACGTTTCGGCTTAATGCATCTACATGTTTCATTCTTGTTGCTGCTCTATGTTCTATCTCGTAGTTGTATTCCTCGATGAGCAATGCCCATCTTGCTACCTTAGGTGTTAAATCTCTTTTGTTTAATGTTTTCTGGAACGCAGCGCAGTCCGTTACTATCTTGAATTTATTTCCCATTAGGTAATTTCTGAATTTCTTAAGAGCTTCTATTATGGCTAATACTTCAAGTTCATAACTTGAATATTTCTCCTGTTGTGGTGAAGTTTTCTTGCTCATGTATTGTAATGGATGAAATTTTCCATCATCTCCTTTCTGTAATAAAACTGCGCCAAATCCTTGGCTGCTTGCGTCAGTATGGAGTTCTAGTGTGGATCCTTGTTTATATAATTGAAGAACTGGTTTTGTTGATAGTATTCTCTTTAACTCATTAAAAGCTCCAAGCTGCTCTCTTTCAAATTTGAAACAATTTGTTTTCCTTAATAAATCACTCAGAGGCTTGGCGATTTTGGCGTAATTCGGGATAAACTTTCTGAAGTATCCTGTTAAACCTAAAAAGGATTGTAATTGTTTTGTTGTAGTTGGTTTAGGGAAATTTTGCACAGCTTTTGTTTTCGCTTCGGACGGTTTTAAGGTCCCATTTTCAATTATATAACCCAAGAACTCTATTTTCTTTTTAAGGAATTGGCACTTTTTGAAGTTAATTTCTAAACCATACGCTGATGCTACTTCTAATACTCGTTTCAGCTTCTTTATCCCATCTTCTTCATCATCTGAGGGAATGACTAAGTCATCCATATATACAATGATAGTGCCTTCTCGTAGTAAATCTTGGAATACTGTGTTTACATATCTTTGAAATTGATTACCTGATATGCACAATCCGAATGGGCAACGTAAAAATTCGTATTCTCCTTCATGTGTTACAAAGGTATTACAATATTTACGATAATTATAATGTGTTACAATATTTACGACTGTTTTCATCAATTTCGACGTGGAAAAAGCCGTTTTTGAGATCTAATGTCGTAAATACTTTTGCCTTCTGCAATTTGTCGATCGCATTCTCAATTAACGGTAGTAGATAGCGATCTTTTAATATTTTCCGATTTATTTTCCGATAATCAATACATAACCGGTGTGATCCATCTTTTTTCTTACTCAGGACTACTGGGACAGCAAAATCTGAATAACTTCGTCTAATGATCCCATCTTCCAACCACTGTTGTATTTGCTTACTGATTATTTCCTCTTCCACTAGAGGTAACCTTCTTGGTCGTTCACAGATAGGTTTTTCATCCGCTAATAGTATTTTCATTTTTAACCCAGTATCCTTTGTTATATTTGGTTTGTATGATTCTATAAATTCTCGTATTTTTTCTCTGTTAGTTAAATTTGTAATATGAGTCAAATCCACCTCGGCATTTACGTAGTTGATATTAACCATATCTTCCCAAGCTCGATTATGGTTATCTATACTTGATGTGGCTACTTCATCTGTTTTGGAAAGGACATCATTAATTTTAATGTATCCTACTCGAACTGAATTGTCGTTTACTATTTTAACAACATCTTCTATTACTTTTAACGTCAAGCCTTCGACTGCTTTTCTACCTATTATTAAATCATAGTCAGTTTCTTGTACTACGTAAAATTTATCTTGTATTTCTATACCATCTACATAAACTTTATTCAAGAAATAACCCGTTGGTATAATCTCTTCTCCACCTAAGCCCGATATAGATATACTGTCGCTGGTTAACTTTGGCGCGTTTATTGCCGTATGATATCTTGAATTGGCGATTGAAATATCACTCTCTGTATCGATTATTATGTTTGTTTTTATTCCTTGAATATTCAGGATTCTTCCTTTCTTTCCATTTAACGTGCCCGTATTAACTACTTTTCTTTGCGTGTTTTGGCTCCAATCTTGGTATTTCGTTTCTCGCCAATTTTGATTACGTTGCGGGTTATAATTTGAATAATTTTGTTGTGTTTTACTTCCCATGGTACAATTCTTACTCACGTGATCAGGTCTGCCAAAATTATAACATATTATATGTGCCTCGTTTCTTCCATGGTTCACATTGTGCCTATTGTCAACTTGGCGCCTTTTCGAATTGGCGTAATCAGCCACTCTCGATCGTTTATCCTCAAAACTCCCACTTGTATTCATTATAGCTTGTTTATTGCAAACCCTTCGTGCCGTTTCGTAAATATCTAATTTGTTTACTAATTCGTCTATCTTTTTTATTATTAACAATTCCTCTGCAAAATGTGTCTTTGTTTCCGCAGGTAAATTATGCCTAATTTGATTAACTACAATTAATTCCGATAATTCCTCAAAGCTATCTATTTCAAGGCCGTCGATCCATTGTTTAAAATATAACTTGATCTCATAAGCGAAATCGCGCCAATTAGCCGATGGCTCTTTTTTGAGTGAGAAAAATTTCAGCCTAAACTCTTCTGGCGATAGTTTGTACCGTTTTAAAAGAATACTTTTTATATAGTCATAATCTTGCATTTCGGGTTCACTCTCCCTGGTTATCATATTAATCACATCTAATGGCATTAGGTTAATTAAATAGTTGACCCATTCTTTTTTATCAATGCCCGTTTGCGCCATTTGCCTTTCATACATAGCCAAGTATAAACTAATATCATTTGTACTATCGTATTTTGTTAATAATCTAAGCAATTCATATTGCTTACCTGAATTTGTCCTTGTGTCCACATCGATGTGCTGTCTTGAATTTTCTTGTAGTTGTATTTTCTTAATCTCAAATTCTCTTTCGCGATCTTTTTCTTCCAATTCTATTTCCATTTTCTCTCTTCCATTTCCATTTTCAGTTCCTTTTCTTCAAGTTCCGATTGCGCTTTTAGTTTCTTTTCTTCAGTCTCTGCTCTTAATTCCTTTTCTTCAAGTTCTGATTCCGCTTTTCTAGCTGCCACAATTACTTCTAGGCGGTCCTTTATAAAATCTTCATCGTAATCTTCCCAGTTTTTAATTAGCTTTATTAGGACATGGATTGTCGGTTTTTCTGGTGGTTGAATTCCGCATTCCTCACAGAGATCTATTAGATCAATTCTTTTAGCTTTATTTAAGGATACCATGTTTTTCAAAGTTGTACTTGGATAAATATGACTACGGTTTTTACACACTTGCCTTGTTCATTCACAATCCATTTTTTGACACTGGCGATTGACAACAATTTCTCTTCGATTAATATTTTACTATTTATTCCACTTTTAGTCGCTTAAAATCCCGGCATCGAGCCCCCAATTTTGTAGAAGTTATTGTTTGTAAAATGTTAATATATAGATAATTTAAATAAGTAGACGTTTGAATCACAATACGTACACTTTAATACAATTCAATAAGGGTAACTTTACATCACTTCGTTGATACTTTTCTAAATACAGCACCTTTCTTACTTAAAACTTACAACATATTTCTTACGAATAATTTGATTAGGCTTAACAATACCTTCCTTGGCATCAAATGAGCCGCTGCTTCATGCACAACATTATTTTTTAGACTGACTCTTTTCTAATTTTTGAATATATCCAAACCTTGATCTCGTGATTGTGAATTTTCATTACTCGTGCTTTCAAATTATGGATAATAAAAATACCAGAGCATCAGTTAATTTGTTTATCATGTACGTCATAAAGAAAATAAAGTATGTTTAAATTTAAATCCTACATATATATATATTGGCACTTGTCGTCTGCCCTTGTCTTAAAAATTTCAGTGTTACCATCGTATTAATGTACACGCTTTGTAAGATTCAATCCTACCATTCTGTATTTCACACTAGCACATTAAATTATGTCCCCTAGTATGCATTTTTCAATATCTGTAAAACCTCTGATATATAAGATAGCTGGACTTCATGCATCATTGGAAAGATTTTTCTTTCTGAGATTCATACAAGTTACATAATGATTTTAAATCTAACCAGCATGGTATCGGGAAAATATCTGACTGTTCATCATCTATAATCTCTGATCTTGAAGAGGATATTTTAGATCAATCTCTTCTTTATTATATTTGCTATTTTGTATGTACATTAATATATATATATATATTGAAAAATCCAAATTCATATAATTTAGTACACGAAAAAAATCTAACAAACTGTAACTAAAACAATAATTAACAAAACCAAGAGTGACTAACAAGGAGAGGGCCAACCTTGTTAATCACAGATTTTGATTATTTTAATATATGTTGTAGGGTAGAGACCCCTTAGTGTCGGGTTCAACGGATTTTATCCAACGCTCCTTAGTTCTTGAGAAACCGGGGGGGGGTCTAATAATAGTACACAACTTAAATACTTACAATGCAACCGCAATGACAGGTTGGTCGTAGCTCAGTTGGTACGGCGTTCGCTGGCTGATGGGCGGGAACGGGTTCGGTACCCGAACGCGCTACATTTGTTTTTCTCATTTTTTGTTTTATAAATATACTTTAATTATAATTTAATAATTTAAATTACAAATTTTAATATCATACATTAATTATAATGTTAACAAACTTAAATTTTTCATTTTTTATTTTTAAACTATTATTTCTCATCCTTTAAAGAGGTATAAAAAGAAATTGGATCTATTATTGAATGATAAATATTCCAAAAGCGTGACAAAATCTGTTGTGTTGCCATCTAGTTATGATAAAATAAAAATAAAAAATATTCAAATAAAATAAAAATAAAAGCAGAAAGAAGAAAAAGGTGAAAGCAAAATAATTGAAAGCGCAAGCATACGTATTAGAAATTTTAAAATATTTAATATGAAAAAAATCGGTTGTAATTTAATTCTGATGCTAATTTTTAATATAATTATGCTTGTTATTTTAAAAATAGAATAATATTATTATCACATTGACTTCCTTTGTTAAAGCAATGCGTAAATGATGTTTCTTTAAAATCACGAATTGACACAATTGCTCAATATCATTGCATCGATAAAGAATATATGAAATACATTTTAAAAGTGATTTTTAAAAAATTAAATTTTATGATGTTTTATGCAACTATTTAGTTAAAAGTAAAAAATTAAATAGGTTAAAATTATATTTGATATACAATATTATAAATTTTAATTGACAATGAGATTATTAATTATACTTACAAGTATATTTATAAAACAAAAAATGAGAAAAACAAATGCAGCGCATTCAGGTTTCGAACCCGGGCCCGCGGATCAGCCGGCAAACGCCATACCAAATGAGTTACGACCAACCTGTCATCGCGGTTGCAAAGTAAGTATTTAAGTTGTGTACTATTATTAGACCCCCCCCCCGGTTTCTCAAGAACTAAAAAGCGTTTGATAAAATCCGTTGAATCTAACATTAAGGGGTCTCTACCCTACAACACATATTAAAATAATCAAAATCTGTGATTAACAAGGTTGGCCCTCTCCTTGTAAGAAAAAACTAAATATCAAGACAAGTGGCCAAGGCTTATGACTTGTGCTGCGGGGTTAAACATGTTTTACGTGCACAACATTCCCCCTCACTTGCCAAGACCAAACAAATAGAAATTGATAAACTGAAAACCACAAACTAACCCAAAAGCCGTCAAATGAAGTCCGTGAATATCCTCACCGCTAAGCTATTTTCGATAGGAATCACGTATCGATAAATCACCATCATCGAACAATTCCAATGATTTATTTCGATAGCTTTTTTTCTTGATAAAATTGAGAGCTAAATCATTCAGAAAATGTATTGGGTAATTTTGTTTACTGTCGTTTATGTAAAGGTTAATAATTTCACCAACCAATTTATCAACGTTTGAACACAAATTTGCAATACGATTTAAACCATTTAAATATATATTTCTAAAAATTGAAATATGCACGTTACTATTAAAGTTTAATATTTTTATTGTATCAAAATCAAAATAATTTCTTTTATCATAAATACTATATGCTAAAATTCCGTATATAATCTCCAACTTAACATCCAAGTAGTTGACATTGCCTTGATTATCCGAAGCGCTCTTTAAATTCAAAGTGTCTGGATAACATTTAAATTGATAAATTTCTTTATTGTTATTAAGCTCAACCACCAAAATATCATCTATATATCTGTATATCTTTAAGTCTTTTTCCATCAATAAACCGGCTTCATATGTAAACAGATAAATATCTGCAAGGATGGAGCTACAACTGCCCCCCCATTGGAATACCTCTCACTTGTTTATATATTTGTTTCCCTTCAAACAGATAATTATCGTAAACAACAAATTGAAATAAATCGGTGAATATTTCAATACTGATATCCTTCTCTTTAGATTTCTTGAAAAAATCTATAACTGTGTACTTCAAATCATCTAAATTTATGCTGTTATACAAATCCTCGAAATCATATGTATACAATCCTGCAATGTTTTTCAGCTTTTTTAAATTTTTTATAAGTTCATAGCTATTTTTTATTACTATGGAAGAATATTCATTTATAACCTGATCGAAAATCTTTTGTAATATATTCAACAATTTTTTATTTACACATTCCAGGTGAGAACCAAACCCACAAGTTGCGGTTCTAAAAGTAATTGGGTTTTTGTGGAATTTTGGAATCATTACAAGATAAGGAAATTGCACACTATTTTGCTTTGATTTTATTTTTTTATAAAACGCCTTCACTCTGTTTACAACAACTTGTTTAGTAGTTTTTAGTAGTTGATAATTTCCCTCATTATTGTAGGTTTCCCTTAGAATATCTCCGTATAATTTTTTACATATTATAGCATAGTTGGTGTTAGCTTTATCCACATACGTAATGATAAAATCATCCTGTAGATTTTTTACTGATTTAATCAAATCTTTGTAAGATTCTTCCGAGACTCAAAATCTTTATGGTAAAAGTCTTGAAATTCTTTTAAAATATAGTGCCTCCATTCCTCAAAAACACTTTTTGGTAAACCATATTTATATATTTATTTTTGAATGAAGATATCTATATTATTTGACAAACGTTTTTTAGCTAAACCTCTACTTACCACTCTCTTCAATCTGTATTTTGTACCATACCTCATATAATTTCTGAGATTTGTGTCTGCCACTATAGTATGATCCCCGGTAAGAATATGTCCGTAATTTGAATTAACATATTTATTATATTCAATTTTATTACAATGACAAATACTGTTCTCAATACAGCTCTGCAAATTCTTAGAGTGACTGTTGTAGTTAAATATAACTCTGCCTAATGGTTTATCGTATTTGTAAGCTTTAATAATATGTATGTTTTTATCCGGCAGTTATTCATTATACTTATTTAAAATTCACTTAAAATTAGCACCCCTAAAATGGTGCCCCATGTAATCCAATACACAATAAATCTTATGCTATATATTAACATTGTTGTTTTTCAATTCGATGTAGCCATTAAGTTTCTGCTTACCTATTCTGAATCTCAACAAATCAAACCCTATATCTATATTTCCGTTACCTGTATGTTCATATAATTCTCTCAATAAATCGGGTATTAACTTCTTTTTCACATTGAAAATTATGTATCTTATTGTTTTAACAATATTGCCGGAATTAATATTGACAATAGCACTTTTAATATCCTTACTACAATTTAGATCATTAACTTTGACATTTTGTTTATTATGTACCTCATACTCACAACTCAAATCGTGATTAATTTTTCCATAGTCTGACTCTTCCAATATTGTATTTCTAAAATTCTTCAAAACATTAATTTGATCAAACATAACATTTAAACCATAAGGGTACACTGGTCCGTATTTAACCATCATATTCCTTTCACATTATTAATATTTCAGCCTTGTTTGCAACTGTATGTAAAATCGATATTTCAATATTTTCAATTCCATGTTTTGCGAAATGTACTATTTCAATCTCCTGTTCTTCCCTCATGCTCGTTATCTTTCTTATATCTTTTTTGTGGTTGTTAAATCTCTTATTAAAAGGACCAGACGTTTGTCCTATGTAAGGCATGTTACAAATTTTGCATTTTAATCTATACACACAGTTAAGTACCTTACAAAAATTTACACAATTTTCATCCACGGCATTACAGTTATCCTTTTCAGCATGGATGCAGACTTTACATCTTTTATCCTTGCATTTCTTAAATTTGAAATAATTGCCCCCCCCCCTCCCATTTCTCATACTTTTATTGTAAAAATATCTAGTTTTATACTTCTTCTCTACCATTCTAGTCTTCTCTACCTTCTCCTTTATATCTGAAATTTTGCTGTTGTAAACATACACTAGTTTTATATCTAGTACTACAACTCACTGTTGAATCCATAACATTTTTATAACAATTAAAATTACTATTTTTACTGTAGTTTCCATACATTTTATAATTTTTATTCAACTTTTTGCTTTTTTCATAAATTACATGATCCCGGCTCTCCTCCTCATACTCGAAAGTATCTCTACTCTCACCAGTCTATTCATCCACTTTATTATCCGAACCATGGTAACTTTTTGTCGATCAACTTCCTACCATGTAATCAGAAGCCGACCGGGCACTATGGTCATTTTTCAATTCCCATATCTTGCCGGTATCGTAATCAAAACTAGTTTTACAATTCATGACTCAGAAATTTTATGTGTAGACAAACGGTGCACAAAGTTATCAACTTCAATATATTAAGAAATCAAAACTAATACGCCAACTACTACTCCAAGTTCATTAACCACATAATTTCCAACAATATCCAGCACTGATCCCACATATAAAAGCCATTAATCACTGAAGGTTAGGGAGAACCAGAATGATGCAAACATTAAATAATTAACACAATAAATCAATTAATTATCAAACATTAAATCCATAAGAACCAAAAAACCACTCACCACTCTAACTAGTAACAACATAAACTAACGAACCACATTTCAGTCTATATTCAGTACATAGTGTAATATCTGACTCGACTTCCGCCCTTCAGTGCACTATTACACAAATCCATGCAACTCATAACACTCCATATACACTTAGTGCAAACGTAGCTTCGCCATCAATTTCCACAGGTTATTATATTGAAAAAAAAACTCATATATATATATATATATACATATATATGTTGATATATATATATATATATATATATATGATGAAAATCCTGACGGCGTATGTGTTATATAATAAATCCAGTCGGCTTATGTGTTACGGTATCCGTTCACTGGAAAACAAAGTCGTCGATTTCATAGCGATGTAGATGAAGATCAACGAAACATGTAGGAAAGGAAACTAGAACAACAGCTTCGCCTATTTAATTGAACAGCTAAATCTTTGTATACGGTGATCATTTCTCATAAAATATGATTGGCAGTCAAGTGGCTTCTGATAAAAGACAATGGGAATGAAAATTGGGATTTCTCCAGGTGACAAGTAACGAAAGCAATACAATTCACAGGATTTTATTGAATGTGATCGGGCAGCAGTTCTCACAACTCACAATGCAGTGCCATCAATGACTTCAATGTAGAAACATATATCGACAATAGCAATCATTTGATTACATCAATCAGGTAACGTCTTTAGAACAAACGTCATTTTGTCAGACACACAGCGAAGGGGCAGTTTACAATTAATTATATTTAAGAGAATCCAGGTAAATTAAAGCTATAATAATAAGGAAAGAAGTTTGTGCGTGAGCGTGTCGACGATGTTCTGAAGAGACAGCTGCACATAGAGCTACAAAATTTGGGGAAAAGGTCCGTCTATATATGCAGTTTTGCAACTCGAAGCCCGATATTCGATTTTTTGATTAAATGTTTTTTAATTTAATTTTTTTATGCAATTTTTAGCGCTTTTTTAAGTTTTGAGGCGATTTTTCCACATTAGTGAAAAGAATACGGTTTCTTTCTCTTAACCCAATGTAGTAAATTTTGTTCTCTTTTCAAAATAGTTTATTCGGAATTCCTACAACGATTTATGAAATTTTAGTGAATTTTTTATGCGATTATTGAAGATTATTTGAAACTTAAATTTTAAGAGAGCCGGCAGGTCAAAGGAATTAGATTTGAAACTTTTATCCAATTATAGTAAATTTTGACTTTCGCGATTTTTGAACTTTTTGTGATTTTTAATTCGATTTCTATGTTTCCTCGCGATCTGCTGCAATTTTTTAACATTCCATTTTTGGCTTATAATACTAAAGTAATTTCTTCCCTCATTTCAATAAAGTTTATTCGAATTTCGTATAGCAATTTTCGATTTTTTCGGGAATTTTGTATGTGATTTTTAGTGTATTTTAGCGATTTTCTACCATTTTTCCACATTAGTAAAAGGAATCAACTTTCAATCTTTGAACCCAATATACAGTCGTGGCCATAAGTTTAGGACCAGCACTGAAAATTATGATCCAGACAATAAATTGAATACTCACTCGTTAGTAAAATTATTACTCCGCTTATTACATGAATATTACATTTCTACGCATATAAATTAGATTCATTAAACACACATTTTACAGAAAAATCAATATTTTGTTGGTCTGCCGTTAGCTTTTATTACATCCTGCAAACGTTTTGGCATGCTCTCTAACAGACTTCGGCAGTATGCAGTTGGTAATTCTTTCACCCAAACTTCCTTAATTGCTTTTTCCAGTTCCTTAACACTTGTTGGCAGTTTCTGAGAGATCTTGTGCTTTAATAGAGTCTATAAGTTTTCAATTGGATTCAAATCGGGACTGTTTCCAGGTCAGTCAAGGATTTGAATTTTCTTTGTCTTCAAGAACTGAGTAACAATTTTAGAGCGATGAAATGTGCACCATCATGCATAAAAATTGTGCATTTATGAACGGTCGTGTGTAATTCTAACTTTTCCTTCAACAAATCCACGTATTTTTTTTCCATTCATAGTGATTCCTTGTGGTAGGAAGAACAATGCAGCCGTTCCGTTCACTCACATTCCAACCCAAATCATGACACTTGGGGAGTGTTTAACAGTCTGTAAAGTGTAAGGTTCCTCGAATTTCTTTCCAGGAGGTCTACGGACATAGTGCTTGCGTGTAGAGAACTGCTGTATGGTAGATTTGTCCGAAAAAATACCAGGTGACACAGACGAATTGTCAATTTGGCATGTTTCTTGGCAAAGTCCAAGCGCTTAGCTCTCATGGCCGCTGTTAACCTAGTTTTTTCGCAGGTTTATGGGATTTTAAATGAAAGTCGTCGAACAAACGTCGACTTATAGTTCTACGATTGACATCCGCACCTTTTGCAAGCAGTACTGATCGTATCGTGCTTGCGGAACTCATTGGAGGACGAACTGCTATTCTCCTAATGACATGGTCATCCCTAGGTGTGGTTTTACGAGATCGATCACACCTTTTGGCCTCAACGTAAGTCCCTGTTTCTTTAATTTTCTTGATCGCATTGTGAACTGCATTCTTACTACGTCTTACTAGTTGACTAATTAGTTGTTCAGAATATCCTTCATTATGAAGAATAACAATTTGTGCAAGCTGAGCTTCAGAAACTGATGATTTTCGACCCATTTTCATAGGTTTTAAAAACTTGTAAAACAAGCAACAATTCCGTCTGCGACGGTTATTACTCAAAGGTCAAACAAAAAGAGAATACACTACTCCACTGCCAGACGGAGTGACGTCATCTGACGCAATCGATTTGATTTATGGCGTTAGCAGTGGTTTCAATTGCCAAAACACTAGTTTCTGAACGGTGGTCCTAAACTTTTGGCCACGACTGTATAATTTTTTTTTCTCTTTTCGAAATTTGTGCAGCAATTTAAAATTTTTTCGCGATATCTTACTGTGAATTTCAGAATGTTTCCGCAATTCGAGCTGTTTTTTGACGTACCCGGGCAACGCCGGGAAAGTTAGCTAGTATACAAAGAAAACGTCGAAATAAAAATAACTTGATGGCGTAAACGCGTGCAACTTGCTTAAAGTCAAGTGAATATGACATTTACGATCAACCATTATTGGCATTTAATCTTATAGTTTGGCGATAGATTTGGATTTCATTGGAAATTGCTGTTAAATTTCTGATTTTTTTTTTTATTAATTTAAATTAATTACAAGCTATTCCGATTCCGGATTAATTTAGTTGCCTCGGCAGTGTTTAAATACACATTTACGTAACATTTCACAACTCTGGCTTCCAATCTGTGGATTTGTATAGCATTACAGACAGACAGACAGACAAATTTTCATTTTTATATATTAAATTGTTTATTAAAAAAAAAAAAATCAACAAGTAGTTTTTGCAGATAGCATTTGTGTCTTTGTTTATATTAGAACTTTTTTTTTTTTTTTTTTTTTTTTTTTTTTTTTTTTAAGGAAGATAAATACAATTCGTAAAAAATTTAAACCTAAAGAAGCACTACAAAAATAATAAAAAGAATATACTTTTAAAGTTTTTTCAATGTATTACATCTTTTATAAGCATTTTAATACTCCAAAAATGTCGTTCAATCAGCTTTTTGTGAGAATCCGATTGCAAATACATAAAACTGGTGAAACGTTCATAAAATATTACACATCTAGACCTCCAAAACAGAAAAATCCAAAAATGTATAATAAATAAATAAATAAATAAACCTTGCATATACATAATATATAATATTTAATCAATAGGTCACAACTTTAAACTTTATACAGAAGAGCCGATCATAACAAATGCTTTTAAAATAATTTATTAACTTATAATTAAATTCAAAAATATTTAAATGCTGTAATGCTACCAGAAATTCATCTGTGAACTTAATAATTATTATTATAGGATATGAGTGAAAAATCGGTACATAAATTCAATCTTTACATACAAAAACATACTTCAATTAAATAAAATAATGTTTCAATAGAGTTAAAAAGGCATTGTTAAACTAAATGTTAAAAATATTGAAGCGATGTCAGATATTGATTTTTTTTACTTCATTTTTATTAACATTGGAACAGAATGTAGAAAACAGGGGATATGAATATTACAACATTGAAAAGAATATGCAAAAAATAATAATAATCTTTATACGCCATATACAAGCAATAATAAAACTTTTACGTATTGTGACCGTTGTTATTGAAAATAAAATCCACGAAAGAAACATAAAAAAACAAATAAAGTAGTCATTCAATCCAAAAAAATTACATTTTAAATAAATAAACTGATTGTTTCCGCGGAGAGATTCTCGAGATTGCTTTTTTAGGAAGGAAATACATTTCTTTTTCAATCAAGCTGAACCTTTTACAGGTAGAATTTTTTAATGTAACATGCCTATATTTTACTGTTTTTTTTTTTTTTTTTTTTTTTTTTTTTTCTTTGTATTGACATATCAAATTTATTTTTTTGAAAAATGGATCTAAGAAGCAATGTAAAACAACATAAAATTTTCTCTGCACATGTAACGAAAATTCAATGTAACTTTTTTAAAAAGATTTTTCATTATATGGTATTTTAATAAGTATGGTATTTTAATAATTTTGATTACAAAATTTCAGTAAATTAAATTATATGTATTTTTTATTGAACATAAATTACACCACTCAATAAGAATACATATATATACATATATAAAAAAAATTGTGTACCAAAAAAATGAGAAAATTAAAATTATATCACAAAAAAGCTCTCAAAGTCAATAATTATATGCCTTTTATAAAATATCATACTTTTACAAACAGAGAGTGGGTTAAAACAAAATGCCTATTTTGAAGTAGAACTATATATGCCTATGGTAACAAAAAATTACATCTGAAAAGTAAGTAACGTTTATAATTTCAAGAAATTATGAACATCACATTCTCCATGCGAAGCGAGGTATCATTAACGTAGTGCCACACATTGAAATTCGACTTTCCTTCGCCTGTCATCAATGTACATAATGAATTCAAGTCGACTAATTAACTATAACGCTCTAAATCTCATCTTATTGGTTACTAAATAAATAAAAAGTATGAAAATAATGTCATTTTGACTGTATTTATAGTAATTTCTTGAAAAAAGAAATACATTTAAATTTTATCATAACGTCATTTGCATCGGAGAAAACTTTTCATACAACTTTTCGCCTTTTTCATCCATGTATATTTTTAGCCCCCGGTATGCTATCTCTTTCTCCCAGCTTATTTTGTGCCGTCTTCAAAAATAACGTTATGTTGTATAACCAAGCCAAAAAAATTAAACAGCTGTATCATTGTACGATTAAATACTGTTTAGTAATTTTTTTAACTTCTAAGCATCGCACATTTTCAATTTTTATATCGTCGTATTGGAGAAAAAAAACTTTTAAATGCAATTTGTTTAAAAACTGTATCTCCATTTATTTTTGAAATATTATTTTTTTTTCTAGCTTTTTGAACCATTTGCTTAATATTGGCAATGGAAGTACTCCATTTCTGTTGAAAGTGAAAGAAAATAGTTCTAAAATAGTAATTATATATTTTTGTTGCCATTTTCACATAACAACCGAAAGAAAATGTAATTAAAAGGCATGATTAAATGCTTAATTTAAATGAAATTATTTTTTTCACCAAATTATCGACGATAACTCTGAAAATACAATACTAAAATTAAAGGAAATGTATTTTTCAGTTCAGCGTTATGTTAGCTTTCACACGATATACAAAGAAAAGATTTTTTTCAAGTAACTTAATTAGCCCCTCTACATTTTTCTTAAATATATTTGTGAATGTTTAATAATCTCTAAACATATGGGTAACTAGTCTTTATTACTTCTTTCAATTTTAACTGTCCACGTTCAATGGTTTACGAGTAAAATGCCTTTGACAGACAGGCAGACACAGGAGTGATCTTATAATGGTTCCGTTTTTATACTTTAAGTACGGAACCCTAAAAAAAAAACCTAAAAGCAGTTTTCAGTCTAAATAAATATAATGAAGTTCGCATATCGACTAAAGCAAACATCTTTTCGATTTTAAATGTCATTTAATAAAATTTACTGCTAAACTGTTTTCGATTTGACAAAATAAATTACGATAAATGCTCTTTCAACGTTCAAGTTAATATTTTTCCGATGTTTGCTAATATTTTTCAAAGAGAATAAGTCATGTAAAGTTTATGTTTTCTGTAGATAACTGTTTATGTGTTTTGTTTCATTTTTCTCTATTTTGTATAGGTATTTTTCTACCACCCCAGTAAATACATTTTTATTAATTGGTTGATAAAATGTAAGAATTTAAAATGAATTTTTAGAACTGAATATAAAATGCATTTGTTATGTACTCGTGACACATATTAAGAAATATGAAAAATATAAATTAAAATCTTAATTTTATTGATTGTTCAAAATCATGGGATTTTTTAGTTACGACTGTTTAATGACAAAATTAGCAAATTAAAATTATTTAAAACTCCAGTGTTGTTTAACACAAAACGTGCAGGAACTTTGTATTTGACATCACACAATGTGTCAAATATAGCAAAAAATACTGATACACATAAGGTAATCAATAGTTTATGTTTTGTTGAATAACCGAGATTTTCCCTTAACAGTTAAATAGATTAATGTTTAAAAAAATATACATAATTAACAAGAAATTTATATTTATGGCGGTTTGTGTACATAGATTTGCAGACTGAACTCAAATAAGTAATTTTCCAGTTTTTTTTTTAAGTTTAAAATTTTAATTACTAAGTTTATAAGCGCGAAATATTAATGATTAGTTATAATTTCAAAAGGAGGATTTGAGTTATATCTATTTCTCACCCGCAAAAAAAGTGACACATCTCGCAAAAATTCATTTTTCGTTTTATTCTACAAATAGGTCGGTCGTAGGTACGTCTTGGTATACAAAAAAAATTCGTATGTGTAGCTATACGAGAAATCACTTTATTACGTTATTTGTCTATTTGTGACCACAGAAGAGAAGTGGATTGTATAGGGAGGAAAACTTATCCAAATCTCCAAACCTCATCCTACGTCTTCATTCTTAAGGGTTTTATGCTTTTATGCACGTTTTTATTATTGCATGCAGAGCTAAGAGCTGTAATTTCATGTTAGATTAACGTCATGGAAAATTTCCCCCCACCCTTTTGCCTCTCCTGTGAAATTTACTTTTGTCGAGATGTGACACATTTATTGCGGGTGAGCGATATGATGTTCCAAATATTCTTTTTATCTCACTGCTCAGTGTCTCACTGTCTCAGTTTACATTGGTAATGTTATATAATGGCAGCCATGATAAACAGCCCGTTCACTCCTAAATTATTCAATAACAGTTCTTCAAATGGCCTTTTTCTAATCCACCCCTGAATTACAATTACGAATCCCTATGGCGTAGAACATGGTTTGATCGACCGAATGTATTCAGAAACATGCGAATAGAACTAATTTATCATTAAATATATTTTCAGAATAATGTAAGTCATCCACGAAGATCAATTATAAAAATAAATAAATAAAGAAAAATAGACTTTTTTGTAACTGTATAAATACGATTAATAATCTATTCATTGAAGACCTTTTTTATGTCCACCATGTATGAATAATTCAATACAACGCGCAAATAACATACTTAAAAAATGTTTGACATGTTTGTCAACGTTCCAATATCCACCCTGAAAACTTTGGTTAATTTCATCCAGATTAAACAAGTTTCGTACCAGAATCTTCCTTATGAAATTTAAATTAATAAGTTGCATATAAAAACAAAAACATTAAATTAAATAATTGCCGAAACGTCAGTGAAGGCTTACTGTGGAGACACGAACAGTTTTGGTTTCTGTTAGTCTGTCTGTTAGTCTATCTGTCTGTTCCGCGATAACTGCCGCAAAAAGCATCCGATCGGCTTGAAATTCACTGGCCATGTTGATGAGGTACCCGGACTTAGCTGCATAGTTTTTGATTAAATTTGGTTAATTCGTTCGGGAAATATGGAACATTTAATTTTGCTCTATAATGCTTTCCTATGGCAAGTCAGACGATTTTCAGATTTTCATTTGTTGAAAGAAATGGCTCATATGAAAAATGGATTTAAATGGTAAATTTTTGATGCTGAAATTGATAAATAAGATTATTAAATTATTCCAATTAGTTTGAAATTTTGTCAATGTATTTGAGAGATTTTTAAAATTATGTTTATAATGTTGGGGGGAATTTTATGCCTGTTTTCCAATAATATAAAGGATTTTGTTTTATCAATTTGACATAATGCATTTTTCATTTTTTTTTCCTTTTCTTTCATCTGTTGCCTAGCAACGTATTTGGTCCTAATAATATTAGTATAATTGCGTGTATAATGTTTGAGTAAAGCCAACGTCAAAACGGATGATTTAATGCATTTGTATCTTTGCATATAGATGGATTTTAGCCCAGAAATAAAAAATAGGCAATATTTCATTTATTTTATTCAAATATTTTGCTTAAAAATAGAAAAGTTCATTATTTTCATAGAGAATAACGTAACATTTTTCCATAACATTTACCAATATTTCTTTAATTGTTGCCAAGAAAATCAAAACCCGGAATAATATTTTCTTTTCAACATTTTTCATTTCAAATATTTTGTCGTGAAAATGAAAAATAAAATTAAGAATAGAAAAATTAATATGGCGGCATATTGGAAATAAAAAGAAAACTCTCGAGTATTTCTTAATATAACAAGATGAAAAGTTTTGAGTAAGTATGCATAGCAGGTGAATTAGACGTCATTTATCGAAAACAAAGATGCTGGAATAAAAAGATCTTGGGTAAAATAAAATTAACTATTATTCACGGAGGAAAGAGATAGAGGGAGATGCAGTATGCCGTAAAAACAGTTTGCAATACGATGTGCGTTATCGCTCAGATTTAAATGCCCTCATTCGGCCCAAACAAAACAAGCACGTGGAACAGGGACCGAATTCTTTGAATTCATCCGTGCATTTTTTTCTGTAAAATGAAAATGATCTGCTTATATTTAAGCAATAAGCATTCTAAGGTAGCATTTCATTGTATTATGAATTAAAATCTGTATTACTAAAAATATTATTCTGTTTTTTTTTTTTTGTTGTTTTTTTTTTTTTTTTTTTTTTTTTTTTTTTTTTTTTTAAGCACGTCGTTGTGTTGTGCCGAATGTAGAGGATTTTAGGGTTACATTTTTGGCGTCACTTTAAGATTTATTGTCTGTGTACGGTTAACATGAATATTTTATTTTAAATTTAAATTTTATTAATTTATAAAAAAAAACTTATGCTTATCCTTATAAATCACAGCGTAAAAAAATCTAAGATATCTATAACCATCGTCACAATCAATAAAAAATTACGAATGTAAATTTTAATAGACTACGGGGGGTTCAGGGTGGCTCTGCCCCCTGAAGAATTGCAATTTTTGATTTAAAAAATTACCAAAATAAGTAGCTCATCAGAATTTCAGAACATCAATGTATAACCACTTGTTTAACACTTTTAATTTCTGAAACTTTACGAAGTATCTTGTATGCTTATAAATATTTATGTAATTTGAAAACTTTAAAAAGCGATTTGTAGGAAGTTGAATATTACGCAATGAGTGTTAAAAAACAATAACTTTCAAAGATGACGTTGAGGCTCCTGATCTGCAGATTTACTAGTTATTGCTAATTTGATAACTTTTTGGTACGAAATTTTGTTAAGATGGATGAAATAAACCAACTTTTCATAGAAAAATCACACAGATATTTAAAAATAATATTTAACTGTTAACAAACAATGTCTTTTTCTTTATTTTTAACAATAAACGTTAAGCACATATATCTTTTGATGGAAGCCGTTTTTTAAATTGGTTCCAAAGCAAATTATGATTAAATGTAAATGAAAATAAGTTATTTTAAATTAACCATAATTTTAATAAATTAGAGTAACAATGATTACACTAAATTAATTACAAAATAAATTTACATTTCTCTCCTTTTACTATTATAGCTGTTTTACAGTTTTATTTAATGTAATTCTTTGAAATTTGAAGTAATAAGTACATATAATAAACTGACACAGAAAGTTTGAAGTGATTCAGTATATAAAAACTACGGCTACACAAACTTAATGGTGTAGATTCTTTTTTCTACATCAACAAAAAAATATTTGTATTTCTGAAATTAATTGAACAGGGAATAATAAACAATTAAATTTAAAAAATCAAAAAACCCGACTTCATAAAAAGCGAACTAATTAATTATTTCTCATCAATGTGAAACTATTTTTTTTAAATTCCTACTATTAGCTCACACTCTCGCTATGTATATCTGTTCAAATTTTCAATCGTTAATAAAATACTTATTATTCATCCAATCAAGCTCAAATAATTTTTTTTAAACTTGTAGTGGATGACACTTGATGTTAATCCAGTTTTTTCAAATATTAATACCATAATTATATTAAATTAATTAATTTTCAATAATCGAGAGAGCCCATTTCTTGATCAAGGTATTTTAAGCGCCACTCAAGAAGAAAGAAGAATGGGAGAAAAAAAATTATCTTATTGACCTAAGTAGAAATTGACTTAAAAAAAATATTTTTTTTTATACTACTTGTTTATATTACTTACCTATTTTTTTTTACTTGTATTGATGACTTTTAAGGTGTGTTTAATTGTTAGTTCCTATCTATAAACAACGTGTGGTGAGGTCTATATATGTCTATGATGGTTAGAGTTGCAGTAAAGCTAGAGATCCTACCTACACAACTTCCAGGTTGTATAATATTTTAACGGAGATTCTGACTGTAAAATAGTCAATGAAACATCGTCTTCATTTTGAAAGACCTATCCAATGGTATGCCACTCAGTAGGGTGCGTACATTTTTTTCGTCTCTACCGCCATTTTGAATTTATAAAAGCAAATCCTAGCCTATAACCATTTAAACGGTTAAGACGGTTAAGACGAATCGATAGAGACCTCATTCATTAAAATCCATCCTGCCGCTGGTATGTTTCGAGGGTATAAAGAAGTCCACATACCCAGATACGCGTGAAACACATAACCCTTCTTTTCAGCCGGGTAATAAAAAGAGGTATCCGTAGATAGATAAATATACTGTTACATATAAAAATATCCCAAAGAGAGAATTCGGCATTTAAAAAGATCTTTTTTCTAGGAACGTGCATTCCATGTACGATTCAAAAGGATAAATCTTGTATTGAAAAATGTCTGGATGCAAAGTTAAAATGTAAATACTCCTGAATATATTTTTAAAGCAGATTTTTCAAATATATAGTAGTATAATGTACTGTTACCACATATATAGGATAGTTTCTCCAAGAAGTTTTAACAAATTTTTGGTGAGCTATTAATTTTTTGATTTTAAATTCAGTATTTATGTTTGTTTTCCTATTAGTCCGTAGTATATATATAAATTTAAATATAATTTTTTTATAAGTTGTAAATTTTTCTGGGGGTAGATTGAGTGTTACAGAAGTTTAATTCAGAAACGTTTGCAGTTAACCCATTTATGGGACGCTTCGAATTTTTATATATTTTTTAATCATTTTTTCCTTCTTTGTAACATGAAAATTGTATTAAACTACCATCTATAAATGCCTTTATCTGTTACCAAAAGACGGTAGCATAAGATAAATATGTATTTCCTTAAAATGAAGGATTTTTTTTTTCTGAGTTTAGGCGGAAGGTAAAAAGTGAGTTTATTTGTGTTTATTCTGCTAAGAATCTAAATAAATAAGTCATAATCTTAGTTTGTAGTCTTCTTTGAAATACGTATTTTTTTAAATTGTGAAATTATATGTTCAAGCCTATTTTTTATGCATTTCTGTAACGTAGAAAATATAGGACGCTAGGCACGAATTACTACATATTTGTATTAGCAATTTGGGGGTTTTGGTTATTTATGCAAAGGGGTTTTCAAGATGGTTATGAAACAAATTGTTTTTAAGCCTCAAAGACGATTATTCTAATTTTATTATTACTAATACATATAATGTTATTAGTGTCTGTAATAAAATAAATATATTTTTTTAGCAGTTCATAAAAATAATAATTATAGCACATATTATAAAATTTAAAAGCCCATTTTATATAAATTTAGACAAAACGTATAATTATGCATATCATAATTCACAAATATTATGCATATTCCCATATTTATTTCATTTACATTTTATCAAATAAATACAAAAATATTTTAGCGTATTTTTTTAGTATTTTTCCAGCTCATTTTATAACATTTTAAACTGATTTTACCAACAAATTTGAGAAAATAAAAATTCACGCACAAATGGTTTAAATATTGTAAGAATATTTTGTGTCTGTTTTTTAAGAAGCTGCGTCATTATTTTCTGTGATTTTTTGGCCTAGAATACTATTTTTCAGAAGAAAATAAGAAAATCTGCTAAAGAATATCACTTTGAGAGTAAAATAAAAGAAAGCGGTAAAAAAAAAAAATTGACTTAGTTAATGAAGGTGGCATTTATTTATCGTCAATTTAATTATTGAAAAAAAAGTAACTAATGTATAATACTAACTACTATAGTACATGAATACGGATACTATTAATAACTATATTTATTATGATATTACACTATAACTATATATATATTAAAACACAAAGTTACAGTAATATGGAAATTTTCAAAAAAATGTCTATAAAGCATTAAACTTTTTATCACAACAAACACTTTCTAATTACCTTAGTGTATAAATCGAACGATTTTTTAATTGGAAATTAGCAAAGAAAAATAAAATCTAAATAATAAAGAAAGCAAAGCGTAATATACTCTCTTTAATAACAGAATATTGTTTGTTAACAAAGTTAAAATACGGAAAGAATTCTTTGTATACTATATTTTAAGTTGTCACTTTACTTTATGTGACACTGTCTTCTATTCTGCCTTGAATAACCTTTTCAGAGGAAAATCAATAGACCTGCCAATCAGGATCGCTCTAAATTTAAAAGACGAATAACTTTTCTGAAAGAATTTGGCTTAAAAAAAGAAGCATGATTTTTATTTATAAATAATATATCGACGGTAAAAATAAATTTGCAACTTGCTTATATGTTTAATTATTATTTTAAAGAAATACAAAAATATATATATATATAAAGAGGTGAATGTGTTTATTTTATTAATTTAATAACGAATTACGATATATCAAGAAAAGCAAATAGAGTAATATGGGATAATGTCAATTAAATATATATTTTTTTTACATGATAGCAGGCATCTTTACATTAAAGTAGTTAATACTTTAATTTTTTTTAAAGTATGTTTTTCTTGCTAAAGTATCCTTTCCAGTAGCAAATCAATAGATTTGTCAAACACGATCACTTCGAAAGTAAATAACGGATATGTTTATGAAACAATATTGGTTATAAAATTAAACTAGTTTTCTAAATTGTCCATTAAATAATAAATGCGAAAGCTTGAGTTACAAAAATGGTTTGAAAGAAAATGAAATTAGATGTCTGCACCATTTTTTATGATCTGGTAATGAGCAGCTCAAAGTTATTTACTCAAATTAAAACAAAGTGGTTTTTTACGTTCCGTTGTTACTTTTCTTTAAAGTTTAACAGAAATGCAAGACAGAGCGTTACAGACACATGCAGTGTTTATGTGTGATAGTACTGTGCAGTCGAAGTGAACCCTTTATGGACCAAATTATGAATTTCAAAATGCTCCACTACAATAATTATCTTCCTAAATTAGTATGTTTATAGATTTCAAAATTCGGTAAATTCGTTATGATTTTTAAGTCCGTTAGGAATTTTGTTGGAATTACTATTTAGGACAACGAGATGTTTGGATTTCTCTAATAAAAAAGGCAGTTACTCGGACCGTAAATGAAACGATGTTTATCCAAAATAGGCTTTCATAGAGTCAGATAAAATCGCTTCAGATCGCTACATCTATTTTAGTAAGTAGTATCTCATAGTCTCAACGTAAAGGCTCACAATATTTAAACAAGAGATCCAGCATACTAAGTCAAGCAACAATACGAAATTACCAATACTTTGTGAAATAAAACGTAAACATTAAAGTGTCGCCATATTATTTTATACGTTAAATTTCTCCCTATAATCAACAAAAACATTTCTAGAGATTGGTGATGAAAGCGGTGTTTCAAAGGCAAATGAGAAAAAGAAGTTATTTCTCTGAGTGTGTGCACCTACACTGTAAAAAAAAAAAAAAAAAAAAAAAAAAAAAAAAAAAAATCTGTAGTTCTACAGATGTAAAATTATATGCGTACTAAACTTTTACCTGTAACTGTACAAAAAAAGCTGCAAATCTACAAAACTAGTTTGTGTAAAGCTACTGAAATGTGTAACTTTGCAAATGAATCTGCTAAAATTAAAGTTATCTTACTAAAATTTTAACTGTAACCCCGGTTGCAGTTGCATGAAAAGTTCTAGGTATCCCAGTTTCCTAAAAAAATTATTAGTAACCTTACAGATTATTTTATTTTCGGCTCAAAAGTCTGTATGTTACAGGAATTTTTGTTGTTGCCGTTACATAAAAAGTTCTAGGAATCCCAGTTTCCTAGAAAAGCTTTAGTAACTTTACAGATTTTTTTTACAGTGTAGATGAGTTCGTTTGAATATACACACAAGAAAAGCCTCATTGTGGGACCTGGCGTCAACCTATCTTGCTCTAGATAGAGTATTTAATGCAGTATGGCAAATATAAGTAATACGTTGTTGAATTTGACGCAAAAAAGATGGAAGGCACTCCTTTTAGAAATAAAATAAAATAAAATGGAATAAAATACAAGGTTACCATGATTAAACTGACAGTACTCAGAGTATTCTGTATCGCGATGTAATTGAGAGAATGACGCCGAATTGTGTGGCAAGATTAAACAATACGGGATACGAAGGATTCTGCGAAAATAAAATATGTGGCGCTGTGTAATATATAACATTATTTGTGTTTATATCTCTTTTTTTTTAAAGAATTTATGAGTTTTTGCAAATGTTTATACGGTGATCATCAAAATAGTACGTGCATGTTTGTGATAGCGGTTCACATATAAATATACAATGAAACAAAAATTCAATATACAATTAATTCGTCTTCGAGTACTGTGTTCTAAAAAAGTTATTGATTGTTAAAAAGTTTTGATTGTTGATGTATTTTACAAACTGGTAGTAATCCAAAGTAAATTAATGAAAAATGTGAGCAATTGCATACATCATATAAAGTACTTTACAGTAGAACACGAACAAAGCTATCTATTAATGCAGAGGTTCCCAAACTGTGCTCCCGCGGAGTCCTAGGGGATCCTCGTGAATCTTCCAGGAGCTCCGCCGCACTTTAGGAAAATTAAGAAAGTTTGAACGAAACCAACACACTTAAAGGAAGGTTTTTTTTTTTTAATGTGAACAAATTCTTTTGTTACAAAATCACTTACACATTGATAACTTTATTCAAAATAAACTCTTTTAACAAACTAAAATTCTTTAAAAAAATTCCGGTGCAAATATTAATTTCTACTAGCATTGTATTTTTATGTTTTCCGAACAAAAATTGCGATAAATGGAGACACAAATGTAGGTTTAATGCAAGAAAGCGAAAAATTGTATTCTGAAGGAAATTTTGGATATTTGAATTCCTCAACGCCCCTTGGAGAGACTTGAAGTGAAGTGTTATCTAGCAACTCCACGTTTCATGCTTTTCGAAAGAAGTCATTTCGATTTGAAAGATAGACAGTCTTATTTTTTTTTTCAATATGAATGGAAAAGAAATGAATGCATGCTTCAAAAGAATCTATCACCCTACTTGTTAAAAAAATATGAAATGCTTTGGGCGGAGGCTTCACGAAGGCGAAATAGGTAGTGAGATATGCTTCTACCACTAATTTAAAATTTTCTTTTGTCCTGTTTAATCACTGTGATTAATTATGAAATAAAAACAATGTTCTAAAATTAGTGATGGAAGTTTGCCTAGTTTGACCCTGTCGCCCCTGTTAAGTCCTCTATGACCCCCTCCCCGGCACCTACATGGTAGTTTAATGAGTGACTTGAGTTCATGAAGGTCATACAATTGCAGAGAATCTTAATTAACATTGTAAAATTGGCATTGGCAAGAATTTGCTAATTTAGTGTCCAATATTTCCTTGTTAAATATATTTTTTTAAATGAACTGTATAACTGATGTCGTAAAAGAACACTTAACATCCTCTTGACATATACTAAATTCGTTTCACAAATGCATGAATCGAGGCTAACGAAAAAGGCAGGCTACCGCGGTGCATTCTACTCACGGGATGCTAGAAAGCCCCAATGCAGGTGTGCGAAAAGAGCGTCACGTCAATCTAGCGGTCTGTAAAAAATAAATAAATGTGGGATGCACCGCGGTAGCCTGTCTTTTTCGTTAACCTCGTGCATGAAACTACTCACGCACTGGATTAGCAGTTTTGTTCGAATTTTTCATTTACATATTACATATACTAATATCTTGTTCAGATTAGGACAATTAAGAGACTTAATTTTTTTGAAACGAGCACCCGGAACTAGATTTCTCTATTACTACAGTGTTTGAGAATATCAACTTTATTAAAGTTAAATGTCTTACTAACACGATCATAATATTTGTCGACAAACCAACACACTAAGGGGCGACATTTTTTTGGATGAATATATATAGGAAAACATATATGAGCATGAATGCACTGAGGATGCGAAAGCAATGATGGATCACGATGCTGGAGCCATTGCAACTATGAAAGAGATGGCAAAGCACTGTAGCACCATATATTGCGATCTGTATAGATACGCGCTGTCCTCGAGAAAATGTCTTCTGAACTTATAAAAATGTTGAATGGTGCCATTAAAATAATAAACAATATAAGATCACGAATTATTGAAAGTGAACTTTTAAACTTATGTATGAAGCTATTGGAAGTCAGTATCAGTCCCTCCTACTGCATACCAAAGTAAGATGGTCATGTCGAGGAGGAGCGTTTACATGATTGTTGCAACTGCAGATGTGCTATTAGAAGAACCATAACTCTAAACTGGCAAAACATTTCATTAAGGAAGATTGAGAATGCTAATTGCACATTTGGTCGATATGCTTAACAAAATTAAATAAATGTATATCATTGCAATGAAAATCTGTCACAATTTCCGATGCATTTACCAAATGTATCTTCTTTTCAAATGAAATGTGTATTGTTCGGATTCAGGGGGAAACAATGATATCGATTGCGTCCCTCTTGTTAAAAAAGAATACAAACACCATATTAAAAATAAAGAATTAATATTCAGGAGCATCCTACAGCTTTGAAAAACTCGTTTAAAACAATATATTTCAAGAGCTGATTAGTAAAGACTTTGTACAATTTTAAGGGAACTAAATGTATCCAGAGTTAAAAAAAAAAAAAAAAAAAAAAAAAGCTTAAACTCAGTCAAACATGAGGTCCTCGATAATTTTTTATCTCATAGAAAGTTAGCACTGAATATACCAACAACCGGTTATTTAGTGGTACCAATTTAAAATATTTCAATTCGAGACAAATTTTTCTAAAATAAAATATAAAACAAACAAAAATAAGTTGAGTAAAATTTCTGGTATATATAATTTTATTCGTCAAATGAATTTAAAATTTGTCTAAGAAAGCAAAATTAGTTTTGCTGCATTTCTCAACGACATATATCGGTGAAGCAAGATTTTCGACTAACATAGCAATCAAAACAAAATACAATAATCTTTAAAATGCAGAACCAAACGTTTGCTTGCAATTACTATCAACTGGGACCAAATACAGACATTTGTGCAAGACAATCTAATCACATTAAACATTTATGTGGTATTGTTCGTCACACTAATAATGTAAAAGTAATATTGTAAGGCAAATGTTACGAAATCTTGAGTTTGAGGTGTTTTAAGTTTGTAAACATTTGACAATTCCATCTGTCTTGATGGTTTTTCAAAATAAATTCAGTATTACGTCAAAAGGTTCAAAATATAATTTGATTTCTGAGTCGACGCACAATTGTTTAGATTACTATTCATTCCCCCTTCCTGTGTATCAATGCATCCAAGAAGCTTTAACTTGTATCATAAGGTACGGTAAATTCAGGGGCTCTATCATAAAAATGCATTCTAAAAAGTCTCCGCGAGTCAAAAAGTTTGGGAACCACTCTCTTAATGGCTTTCGTTAGGATATCATTATAAAATATTCTAAATGTATTCAATATAAACATAGGAAACTTTTAGATATTGATTGTGGATAATTTCTTGATGATTGATTTTCTTTACAAGAATATATTTTAATTTACAGCAATGCATTTTAAACAACGTTCTCTCAAAGATAAAATTAAAAACTATTCTCAAGTGTTTGTACATAATTAAAAAATAACCCACAGGGATGTACTTTGTAAAAATTTATTTTTTCAAATATATCCAATGTAGTTGAAAAGGTTTATTAGTCAATCTCTTCAGTCTGTCTCCCCGTGATTTAATTTGCCTAAAGATAACCAGTTTTCTATGAATGTGATGTATGTTAACCAGATTACCATGGCATGTTTGTTATTGAAATGATAGTAATTAGCATGCATAGTTCCTTTACAGGGGTACTTAAAATAATTCTGTTACACTTGGTTTTTGACACACGTTCATTTTCCAAACATTTTAATGATTTTAGATTATTTCAAAAATAAATAAATTTCCATAAATTAATTATGTGTAATATCGGATGCTAATTGTAGAATATAATATATATGGCATTTATTCTTTATTCATAGCGACACAAAAAGCTTTGGTTATTGCACTCCCTATGAGTGATAACTTCTTGAATTTGAGTTTTCAGTTGTGGTGTGCGTTAAAAAAAAAATTCGGATTACTTTTCCTTTATAAACCTTATGAAGCATACACAGAGCTGCACAAAAGAATTCGAGTATATTTCCGCTTATTTACCGAGTTTAATGAAGCGAAATATTCAAAGGTAATATGCATTTCCTAACTGAACATAATTTCTACTGCGTAGTGGTGACCAAACTAAATTTATAGATCTATACCAATCTAACGGTAAAAATATACCATTCTATACATAATAAGCAGGTCTCCACAAAATCATTCAAATATTTTTACGAATATAGAAGGTAAGTGCTGAAATTGTGTTTTAAATTGTGCTATGCAGTTTCAATATTTTTACATAGACATTATATTTAATCATACTAAAAGGTGAAGATTTGTTACAGTATTCAAAATGCATTGGTATTGTTTAATAATCGACTAGCCGCCCTTGGCGAACAGTTTTATCTCTCTTAAAATTTATATTTTGAAAAGCATGCTAAGCATTTTATTATGTTACTTTTATTCATAATTTAATTTACTTGGAGTCCCTTAAATATAATTAATATAATCCCTAAAGCTAATATTAGTTTTTGTTGCATTAAAATATCTCATTTTGTCGATTTTCTATAAGTAAGATTACTATTACTTTACAATGGAAGTCAATGGGAATTTGGCGATATATTAGGGATATCATTATGCTGGTGACAAACTTGGTGGCATTTGGCGACAGAAAAGGGTCCCCCCCCCCTTATGGTAAACCCCTTATAGGTATGGACATGCATTAAATGCTTCTCAATAACGAATGAGATGCGTTTCATTCGGGCGTTGCCATTAAACAATTAACAAATAATCGTAATTTCTGTGCCACGTACGATAGCGTAATACATATATATATAGATGCTTCTCACATTAATTTTCTTTATTGTATTATAATATTTTTACTTTCTTCTATCTTGACAAGGAGAAAGTATTGGTTTCATGAAAATTTTCGAATTCCAGTTTTCGACGGATTTATACGTTTTAGGGATCATAGATTCAAAAAAACATGTTTTTACAAAATGTCTGTCTGTGAGTCTCTGTCTGTCTGTCCGTCTGTCCGTCCGGCTGTCTGTCTGTCCGTCCGTCTGTCTGTCTGTATGTGACACAAATTTTGTGGCCGCTTTATCTCAAGAACTAATGCACGGAATTTAATAAAAACTTATATTCAGGTAGTCCCTGATATAGATTGGTGCTGATTAGTTTTTGGTGTAAATCGCCTTGCAGGTGGCGCTGCTATGTAGCATTTTTCAGGATTTCCGCAAAAGCTCTATCTCAAGAACTGATGCACGGATTTTTATAAAACTTCAGATTCCATTCATCCTTGATATGAATTGGTGCTGGTAACGTTTTGGTGCAAATCGCCCAACAGATGGCGCTGCTATGCTGCATTTTGAAGCATTTACACGATTTTCGTAATAGCTCAATCTCAAAAAATAATGAACGGATTTTCATCAAACTTCAGATTCAGTTAGTGCTTGACATGAATTGACGTTTTGCCTCTTGTGGTTTAAATCGCTCAACAGGTGGCGCTGCTATGCTGCATTTTTTGAGATTTCCGCAATAGCTCTATCTCAAGAACTAATACTTGGGTTTTCGACAAACTTCAGATTCAGGTATACCTGGATATGAATTAGTGCTGTTTATGTTTTGGTGTAAATCGCTCAACAGGTGGCGCTGCTATGTAGCCTTTTTCACGATTTCCACAATAGCTCAATGTCCAGAACTAATGCACGGATTTTCATCAAACTTTAGATTCAGTTAGTCCTTGACATGAAATGATGTTTTGTACCTTTTCGTTTAAATCTCTCAACAGGTGGCGCTGCTGTGCTGCATTTTTGTGATTTCCACAATAGCTCTAGCTCCAGAACTAATGCACCGATTTTCATCAGACTTCAGATTCCGGTAACCTTAATATGAATTAGTGCTGTTTGTGTTTTGGTGCAAATCGCCCAACAGGTGGCGCTGCTATGCTGAATTTCTCAGAATTTCCCCTACAGCTCTATCTCAATAACTAATGCACGAATTTTCATCAAACTTCAAATTCAGGTATACTTTGATACGAATTGGTTCTAAATTGATGTAATTTCTTATATTATTTAAATGATTTAATTGACGTGATTTATATAGAAGAAAGTTTTGTGATGGCCACAACATACTAGTTATATCATATTTTAAAAATTAAAATCATCAAAGCTTCCCACCATATGATGAACAACATTTGAAGTAGATAAAAAGTGTCTCTATATCTATATTAAAAAGGATAAATGTGTTTGTGTGTAACGCTGACGTCCTCTTGACAGTGGCAACACCAAACGATTAAATTTAACTTTTACTGCATTTTTTTAAACTTATAAAAATCGCAAATTTGTGATTTTTACAAACTCAAACAGTTAAAAATATACTATTTCAAATGAATTTGTTGAAAACTTTATCAGAATTTATTTGGAAAATGTATCGCTATTTACTCAATTTTTATTGATTTTTTAATAATTTTCAGGCATGATTTTTTAAAATATATGCCTATCGCGTACAGACGATTGCGTTAGATAATTCCGTTAGTACTTAAATTAATATAAATAGCTCATCATTTGCTTACAGCTTATATGACATAACGAAATTAAAGCATTCACCAATCAATACGTAAAACAATAATATATAAAAATAATACAAATTTAAGACATGTGATCAGAATAACCACTAGGGAGAATCGAAAAGTATAGGAATTTTTTTTTCGAAATTACTTTCGGCGCGAGGTGAAAAAGTTGCCTTTTATGTAGTCTAGTTAACACCTTTTTTTTTTTTTTTTTTTTTTTTTTTTTTTTTTTTTATTGAAATCCATTCATATCTTCCGGTATCGCAAGCGGCTCAAAATTAGTTAAAAATCGAAATTTTTATGATAATTATAATTTTTTTATTTTTATTTTTATTTTTTATTTGTTTTGGCGCGGGGTGCGGAAGTTGTTTTCATGTACATTAGTTTACATGATTTTTTAAATTGAAATCCATTCATATTTTCTGGTGTCCCAAGCGCCCCTAAGACAGTTAAAAAATGAAAATTTTATAAAAAATTATATCTGTTTTTATTTTTATTTATTTATTTTAAATTACATTTAGCACATCGTGAGAAAGTTGTGTATTGGTTGTACTGCATAATTGTGTAATTTAGATAATTATTTATCTAAATCCATTCGTATCTTCCGGTGTCCCAGGTATGGATAAAGATTGTAATTTTTAAGAAAATGTATTAAAAATTTTAATTTACGAAAATTGTTTACAAATCTTACAAAGTTTTTAGTTAATAAAGAATAAACTTATAAATAATAATAATTTTATAAAAATACAAAAGTATAATTTTAAAAATAAAAGCACTAAATGATACAAATTATAAAAAGTGAACTTACATAGATTTTTTTTTTTTTTTTACTTCTTTGATTGTGAAGATTTACATATTTCTGAAGATTGTAATAATTTTTGGTGTTAAAATGTTTGATATGATTTCTTGATGTTATTCTATTCAATGTGAAATCTTGTCTCTTTTCTTGTCCAGATACGCTTCTGATGCCTCAGGCACTAGGGGAATGCGTCTTTCATCCGCGTGGATACGGCATGGATACTTTGACCATTCCTCCGTTTTACCTATGTTGGCCTCAATTTAATCGCAAGGCACATTCATCAAAAGAGGTAGCTCAGAATATCCAACTCGTTGCCAGTTAATAACTCCATAATAACCCTTCGCATTGGAGTGTATTTTTCATTCTTGGAAAATCCTTATTTCTAGTACTCGTCTTGTTTTATTTCTAGCACAAATTTGCTTTTGTATTGCTGAAGACCTGATATCTTCTCTGTTATCTGAGATCTTTGACAATAATAAATTTTCAGGATGACAAAAGAATCTATATCGTTCGATAACAGCATCTACTAAATTTCTTAGATTGGATTCAAAATATTTAAAAAACAGAATAAGTTTCCATATATGTCGCGCTCCTTTTATTATGAAGGGCTTTGTTTTGATATGAACCATACAGGGGCATATACCTCCATAATATATGTTGTGAGACTAATGATATTCTTAAATGGATTTTCTGTGGCCACACACAACCTTAAAATTCTACCTGCAGTTGTCAGCCATTTTGATCAGTTTTTTTAAATGCCGTGTCAGAACCACATTCACAAGGCGATATTGCTATGCAAAGATCATAAAAATATTGCTGATCATTGCTGAGAATCTTTCTATCTATGTTGTCTGGCATATTCTCCACACTTATTGGAGAAAGATAAACTACAAGTTTTGATTGCTGTACCAATTGGCCCATGAAAGGCTGTAGAACCAATTAATACCACCATATAGAGAATTTAGTTGATGTCGTAAAGGCTCACTTATATCATTTATATAAATAAAACAAATGACTACTGTAAGAGTCTATTGATTTCAGATCCATCTGGGTAATAACTCATCCTTTGTGCCCAATATTTACATTCATTCTGCCACATCTAATTACTGTAAGCCCATATAATTGTATTTTATTTGATTTTTAAAAAATACTTTTTTATGACTTTAACTTTTCATGTTGCTACTGAAACGTGTCCAATATACTGAGAATAAGGTTTCTATTTGATTCTTAAAAAATGCTTTTTTATGGCTTTAACTTCTACTGTTGCAACTGAAACGTGTCTAATATACTGAGAGTAAGGTTCTTTACCAGAATATGATGTTCCTCCTTTGTGGTGTTTGTGTAAAACATCCACCCTTCATCACTTGCACTCTTGTGTAGTCTTTTCTATATAGTATAAAATAGTTTTATTCATTTAATTATAAACGATAAACAATTTTTTATCTTTTATAAAGAGTATTTTTTACGCTATACAAAAGATTCTTTAAATCTTATTTTGACATATATTTTTTTGTTCAAAATTTGCATAAAAATCAACTTTCGGCAAATACTTAAATGACTTGGGACACCGGAAGAAATTTATCGAATTCGAAAACTTTTGCATATATGCTAGTATGCTTAAAAGACAACTCTTGTATCCCGTGCCAAAAGTAATTTAATTTAAATATATATATATATATATATATATATTATTTTTCATAAAAATTTCAGTTTTAACTATAATTGGGATGCTTGGGGCACCGGAAGATATGAATGCATTTCAAAAGGGAAAAAAGTGTAAACTATTATACATAAAAGACAACTTTTGTACCCCGCGTCAAAAGCAATAAAAAAAATTAAAGCAAAAAAAAAAATAGTACTTTTTCATAAAAAAATTCAATTTTTATGTTTTTTGTGGGGACGCATGGGGAACCGGAAGATATAAATGGATTTTAATAAAGAAAACCACATGTAAACTACTAACATTTGCACCCCGCGCCGATTCGATAATCCACATTTCGATTTTTTGATTCACCCTACTATGCACTTAACACACTAAAATGATCAGAACCAAAAATGGCTGATTTCAATTAGTGATCTTGGGCGATTTCTTCTGCTCTTAATTCCGATTCGAAACTGCAGCTTTTAATCAATTTCAAAACGTTATTTAAGCTAATTACCATTTTCCATTTAAATAGGATTTTTAGAACAGTTACTGTTTTTTCTAAAAAATATATTAAGTATTAAAAATATAATATAGTGATCAATTAAATAAATGGATTTCATCTTCTCCGTAACCCGGGAAGCCCGGGGTATATACCCTTGTTTATTTAATTTTGCAAATAAGAAAAATGATAAATGTTTCAATTATAATTATTGAAAAGAATAATATACCTTAAGTACTGCACTTGCATAACGTATTTTTAGTTACGCACATTATGTTATACTTAATAATGTAATCCGTATTACTACAGTTTGATTTTCAAAATGTAGATTTCATTTTAAAGTGTTCTTATTCATTAATTTGTCACTTTATAGGCAGCTTGAAATTGGGTAACAACTCTCTTAAAACGTAATGCAAGTGAACGTCCAGTGACAAGTGTTACTCGATATTAATTGGAATAAGCGATGAAGTGTAACATGATTAAACAACGAACTAAGATTGTTACAAATATTTGTACTTTGCTAACACTATTAATTAATCATTGCTAAAAGTAACTTCGTAAATATAAATAAATAGTATATTTGATTATTGTTTGATTTAAAATTTGCTAAAGAAAAATGTATAATTTTAAAGAAAAATGACTGTTATTTATTTTCTCCAATGTATAACATGTGATCCTATATCGTCTTCAAATCAAACTAGTCCTTTAAATTTTGGCGTAGCACATATTTATTTATAGCTAATTATAATTTTAGTAAGATTTAAGTAATTTTTTTAACAATAAATTCCTGGTAAAAGGTAGTGTGATATTTATTTTAAGGTAAAATAATTTAAATATTTTCTTATTGAATGTCTGTGTAGATATATATATATATGTATGTGATGAAATGATGAAGAGCATTTGGCGACAATCGGGTTCAGTTGGGATTGCAGATTAAACGCACCTGCGTTTTTGGCCAGATTTTTTTTCTTTGAATAAGAAGAAGATAACAGATGAAGAACACAAACGATGCAGTCGAGTGAGAGAGTATCCAACTTTATTTACACAATCAGAAACAGTTCTTAGGCGGAATGCTCAATTTATTCGATGATAAAAATAGAATTCACCCGCATCAAACTTCGGCGACTTAAAAAAACGTACAATGTCTGTACTGTTTTCCACAGGATAATCTCATTCTCTTTTTACAACCACTCTACTCATTATATTTCCTACATCACTATATTTCACCTTTCTACACTTATTCCTTTGTTTTTTACATGCATTTATGCAACCAACTTTGCAAACCGTTCTGCATACTTCACTGCATCTTTTTTCTCTTCCCGTATATGGCTGCCGCATCAGTATTTAAACTACATCCGCTCAAAGTTACAATAAAGATCAACTGATTCCTCTCTCCCAATCATCATCGCTCTTAAGACTTTTTATTGATATTTCAGGTCGTATTAATATCGAAGTAAATAAACATTGTTCCAGAACTTCCTCTAACCTGAATCCAGATGCACAAGATATAAATATAAATTAATCTTTGCTGTCGAGATTGCATCTAAAATTAGTTTTTTACCCCGTAAGATGATAATTTTAAAAGAAAAATGAATGTGTTGTCATGGAATAAGTTTTAAAGCATTGAAATATTTATACTACAAGATGCCTTGATATTTTAAAAGTAAACCAATGCTTTTAAATAAATGGGATTTTTAGACGGGATAAATTATGAATTATGATATTTTAGCAATTAAATAATTTAGAGGTGTTTGATATACCGGGAAATAATAGCGAATTTTAATATGGATCTAAATAAGAAAAGGGTTTTAATTTAGTAAGCAGGTGTAACATATGGGATATTATTAAAAGGGAAATTTATATAGAATAAGGGTTAACTTTTGCGAAAGGTTTTAAATTTTGTAATAGGTATAGGTAAAACCATCAAACTATTTTATTAAAGTTTTTCGAATTTATTTGCAAAATATATGGTTTTCGAAAAGTATTTAGTATTGGCATAGGTTAATGTTTTAACCTTTGGTGCGCCGACACTACTCTAAAGTACCATTAAAATAACTTGTTATAAAATTTATTTATTAGATCGATTAGTACATAGTAATACAGTTTCGAATGAGCTATAGGTAATTTGCTTTATCTTGTTCCAACAGCACTATTGCTAGCGCAAAACAGAAATATTTTCTGAAGGAGGATTTCTTTTTCATTTGAATCGCTTCAGCTTTCTTGACGTTGAAAGTTTTTGTGTGACAAGTTTCGGCATGGAATTATTCCTATATTTCTATTGCGCATTCCCTAATTCTATAAAATATTAAAAAATATTTTAAATAAAGGGTTTGAGTGAAGTTGTAAATGTTGCACAAAATCCCTATAAACATAAATTTAATTACTTAATTTTAATTGGGATGATCCTTCTAAAATTTATTAAATGGTTGTGTAAATCTTCTAATGTAATTTCTAAAATTCCCGAAAAATACCTTAGAAGATGAAATTATTATGAATTTATAATTCAGGACATAAAGTATTAAAGTAAATATATAATGTTTTAATAATTTAGGCTAAATTAAAATAAAAATTGTTTCACAAAAATACCCATGTTAGTAAGCTAAGCTTGTGTGCATGAATATAATTTTCTTGCTAAATGATACAGCAAAATAAAACTGTTATATTTGTTTTGTTTTTTTTTAAATATATTTTTGATATATCGTCAAAATAAACAAGTCTAAGTGCATTTGTAAAAAAATAGGCATGTCAGTGTAATTCAAACTTAGAATTTTCTTTCCTTTTAAAATTCTTGGTATAGATATCTAACGCAGAATATATGATATTAATCTTTGTTAAATGTCTAGTAAATTGTAATATATACTAATTTCAAATGCTAAAAAGTGCCCTAAAAAAACTTTAAAACCAGTAAAAAAATACGTTTATTTGTACTGTTGACTGTTTCGACTCACCGATTGTTTTAAAAATTTTTCAAGTTTAACAAGATTAAATAATACTGTTCGATTGGTTTAAAAGATTTAATTTTCAACTTTTAGCATTTGAAATTAGTTCATCTTTGATATTAAAAAAATAATCCGAATACGTAATCAACCAGCTTCCTGTACAGAAATAAAATAAAAGATTGCTTCACTACGCAGAACAGCTATAAAATTATATATGCATATAACTGTAATAGATATGAAAGATGTACACTACAGTTAAATTGCAGGTTTATGCACTCAATCTATGAAAAATCGACTTGTCTAAAGATATGACATATTTTGGGCCATAAATAACTTGTTGACGTATCGACTTGAGAAGTTCGTAAGCTTCCAATTTCCTTAGACGAATTTCCTTAAACGAACAGGATATACATTTCATTTTCAAAAGAAATTGACATTTATGCTTGAAGTAAAAATCATTATTTTCTTTTTCTTACAGAATACCTCTTACCATTTATTTTCAAAGTGCATTTGTAGATGTCAAAGCATTTTTCACTTTATCCGATGTTTGTAAACTTTACAAAAAATTAATGAAAAATTATTTTAAATTACACGAGCAAGATCTATTTGTTTTGTTTTGTTTTTTTTTAAGAATAAAAAAAAAAAAGGTAAAAGTCTTTTGAATAAATACCTCTTTCAAAAGAAAATGACTGAACACTGATAATATTTTTTTTAAATGATTTTAAATCGTGAATTATTAAAATTTGAAGTTTGAAATGAGTATATGACGATAATCGCAGAGTTGTTCTGAGAACTTTCCTTTTTAACGCGTGGCTATTCTAACTCTAACTAAGTTTTAAAAGGATTTCTACCATTTGTTTTCTGAATACAATGTCAGCAAGTTATTGTTGGCCTTACAGTCTATCAAATGGCATTCGCTTCTTGATTTTAGAACTTGAATGACTTTAAAACTTGCAAAAATGGACGATCACCGTTTTCCTCATTAATCTTTCATTCTCCACAAAATATATATTTTTAATTGTATATAATTTCAAAAGCTATTATTGAATTTTTAATACGAGATTTATCACATTGCTAATTAAGCGTAGAACCAACAGAGTGAAAATATCCAAGCCGGGAATTGAATCTGGGACCATTGGAATAGCGCTTCAAGTGCTCTACCATTTAAGGTACGAGGATGATGCCCAGTTTAGCATCTCTCACTCACATATATTGTTAACATACGTGATGCACATTTGTATACTAGGTAACATACGTATGGTGCATATGAGAGTGACAGATTCTAAGCTCGGCATCGTCTTCGTACCTTAAAAGTAAAGAACTTGGAGCACTATAGCAAGGATTCCTTGTTCAATTATCGGCTTGGACATTTTTCACTCTGTTGGTTCTACGCTTAGTTAGCAATGTGATAAATTATCTATTAAATATTCAATAATTTTGAGCGTAATTTCACTGCTGAAAATTAATTAAAATTATACATGTGCTATTATTAAAACCTAACATAAGATATCAAATGCGAATTATAGGTTTTTAGAAAAAAATATGAATTCAATTTATTCTCTTTTTAAATATTGTGGTCTCCGCAATTTAAATAGTGCAATAGTATTTCCCAGTTTAAAATATCTAAAAACATATAAATAAATTAAAAGAAATGTTTGGATTACTTTTATTATTACTTTTATTATCAAATATTATTTGTTTTCACAAAAACGCATTGTTTATGCTTTGAAATTATTTGAAGAAAAATTCAAAAGTGTGTTTTATGCAATGGAGGATTCGTTATCTAATATGTTACTATATTTGAAACGCATTTAGCTTTATAACAGTCTGTCTATATTTATCAGTCCATCTCAATTACAATTTATACAAATGTATAGCTAATAAATAAAAATAAATATTAAAAAGCAATATTTTATACATTTTCTTTTTAATTTGCCTTTTTAACTTTTATTACAAAATTAAAGAATAAGCGAATTGAAAACACCCAATATGATGAAGGACTTACATAGATATTTCCTCAAAGTGTTTAAATTACAAAATTGTAAAACACATCTGCAATTATTCATAAAAAACGCTGCACAACAAGAATAAAAAAATGAAATAGCGTGGTACTAATTGGAGTGATTCTTGTTTCTAAGATATGCTTGGTGTTATGTAAAACTGGAAATTACTAGTTAATATGCAAACAATTCATTCGAAGTGACACTATGGTAAATTAACTGATGTATTTCGCTAAATAAAGAGTTATAATAATTATGAAACAATGAAATAGAAGCACGCAACTATTAAATATCTTTATATATTTTTAAAAATATTTTATGAAAAGAGACATTAAAAAAATAAAACATCGATAATTGTTTAACTTGTATTGTAAAAGTAAACTTCCAATACCTATTGTGTGTTTAAATGTATTTGTTGTGTATAGATAGGATCCCTAGCTTAACTGTAACTATAACCTGCATAGACATCTATAGGCGTCATCAAAACAGTGTTTACAGATAGGAACTAACAATTATATACAACTTAATTGTCATCAATAGAAGTAAATAATAAAAAAAAAAATAGGTAAGTAATAAAAACTAAAAATTCATCAAAAAAATATTTATTAAAAAAATAAAAAAAAAACCGACTGCATAACAAGGAAACTAAAAAGAGGGAAACAAGATGATGTAGGATAATTGTAGAGAATGTAATGGAAATCCTTTTTACTTAAGTAATTGCAGTCGGAGGCAAACATGTAGGTAGCAGGAGCCGCAGTACATGCCTAAACATGAATCTGATGCCTCCGACAGCAATTACTTAAGTAAAAAAAGATTTCCATTACACACTCTACTATTTTGCTACGTCATATTGTTTTCTTATTTTTAGTTCGCCTTTTTCGCAGTCAGGTGTTTTGATTTTTTAAATTTAATTTTTTATTGACGAATTTTTAGTTGTGTTTAATTAATTTTATTTACTTGTATTGATGACGTTTAAGTTGTGTTTACTTGTTAGTTCCTGTCTGTAAACATTGTTTTGATGGGCCTATAGATGTCTATGAAGGTTATAGTTACAGTTAAGCTAGTGATACTATCTATACAACTTTCAGGTTGTGTAATATTTAAATGGAGCTTCTGAATGTAAAATAGTCTACGAAACATCGTGTTCATTTTGAAAGACCTATCCAATGATATGCCACTCAATATAGTGCGTAACTTTATTTTTCAGATCTACTGTCTTTTTGTATTTTACGGCCGCCATTTTAAATTTATAGAATCAAAACCTAGCCTATAACCATCGGGCGGTCAAAACGAATCGATAGAGACCCCATTCATTAAATTCCATCCTACCAATGGGATGCTTCGAGGATATAAAAATATCCTCATACATACCCAGATACGCGTCAAACACATAATCCTTCTTCGCAGTCGGGTAAAAATATCTCAATATTCAGGGTGATCAATTAAAAAGAGTACCTTTTTTTGTATTATTCACATCTATCATATACAGTAAGACTTTCAACATCATTACTTATTTAATACTAGGCTCTTTAGGCGGTTAATTCGGTCTCCATGAAATGCATGCACTGCAACATGTTACTTTAAATTACAATTCAATTTATTTGATTAAACATTAAATGCCTGATTTTTCAAAAATCATTGTATAATGTTTTTCGGCTTTCATTTTTTTAAATAAATCATGGGAAAAATACTTTAAAAAATCTTATTTTATTTTAAGTATAGTTTATGGCTAATAAACAGTAGGGTGGTGCGAAAAAAGTCAAGTTGATATTTCCGAGTCGCTATAGTGTGGAAAAGTTGCGATTGGTCAATACAAGAAAAACAAAAAAAAATTCTTCAAATCGGACTTTATCTTCCGATCCCGCAAACCGCCTAAAAATTAAAAAAAATTGAAAATTTCAGATTTTTTTAAGGATTAAAAATTTTTTTACGTATATATATATTTTATCGCTATAGTGAAAAATATTTGCAGATTGTAATGTTTAATAATAATAATAATAATAAACAATTGCGTTTAAAGAATATCTTCCGATCACGCAAGCTCAATAAAAATCGGGAAAAAATTCAATTTTCAGCGATTTTGATGGAAAGAAAATATTCACCTGAATCTAGTTTGCGTTCCAATATTAACATTTGCATATAAATTGTATAGCTCTTTGCTTGTTTAGATATTTGATAATATTTAAACAACCCAAAACTCACCACGGGAAGATAGCTGAACTTCGAGTTCAACCCACACCCTTCCCTTCATCCAACCAATGAGGGTGTTTGCTATTTACATTACTTAAATACACAATTTGTTATAATGAAGTCAAAACACTGTATTAAAAAATTAGTGTCGTGACAGTATAAGATATACAATTTGTTATTTCATGTGTTTAAGTCTGACTTTTAGATGCAACTTTGTACTGCGATTTGGTGGTTATGCCTGGTATGATGGACATTGATTTCAATGTGGTCTTAATGAATCCTTCTCTTGATTGGGGCCCACGCCCACATACTTTAAACGATGCTTCCGTTACCAATTTGACGCACCGCTTGACAGCTTGGGTATGGTAGGGAAACTTTTTGTCATCCCAGTCTTATATATCACCTGATTGAACGAAGAAATGTATTTCTTCATTGGTTAATCTCCGAAAAAGAGGTGGAGATGATAATTTTGCTACATTCCAATCAATTAATTCTGTATAGTCTGCGGCATCGAAGTTTAAAGTAGGAATGATAAAGATTCTGATGTCTTTACCTTTTGAAACAGTCTGCCTGGCTTTTAACATTCTTCTTAGTCCTTGCCCTCTTATGTGCCACAACTTTTCAAAGACAATTGCAATCAGAAGGTTTTCCGGCTGAGCAAAGAACGTTTTTCGTTCAATTTCATCGACTAGACTTTTTCAGGTAGTCACGCTAGTATCGAGATGTTTCTATTGTTTTGCACAGATAAATAGGCCCGTCTGTAGTGTACTTGCTGCATTTTATTTCAAACGAAACTGGCATGTACGATTTTAAAATAAATGTCAATATGGCATTTAAGGCATTCGATGGGATTTCCATGCTCGCGTAAAGTCGAAGAACTCTATTTGCACAAATGCGCCATCTGGCATGTAAAATTGGGCCGGGGTCACACTTTGATATGTCATTTGGAAAGTTGCCACTTGCTTGACTTACGTCAAAAAGATATCTTTGGTCCTTGCTCAACAGCTGTCTGTCCACTTCTGGAATTTCACAATCAGTCAATTGAAATGTTATCACCGAGAGCTTTTCACAACAATGAGATTCTGCCCAATTGGTCTAATAAATGATCTTGAACCAGTTGTTTAACCATCCAAATGTTGAAAAAGATGGCGGAAATATAATTCAACAAAATGGAATTATAAAAAAAAACCCACAGCAATGGTCTTCCGAGATGCACTTCAAGCTGTCTGTTAACACCATCTTTCCATCCATTATTTGTAATCTACCATCACAGACTACAGAATCTACGTATTCTAGTGAAAGCCCTTGTTCAGTAACACATGATACTATGAAAGCTACAATGTCCTTAGCAGATCCGGAGTTTGGAGACATATGGCCTAAATAAACTGAGCCACGTTCTTTTATGAGAATAGTGTTCCTGTTTAATAGTTCGACGAACCTGTTTTGATCCAATACTTTCTATAACTAGGGACATCCTTATAACATTCTTTCTTCCGTCAAAATATATGCCAGGTACAGTTCATTTGAATTCAGTTGACTTTGCTGTAAATTTTATGGAGTTAACTGAGATTAGATGGGAGCGCGTATGCCGACTACAGCGCTAATTTGCAACGTGGCTAGCGGCAGTTGGGTGAACTACTAAACTTTTCAGGCCTGGAACGAACTCTTCGTGGTAAGCTCTAGGTTGTTTAAAAATAACCTAATATGCTCAATAGTATCAAGATTTAAATCTTAACCTGAGACCGCAAACTGACCTCAGTTGATTATATTCTTAATGCATGAAAATCACTCAAAACTGATTTTTGATTGAGCTTGCGCGATCGGAAGATATTCTCTAAACACAATTTTTTTAATTATTATTATTAAACAGTACAGTCTGCAGATATTTTTCACTATAGCGATAAAAAAATATATAAACATAAAAAATAAAAAAAATAAAAAAAAATTCTGTAAAAATCGAAAATTTTCATTTTTTTTTTAATTTTTAGCCGCTTTGCGGGATCGGAAGATAAAGTCCGATTTGAAAATTTTCTTTTTTGCTTTTCTTGTATTTACCAATCGCAACTTTTCCGCACTATAGCGACTCGGAAATATCAACTTGACTTTTTTCGCACCACCCTAATAAACAGTTTGTTACTAATCGGCAATACTGGTCTTTAATTGAAAAAATAATTTTCCTTGATAAAATTCTATAATATTAAACACACAAGAATTTTAGGAATTATAATAAGAAATAAATATTACTTGCTCACTGCAGAACAGAATAGGGTATTTCGCAAGCTTCCAAACAAAACAAAAAGAACAAATAGCAACAAATGAAAAAATAAATCTATCTTTATTCTTAAAGAACACAAGTGTTGCCGTCTACATGTTGAAATACTATTAAATAATATTTTCAGAATGTATATGTTATTGGCAACATTAGACATTATAGCTTCAATATTATTCTAATAGTATTTTAGAGCCTAAATTGGATATGTTGCTGAAAAGCAAAACCCGGCATTTAAGGGTTAATCCTTCGACAAATTGGAAGATTCTGACAGAGAAATCAAGCATTCTTTTCGATCACGTTAGCATTTCATATCTTGTTTGTTGTTATGTATTTCAACTTTTTGGGCAGAAACCGCTTAGCTCACTTTGTCATTTATGTTTCAAGTTCATTTGCGATATCTACGTATTATTCGGGTCCTGTTATATATGCCAAAAATGGTTGTCAATTGCCATGTCAATTGCCAATCTTATTTATCGTTGTTCAAAAACAGTTCAAAACAGTAATTTAACGTTATTCAATATATAACATTGTTTAAAATGGTAAACAATATCAAATGAATTGATAAACTAATATATAAAATATCTATATTATAAAGGACAAACATATCTGTGCGTAACGAATACGTCATTTTGCGAATGGCAACACTTTGAAATTTGAAATAAAATTTTTGTTTTGCAATTTTCTCTACTGCAAATTTTTAAACTTTTAAACATCGCACATTTTAAATTTTTAGACCGACGTATAAGGGAAAATATGCTCTTTTAAATGCAATTTGTTTGAAAGCTGTATCTCAATTTAATTTTGAGATATAAATTTTTTTGTAGTTTTTAATACCATTTTTTTTATTGTGGCAACAAAAGTACCCCATTTCTATTAAAAGTAAACGGAAAATAGTCGAAAATAGGAAATACTGTATCTTTTTGTTGCCATTTTCTCATAAAACCTGAAAAAAAAGTTGCAATTAAATTATGGGTTATGTCAAGAATATTGTCTGTTATTCCGTGATAATGACGTCACATGCATACTTTTCGATAGACGAAGTTTAGAACTCGATTGTAAACGTGGATTGCTTTAGCGAATACAAATAACGTCATTTTATAAAAATAGCGTGTATTTTAAATCTTAAACCTGAATTATGTTTTGTCATTTTCACAGGCCAGCTGCTTTGAAATTCTTCACAGGTGAAAAAGCTTCACTTTTGAAAATAATGTAATCGAAATCACACGCAGGTAAAACGCAATGTTTACAAAAATTTTGAGTATCTTTATAAAAAAGAGGTGGCATTCAAATAAGAGATTTATATTACAGAAATTGATGATTCTCGCCTTGATGGATTTGCTTCTCCGAGTTAGACAAGCAAACAAATAATTCGTTGTTCAAAATAATATCATGTTCCTGAAGTTTTTGTCCAAAATTCTCTCGAATAATAAAATTTTAATGCTATTCTTTAGGACATTCTACTATAATTTTATCAAAATAACATAATTTCCGTAATTTATTTTTTTCTAATTTTATATATTCTATATATTTAAAACACAAGTGTGTTTTTTAGTTAACTGAAAGCTCCTCATTTGTAGATGTGATCGCTAGGGTGGAGTGAAAAAGGGAATTTTTTTTAAATTTTAACTTTTCCTGACTAACCAAATGGTGCTGTTTGGTTAAAAAGATATTGTAAAAAAATTTCAGTGCAATCACTCATCGTCTTCAGGTTCCACACAGGGGACCAAACAAAGGAATCTTAACTGAAAAATTAAAAAAAAATCAAATTTTTTTATTTAATTTTAATGTTTACAATAGCTTTATTTTCTAACTTAAAAACAGTTCTTAAAATGAAAAAGAAACCGGAAGGCATTTTACTTTAATCAATCTTCAATTTTAGATTTCACATGAGGGTAAAAAAATTTAACTCTTGTGTCAAACTTTGGAAGTTCCTTTCGTTACTTGATTGCACTGCGAATGTATCCATTCCTGCCTTCTGCTCCACGTGTTACGAATTATGCTTGTGTTACTAGTCGCACATGACTCTCTCCTGCTTGAGAATGACAAGGGGGCTTCTCTATTTCAAATTAGTAACCGTTTCTGATCATACTTGCTAGGCCTTCTTCACTGAGGTTCATGGTAGCTGGTGGTTCCAAAGGATTGTCCCAGTGAACCATCTCTAAATAGTCTTTTGCTTCGAAATCTACATTTGTAAGTTGAAATTGGCGTATTTCCCCCTTCCAGTCAGTTTATCTTGCTTTCAGTATTTTTCGGAGCCCCAGTTTTTGAATATGTGATCGTTCTTCTAATAATATTGCCAACAGACCGCTTTTAGAGTGAGCAAAATAAGAGTTGCTACGAATAATTTCGTGAACGGTTGACTTAAAACCTTCTGGTCAGAATGAATTGTTTTTAATCATTTTCTGCACTCGACGTGCTCCATGAGTAGCTCCTGGGATTTTCTTTGTTTCAAACCAGGTTGGGATGTAAACTTTCATGACTTATTCTGCTAGGAGCTTAAATTTTTCTTTTGGTTCGGCAGGCGACACATACAAGCGCAGGATTCTGTTGGCTATATTGAGCCATTTTGAATGAGAAATCGTCCCGGGACTTCTGTTTGCTATATCTGGAAGGCACTCACCTGAAGCTACTGCCCTAGAAATATCGAAAAGATACTTTTGTCTGCACTGGGATCTTTTTTATGAAATTTACGCAGAGCAACTGGAATAGCAACAAAACTTATCACAGCAAGGGTTTCGCACGTTTCCAGAGATTTTCCTATTGTTCCGCAAAACTGGTGTTACCCAAATGCAATTTTGTTAATCTTCAGGAAAAGGCACCTTAGAGGTAGTTCAATACTATGCAATAAGCATACAAATCAGTGTAATTTGTGGCCAACAAAGATTTCAATCTGTCTAACTGTGCCATTTTTGTCCCAACATTGACGCTCGTTCCATCACGCCCAAGAAACCTGTCCCGAAAGTGTAATCGATGTTCTCGCCTCAGCTTAATCCATTTAATAACTTTGGATGGAGAATCTTTGGATGCAATCCCTATTTCACGAAGCATGGATGATGCAATGATAACAGCTGACCTACCCGATACTCCCGTTCTATCACAAGAAACGGTTAGATTTGGCAGTGATATTCTCATTTGACCTGTCTTACAGGTTGACGGAGTATCATAGATATTAGATTTCCGACATTTGGCTTCATGACAAACGTAATCGTCTTCATCTTCAGAGTTATCTTCCAATTATGAATCAGATACTTAAACGGCGTTTTCTTCTAAATCCGTAATATTTTTATAAGGATTATTATATATATTATATTTTATAAGCATTATAGCAGTTCCTCTGCTTTAGATTCCTGATTTTCCCATCTACATTGCCTTTCTCTAAAACGATTCAATTTTTGAGTTGCAATAATATTAATTGATCCTGTTTTTCTCTCATGCCGTTGGTCTGCTATAAAATTTCGTTCCTCGTTCCTTTTTTATCTATAGGAAATGCTTCATTAAATCAACATACGTGGGTAGCACTGTCTCTTTCGATTGTACTGGAGATCCAAAAAAACACTACAAAAAGTTTCATTTTCAGTTGAGGTCATGTTTATGTTAAACTTCCGTATTGTTTTGTCCAAAAAAAAAAAAAAAAAAATAATGTCTACATATTAGTGGTTGTAACAAAGACAAGCATCAAACAAAGACAACCATCGCAAAAAACGAATCCTTCCACATAATAAAAGTCACGTGTCAGTCACAGTTTTTAGATTACAATACGTACTGCCATCTATTAGATTTTGAAGTTTAATTTGCTATTTATATACGAAATGCCCTTTGTAGCACTAACATCTGACAATAACGTTTTAATAAAGCCATTTATTAATGAAAACGCAAGTAATTAATATTAATTTACAAATTATTTAATCAATTAATTATTTTTTGTTAAAAATGCGTTAAAAACATTTTAAAAAGGCTATACAAATATTTACTTGAAGTGTGGAGCCTCAAGATGTCAATATTTTGGGCAGAAATTTGGTTACAATTTGTTTCAGCCACTTTGGCACCGTATTTGATGGCACCATATTTTCACCAATTATCATAGGTGAAAATTGCTGTTTTTTATTCCATAATACCAAGCATAATTCAAGAGTCATAATTTAAGACTCAGGCAATATTAATTTCGAGAAAAAGTTTTTTCGCTCCACCCTAGTGATCGCACTATCTGTTTTTTTTTTTTTTTTTTTTTTTTTTTTTTTTTTTTTTTTTTTTTTTTTTTTTTATATATCCCCACTTTTACTTTTTAATTTTAAAAGCATTTTATGAATTTTTTTTTTCAAAATTGTGAAAATTAGATAGCTTTCATAACTGCAGACAAGAGAAATAGAGATGTTTTTATCTTTATTAATGCTATTTTCTGTTAAAAATTCAAAATTTTTGATAAAAATTGTTGTATAGGGTTTAGTGTCGCAAAATAGGAGAATATTAGAGCAGTATATTTTATTAGGTGCATAATAACGGGAAATGACATACTGCTTTTGAAAACACGCATTTTTCCACATAAATTTTTTGTATTGTTTTTCCTTCTGTATATGTACTGATATTAAGTTTCAGACACTAGGCGAAATGCCTATTTAAGTGAAAATGAAGTCATATTTAAAAGAAAACTATAACTTTCTTAGATAAAACTAAACATTTTAACACAAATATGTCTAAAAAACATAAATTACGGAAATTTTTACTCTCCGGAATTGAGATTAGAATCTGAAGTAAAAAGTGCGTCTGTTCACATAAAAGATGTTTCTGATAATCGTGACATCAAGTTTTGAGTTAAAATCATTTTTAAATGATCAAACAAAATGCATTTTTTTTTAAACATGATGAATACGGATATGAGAAGTGCGTATGCAAATTTTGAGAAGGTGAAAATTGCTGTTTTTTATTCCATAATACCAAGCATAAGATCCTAAATTGATAACCACATCCTAATAATTGATCTTTATTATATTTTACTGATTGAGTATCTATATTATAAAGAACAAACGTATCTGTATGTAACGTTGACGTCATACTGCGAATGGCAACACTTCACGATCAAATTTCGGTGTTGAAATTTTCGCTATTCCAATTTTTTAATCTTCTCACCATCGTACATTTTCAATTTTCGTCGCACAGGAAAAAAAAAATATTTTCAAATGCAATTTGTTTTAAAACTGTATCTTAATTGACTGATGTATTATATTTTATAAAATAATTTTTAAGCATGTTTTTTTTTTTTTTTTTTTAATTTATCTTATCACGTGCCAGTTTCAATACATAATAATAATAAACATTTTGCACATAAAGCAACAAACATTTTTCAGCATTTGTTTCTGACTATTTTTGCATAACGAGATTAATACTTCCATTTTAAACAAATAAAAAATAATATTTAAAAAACCACCACTTTAACATATTTGTGAAAGACAAATTAACGAAATTAATACTTCTTTTATAAACAAATAAAAGATTTATATTGGAAAAACACAAATCTAATAAATTTGTAATCGTACAATTTAAATTTTTAGATCACCAAATACGATTTTTTTTTCATGGAATTTGTTTGCAAAGTTCATCTCAGTTTACTGATTGTCTGTGGTTTTAAAAACAATTTTAAAGCAATTATATTTTACAATTTATCTATATCGCACGGAGCTCGATTACGAAAGATTAATCCGTTCGCCCTTTAAACAAAATTTTCATCATTTTCTTACAGATAATATCCATTAAAAAAACTTCCCAATGAATAAATAAATAAAATAATATAAATAAAACACAAATTTAACAGACATGTATAAGCTCTGTAATTATCAGAATATAAAGCATGCCATAAGTAGCAAAATCTTGGTCAAATAACTCTTAGCATGCGGCTAATAAGAAAATGTCGCTTTTGATAAATTTCAAAAAATTATTTGATTGTACAATTCGTATTCTCCATATGAAAAAAGCTTTTTTAATGTAAGTGGGCAATCTAAAAAAATTATTGCATATAAAAAGATATTAGTTTCCAATTTAAAAAAAAAAAAAAAAAAAAAAAAAAAAAATGTTTTCACCTGTATTTTTTAACACGGGAAGCCCGGGTACGATCCCCTAGTAATAATAAATATAAAAACTGAAAATTATAATAAAAAATAAACTGTAAACTATAAAAAATAAATGAACTATACTACGTATTATTATCTTATAGATTTTATTACGTATGATATGTTATAAAGAGTCAAAATTAAGGGTTACCGTTATTATCATAATTGGCGCCATGTTTGAAGCAGTTGCGGATGCCATGTACCGGATAATATATAAGTACCCCATTTGCTTATCGTTGTAATACATTCGCTAATGCGGAGATGTTAAGTATATTAAGGAATCTTTCGTAATTGGATTTTTAGCCATTTTGCGCATTTTAGCTAATACGACTCCAAATGATTCAGTGCCAGTTTCAACAAAATTATTGTGAATATAATATTTAAATTACACATAAAATTTTACTTGGAAATGTTCGTATCTTGCATATCATAAAAATATATTTATGTATAATTTCATGTTACAGTTTTGATGCACGTCTTTCCTCACCAAGTAAGTGGCAAATGATAAAATACACTTCGGCGTAAGTGGAAAATGTAAGTTTTAGCTTTAAAAAATATTTGGTGTTTAATGAACAGCAAACTCACAATGTATGACAAAATTCTAAAACAAAAATTAATTTCGTTGGTTTATAGCCGAATGACGTCGCGAAAAAATTTTCATTTTGCCTCGCGGTTTGACAGCTATAATAATTACAAACAGGTTAATTCTTTAATTGCTCTCTGGAACACTTGTTTTACGAATGAATACCTTCATGGTTTAATATTTTTAATCGCTCACGATGAAAGAATCTCTATTGTTTATTTACTTTAATGAAATGCGATATTCAGCTAAGCTTAATTTCAACTAAGTTATTTCAGAATATATCCGTATTTGAACGTAATTTATCACTCAAAAATTAATTATTTTTGAACGATCTTTCTAAAAATGTAACATTTATATAGTTTTATTGGAAAAAATAATTTTCATTGAAAATGGCCTCTTGGCATACATAAAAAGTCGAAGTTGTCAGCCCGTTTTTGTTTATGACAATCACAAAGACTGTATTTTATGTATCTGATACATATGCTGTTTAAATGAAAATAGTGATAGGTTAATATTTTAAATAAAATTATGGCGATGAAACCCTATTTGGCGATTTAATCAACTGCGCCTTGAACATATCGCCGCCTGGCGTATAAAATGGGAAGAGGTCAGCCCGGAAATGTTGATGACAGTCACATGACTTAGAAAATTATTATATACATGTCTTTATTTAATGTGGCGTATCTTTTTTTTTCACTTTCTAAATGCAAAAATTTGTTTTTTAAGCATTAATTCGGGTGAACACGATTAGTAATTCTTTATCGGATTCTGCGAAAGTGACTTGAGTAAATTGCCTGCTTCTCTCAACGTCCTTACTGCTGATTTCAGCAAGACGGAGCACCTTCACACACCACAATCCTAACAGTGGAAATTATTAAGGAATTATTTGATGACCGTTTAATTTCAATAGGCCTCTGGACACAAATGTCGCCAAACTTCATCCATTTAGTTTTTTTTTTTTTTTTTTTTAATCTGTGTGGTTATCTCAATAACAGCGTTTACCATAGAGGTCCTGCAATAATCGATGGATTAAACAAATCATAGCTTAAGAAATCTCGTCAATAACACCAACAATGTTGCGAAGTGTGTCAAAAAACCTGTTTCGACGTGTTCATGTTTGAATTAAAAATGGTTGCGAACATTTTCAAAAATTGCTGTAAAGAATGATGATGTAAAAAAAAAATTGAATTAAATTTCGTTTTTCAAAAATAAATTATCACCCGATTAAATAACATTGTGCGTCTCCATTTCTGTTTTACCCCTCAAATAAAGTTGTAACAGTGCAACAGTGTTGAAAATTGTCCCCCACAGTTAAACAAAGTTCAATCAATTATACTTCAGTGTAAGAATATTTACCACATCCGTCAGATTTAATGGTAATAAGAAAAACCAGCGGGTACTCTTTTAAATTGGGACTCTGTATTTCATAATAAAAAACTCATACGAACCTCGTAATGTATCTAAAATGTATAACCTATAATTTAATTGAACCCGTATATGATTACTTTCCATGGGCATGTGCGAGTATATGTGCGTACATTGTATTTTATATAAACCTAAAATAATACACATTTCTGTCTGTAAAAGCATATATGTATATAAATGCATGTGTATAAGACTGTATACACGTACGAACAAGGATATGTTTATATCAGTACTTCTGAGTACATTCAACATAAGAAATATATGTGTCATTTTTTGTGCATAAAACTGATGTCATAATACATTTATTACCCCTATATTTTACGACGTAAGAATTAGCTTTCAGGATTAATTAAGAAAAACTAAATCAAGGTCTTCTGTTAAAATACCACATTAATAAAACACTGAAACAATAAAAGGGATGTATTAGTAAATAAATTGTTTTCAATAGGAATAAGTTGCCAATAATTGTCGTAATTTTTCAGCGAAAATTTTAGAGCCATGTCTGAATATTCACACCTTGATTAATTGCGAGTTTGTTTGTAAATATACGTATACACATAAGATGGTATTACAGAACAGGTTTAACGAAAACGCCTAATGTCTCAACAAAATCTGCTGCTACTTTAAGCGTGAGGTGTTTTACGGAAAATTATCAAGTAACATTATCTTCGAGGTATTTTTCTTTTATGTTAAGATGCGAACATGTTCAAACTATGTGAATTCATGCCTAAATGATGCAAAAAAATTACATGGAAATATTATGTCCCCATTTATAACATACTTAACTGATAAATTCAATGTTTTTCTTCTCTATGGAAATGTGTACCTGAATGTTCCGTAAACGTGAGCTGCAATAGTTTCTTATAATATCAAAATTTATTTTTTTCCTCTCATATATAAAAAATACATTGTAACTTCGTGTCGTTCTCTTATTTACATTTGATTGGGAAAATGGCAAATACCATGAGCGGAATGTGTTTATATAGTAGTATATTTATAATAGAAATTAATAAGATTTGAAGAAATCAATTAAACATTATATTAGAAGTTAAATATTAATTAAACAAAATTCTAGTGCTCTGTTGCACATATTTACATCAATATTTAGATGATCTTTAATAAGTGCATTTGCAATACCATTTTTCAATTTATTCAGTTTTTTTTTTTTTTTTTTTTTTTTTTTTTTTTTTTTTTTTTTTTGTAAAATACATATTTTACTTATAATAACTTCCTAAAATTTTAACCGGATTGATTGACATTTATCTATGGATGGTAGCAAAAGCAAAATAAATAAATAAACGAAATATTCATTATAAAAAAGAAAGATTAAACAAAAAACATGAATTGTTTTATATATTTCTTTGTTGCAGAAAGTTTAGATAGCATTTTAAATTTTGTTGAAAATATATTACATTTTATACAATCAAACGACAAGTACATTTTTATATTGCGTTTTACTATGATTGAAATTGATATAGAAAATCAATAATTCTCGATTTTTGCTTTTCTTCGGTTTGTGAAACACACAAAGGAAAGGTAATTGTATCGGTTTTCGACAGAATGGAGAAAATCAATTTACATGCAAATGTAATCTACTATAATTTACTTTCTGTATTAGAAAGCGGTATCTTCAGAATTGATCTGTAGAAGTATTTTGTAGTTTAGAAAATCTTTAATATTTTCTTCTTTGATGAGGTACACTTAAAACTGCAATACTGTTTTAAATTCTACATCTGGTCATCTTTAAAGGTATTTACATTGTACTTTGAATTATTTTACGTATTACGTTCTCTATAATATAATAATTAGACAAATATTCAAACAATTAATAAAAAAAGTGATGTAAGAAAAAATATTTTTCACAACCTAAACATGCAAAGTTTTCCTATTTAATTTTAGAGAATCTATTTTATGGGCTATCTATTAAATATGTTCTTGTATATTAAATGGACGAAATGAGTTAAAGATAAATAAGAAAGTGTTTAAGATGGATGATCATATTTTATATTGATGTTTTCTAACTTTTTCTTTTATACATTTCAATGCTGTGCACTAAAAACGCCGTAGCAGACTTTTCTATATAATTTACAATAAGTTCTTTCCTTCTACATTTCCCATTTTAAGAGTTTTTGGCCTGATAATTTTTTAGACCTTTATTAAGATAAATGTGGGCACATATCTGTAGGGAAATATGTCCTTAAGAAAAAAAATATATTCAAAGGAAAAGGATGAATAAATATAAATTTTATTTATGCTCTGTTATATTGAGCGAAATATTGTTTCCAGTCCTACTGTATATGCTTAACCTACGAAATTGCAAATATATATATTTGTGTAGCATATTACTGTCGACGTCTGTGATATCCCGGCGACATTCATACATATAGACGAAAATGTAGTACTGTAATCAATGTTAAATATTTTGCCAACCCTCTGTTATCATGAGACAACTAGAGCGCAGTCGTGGTGGCGAATAGTAGGCAGAATCAAGAAAACATTGGAGGAATTTGTCCTTCAAAGAATAATAGAGACATCAAGAATTTAACGTGGTTTATTTGGCAGACACATATCGTAAACATTTCCAGTAGAATATCCATCAGCTCTAAAATAATCGCTGCTCCACTTCATAATAAACTTATGATGTTAAAAGGTATTAGAATCTACACATTAAAAGTCATTCACCTCAAGGGACGATGATTTATTAAACAAACGAAAAACATTAGAAATGTCTAGCTCCTAGTCGATGCAACAGTATAAATACTCAAAGAAACAGGGCGCTGACGGTTACATTACTAGTGGAGAACCAACTCCAGCAGAGAGAGGGGGGAACGGGACAGTAGAATGACAAACGATAGGATTAGCTCCGGGCTGGGGGCGTGTTACGCATGGCGTTGATGACCTAACTATTTAATTTCAGCGTTAGTTTTATATCGTATTCAAATGCTGGCGGGAAGCTAATACATTTTAACTTTATTAGTTGCGCCTTACGTTTAAAAAAAATATTTTTTTTTTTTTTTTTTTTTTTTTTTTTTTTTTTAAATTGACAAATTTTCATTGAAACAAAAATCATTTTTCTGGTTATGAAAAATTACTGTTTGTAATGAAATATAGTACTTTACTTGTTTTTACTTTCGATTGGTATTTTGAAATAAGCTTTGCTTGAAAAACTACGAATTGAAGATATTGAGATAAGTGTAGTTCTTATAAAACCATCTCTAGAATTGGAGACAACGTCTTTTTGTGACGCCTCGCTTACCAGCTTCACGCATTGTTCTGCTGTTTGGGTGAGACATGGGAATCGGTCAAACTGCCGCAATTCCACATGATTGGACCTTAGACCAGATATCTCGATCGGTCATTCTTTGGAGTAAAGGTGGTGTTGAAAGTGTAATATTTTAGGTAGTGTAATATTAGAAAGTGTAATATTTTAGTGTAATATATAGGAAATTGGTTTTGGGTGGTTAAAAACTCTTCATTGACTTTCTTTCAGAAACTACGATTTTAGCATTTATATTTTTTCTGAAACCTGATTATCTTATATGATGCCTTTTATCTACTTTAATACTAAAAATAAAGTTTTCTGGATGGGCAAAAAATGCGTTCTTCTCAGTTACTGTATCAATGACTTTCAGCAAGTTTTCGGGCAGGTATCTTGACGATTTTATAACTTTAAATACTTATTATGCTCTATTTATGAAGAGTTTACTTTATTTGATTGGAAACCATACAAATATATACATAACTTTAGGAGAAATAAATGAAGATCTTGTGTTCATCTGGTGGATATTCAATACTTAAATGACTCTGAATCTTATGACAGCTGTCTTATGTTATAGCAGAACATATGTCCAGTAGATACTGCTGATCTTTGCTAAAAACTTTTTTTGAAAATTTCTGGAATAAAACACTCAACACCGTCAAACTTTACCACCGGAAATTACTCTTACATTTCAATGAATTGCCATTCCGGCATTTGTTTCAAATTTTAGATGGTGAAACGACTGGAGCAAAATAATAAAGTGGTATGATTGGCACACAACTCAGTAAATGTGAGAATCTCCCTGTGTTAAGTTTTGACAGTCTTGAGTGTTTTATTCCCGAAATTTGCCGAAAAGTTTTAAGCAAAGATCAGCAGTACCTGCTGGACATAATATCTGCTATAAAATTATAGAGCAGAATAAGTATTTAAAGTTATAAAATCGTCAAGATACCTGCCCAAAAACGTGCTGACAGTCATTGATACAGTAATTGAAAGGAATGGATATTTTGGCCATCCAGAAAACTTTCTTTTAAGTATTAAAGTAGATAAAAGGGATCATATAAGATAGTCAGGTTTCAGAAGAATTATAAATGCTAAAAACGTAGCTTCTAAAAGAAAGTCAATCAAGAGTTTTTAACCACCCAAAACCAATTTCCTATCTATATAATATATCAAAAGGATTCACTGGAAAAATATTACACTTTCAACACCACCTTTACTCCAAAGAGTGACCGATGAAGATATCTGGTCTAAGGTCCAATCAGGTGGAACAGCGGCAGTTTGACCAATTCCCATGTCACACCCAAACAGCAGAACGATGCGTGAAGCTGGTAACCGAGGCGTCACAAAAAGACGTTGTCTCCAATTCCAGAGATGGTTTTTATAAGAACTACACTTATCTCAATATCTTCAATTCGTAGTTTTTCAAGCAAAGCTTATTTCAAAATACCAAACGAAAGTAAAAACAAGTAAAGTACTATATTTCATTATAAACAGTAATTTTTCATAACCAGAAAAATGATTTTTGTGTGTGTTGTCAATTTTTTTAAAAAAGTGTTTTTCTTTTAAACGTAAGACCCAACTAATAAAGTTAAAATGTATTATATTTTTAGCGTTTATTTGTTATTCTAATGCCATTTCTACTAAAAAATTACTATATCTAATTGTTATAGTAGTTATTTGATTTATTGCTATTTATTAGAAAAATGATAAAAATCGCATATTTTCTCAAATTTTAGAGCCGATGCGCTACCGCCAAACGTAAAAATTTATTTATTTTGTTTTTGAATTTTCCTAAGCTACCCTAGAGGCAAGTTTTCCGCGGTATAGCAAATCAAAAAAACAAAAAAAGATTTTTTCGGCCCACCCTAATACCACCCTATCTTGTTGAAATTTTTAATTTTTGATAAAATACTTATTATTCATCCACTCAAGTTCAAATGCATTTCTTTAAACTTGTAGTGGATGACACATGATGTTAATACAGTTTTTTTCAAATATTAATTCATTAATTAAATTTAATAAATTTTTGTTTTATATGGGAGAAAAAATGGCGGCCATTGGTTATTGAACAGCATTTAATGCATCTCCATAATTATAAGGGGTTTACCATAGGGGGGACCCTGTTCTGTCGCCAAATGCAGCCAACATTATCGCCAACTTTGCGACTAATGTTTAGCCAAATTCTCATAGACTTCCATTGTAAAACAAAAGGTTTAACTTGCTTATAGAAAATCAACAAATTGAGATATTTTAAAGCAAAAAAAAAAAAAAAAAACTAATATTAGCTTAAGGGATTATATTAATTTTTTCTTTGATCACCTAAGTAGGTATTGATTTTTTTATTATTATTACTTGTATTATAATAGACCTACAAATTCAGTTACAATAAAAAATGCATCTTACACTGACTAGTATAACTCTCAGACAAATGTTATTTTAACCTAAAGTTAACAAATTACTATTTCTGTAAAACTCCGTTGTCCACATTATTAAAATTAAACTTTAATTACATATGTAATCAATAAAATATAATAAAGATAAGTTATTATGATGAAGTTATCAATTGAGGCTCTTATGCTTGGTATTCCGGAATGAAAAACATCAAAATGTATTCCACTATGAAACGATCATTGAATTTTTCCCCGTGAAATCTACACCCAATATCATTTTCACCTTCTCAAAATTTACATACACACCTCTCATATCCGTATTCACCATTTAAAAAAATTATATTTTAATCTGATCATTTCAAAATCATTTAACTTAAAACTTAAAGTCACGATTGTCAACAACATCTTTGCATGTGAATAATGGCACTCTTAACAGATTCTGATCTCAAAACCGGGAAGTAAAAATTACCGTAGTTTATACTTTTTAGACGCATTTATGTTAAAATGTAGTTTTATCTAAGAAAATGATCATATTCTTTTAAATATGACGTCATGTTCACTCACTTAAATATTTATCCTAGTGTTACAAACTTGGTATCAGTACACATGCAAAAGATAACAAATATGGAAACTTATGAGGAAAAAGGCGTGTTTTCAAAAGCAGTACGCCATTTTCCTATCAAAATATTTTAACGCAGTATGTCACTAATGAAATTTTGCGCCACTAAATCCTATACAACAAAATTTAAACCATACACTAATTTAAAAAAAAATGTTTGAAAATGACGCACTTTTATAAAACATATTTCAGTTTTAAGAATTAAAACACAAGCTTTTTAATATAGAAAATGACATCATTTGCACCCGCTAAAGCATTCCAGATTTACGATCCAATCTTAAACAACATCTATAGAAAAGTATGCATATGACGTCATTATCCTGAATAATACAGAAACCCAGCAGTAAGCATAATGACGTCACTCAAGAAGCCCATCGGGTATCTAATGATTCGTATATGTCTTAATTTGTTTTGTTTTGTTTTATAATAGCTCCATATTTATCGGAAATCACTCATTTATATTTTTTTTCAAAATTTGGAACACACGGATTAATAATTATTACACACGGATTAATAAAATTGCATTATTTAAGCAATTTAAAACGAATTAAGTAAAACGAAAGAAACTAAGTCACACAACTAAAAAGAAAGTGTTGTAATCGTGTGTAAAGTAGGTTTGCAATGAACTAAAAATCATTTAATTGATAAATAAAAACGAAATAAAAAAAAATCACCGGGATCATAACAGGCAATATTATTCGCATAGCACGTATTTTAATTTCAATTTTTTTTCAGTTTTTATGAGAAAATGGCAACAAAAAGATACAGTAATGTATTATTTTCTTATTTCCCCTTTACTTTCAATAGAAATGGAGAACTTCAGTAGCCACGGTTACAAAAAATATATTAAAACTACAAAAAAAAATAATAATATCTCAAAAATAAATTGAGATACAGCTTTCAAACAAATTGCATTTAAAACTAATTTTTCCCCCTATACGACGGTGCAAAACTTGAAAATGTGCGATGTTTAGAAGTTTAAAAATTTGCAGTAGTGAAAATTGTAAAACAGAAATTTCAATTCAAATTTCAAAATGTTGCCATTCGCAAAATGACGTATGCGTTACGCAGAGATATGTTTGTTCTTTATAATATAGATAGGTAAAAAATAGGGTAAATATTAAGAATTTGGAATAGTTTTACTAAGATAAAAGGGCGATTATAATAATAATTTAATAATAATAAGGCGATAATATTTTTTTTTATTATTACATATATATATATATACAGGGTGCAATATCTTATCTATCGCCGACCTTTAATTTCTCAACCGCTTGTCGTAGACAAATAGTTCCAATTACAAAATTAAATCCTTTTTCATGGTCAACCGAGATTTTTCAAAAATTTGAAACGCGTGATAGATCTCTCTTTGATGCAATTATAGAAATAGAAAAAAGTCAGACATCATATCGTCACCTCAGAGCAAGGACGTCTAGTAATAATCGGAAAACAAATATCTGACATACTGCTACTTAAAACAGTGTCTGCATCTAATGGAACAGTTGGGAATTTTCATAAAAACATCTAAGATATAGTATTAAAAATAACTTTATGTTTCCGAAATTGTTCCACTAGATGAAAACACGGTTATGATGGCAGAAAGTCAGACATCTCATTTTTGGTTATTACTAGATGTCCCACTATTGCTATTGAAGATATAGTATAGTTCCAGCATAAATGAAAATAAATGTGCAAGAAAATTTGAATAATGTGGTAAATAAAAATTGCCTGAAAATTAAACAGTTAAATATTTTCATTAATGGAAATGAGACGACCTACCAGACGATGTAACACAAATTCTTCTAAAAATCTACAAATATTATCCTGCAACATTAGTAGATGCAGTCCTCCCTGAAAAACGTCATTGACAATTAAAGACAAAATTTCAGTTTGTCAATTTCGAAAATTTTTTATTCTTTATTAATTGTTACTTCCCGTTTCTCATTTATTATTTTAGATTGGAAATGCGTATCTCCATTTGGAAAATAGAGAAAAGTGAAAATTTATTAGGGCATATTTTTGAATATTTTAAGAGTTTTTAATGTATAATTTTCGAAATTTTAAAAGTTATTAGCGCATGTTTGCAAGGATATTTTAGCGCATATAATACATGTTCTAGTGTCGTCATTGAAACCATGCCTTTCTTAGACACGGTGTAAAACTATAATTATGAAAATAATATCGGTCACCCGCAAGAAATGTGACACATCTCGACAAAGATAAATTTCACAGGCGAGCAAAAGGAAATTTGCATGATTTTAATGTAATATAAAATTATAGCACGTAGCGCTGCATGCAGGAATTAAAACGTGCATAACAGCATAAAACCCTGAAAAATGAAGACGTAGAATGAGGTTTGGAGGGTTGTGTAATTTACCTCCTGACACAATCAACCCTTTTCTGCGGTCACAAATGGACCTATAGCGTAATAAAATGTATTTTACATATAACTACACTTATTAAACTCTTTGTGTAGCAAGACGCACCTATGACAGACCTATTATTGGAATAAAACGCAAAATGAATTTTTGCGAGATGTGTCACTTTTCTTGCGGATGAGCGATATAGTCTTTTAACATATTTTGTTTGAAACATATTCTGCGCTACGTTAGGTCACTGATATTAAAAAAAAAGATTTTTTAAATACCATGATATGCTACAGGTATATTTAGTAACACTTTCTTTTAACTGTCATTTCGTCACTCAGATTTAAATTAGTATGAAAGGTTATTTCTTAGCATTCCAATTACCAATTCACATAATAAGTAAATATGATAAAATAATAAACTGTGAGCGTTGTAAATTAAAGATTATTAGAACGTTAGAATCTTAATAAGACATTTTCAGCAAGATTGATATATGTACAGGGAGCAATATGTTATCTATCGTCGACCTTTAATTTCTCAACCGTTGTTCTTAGATATATAGTTCGAATTACAAGAACGTTTCAAAGGAAGTATATATTCATGCTGTGGCATTATTTAAAATAAAAAATCAATTTTTTAAAAATTACGAAATCTAGTTTTTTATACTGTCCCGCAGTCCCTATAGTTATATTTAGAAAAAGTTTACACATATCATAACACATATAACACAAAACGTTTGACATATGTATTACAAAAATTGACACAGTTATTAAATTTCAAATTTTGAGATCGAAGGAGTGGCAATGACGATTGTCGACAGAGAACCAGACAATATTGCTACCACTTCCAATGCTCGTGGTATAGCTCGGAATCTGGATATGCCTTGTTGTACGGTATGGAAAATCCTACGAAACATTATCCACTTCTACCCGTATAAGATCAGCCGTGTACAAGAGTTACGTCACACCGACCATGATAAGCGATTGACTTTTGCTCTTACTTTTCTTGCCAGAATCGAGTTGGATGATGCTTGACCCTGGAAAATCTTATGGGGAGACGAAACCCACTTTTAACTAAATGGAACTGTAAATACCCAGAACTGCCGAATTTGGGATAATAAGTCACCAAGAGCATTCAAAGAAATTCCTTTGCATTCACCAAAGGTAACTGTTTGGTGTAATTCCACAGCAGATATGGTCATAGGTCCTTTCTTCTGTAAGAACATTTCTCCGACAGGACCTGTAACTTGTTCTGTTACCGGAAACAAATATCGCCAAATGCTAAACAACTTTGTTATTCCGGCACTTCAGTAAAGACAGTGCCTGGATAAAAACATTTTCATGCAAGATGGAGCCCCTCCACATGTCGCTTTGCGGGTACAGCAGCCGCTACGACAGAAATTCACAACAGAAAAAGTCATTAGCCGCTGTTTTCCAACTGCATAGCCACCTCGGTACCCTGATCTTACACCCTGCGACTTTTGGCTATGGGGTTAACTAAAGTCCAAGGTCGATCACGGAGGTATCCATGGCTTGGCTACGTTGAACATATCGCGATCTATAATGGTGATTACTGCAGACATGTTATTCTCTGCTGTTGTAAATGCTGTGCACAGAATGCAATATGTAGCCCACAAAAATGGCGGGCACATCGAACCTGAGTTAGATGTGATAAATAAACATCTTAATAAAAATATTCTAAATATATAATAAATAAAAATATTCTAAATATGCCCTTCTGATGAATTTTAGAAATGTTGAAGCACTTATATGTACTTATATAAATTTATATGAATTTATAAATATTATAGCCAAAATATACAAATGCATACGCAGATGTGTGCAGTGCAATTGCATATCATCCTGACTCTAGTTCACAAATTCTTTTTCAGTGGATAAAAACTGTGTCTTGAATTCGTAATTAAAACACGCTACAAAAACTCAGTTGATAAAATTTCGTTCTTATCGAAATCGACATGAAACAATTCAGTGTCCAATTATGATATCCTTTTCACTTCTTGGAAAAAATAGCCTTCGAAGTTTTTACTGATAGTGAATTATATGCAACATTTGGAACACTGTATTTAATAAATAGTTGTTGTGCGTATTGCACAGTTAAATGAGGGATTATGTATGACGCAAGCCTGCGAAATTAAAGTTTTTGAAAAATACAAGAGAAGTTTTCGTCGATTCTTATATTATTTGGTGTGCTGATTTCGAAAATGACCTCCATTTTGTCCCATCACATCAGGAGTTTTTGTAAATCGTCATCGATATTTTTGCTAACATCAAATATAGGTGAAAAGTGGGAAATTGAGTTAGTTGTTAGTGGCCTGTAGACTCAATTTCATTAGTAGCCACTTTTTAAAGTGAGTGCTTACTATAATGTTTCAAACTTTCTTGACATCTAGATAAACTATAATCGTTGTATATGTACATATTTTTCTATGAATCACAGTTTTATACCGGCCAACTCCTCATGATAAGAATAGTAGGGAAGCAGTCGAAATTGAAGAAAATTACTTTAAAACCATAAACTCTGTTGCCATATTAATTTTTTTAGAATATATTTGTGGATTATTTGTATATGTTCATAAGCACAATTATCAATCAAATTACTGTTACTTTCTTTATATAAAAAATAACTAAATCAAAATTCCAACAGCTAAGGGTATGCAATAAAAGAAAACCAATAAATGTTATTTCGATTTTATTTAATAAGTAAATGTGTTATTAACATACTACACACATTACATACAGTTGAAATCTAAGCTGGTGAGTATATTTCGCAGGATTAAACAGTATCTCTTGAAGAAAAATAATCTAACTGATCTAACATATTGAAGATATTGCAATATCCTTAATCCTTTTGCGTTTGATTTATTTTCAATTTCGAGAACAAAATTACTTTTATTTTAACAATGTAAATCGTAGCAATCCAAATAAATTTACTGAAATTTAAAGATTATCTCATTGTCTGAATTCTAACGAATGTACTTATTGTGTGTACTATTCAATTCATATTTATATGAAAATAGGTTAAGGAAGAGTCTTTGGAGATGTGTGGAAAATATCGTATTACAACAAGGTTTAACAGATATTACAACTTTCTAATGATTTCTAGTGTTTTATCACACACGATTTGGTCAAAAAAGTAACCTATATTTTAAATTTAAAGAGTGAAATATATGTATAAAATAAAGGAGTCGCCAATGGTGCAAAGAAAATTAAGAACTTTTATTGTTATTACTAAATGTCCAAACATAAATGAAATCATAATAAGAAAGGCATAGCCATATACTATCATTACTACATGTAGCTTTTGGAAAATGGTGATCTTTTATACATTTTGGTACCCTTTGTCCACTTTGTGCGGCTGGAAAAAATTTACTAATGTGGAAAAATCGCCGCAAATCTCAAAAAACTCTAAAAATCACAAAAGTTTAGATATTGCGTTTTACTATAGCAAGCTAAAATATTGTAACTGGAATTCTTTCATGAATGTCAAAAAATTGCAGCAAAATGTGAAAAGTTGTTAAAATACACATTGAAAATCTCATTAAATATCACTAAAAATTCAAGTTAGAGGACAAAATTTTACTACATTAAGATAGATGTTTAAAACCAAATTTTAAAAAAATCGTCTTAAAATGTAAAAAAAAATAAAAAAAAAAAAAAAAAAAAAAAAATAAAAAAATGCTAGAGGAATTCAATTTTAATTTGTTAACACTATTTTAATTTGTTTTTATTAAGGCAATGTACATAAAATAGACAACTGACCAAGAGGAGCAAATATTATGTATGTGTACATGAAAGTTTCAAACAAAATTTAAACAGAGCAAAAAACAAAACATAACAAAAAATTTCTATGTAAGTACGTACTTTTTTTCAATGAAACTCCTTTTTGATGTTCATCTTTTATATTGAATTGAATCTCAGGCTTACCTCGTGTTTCTTGTTAACATTCAACAGTAGACGGCGAGCATGATCTTATCCCATTTTTCTTTTGAGCGCTCCATATCTTTGATGTCTTGATGGAGCCTTCTTCGCTGGCTGATCCTAAATTTCCGGGTGAAAAAGTGTACATGTGAATGAAAAAAATATATTTTGACACTTATGGAGTAACCGAACACTTGAAACTTTTCCATCATATTCATTACAAATGGCTTATTATCCGGATTCTTATAATTACACAGACATTTGCTGACAACATCGCTGAAGGCAACCCAAGCTTCTTTTTCCTTTATTTTCATACTAGTCTCACATTCTTTATCCTTCATAAGCTTGTGGTTATTTGGACCAACAAAGATTTCTCTTTCAACTTGGCTTCGGATAAAAATGAAACTTCTTGCACAGGTGTTTGAAACAATAGCAATCATTTGAAACAATACAATTTTTGGCTCAACTAAACTTTTCCAAATCACATACTTAGTGCCTGTTTTCAGATTATGTTTTTTCGGCCATTCTTATATGACTCAATGTTGAGTCTTATCACAGCTGTCCCACTCACAAATGAAACATAGATAGGGGAGATGGGGGAACATGTGAACAGTTCGCACAAATATAGCCTTTTCTCATGACTGGATTAATTTCTATAAACAAAACTTACTCAATATAGTAAATAGAACTTTCTTTTAAACATGGTATTTTTTTTAAATCACCTGTATAGTTCTTCTTACATTATTTAATAGTTTTATAAATTCGAAAAATTGTTCACATGTTCCCCATCAGCGGGGTAGTTGTGAATACACGTGGGGCACATGTGAACACAAGGAAAAGATATACTTTGACATGCTTTTTATTCTGTTATTCATTTGTCATCGTAAGCATTAGTTAATTGCCTGTGAAATTCACCATAAAGAAATATATATATATATATATATATATACTTCTCTAGTTTTTCGGTGATATGTTTAAATAAAAGAATATAAAATGAAAATAAGTAGATTTTCGGGGTGGAAGCTTAGATGATTCATTAAGTATTGATGAAAAAAAAATAATAATAAACAAGGAATTTAAAAAAAGAAATTAAAACTTTTAAATTTTGCTTAGGGGTTTTTGTTTGGAGAAAATTTTAGGGAGGGGGGGTTTACAAACTACTTATGTCAAATAAGCCGAAATACGAAAGATTCCCACTGCTGTATTTGCCTTATTTACTTGTAAATTATAGATAAAGAAAGGTTTTTTAATGATTTAAAAAAAAATCTCGACTGTAACTCCCCCCCCTCCCCTAACTTCTTTTGCTTTTGAAACAGGGAGGGGTTACAATAGGGATTTTACGGTATTTATCAGTTTAAAAATTTTTCTTTCTTAAAATATTACTCATATCTATCTCCATTCAAAGCATCATATGCATAACTGTTTTAGATATGGAAGTAAGCACCATTGCAAGATTAGTACAAATGTAATAGAAAAATTTGCAAAGTTGTTCAAAGTAATACTTTTGTATTAACAATGCATAAAAAAATATTATTGTAAACTGTTTAGTAAAATAATATATAACACTTATTGCGTCTTAGAAAACATTAAATTTATTTAAATTACAATTGAATGTAAACGAGCTTGTTGCTCTTTATGTATTTGCTGAAAGGTGTGCTTGATGAAGTTTCAATGCAAAATCAACTTTGTGTGAGGAAAATATCTTCTAGTTCAGAAAAATTATAGGTAATGGAACTGACATTAATTATCATTAAGTTAACTAAAAGGAACAGAATCACATAATGATTAGTGGGGCACTTGTGTACTGTTCATATCTGCCCCAACTTGTCTGTTCAAAAGTGCCCCACATTGCTGCTTCTGTTAAATTGATAAATCATTAACATTTATCAATTTTAGAAGAAAAATAACTGACCAGAAATATTTATTAGTATTCATAGTATATGTTAAAACACTCAAATTCAAATAAATGAATAAATAAATAACGTTATACGCTTATTAACTTGGAACTAAGATTTTACTTTTGAGACCTAAAAACAGTGTTTTTGCTACAGAGGACAAACAAAATGTCAAAAAGCTTCAATTTTTTTTTTTTTTACCATATGTCTACATGTGCTGTCATCTTTAGTAATTTTTTTCAAATAAAAAACTTATAATAACTATTGAAAAATTGTGATGTTCACATCTGCCCCCTGATCAAATGTGCCCCCATCTCCCCTACTTAGTGCATCCGCCTTGTTGACCAAGAAGCATGGAGGTAACTTTCAAATCACTGCAAACGGTCCAACCGATGTCGGCATATTTAATTTTGTTGAGGACATAAGCCAGGTTTTAATAGCATTTTTTTAAATGCACCGAGTATTCAACTGGTACAGATGCATACTGGTTTCCTTGATGAAAAAAGACAGCTTTAAGGCTCTTTTTTGGATCAATGTATAAAAAGCACCCATTTATTTTCATCGTAGGTGATATTAAAATTGCTCATCAATCCGGGAACATCAAAACAATAGACCATGTTCTCCCCCTCTTCAAAGTACTACTTAATCAATTCCTTTTCTCGATTACTGTACTAATAAAAAGCTCTTTCTTCGGCCAATAATTTCCTTTTCTTTCAATCTGGAGCCCAACAATTATTCTGCATCTTGCAAAACGCCCACATCTACGCATCCACATTACAGATCTAGTCAGATTACTAAGTTCAACCTGAGTGATAGACTGAGGTGAATCGCTTCCAGAGGGCTTATATTCATTATCGGAGCCTTGAACCTCTGGATGTTTCGAGTCTGAAGAACTTGAAAAGATGACTTTGCAATTCAATTGAAGGCAATGGCACTGGCACATCAGGTCCATGAGGAACGTGTCGTATAGACGATGGAATGTTCATAAAAATCCAACTAAAATTGAATTTTTAAAGAAACCGTGACGTGAAAGAATTTCTTCATTATTTTTTTTTTTTTTAAATTAGCACCAAAATTACAAAAGATCAAATATCAATTCCCTTGTATTTTTTTCATCGCAGGCCTGTGTAAGACTGTTCAACTGAAAACACGATAACATAAGTTCTGCATTCCCACATAAACGATGTTTATTTCGCTATTATTGTATCTTCTATGCAATATCTTCGAATATTAATAAATACTGAACCTATATTACAAAGTTTTGGGAATCATTGTATACCACTTAAAAGTGACTGCACGAGTATTTTTAATAACTTCCACTACAATGCCCATTTTACACTTTCTCTGTTTACCTCAAAATTCCATGTACTAATAATTATGTCACCTATGTCTTGGCAAATAGTTCAACATGGATAAAGTGACATACTTTTAAAAATATTTCAACGTTAACACATAATTTTTTTAATTGATGATCTTTTAAGTTTAATTTTTCTTAATTCAAAATATGCTAATATGTGTTCACCTCAAATATTATTTTATTGTTCGCAGTACGGTCAATTATAGACGTAAACCGTTATAAAAATGCATTGTTTGTTTACTATTTTATCTTGTACAGCATTTATCGAAAAATACTTCTTTCCCACATTTTAGCTACTTCAAATTTTGGCTAATTGCATTTCAGCTATAGATAATTTTGCACTTATATAAAATTTTGTGTTTTATATGGTTACTGATTATGTAAATATTCTAATGTAGTTAGAAAAAAAAACTAACGGAAAATGCTTTAGAAGATAAATTTTCATGAATTCGTAATTCAGTACATAAAGGGTTAAAAACAGTGCTTCCGTATTAGCCGGGAAGAGTTATATTCAATTAAATAGATTTCGCTACGTACATCGGCTTTTTTTTATTTTGAGAATTTCAGTATTTTATTCGAGTAGTTTCATAATTTATGTTGAATTTCTGTTTTATTTATCTTTGTTCGTTTATTCATGAAGATTTAATTTAGTTATGTTTAGCTCCGTAATATCAGCCGAAAACAAACTCGCTAACAATATATATATATATATTTTTTTTTTTTTGTAAATGTGTTAATCTTTCTTAATAGGGCTGCATTTGAGAGAGAGAGATTAAATAAAAACATTCTTTAGAATTATTATTAAATCCGTAAAAAGTCAGCAATCATACAATTGCACTTGAAAAAGTATTTAACCCCTATCCGACAGTATAAAAATTCAAATGGTGTGATCTTTATTAGTTAAAAAAATGGGATATAAGGAAAAAATAATTTTTAGGTGTTTAACCCATTTGTGCCTAGAGTCCGAATTTTGGGACGCTTTTCTTAAAATAAGTCCTATTACAAATGGGATTATGATACCCTTTCCAAACTTTGTAAGATACATCCTTAGTATTTGTTTTTTCAATATTTATGCAGAAATGGTAGCGCGTTTTTAAGAATAAAATGATGAAATAAATGTTTATAGTAGCAAAATGTTGGATTTTCTTGAAATAAGATTAAAATGAATAGAAATAAATGAAATAAGATATATATATATATATATATTACACCATTGTTTTATTGCATTTGATATGTGCTGTTGTAAAGCGCCATTCATGCGGTAATTTTTCATTAATTTTTCATTAATTTTGGAATATATACATATTTAATCAGTCCTTTTATAAGTGGTATTATTTATAAGACGAAACATTATTTTAGCATATGTATTTTTGCATTATTTCTTTCCGATTTGCATTTTTTTTGTTCTAATTTGAACCTTTATGTGCTGTCTTTTTTGGAGACGCTAGGCACGAAAAGTAGAGTTTTCTTCGTTACTGTCTATGCATTAAATCTATGTTTTAAGCGATTTATTTTGTTACAAAATGGATAGATATCTTTCGGTATATTATTTGGTTATAAAATTATTATTCGGATTATTATTTGACAATTCCGTGTTATTAAAAAGCAGTAAACCAACGTTTAAAATGCACAAATAATGCGTGAAAAGCAGCAAATAGCTGTTTCGAAATTACAGCGAGATTCTTCTTCAGTGCAAGATAGGGAAAAAAGAACAGCGTGCTAGAAAAAGCAAGGCTATTTTAAACGTTGGTTTACTGCTTTTTAATATTCCTGCACAAAGGCTTTAATTGATATTTTAATTCCGTGTTATTACTATAAGGGGGGGGGGGGGGGGCTCGATTCAAGAACAAGACTCCCTACCCTCCAAACCCTTAGCTATTGGCTTTGTAAAAATTTATATTATACCGTTATATTTTGTACTAGTTTAGTATCTGACATCCTGAGGTTACTAATATGTTTACTAATATATATACAGTTGAACCTCGATTACCCGAAGTAATTGGGACCGAACCTACATTAGATAATCGAAATTTCCGGGTAATTGAGAATTTATCAATCCAGTTTAATATGCAACATCGTCATTGGACTACTATTAGAACTATTAAAACTTCTTAATAAATATATAAATTCAATTTATAAATGAAAATAATTTTATTTGTTTAGAACTTGGACGTGTACACACGGGGGGGGGGGGGGGGGCAAGATTACAATTATACGCGAGTCAATTACAAAAATCAAAAAAGAAAAAAAAAACCTTCGAATACTGCAAAAATCTTATTTTTATGTGAGTAAATAATAAAATAATATATTAAATATACAAATAATAATAATTTATCATTAAAAAAAATGAATGATTTATTTTTGTTTACTTACTAATTTTTCGCATTTATAAAGGAAATCTTTTGTTTGATATTGTGCAAAATTGAAGTAAAAAGTTAGGGGGTCTACTTATGCGCGAGTTTTAATTTTTTGCAGAGTTTGCATTGGAAAGTTAGGAGGTCGGCTTATATGCGACTATATACGGTACATATATTCTATTAGTAATTCTTGATTATTATGAATTTTTACTATATAAATTTTCAGGCAGATTGTCAACTGCAGTACGTGCAGTGGCATCCCTGGCGAATTGACTGAATTAAAAAGATATGTGCCAAGTTAAACTTGTGGCATTGAGCTCACAGGCTATTCACACTAATTGTGTATTATACTCTAATTTCAAAGAATAACGCCCATTGAAAAATAAAATAACGGGAAATTACCCCCCGCCGTTTCTCCCTCTTATACTTAACCAATGAACCTTCAAATCTAACCAGGGAAACGCCTTACTAGAATAAACCGGTATACCGAATTGAACCAAATATTATAATTCTGTATGAAAAACACATTTATTTAACTTAACGGGGGATTAGATCTCGTTGCCCCTTTTATCCTTAACCAATGAACTCTCAAAAACTATTCAGGGAAGCACCTGATTGACGACTGAATGAACGAATTTACAAAATTTGAAGCAAATCGGAAAATTCTGTATGAAAAACCCATTTATCTAAATTAAGAGAGGATTACCCCCCCCCCCAGCCCCGTTGCCCTTTTATACTTAGCAAGGAACGCCCAAAAACTAATCAGGAAAGCGCCTTCTCAGAATGAAACTATTTACAAAATTTGAAGTAAATCTGATATTTCTATCAAGAGTTATCGCCTTAAATATATACGCACACACAGAACCTACGGCACATTAACGGGCACATTAGCCTGTGAACTAAAAAGAAAAAAAAACACGAACTAAAAAAACAAAGATAAAACAAATATCATAAGAAATACTGACGAAATATTTCAGTGATGTGTCCCTCCGGAGGGCATAGTGAAAGGAGCTGCATAGTATGAAAGAGTGGTCAAAGGGCTTTCTAATGATATACCACATAATGGGTATAGAAAATTTTTAAAAATAGTGCCCCGGGGATGATTTTTGGGGAGGGGGATGCGAGGTTCATATTAGTAATATAAAAACACGCGCGCATTCAAATGCAACGCAATCAGTGAATTTCAAAGAAATCGGTGAAGAACTTTCGGAGGTTTAAGATTTCGTACAAACGAACATTTACATTCCTTTTATATAGAAACGTGCTCCCACGTGGGGAAAGTGGGATGAGGGGGATGGTAGGAGCATAATGTGAAAGAGTAGTCAAAGGGCTTTCTAATGTTATGTCACATGACTTGCATCTGAAAAAAATTAAAAAGCGCCAACTGGTGGGGCCAAGAAAATTAGAAGAGGGAGGAGCAACGTTCGTGATAGGTATATAAAAACACGCGCGCATTCGAATGCAACGCAATCCGTGAATTTCAAAGGAATCGGTGAAGAACTTTCGGAGGTTTAAGATTTTGTACAAACGAACATTTATATTTTTATTTATAAAGAAATGTGCCCCCACGTGTTGAAAGTGAGAGGAGCGAAATGCAAGATGCATAATATGAAACAGTATTCCAAGGGTTTTCTAATGATATATCACATGATGGGTTTTGAAAAAAAATTAAAAAGCGCCCCCTGGTGGTGGTGGTGGCAAATGGGGGTGTGGGAGAGCGAGGTTCATAATATACATAACTACACTTCTGTATTCAAAAGAAACTCAACCCGTGAATTTCAAAGCAATCGGTGAAGAACATTCAGAGATCAGCGATAATGAATAAACGAACATTTACATTTTTATTTATATAGATATTTAATGTTAATTTCTAAAATGTAATTATTTACGTGTAAAAAATTACCATTTTTTAAATTCTTAACTAAATATAATATGGAAAATGTCTTTTAAACAACATTATTTTCCATTCTGAAATGATTTACCATAATTTACCATAAAATGAAAAAAAAAAAATAGCGTACTTTAATAATAAAAATAATGTAGTCATTCTAATACAAATTTACAGATGTTTTCTCTTATTTCTAAGTTTCATTTCAAAAATTAACGTTGTCATTTGAGTAACAAAATTTGAATCTCCTCTTAGACTTAATTTTTTCCTTGTTTTATATGCAAATTATTCATTGCTTTTAATCGATGTAAAAAATGGAAGAACTCGCTGTATTGTTCTACTTTACTATTAAGGAATTTAATCTTAAAAAAGAAGGACACCGGTAATTGATAGCATTTAATTAACTTTTGTTCAAACAAAGACTAGAATAAGTATTCTTCCTAAAGTAAGTTATTCAAACAAAAGAACAGGAACACATTACAATGTATTGATTATCGTGGTTTAATCACCATATAACACAACATCTTAATTTAAGATGATAGAACGACATATCATACAAATTTAAAATAGATTCGTGATTTTTATACGTTATATGCATCAGTTTAATTAAATTCTCAGTATAACAAAAATTCAATATTTATTTTCCACATTATAATTGATTATTGTGTAAAATTTAGGAGATATAACACCATATAACCTTTAATATTCCTTGTAGTCATTAGAATCCCATTTTAATTAATTTTCTTTGGAACATATTAATTTTCCTTTATAAATAACATTCTATTTATCGGAATAAGAACTTTGTGCAGAGAAAATGAATTTATATGTAAATGGCGTTTCCAATTGTTTCGAGCAGTTTAATACTCCTACGAAATGTAAAATGAGTGTTAATTTATTTTGCGAAAATTTTATTTTTGCAAAGCAAGTTTATCTTAATTTTCTACAAAGATACATTCTGTAAAACTTTTCTATCAGATTTACTTTATTATAACAAAGAAAATGTGTCTATTTCTTCAAAAAATTTTAAACAATTTGCATTCTTACTTTAAGTCTTGTCCTTAAATTAAATAACATTATCAGTTGAATTATCTTATATTTTTAATGATTTTTATATCTATATAGTTAAATATATACATTCGTTCCTATTTAAACTATCTTTTATTTTAAAACTTTCTTTCTAAAATTAGTGCATTTCTAAATAATAAGTAATGGTAATGAACATCGATTGGAGAATAGATTTTTTCTATAATAGGAAATGAGTGGAATATTTGAAATCTATAATTTATTTAATTGCACTGAATTACAATTTCTTATGGATGCACCATATGAATCCAAAATAAAATTTTGTAGAGAATTAAAAACCATGTTAATAAAGCTCTGGACTATTACTTTGAGAGACTTAGATCTTAGTGAGAGTTGTGAGTTTGAAAACAACTCTTCACCGAAAAAAGTTCCGGGTTCATGTCTATCAAGGTTGATGTCTATAAATAAATGCCTGCTGGCGAAATTATTTTTATGGCAATGCGGTTATGCCAAATAGCCAATGGGAATGTCGAACAAGATCGAACTCTATTTTAAAGCGTGGAGCAAAATGAAGATATCTGTCTTTTCCACACACACTGCCCCCCACCACCAAAAATAAATAAATAAATAAAAAATGAATAAATAAACGCTCAATTTTGTTTTCTTGTATAAAAAGATTAATATATTAAAAATGATAGTACCAGAACTGATTATTTTTAATAGAATTCATATCGGCATTTAAGATTGGAAATAAAAATGAAAAGACCTTGAAACAAGGGTATACAAAGAATACGTAAAATATTTTTAAAACAGATTTTAAAAGAGAAAAAAAAATACCTTAATGAAGGCATTTAGATATAAATGAATGTAATTAAAATGAATGATTGTAATATTTTTAACGACAGGAAATAATCAGGTAAACTAGAATACAGAAGCATGTGCGATAAGAATTTATGGAATATATTTTTAACGAAGCGCGGAAATTTATTTTTCACATTTCATGTATTTTTTCACTTACTTTCACTTGTTTTTTCATTATATATTTCAATTTTGTATTCTAATTATATATTTCTACTTTTTTTTTTCTTTTTACATATATCTTTTTTGCAGTTTCACAGATAGTTGACTTTTTACAGTGAGCATGATTAGGGCCCTAATTAAGCCGATCATTAATGTAACTTATACATAGGGTAACTCTAGGATAGATGGCCATAGAGGAGAGATGGCCAGTCTAAATATCTCCAAAACTTGATCATAGAAGCAATATAAACATTGTCCGTATGAAATAGACTTTATTTATTGCGGATGTACAGTTTTTCGATGCTGTTTCGATGTAGTTGTGTGTTTCGATTATAAAAAGAAAGTGTAATTTTAATGTCGATTGAATCGATGGTTGAATATTTCCTTGACTTGGGTATCTGAATGTTTTGCAGTACGTATGCTATATATATATATATATATATATTTACTATATGGACTTTTAAGGCATGTATATAATCTAATTTTTAATTCTAAGACTAAAACAAAGTTGTACAATGGCTTGGTATTGATGCTTTAATTTGGGCGACCATCAGCTCTTCAATTTCAGGAGAGATAGCCACACGAATTGGAGGAGAGATGGCCACATTTAATCAATATTTCAAAATTAAAATTAGTGATTTAAAATAAATATATAACTTTTACGTTTATAAGTATAATTATTTGACATAATTATTTAAAAAAATAACTAATATAAATATTTTAATTATAATAATAATAATATAATAAGACCTAGCGATTTATTTGTTTCATAAAATACTGAAAAACGTCGGAAAAATTCATAACACAGATTGATAAAGATGATAAATAAACTAAATTAGCGTAAGAAACCAACAATTAACGCGAGAAAAAAACACGGCAATTCCAGTAGCGAAGAAAACAAAATACACTTAAATTATCAGATTCTACAGATTCTGCGTAAATAGAATTTGATTACGATCCTTGTGTTGGTTGTGCAAAACAATATACATGACATCCAAATAGAATGTTTGGATACAATACATAAGGTACTTAAAGTGGGTCCATGAAACGTGTACATATTGTCCACATGTGGTAAGATTTTACAAAAAGTGAAGTATTGAAATAATACTTAAAATTTTGTTTATTCGAGTTTTCTTCACTCATTCCCATCATATGACTGCTACAAATTGCTATATGTTTTTCATGAATAACTATATGAAATGTGTTTCTTTTTGCTATTTAAATTAACTTTTTCTTTCTTGTATTGGATGACCATCTCTCCATCTGCCATTTAAATTTCAATTTTGTTTAACATTTTTTGTTTTCAATGTTTAACTATTTTTTGCATAAAATAGTACGAGTATATATATAAGAATTTCAAATATGCATCAATATTTCTTGTATTTTCATTCTAAGAATTTTTAGTTCAATCTTTAAAAACTATGGCCATACATACTAGAGTTACCCTATTTCTAATCATAAAGAATATTTGTTGATTTACCACCAATAACAGCTAACTGAAAAACGCAATAAAATTAAATTTTTTAGTTAATAAAAAAAAAAAAATAAAGGTTAAAAAAATATTTAAAGGCTGCATTGTCATCAGAAACACATAAGGCGTTACTATAATAATATAAGAGAAAAAAATGATAAAAAAATTCATCTTTACATATAAAAGCATATTTCCTTAAAATAAAAGAATTTTAAAACTGTGTTTAAAGATACATTGTTAAAATAAATGTTAAAAAGTGAATTGTTGTCAGGAGCTGAAACAGACTGTTATTTCATTTTTAATCACACTGCAGCATTATAACATTGAATATCAAATGAAAAAAAATAATGTGCTGCTACGCCAGATACAAACAATAAAACATTTATGCGTTCACCTAACGCTGCAATGGAAAAAAAAGAAAGAAAGTGAATTATAAAAAATTTGAAAACAGTCATTCAATCTAGCAAATGAAATTTTAAGTTAATACACTGATTGTTTCTGTCAGATTTTCGAGATTGCGTTTTTAGGTAAGAAAAATATTTCTTTTTCAATTAAGGTGAAATTTTATATATGGAATATTTTATTGATATGATGTCTATATTTGACTGGTTTGAACTCGGCATTTTTTTTCATTTGAAAATTCATTTTTTTTTCATTGATGTAAGAAACAGTGTAAAACAATGTAATATTTAATATACAAAGTAATGAAAATTCAATATAGTATTAAAAAGTTTTTCTTTATTTTTTCCTTGGTATTTTACCTAAGATAAATATATATTTTTTAATGATTTCAGTAAATTTCAGAGATTGATATTGAAATATTTTTTTTAATAAAAATAAAGTATCCAACTCAATAAGAAATAAATGAAACGATATAATAAAATATTTCTGTAGCAAGAAAATGACAAAATTGAAATAGTATAAGAAGAAACTCGAAAACTCAATAATTAAATTAAAAAAAAATTCTACAACTTATTATAGTTTTACAACACAATGTGTGTTAAAAGGAAATTACATATTTTGAAATACCACTATAGTATATAACTGCAATCACAAAAAAAAATTACATCTGAAAAATAAATACATTTTATAAGTGTAATTAAATATGAAAGTTACATTTCCATACATTATAAATAAAGTCGTGTAATAATAATAATAGTACACGGAACATTTCTATCAACTTATGCTAAAACTACAAAAATAATTTTAGCATAATTCACTAACTAGTCTAACATAGAAAACGGTTTTTATTTAAAAATGTAATTAAGATAATAGATATTCTAGCTTATTTTAATTTTCATCTTATTGAGGAATAAGACTTTATACATTTATCCATATGTTTTTTTTTTTTTAATTGAAGTATTATTTGGCAATGCATATAATCAAGGTAAGTGAAATCTATATCGCTCTAATTCTTCTCATTTTAGTTACGAAATAAGGAAAATATTTGGAAATTACGTCATTTGACAGCATTATATTACTTTCTCCAAATAGAGCCTTTAAATCTTAAAATAACATCATCTGCATAGGCGTAGACATTTCATACCGCTTTTTGTATTTTTAGTCGATGGATATTTTAATGCGCAGTTTATAGTGCAGAAGAAATAAACTAAACGAATAAAACGGCGGAGTAGTAAACACGAAGTTTACGTCATTTAGACTCATTTTAATAGTTCTTAAATTTTAACGTGTCTGCTAAATGTTTTACAAATATTTACATGTTCATTTTTATTTATTAAAATTTACATACATTACTGAATAATAATAAAAAAAGTAATTAGCAATAATTATGTTTTTCATCTTCTATAAAGCAATAAACATAAACAGATATATGATGTAAATCAATAAAAAAAATGTTACGGAAAAAGAAATACAAAAGCAATTTTCAGTCTAAATAACTATAATTAAGTTCCGATATCGATTAAAGCAAACATCTTTTCAAATTTAAATAGCATTTTATAAAATTTACTGTAACACGTTTTACAATTTGACAAAGTACATTACGTTAAATGCACTATTAACGTTCAAACAATAATTTCTGATTCTTGTAATGCTATTAAAATACATTATTGAGTTAAGTATCCTTTATGTTTTTTCTAACTATCTGTTTTATGTTTTTTTCTAATTTTATGTATTTTGTATAACTATTTTAATACCGTTGCAGTAAATACATTTTAATTAATCGGTTGATAAAATGTAATAGTTTAAAATGAATTTTTAGAACTATATGAAATGCAATTTTTATTTATTAGGTCAATATACACCGGGTATCCCAAAAATGACTGATGGAATTAAAATTCCATAATTTGCAAACGGTGACAGAAATTAAAAAAAATTCTTGCAGGAGTATTATGTAAGATGTCAGGAGTTTGTATTCTGAAATTCTCAGTTTTAGTTACAAATAGCATCGACAGATGTCGCTGCAAGCAATAACCGCTAAATCCCGGCTCGAATTCTTGGACTCTCTCTTCTTCCATGCGAAAAAAGTGAGATTAAAATGCATTGAATGTATATCCAAGTACCAAAAATCGGTTCTGGACTGAGCGCCTATTGCTCTCAGCGCCATCTATTGCTTGAAATTCGAGCTAAAATCAAGAATCACAGTACAAAAACTCCTGACATCATACATAACCCTCCTGCAAGAATTTTTTTAATATCTGTCACCGTTTGGAAGTTATTGAATTTTAAAATCCATCAGTCATTTTTGGGACACCCGGTATATATATATATATATATATATATATATATATGTATATACATAATTTAAGATCCTGATTTTATTATTTGTTCAAAAATACACGATTCTACTTATGACATTTTAAGGGCAAAATTAGCAAATTATTATTATTATTTTCTTTGGCTTCTAAGTGGTTTAATGCCAAACTTGCAGAATGCTTATTTGTCAACTATAGCAAAGAATACTGATAGGTATAAATTATTCAATAGTTTGTGACATGCACAATAACCAACAATTTTTCTCCGAATTAAATAACATCCCTGTTTAAAAGAAAATGCTGACTACTTATTTAATATCTATGAAAGTTTGTATACATAGTTTTGCATAATGAATTTAAATATTTAAAAAAATTGCGATGTTGCCGTTTGAAGTTAAACAAATTTAATTAAATTACACAAGTTAGTAGGGTGATTTTGTAATTTTGAAATGAGGGATACATTAACGGTAATTTATCATTTCAAATGCACGCTTTTAGTTTTGTATCATTGTATTTCAAATATTCTTAATATCTCTCTGCTGTAGTTTCAATTTAGATTGGTAGTGAATATGTTATATAATGGTTGCCATGATCAACAGACGTTTCGCCCCTTAATTTTATTGAGGGATTTTATTAAAGAACAGTTTTTCATCCTGTTACTTCAGAAATCCATCCCATCCTTAACATTACGAAACACCACTGCACATTGTTTGATGCACCAAATATGCTCCTAAACTTGCGGCTAGAACTGATGTATCATTGGGATATTTTCAGAGTATATTAGGCAGCCGCATTGATAAATTGTAAAAATAAATAAGTGAATATGTAGCTAATATCTTATAGTAAAGATTATTCCGCTAGATGGCAACACTAAACGACAGTCCCTAATTCTGTTATTAGCAGCTGTCAAATAGATTTTCCCGTGATTACCTGCGATAAGTTTTCCGCAGATAATTCTACGAGACTCGCGATGATGAGTTTGTGAAATGTACGCGTCTTTGAGTTAAGATTTGTTCGAAGTTTTGTTCATGAGAGGAGAAGGGAAAATGCATGCATGTAAACGTATTCCCGAGAGGATTTCTCCTATCGTTCTTAACTATGCAAATATGTACAGTCCTCCTGTAAATAGAAGTATGTCTTGATGTACAGAATTTCATTAAACATTCTTTCTACTAAAGTATAGAGTAGCGTTTCCTTTTGAAGTTATGCGTCCATTATTAAATATTGTGGCGTCTACTTATGGAAAGAAGGTAACTGTATAATGTCTTCCCATCTCTGGACCTGAATCCACGACAAACTGAGTTTAAGAGAAAAATGCTTGTGCTCTACAAATTTAAGAGTTGCTTGTGCTTTGAGAAAGGAAAAGTAGTGTTTTAAAATGTGTTTTAGCATTTGGTGATCATACGTCGATTTCGTGATATCATTTAAACCATGCATAAATTAGAAAGATGCCGTTTTTTCTCCACTTTTCAAGGAAAATGTGTTCTACGAACGACGGTTGTTCTACATGAGTTTCATGTATATTCAAGTAGTTGTGTGAAAGTGTTCTAAAACTCATGTTAACCGAACCGAACATCCTTCTCGGAACAGAGAGTGCATTATATTCTTAAATAAGTTTTATTGCTTAAAAGCTTAAAAAGATATGGATGCGTATTACAGTAATTGAAGAGCGATTTTATTATTTAGCGTACGTGTGATTTTATTTTAATGAACATTAGTTTATTGCATTCTCATAATGTTTATTTTATTGTATTAAACTTTTGATGTTATAATTGTTTAAGATAAATTTGAAAGTATATAATTTTCACTTTAAAAAATGCGTCTGTATAGAGAATGTAAAAATGCATTGATTTTATGATAAGTTAGAAATCTAGATGAGTAAAAGTTATCTTTAAGAATTTAATTTTTGAAAGTGGAATCTCTTATTAATTCAGATTAAATCAAAACAGTAATTTAAGAACAAAGTTGTTCTGTTAAACCATACATTTTACTTATACCGATTTGAAAATTAAATTTTGTGTTCTAATTTATGAAAACATTTCGTTTTGAATTTAATAAACAGTATTTCATTAAAATGGTATCTTTTGACAGATATTTCAGATAAGTTATTTAAGATAAATATATATAAGTTTTTGTGAATAAGTTTAGTCTCGTTTTGAATAACGACTGATTTATGAAATGACGAAATTTAATTCTGAACAGAACTTTTATAAGAATAAGCTTTCTTATATGTTAGACATTTAAATTTGAATTCGTTTTGAAAGGTAGAAAAAAGTATTTCCGTGAAAAAAGTAAATCGTGTTCTTTTGAAAACGATCTTGAGTTATTTTTGCTAGTAATGTAAAATTAATTAATTTTGAATAATTATGTTCTCAGAACAAAAATAGAAAGTCTTCTTTTCAGAACAAAATTTGTAAATATTCTTGCTTAACATAATATTATTATTTTTTTCTAAAAAAGAAATTGAAAATTAAGAACTTTGTAGTTATAATTTTGTTTTGTTTTGTTTTGAGAGTTAATATTGAAGTTACAGAAATTTTTTTGTGTTTTCTTTTAAGTACAGGGGTCTCGTATTATGTAACGATAAATTAAACTAGTTCAATTTTGGTTTAATTCCCTAGGGAGCGAGTTATTTTGGAATTATATGTGAAATAAATAATTTTATATTTTAATGATATTACAGTAATTTACATCTATATTTATATTATATTTTGAATGATTTTTTTGTGTGTGTTATAATTTCTGTAAAGAAGAAATTCCTGTGTGTAAGGATAGGTTTACGTAAAAAATCCAAATTCTTGATCTTGAAATTAATAATTTTTAATCGAAATTTTTAAATTGAAATTCTTGTTCTCGAAATTTTAAATTCAAATTCTTGTTCTTGAAATGGGGTTTTTTAAATCAAATTTTATTTTGGTTGTTAGTTTTGTTAAATTTAAACAAAGTGACATTTTTTAGAAAAGGCAAAAAGGAGGATCTACGTGTCCTTTGCGATGAGTTAGGCTTAATGCCACTAAAGATATGGAAATTGTCTATTTACGTAATTTAATTACTACACACGCTGTTTACGAAGAGGACTATACAAAAACTCATTTACAACTATAGTCGAGAATAGAAAAACTGAACTAGAACAAGAACAGCGTAAAATCGAACAAAACAAAATAGAGCGCGAACGGAGCTTTGAACTTGAAAAATTACGCTTCCCCATTCGACTTCGGCATCTAACGCAGAGGAAGAAAGTAAGAGATGCGCTTAAGAAAAGCCGCGAATCGATCTACAAAAATTGGTTCCCGTTTTCGCCCAAACGAAAATATATGAACATCTTCTTAGTGCTGTGTGAACGACAGTTAAATTTCCTAGGGCTTCCGGAAGAAAATTGGGTTACCTACCTCATAAGTGCCTTACCTAGTGATATTGCTAGACTCATTTGCTTGAGAACCGGAAGAAAATGCCCATGACTACCAACACATCAAAGCGATGTTGTTGAAACGAATCAAATTGAGCACTGAAAAAATTAGAATTCTGTTCGTTCATCACAAGAAAATTGCAGAAAGTACCTGGAAAGATTGATTTTTAAGCTTAGAACATACTTAGAACTTTTTTTTTTTTAAAGTTTAGAACATACTTTGAAGGTTAGCTCTTTGAGTTCAACATAACTTCATTCGAAGATTTGGAAAGTCTTATTTTATTTGACAAGTTAAAGAGAAGGTGTTCCCGCCAGCATAGAAAACATTTCTTAGACCTTTGATCCTAATGCGTCAGAAGAAATGCTAGATGCTTATGATGTTCTAAGGGTAAATCCCGTAAAATCCAAAGTAGTGGTAATCAACCAGAAAAATAAAATTTGTCAAAACAAAAATAGACTGTACCACCGAGTTCTTCTAATAAAGCGGTTCCGAATAAATCCTTCTACTCATAGAAGACAACCCAGTCAGACAAACCACAGATTGAAGATCGCCCAACATTGAAATGTTATGGTTATGGTGCTCCCGGAGATATTGGTGCTAAGTGCCTAGTTGCAATCCTGTGATAAAAACCGAATCTTCACATTTCGAGCAAATCCAAATATACACATGCTCACCCACAACCATACTTTTAACCACAGTAAACCTGTACATTAATGGAGTCTATGACAAAGCCTGCATAAATACCGGATCATGTCGCAGACTGGCTAGTGAATCATTGTATTTTGTGTTAAAAGAAAGAGGTGTAAAGTTTCAGAAGATCTCTCTGAACATGTCCTTAGAAAACGGCTAGTGGTCAAAAGAAGACTATTTGACCACAACTGTTACTGTAGAAATTCAAGGAATAAAATTTCGTACAAATTTTATTGTGTTACCTAAAGCTAAAGGACACAGAACCCTTTTAGAAAGAGACTTTCTTGATATGTCGGGGTTTGTACCAGACGTTAAGAACAAACGTTGTTATTTCGGCAACAATTACTGCCTTTAGCCAAATATGTATTCTGATCTATTTTTAGAGCACTGTATTTGATCTATAGGTTGGTGTATATGCTATATAATGCGCAAACTTATCTTAGCTAGAAGACACTTAAAAGATTGAAATTTCCCTTTCCAATTGATACTAAAAGACGGAAACATACTTGAATAATTTTGTACAGCCCTTGTTTTTACCTGCTCCTTTACATACGCCCCACCATTTAGCTAAAATTTAATTCAGACTAAAACACTCTTAAAACTAACGAAATCACACTTCCAGAAATTATCATCTATAAACAGCCATATATCCTATTTATTGCTTGGCGCTGTATATCATTTGATCTATATGTATAAACACCGTTTTGAATTCTAAATGTATTTCTGAGTAAAAATGCATAACTCATTAGGAAACTATCTTTAAGGATTTTACACTCATACTCATTAACGGTTGTGAATTATTTCGTGAAGCCCTACATACGATCTGTACCATTTATACACACCTCATAGTATACGAAAATTGTGTTAAAACGCATATTATAACTAAAAATGAAGTTGCAGCAACCATTGCTAATTTAATGTAGTTCGGAAAGATAGTAACCAAAATCTTTTGCGTGTCTCTGTAAATTCTATACACTTCATATTATACAGGAAGTAATTTGAAGTAAACGTTAGCAATGTATATTAACTTCATATTATATGAAATAGTTTAAAATAATTAAAATAGGCCGCAAAAAATTTTCCACACTGTACCATTTATATAACGGATTTCTTTCTTCAGCACTGTAAATTAATAACAGATATCTCTTCAACCACACATTATACAAAATGCCTATTTTAGTGCACTTTGAAATGCATATCAATTGCATTTTGTCTGAAACGGTGTAGCTTCATTAAAATGTACTAGAAACGATCGTTGGCCATTGGCCGTAATATAATGAAATACGGTTTACTATCCCTGTAAATGAACTACAGCTTCTACAAACTTCATTTTCAATAAGTATACCGCTATTTTACATTTCAATAACATACAAAACTTTCATTTCAATCCGAGTGTATATACGGGAGTTTGAGCGCGGGTAGACGGATAGTCGGACAGACAAACCGAAGTCATAAACCCGTTTCAAACATGTTGGAAAGTGCTAAAAATGGTGTTTCATATCGACATCATTTTTTGATACTACACGAAACGCATTCACTATGAAGTAATGAACTCATTAGGTTAAAAGGTGAGGAGGTGAATTAGCTTAATGTCCTTCTTATTGGAGAAATCATGTGTGTCGTTCTCTGGCGCCTCGTGAACTTACTATCGTAAATAGAGGAAAAATTTTTATCCGTTAAAATTTCAGATACATTAGTTATGTAATTTTCAGCGTAACTAAGGCAAGACGTTTAATGTCGGAATTTTTAACCCACTTGTTATATTCCACAAGCCGAATTATTAAAAGTTATTTATGTTAGCCGCCATACATACAACCATATTCACCGAAAATTGATAGATGTCACACGCCGAAAACTGTAGATAATTTTTAACAAAATTGTTTTATTTTTTTTCCACGTTGTTTTATTTATAACTAGCAGAACTAACCGGCTTCGCTCGTGTCAATAATAAGGGTCCTCCCGGGTAAGATACATTAAAATGAAATAATGCGACAATGACAATAACTGAGATTCGTGCATTCCCGCTCACGAATCGTTAAAAAGACCAATAATAAATATAAATATAAGTAAAATAGTCTTAATTACGTCTACTATTAGCTATATAATTCTAATATATAATCCAAACAAATGTCAAAACATATATTAAAATACAATTATTTGCTTAAAAGACGTCATTTCAATAAGAAACACATTAAAAATACTAAAAATTTACATGTTTCGACTCTTTCATTGAGTCATCTGCAGTATATATAAAAAACTACAAACGCAATACCAATTGTGACTTTAAACTGATGATGGCAACGACCTAACCCATAAATTGTGCCTTTACTGAATTTTTTTTTTTTATTTCTGAACATCATACAATTTCGTTTTTAACATTGTCGAATAGAAGAAAGTTCTTTCAAATGAAATTTTTTTGAAAATTGTTAGTGGCAACAACCTAACCCAATCATAAATTAAACTTTCATTGCAATTTGACCTTTAAACATCATACATTTGATTGTTCCAACGGCTAATAAAAAAAAAATACTTTCAGTAATATTTGTTTGAAAAGCTTATCTCAATTTACAGATTGTTTATCTATTTCAAATTAATTTTCAATCACGGAGGTATTTTTAAATATACCTGCAACCCAATTAAGAAAGATATATCCGTTTGCTATTAATGCAATATTATGAGACATAAAGCTTCATAAAGAAAAGACATATCTATGAGTAACGCGTAGCATCATATTATTGGTAAGCAACAACCTAACCGTACCATAAATTACGCTTTTACTTGCAATTTGATCTCTAAACATCATACATTCGATTATTTGAACGTCTAACAGAAAACAAAAAACACTTTCAGTAATTTGTTTGAAAAGTTTATCTCAATTTACAGATTTTTTATGCTTTTTGGAAGTAATTTTCAATCTTATTTTTTTTTAAATATGCCTGCAACACAATTACAAAAGATTAACTTAATTGCTCAAAAAACTTGTAAATAATTCTTATTTGTTTGTTTTTGTGTACTTTTACATAACTAAATTGGCTAATTTCAGTATTTGTTTGTTTTAGTGTGGGAATCTCATTCCGGCTGCTTATAACTTGGGTTCTTCTGAAATCATTTTAATTCAAATTGCACTATTAGATTTTCACTTAATGTTTTGGTGCTTAATATTGTTATACGCTAATTAATCATAGAATTATAAGGGGAAATTCCATAATCACGTGGAACCCGATTATGAAAGATTAGTCTTTTTAAAAATTCTGAATGGATTTCATTGGAACTTGCATTCTTTATTAGATAACTTTACACGTATGGTTTTAAAATATTGCGCATACTTTGACATTGCTTTGTTAAAAAAATATGGAAGAAAGTTCAAGATTCTGGTGAGCCCGATTAGCGTTTTTTAAATGTTCTACTGAACAGATTTTGATGAAATTTGCACAATTACTTTGCACCTAAATTTCTGGAACAGTTTTAGCATATAAATTTTCGTTGTATATGCTTTGTTATAGAATTATCTGAAATGTTGTATAAGCAGGTGAAACCAGTTCTGAATTATTAGCCTTTTTAAAAAGTTAGATAATTTTGGAAGAATAGTGTTAGTATATTGCATATCTGTCTATCATTCTTAAACCAAATCCTGCTGTAAATGATGAACTAAAGATTTGGTCCTTAACAGCCGAAATTTTGCCGATAGTTTTTAAATGGAGACTCATATTTCCATTCATAAAATCCAAATCCACAGCCTTTATAATGAAAATCACATAAGTTTCCAAAAGCGTTCAATCCTAATGTCAGTCATGTAATTTTGTTTAATTAAAAACAACAACTTTACCCTAAAAAATAGTATTCTTGTTATAATTTCTATTTAATATAAATCGTATTTTATATAACCGTATTCTATATAAATCGTGGAATGTTATCAAGTATTAAAACATTTATCTAAATGATATAATTAAAGATACAGCATTACAAAGGAATAGGAAATAAATTGCAGTAGCCGGTTTTTAACACCAGTTTGAAATCATATTGACGAAATTGACGTCAAATCGAGCAAACGATTTTTTTTTTTATTATTACGTTTTCCTGAATTGTTTTCTTGAAATTCAAACGACAGTATTAAAATAGATTTTTTAACTTCAGAATCATTCAATTAGGTACTACGTCATTTTAACACATGCTTAGTCAAAGTTTTTACATATGTATATGAAAAATGGGCATTTTCTTCTTTGAATGACGTAAATTTCAAAAACAGCAAAAATATATTCAGACAATCTGAATTTTTATTGGCTCATAAAACAAAGTACTCGAGTTATCATTTTTTTTAAAATTATTGAGCAGTTTTGTAGATATGTGGCAACAGAAAAGAAACGATTGAATTATAAATTTAAACAAGTTGGAAATTGCTCGTCAAACGTGGCAAATGTGGTGCGTTCGTACTATAACTAGTTTTATAATTATTTTTTGCACCCCATATTGTACTGAATGTGTATTTATTTGCAATTCATAAGTGAATACTCTGTAACATCATTAAAATGCACTTGCAATAATTTTTTCCCATTCCCCTTAATGTAACGGAAAACTTTTGACTGTCCCTGTAATTAAGCTATACATCCGATTTTCATGAAATTTGAAATGGCTCGACAAACTTTTGCAGCAATTATATATTTAAAATTTCAGCCCATTCGGAAATCTGTAACATCATTAAAATGCACTTGCAATAATTTTTCCCATTGGCTTTAATGTAAAGAAAAACTTTTGACTGTCCCTGTAATTAAACTATACATCCGATTTTCATAAAATTTTAAATGGCTCGACAAAATGTCGCAATAATTATATGTTTAAAATTTGAGACCATTCGGAAAGCTTTAACATCATTAAAATGCACGTGCAATAATTTTTCCCATTGGCCGTAATGTAAAGAAAAACTTTTGACTGTCCCTGTAATTTAACTATACATCCGATTTTCATAAAATTTGAAATGGCTCGACAAAATTTTACAACAATCATATATTTAAAATTTCAGACCATTCGGTTGGGTAGTTTTTCCTCTATTATATGCGGACGGACGGACGGACAGACGAACGGACAGACAGACGGACTGAACGACGACTATAAGTGCTACGTATTTATATAATTACGAACTCACCTAAAAAGGAGATATTTCTATAATGTTAAATTATGGAAAGTGATAGAAAAAGGGATAAATAGTTGTCTGATGATTTTTTAAAGTAGACAGGGATCTTTTTCACGTTCTAAAGCGTATGTACAGCAAGTGTCCTGCAAATCGGTAAAAAAAAATGAAGATTTGCATAAAGGACATACACACAGAGAACGGCTTTTATATATACGAGTTGGAATCCGTCGAAACTCGACGAACTAAAATGTTTAGAAAGAAATTGTTAGATCAAAATATGATAAACCTACAAAAATAATTACAATAAAAAAATCATCCTCCATTGGTTGTCTAACTCTTAAAACAAATAATATTTTTAACCTAAAATTATCAAAATGTTATTTCCACAAACTGCAACTGCTTAAATTATTGAAAAATTAAACTGTATTAGAATACGTAATCAAGATAAATAATTATGATGAAATTATCGATAGAGGCTCTTACATTTGTTTTTACGGGATGAAATATCAGTAAAGTGGATTTTGTTTTGTCACATCATAAAAATTCCCCCGTAAAATCTCAACTGTACGTTATTTTCACATTCTCAAAATTTACATACGCACCACTCAAGTTCACAATACAATTGTATTTTAACGCGCAATAGATTATTAATGAATGTATTTCCAAACTTACAGCCACGTTTGTCCGATACAACTTTGCATATGAACATTCTCACAAACTTTAAGTTCTAATCTCAGTACCAGCGAATAAAAAATTCAGAAATTTGCCTTTAGTTGTCATAGTATTGGCCATTTATTATTGGTCAAATATTTAGTTTTATCAAAGAAAATTATCGTTTTTTTTAAGTATGACATCATTTTTACTCACTGAATCATTTTGCCTAGCGTCTCAAACTCAATTTCAGCGTAATGTATAAATATTGAAATGTAACTGATTTATGAAGAAGAATGGGTGTTTTTTTTAATGGCTGACGTCATTTTCTGTTCAAAAATTAAAAAAAAAAATACTTTTATTTGTAATGTGAAAATGGCATCAATAAGGATATAATAAATAAAAATAAATAAGCCATGACTATTTTCACTTTACTTTTAATAGAAATGGTGTACTTCAGTTGCCACAATTACAAAATTGATACTAAAAACTATAAAAAAATTAATATCTCAAAAATAAATTGAGATAGAGCTTTCAAACAAATTGCTTTTAAATGTAATTTTTTTCCTCTATATTACGGCGTAAAAATTGAAACTGTGCGATGTTTAGAAGGTTAAAAATTTGCAGTAGCGAAAATTGCAAGACCGAAATTTCATTTCAAATTTCAGAACGCTGCCATTCGCAGAATGACGTATGCGTTACGCACAGATATGTTTGTCCTTTATAATATATATAGACTAGCAGATCTACCCGGCTTCGCTCGTGTCAATTATAAGGTTCCAACCGGTTAAAATACAATAAAATGAAATAATACGGCAGTGACAATAACTGAGATTTGTGCATTGCCATCATGCATCCTATTATTTCAACGTCTAACAGAAAAGTCTGTCAGTCATGAAATTTTGTTTAAAAAAGAAAAAAAGCTTACCCTAAAAAATTGTAGCTATAATTTCTATTTAATATAAATCGTACAAAAATCGTATTTTATATAACCGTATTCGATACAAATCGTAGAATGTTATCACTGCATTTCAGGTATTAAAACATTTATCTAAATGATATAATTAAAGATTACAAAGAAATAAGGAATAAATTGTAAGATCCAGTTTTTAGAGCCAGTTTGAAATTATATTGATGACATTGACGTCATATCTAGCAAACGATTTATTTTTTTACTATTATCATTTTCCTTATTTTATTCTTGATATTGAAACGACTTCATTAAAATAGATTTTTTAACATTCAACTAAAGTACTTCTAAGGTCATTTTAAAACATGCTTAGTTAAAGTTTTTACATAAATATATGAAAAATGTGCATTTTCTGATTAGAATGACGTCGATTTCAAGAATGTAAAAATATAGCAGTCGAGTCTGAATTTTTATTGGCTAATAAAACAAAGTACTCGAGTTATCATTTTTCTTTTTAAATTATTGAGCAGTTTTTTAGATGTGCGGCAACAGGGAAGAAGCTATTGAATTTGAAAATTTAAAATGAGATATTTCTATAATGTTAAATTATGAAAGATGATAGAAAAAAGGGATAAATATTGGTCTGATGATTTTTTAAAGGTGACAGGGATCTATTCCACTTTCTAAAGCCTATGTACAGCAAGTTTCGTGCAAATCGGTCAAAAATGAAAGATTTGTATAAAGGACATACACACAGAGAACGGCTTTTATATATATAGATTTTGGCAGGTTACTCGATTTTTTAGTACCACTATATCTTACGATGTTAAAACATGAACAGTTTGTAATATCATAAAAAGTCTTTCGGCGTACATTATAAACGAAGTCTAATCTATTTTCAAGCCTAAAGATGATTTAATAATTTTATCTTTATATGAAGCTGTTTAATAACCTGGTAATCATCAAGTTGATTAAAAAATTAATATGATTCAATAACATTAACACTCGTATTGCATATTCTAGCACATTTAAATACGAATTATAAAATTTTAATAACAGTCCTGTTGAATGAAGTGTCTAGCAATAGTATAAAATTAATAAAAAATCCTCTTTTTTTAAAACAACGTTAAGCATTGGTTGAGTACTGACGGTCCATAGGAAAAAAATATAAGCGAGATACGCCGGTGTTTTTAAACACTCTATAGAAAAATCTATATTATTTTTATAGGAATATATTTTTTCGTATTGAAAATAGTCAAAGGTAAAGTACTGTCTGAATACAGAAAAAAAAAAAAAAAAAAAAAAAAAAACTTGCCGAATTTTTCAAAAGTGACAGACCTTTTGTCAATAATGTAGTTTAATATATTGAAAAATAGTTCTTGTCGACTATATATAATGTCACTGGATTAATTTTAACACAATTATTCTAATTGGTAAATGAATCATATGAGATGTAAATATCAAACTGGGCGAAATGTGTCCGGACCAGGATTTTAACCAGGGATCTCTTGGCCGCAGCCGCCAATGCTCTACCGAGATATCCAGGACGAATCTGGTCAAACCTTTTCACCCAGCTAACCTCATTGATTAAAGTACTTGGTCTGAAATCTGGTTCAGCTCAACAGAATAAATCGCAGGTTATGGAACTCCAGAAACCCCAGGCGGCTTCAGCCAAGAGATCCCTGGTTCGAATCCTTGTCCGGACATTTTTCGCCCAGTTGCAAATTTACATCTGATATATATAATGTGTTTGGTTATTTTTCCTTTCACTAGTAACGTATTTTATAAATTTTGAATAGTTATTTTACATGGAAGTAAATTTCTCTATCAATCAAGATAACTTCCAATTAATGAACAAATAGCAGGCTCCAAAGAATTTTCCTGCTATTTTTATAATGTTACTGGTACAGGGGCGAGCAGGGCAGATTTTCCAACTTTATATATATATATATATATATATATATTATATTATGAGGTCAACATGATATCATTGTAATCCCTGGAGCTTTATCTGCAAACAGATTTTTCAAAAATCTAACTAAAGTACTTAACAGAAAATGGTATTAACTCTGATCATATTATGTTGGATATGTGCCCCGTTACCGGGGCAAGTTTTCCAGCCTACTAAAACTGTAAAGGCGCAAATTTTCCAACTATGCTTTAAATAGTAAAACACAAGTAATAAATCTTGCTTTTATTTACTATATATTTTATTTTTTATTGTAAACTAAAAAAAGGCATAATAATAGTACACAGAGAAACTAAGTGGACATAAAATAGATGCCACTTAATGATTTTTACAAAAACTGTCAGTTAAATTTTTATAAAGACAGATTTTTTTTTTCAAAAGTCGTTGTCTGAATCACAATGAACGCAAACAAAAATGAAACATCTTCTCTTGTGCATCTTCATGTGCCCATTTCTTGCACAGCACCTACTGTTCATTTGCCTTAGATTTGAAGTAAATTTCAAAGCAATAAATGCAAAGACAGATCTTCTTCATCACTTGCTTGTAAGCTTTTTATACCTTTATTAGGCTATAGCGCCTAGAATACATAGTGTGGAAATCGGCTATCCCTGTAATACTTAAAAAAGCACTAAAATATTGTATGCCTTAAATGTGCAATGATATTGCTGCAATATGCAGATCGTAGCGACATCTGCAGGATATTTTTTAAAACTGCAAGAAATTGCTAGTCTATACAATGTAATACTAGTAATACGAAAATCCCGCAGATATCGCTGCAATCGACACTTGAAATTTTAGCAGTATCGTCGCACATTTAAGGGATACAAATTTTTAGCACTGTTTGGATAGCATATTCCCACACTAGGTATTCTAGGTGCTGTAATTAGGCTTTAGAATTTAAATGCATTTTGCATTTCAAGTCGAAAGATTCCTGGCCAGAATTCGATTTTGTTTTATCTCGCCCTTTTATATGATTCATTTTGCAGTTTTCTTTTTCAGAAGAATCTTTTTCCATTTTCAGCTGATTTTTAAGCTAAGATTCAATCATTTCTTTTTTTTTTTATCTCCACGCCGTGTTTGCCTCCTTTGTTCAGCCTTCTCAGAAAGCCTAAATTCTTCTGTTGTAGGAAAAATTTGTATATATGTAGAAGAAAAGACTTGTTCGTAAGGAATAGGGAAAGTTTGAGTGGAACTTGAAGGAACAGATTCTTCGGAAGTGTTATCCTGCGTTTGTGTTGATGTATTCAACGCTTTCGGTGTGTCTAAATTAAGGCTATGAACAGTCGGTTGTTCTAGCAAATTTGAAGTCTGTTCAGGATTGTTGGTGCTTTCAAGATTTTGTACGGCAGGATCTAGCCTGTCAAAAAAGTAGGGCGGCATGAATTTCCGAGTCTGTAAATATTTCAGGATTAAGCGGAAATTTCCCGAAAGATTAAAACTGACAATAATATTGAAAGGTGTTGAGACCAATCGAGCACCTCTAACCAAAATGGACGGAATGTCGCAAATTGCCATAGGGCTTTTATTTGTATATACACAGCAGCCATCACAAGCAGTGATTTTTTTTTTGGGGGGGGGGGGGGGCACGCACACTACGATCTAAGGTTTGTTGTTTATGACTACAGTGAGGTGAGAAAGACAACAAAGTCATAATTAACATAAAATGGATTTATGGAATCCATCCATTTTATAAAACTTTTAACATTTTTTGCATATATTTGTATTTACCTTGGTTTTTATATTGATAGTTTTACTAAAATGACTAAAGATCAATAAGGTTCATTTCATATATGGTTATTTGGGCGATTTCATTGAACAATAAATACAATAAGACAAGCAGATTTTGAAGGGACAGTTTCCCAACGAGACAAATGTTGGAATACATGCTATTGGATACATTCTCCCAACGTCATATTTGAACTTTTACGCTACATTGACGAAAAGCAGTGTACGTTATTTTCGGAGCCAGCGCATAGTTACGAGAAGAAAGAAACTCTTTTTGAGAACATGCAATGTCAAAACAGCAAGTACAACGCTAGTACGTTTATTTTACGTTTTAACATAAACCTAAAATTTTACTCAGTATTGAAAAAAAGAAAAAAAAAACAGCTCTCCTGACAAAATGACAGCAGCTACTAAATTATAACTTTCATAGATAGTGTGTGCATTGTTGCCACTTCAGCCAGTTCACCCTGCAAGTGTCCTCTAACAGCTCATTATAAAACTAAAGCAAGTTGGAAAACTTACACCTATGGAAAATGTGTCCCTGTCTCCCCTATGTATCAATATAATCATTATTTATAAGAATTACATGTATGTTTAGCTTTTCTTTGTTAATTACAGAATTAAGATAACAAAAATTCCTTTTTGTGATAATTTTAACTCTTTCTATTGAAATAAATAATATTTCACCAAAGTATTAACACTTTAATTATACATAACGTTAATGCATTAAATTTCGTAATATTTATAACTTATAACACACTTAACACTCTTTTTGAACGAATAATATAATGGTCCTAGTAAACGTCAATCTATTTCTTGCAAAGCATTTTTAATTGTTTTTTTCTTTCAGATATTTGAGTCCATTCTGAAACATAAATGGGTATAATATTGCGTCAAATTTAAACTTTTCAAAATTTTTCCTTCCTTTAACCTTTTTTTCGTCAAATTTAACTTACAACAAATTGGTATGAGTTAAATGTCTTCCACAAGTGTTTCTCTATCTGCATTTACATTTAAAAAGTATGTTTTCTTAAATATAGTCTTCTGTCACCATTGTTTTCTAACATTAAAGGCGCATTCATTTCTCGGGTTCTATGGACCCAGTTTCAACGGAAAGTGAGTATCTAAATTAGCTTTCAGTTTTCTTACAGTTTTTAGATGCATCGCCCACACATTGGGTCGCATACTTATCTCGCTTTCTGTGGGTCCGATTTCAACTGGGTTTATCTCATTCAACTAGGTTTTTCGATTGCCTTACAAATTTCAGTTCCAAATCCCACGTTCAGTGGTTGCATTCTTATCTCTTGTTGTATGGGACGATTTCAACTGGAATTGTCGCATTCAACTTGCTTTTTGAATGTCTTACAATTTTCAGTTGAACCTTCTACTGTAAGTAAGAGTATTCTTATTTCAGATTCTACTGCGCCGATTGGAAGAGGATTTGGCTAATTCAACTTGGTTTGCGATTGTCTTACTGTTTTTAGTTCCACTTTCCACCGCCAGGAAACATTCTTATATCGAGGTTTATGGACATGATTTGAAAAGAATCTGTTTTCATATTGTCATTAATATTTGATTTTCCAGATGCACCGCACGTCTGAGGCTGCGGTGACCCATGCCGGAGGTTCGTTTGGAAAAGAGTTTTTCTTGGAACACACTATACGATGCCGAAGCATTTGAGGCCCCTGATAAAGGTCAATTTATAAATACTTCACGGCGAGTGCACAGCACGCTCGGTATACGTGTACCGTAGGCATAAGGGAATCGAGACAAAATGCGCTGTGAAATATGTTTGTTTAGAACAAACTAGCCAAGGAGTGCGGAGTACTTTTGGTATACAGTTCCGTAGGTAGCGGGGAACCGAAGCAGAAGATTTTTATGAGATACCTCTGTATTCGAGGGGAACTGGTGCAGAAGCTCGTTTTGTAATATGTGAGTTTGGATGGATATGTATGTTTTTTTTTTTATTCGTTGTTCGTTTGAATTAAATCGACTAGGGTAGCGGGCAAAGCACTACAGTCAAAAAGATTTAAATCCATTTTTTATTATATGCATTCAGAAATCTTCAATTATTGAAACATCGTGCAATCAGATATACACTTTTTTTTTTTTTTTTTTTTTTTTTTTTTTTTTTTTTTTTTGTAATTATATCAAAATGTCGTCGGACGTTATGCTTACATGTACAAATATAATAATAATAATAATAATAATGATTCTTTATCTAATAATTGAGTAGTAATTTAAAATTATTCTCTCATAAACATTGAAACTCTGTGAGTTTGCAAACATTGTAAGATATTAAATATTAGTGTGATGTTTCTGAAATCATTTAACTACAACATCAGATAGGTGAATATTAAAGTAATAATCTTTACTAAATATATTACTAAATTAAAAATAAGCAAAAAACTCGCAATACAAAGTGAGACGCCCATATATTTCATACTACTGCACACTTTAACTCTATCCCTAGCTATAGAAAAAAAAAAAAAAAAAAAAATTCAATATTTATTTTCACTTTCAGAACATCTTATTGAATATAATCATGATTGAAAAACCGATCTGGTATCGTGACTCCAGTGCTGTTACAATTGAAATACAAAGAAAATAAAAAAATAAAATAAAATAAAATAAAATAAATAAATAAATAAATAAATAAATAAAAACATACTTAATAATATTCTTTCGAAGACATTCTGGCGCAAAACATCTTTAAACGTCTTTCACCGTTATTAATATTAATTTTATCTTCAATTTAAACTGAAAATCTGCATAATCGTTGACAAATTACAGTTTTGTGCCAGATCTTTTGTATTTATGCATGATACAATAATAAAAAAAATATTAGAATAATAAAAAGTAAATACATTAATAGAAACTAAGAAATTAATGATATAATTGTATAAAATTAAAATTAAAGTATTTAATTATGTTATATAATAATAATGAAAATCAATACACTTAAAAAGAATGAATGATACGTAAATTTTAACAAAATGTGAAAGTAGATTATTTTACTGTTTACTATTAAAGGCAATTTCAATAGATTAAAATATGTACAAGGATCTATAGATCGTAAATCACATCTAAATGACGTGAAATTACGAAGCTTTATATTGTCATTATTGAAAAATACGGATCTGGAGTCTTAATAGGGACATTTCTGTGACAAAAAGAGATTAACCCTCCGAATGTCTTGCAAAAGGGTAAAATTGTAATGTTGTTTTCTTTGCATTTTGCTTTAAATGCTAAGAAAATATGATTCTTTCAACATTATAAAAAAAACTCAATTACAAATATGAATGTAATCATTGAGATTATTAATCATTCTTCAATGTATTTAAAATTCATTAAATCTATAGAATTATATTGTCTTATATGTTGCTTGTATTGCTGTGAAACCTGGAGCTTAGTGAACCGAATATTACGCGCCAAATACTTAGAGGGTTAAAAAAACTTGAGCTTAAACAAGGTATTTTCAAAATTCCACGGCACAATCTATTTCAAATGTATTTAGTTTTTTTGGTTAATATGACACGTTGCCTACAAAAACCGGTTTGATCGCCTCGGATGTTATTTTTATGAAGTTTTCTCACCCAAAACATAAGGAAAAACAGAACAAAGGCCTTTTTCCGCAAAAAATTGGCACTTTTTATGAATAGTTAACTTTCTAATAGTTGCTTTAAAAAAAGTATTAAAAAAAAAGAAAACATAAAAAAAGTCTTAGACCGACAAATAATTTTGATAAGTTTCGAAGAGGAAATATAAAATGCCATCTCCAACTAAACAATTATTATAAAAAATTCTATAAAATGGACAGGGTTAATGAAGGTAAATAACATTTTTTTTTCACATTTACGCACTACTCATAATCTCTGGAATGTATACAACACGTACAGTCGTGGAAAAAAAAGTAAACACCCCCAACTAACTCCTCAACAAATTATCGTAGAAGAACGTTACTGGCACCAAACGATTGGAAATAACGTCTACTTTTAAATGATGTATATAAAATTTGCTTAGGGGGCCATCTACATTTTAAAACGAACCATAACTTTGTTTTTTTCAATAGCAGTACACAATTCTGACAGAAAGAAATAAACTGTACACCCTTCACTTAGTCTAAAAACAAATTTTTATGCAATTCGTACCATAAATTTCTGATAAATTAATTATTTTAAAACGAGTATAGTTTAAGGGCTGTATCCAAATTGAAGTTCGGTACTCGATTGTTAAACAAGAGAGATTCCCCTTCTTGATCAAGGCACCTTAAGCAATCAATTAAGCCTGTTAGATTGCAGGATGGCATAAGAAATTTCAAAATATTTAGTCACTTCTGTAATAGACGACCCTTTAAACCATCATTTTGCCGTTTTTTAAGCATAATTTGAAAACTACTTGGAAGAAAAATGTGAAATTTTCGATTTCCATTTAGCAGGACTTAATAAATCTGAATCCATCAAAAGATTGTAGGTTGCAATTCATAATTTATTCGAATATTAATTTTGTAATTCATAATTCATATCAGAAAATTAGAAAAATGGCAAATTCAACGTATTTATGTTTCTGTATATTAATATTATTGCTACAAAAAATCTTAGGGCATTAGGATCATAATTTCAGAAGTTATAAATAAAAATATGAAAATGTAATTAAATATTGGAAGAACTCAATTTTGAATGTTTATAATTAAAAAACTTATCATTCAAATGACTTGAAATTTGGTGTCTAGGCATAGGTTGAACCAAAGATTTGAAATATCTCGTTATAATTGGGTATTGCCATTGATAAAAATGAAGTTTGGATTCGTTTTAATATGCAGATGGTCCCCTAAGCTAATTTTATATATATCATTTAAAAGTAGACTTTATTTCCAATCGTTCGGTACCAGTAATTTTTGTCTACGATAATTTGTTAAGGAGTTAGTAGGGGTGTTTCCTTTTTTTTCCACGACTATACATCGATATATTTGTGTCATAAATACTTCTTTAACCCCTTAATTCTTGCTCCCGTGATATTCACGGGCTGTGTCTTTTATTCAGATTGTTTGATTCCCTGGAGTTTTATAAAATAATGTAATACCTTTATTATGGTATAACTGAATAAGGAGAATATTTCTTTTTGGAAAAAGTGGTGTCAATAAGCAATTTGAATTTTTAAACCGTAATTTAATGCAACCGTTGAGGGGTTAAAGTTTGTCCAATCTCACAGATCTCGGCCATTTCGTATAACTGTGCGTCGGCTGATAATATGAAATAATAATAATACAAAAATCAGAGAAAATTAGTATTATCTCTTCATAATAAGAAGCGTAGTTATTATATTAAAAAAAAAACGTGTTTTGAATGTAAATGGAAGAAATAAATACAATAATGTATAAATATTGAGAAAATGTCAATAAAGTTTTATTCGCACCATATTTTGTTTTTACTATTATACTTTTACATCGAAAGAATATTTGATGTCTTATTTTTTATGAATTTCTGTCATTGTTTTTTTTTTTTTTTTTTTGTACATTCAGGTAGTTGTTTTGCTTTGAATAATTTAAGAGGAAAATAACAAAACCAACTAATCAATATCACTTTGAGAGTAAAATAAAAGAGAGCTCCTTTGAAAATAGTTTGACTTAGTTAAAGAAGATGGTTTTTTTTTTTTTTTTTTTTTTTTTTTTTTTTTTTGTATTCAACTTAATTACAGACAACAATAAGATAATAATATGTAATGCTAAATGACATATGACTAATTAATAATGATATTGTTGATAACTATATCTACCCTATCTACACAATATATATAAAATCCTAATGAAACGGATATTATTAAACGAATTTTTGCAACGATTCTATGAAACGAATGATTAAACAACTGATTATGTTTCACGGCGATTTCTCCTAAAATACGAAATACTTTGCGATGAAATTAACACCAAAAATCCGTATTTATCTGCAGATCTCAAAACTGGTATTAGAATTTTTAAATTCGAATTAGTTTTCGAAATATTATTATTTGTTTCTAATTTTATATACTTTTCTGTAATGAAGGCAACTCAAATTTTAATCATAACAGATATTTTTTTTTCAGATTTTAGAAAAGGTTACTATTTAAAAGTAATTTGGCGAGAAGTTTGGCCTCCCTTAAATGTATGCTATAAATGTATCATGTTACTTTTCTTCATAATTCAATTTGTATTTCATTGTCATTTTATTTAATACAAACTGAAATGTTTAAAATAAATGGCTTTCATTTCTTTATTTTTTTAAACGAAATGAAAAGAAAATATTAGGCACAGATGACGTATACGCACCGGGGTACCTAATTGGCGCTAAAATGGCATTATTTTGGTTGACATGGTAACCCGGCTATTGTTGTTTATATAGTAATAAATGTTTATTTACTTTATTTTATTTTTTTAATTACATAAATTGTTTTGTTCTATAGTTAATTATTTTTTTGGTTATTTTCCTTTAAAAATAAAAAAAAAATAATAGAAAATAATTAAAAAATACGGTACTACTTAGTTATTCTGTCGACCCATTTCGCCAAATTATATAAATTGCCAAACCACTCGCCATATTATACAAATTGACATAGTTGTTATTTGAAATAACGAAAGAACAAAAAAAATAGTATAACATTAAAAAATATACAAATAAAACGTAGAAATAAAAATCACTTGATGACGCAAAGATGTGTAACTTGCTTAAAGTCAAGTGAATGTGACATTTACGATCAACCATTATTGGCATTTAATCTTATAGTTTGGTGATAGGTTTTTGGTCGACGGGATAACTAAGTAGTACCAAAAATAGATATGTGACTGGTATTCGAATACGAGGTTTTCGCCAAATTTTCGTTAAAAAAATCACGCCAAACCCCGAGCGTATATGGCATCTGGCCAAATATTAAATGATATAACAAACGATGACATTTAATTTGAACTTAAAAGCAATGTTTTAATTTACCACTCGAAAAAAAAAATGCTAACTTGCGAGTCGATAACTTACGTATAGCTATTGGCAAGATTTGCACCCGGCTAGTGTAACAGTACCAATAATTCTTTGCGACCATTGAAACTTTTATATAGTTTTATTCGAAAAAGAAATTTGATTTTTTAATCAAAATTAAAACTTTCGGCACAGATGTCATATACGGACTCATATTGGCGCGATTATTTTTCTGACGCCAATATCATATACGCAACGGGTACTATACGCCATAGTATCGTTATTTTGCTTGATTTTGTAAGCCGGATGATGTTGTTTATGCTGTTGATGTTTTCCCTAAATTAGCGCCTGAAAAATATCGCGCCAATATGGGGCCGTATATGATATCTGGGCCAAACTTTCATATGAAAAGCGAAGGGATCAGAGTGTATTTATTTATGGCAATTACATGACTTGGACTTTTATAATATAGATAAAATGATGGCGATAGAATAATATTTGGCGAATTATCACCTGTACCTGGCTAACATTAAAGTACCAAAATGGCACCAGGAATATAAAAAGCGAAGTGGTTAGCCCGGAACCGTTGATGATGTTCACATGACTTAGGGTACTGTTATAGAAATTGCTTTAAAATACCGGAAGACAAAGCCTCTGTACACTTAATTAATTTTATTTTAGCTTCTTTTCAAATGTTTAAGTGATCCTCTTTAATCAAACACGAAAACAACCATTGGATGTCTTAACCCTTAACCAGAAACGTACCGTCTGTGAGACGGTTGCGTCTACATATCTACCCTTTACACAAAAATGATCGCGTCCCCAATCTTATCACACAATCTAATCCTTACGTGACTGGTCTTCTGCCTCCCCCACCCATTTGCAACACCTGCGCATTTTTAGTTATAGAAAGAAAAATTATTTTATTTTCAACGCAGTCTGTGGGACGGCATGTTTCCGTTTATGTAATTTTTTGCTCTGAGGTATTGATATTGAGGAGCCGTCAAAACGGGTACGCTACAGTGATAAAAAAGACTGAAGAAAGTGCTTCGAGATTGTAGGATGAAGTAGTAAGTGACATAAGCGATATTGAAAGTATTTCAGATGATGAATATATAAATTCTGAACGCGAAAGTGACTCAACATTGTCAAAAATGCATAAAAAATGCAGATATTTAGAACATGCTGCAATATTTACTATTAAATGTTTTGTTAATTTTACTGCGCAATATTTTTTTTTCTAATTCATATCGTACCGAAATATATAAAAATATTAGCATTTATTTAATTATTATGACGAAAATTTTATGTTTTGAACAATAAAGTGTAATTTCAAAATATTTTCTGTCTCCTACATTCAAAATTTATTTTTATGCTGTCATATTAAAAAATTGGTCTGTAAATGCATTACTATTAAATATTAAGTGTTTAAGTTCACTATTTGGTAAATTATTAAGAGTTATTTTCCTTTTAAAATTTTATAGCAATTTGTTTAATTTAGCAGTCTCACCGACGGCACGTTTCCGTTTGTGCACGGGATTTTAATGTTTCCGGTTAAGGGTTAACAGCAACTGATTCTGCCTTAATTTTTTTAAATCAAAGGAAATTGAATGAAAACCCGTTTACAGGGAGATCTGCACAGATTTTTTCAGTATAATCCAATCTTCTATAATATTTTTAAAACCGATCAGATTAGCGTGTTTTTAGATTCTGCGGTGTCTACGGGGGTTGGCGAGCTTAGCTTGCAGGGGCAGAGCCCCCTAGTATATGTATAAAAACCTAATGAAACGAATTTATGAAACGATTATGTTTCTCGGCGATTTCTCCTAAAGTATGAAATAATTTGCGATGTAATTAACACCAAAAATACGTATTGATCCGCATATCTCAAAACCGGTATTATATTTAAATTCGAATTAATTTTCGAAATATTAATTTTTTTAATTTTGAATACTTTTATCTAAAGATCGCAAATGAAATTTTAATCATATTAGATTTATTTTTTCATATTTTAGAAAAGGTTATTATTTTAAACTAATTTGGCGACCAGTTTGGTCTTCCTTAAATGTATGCTAAGAAAAGTATCATGTTACTGTTATTCATACTTCAATTTGTATTTCGTTATCCTTTTATTTAATACAAAACTTTCTATTAAAACTGAAACAATTAAAATAATTTTTTTTAACGAAACGAAAAGAAAAATACTAGGCACAAATGTCATACTATACACAACGGGGTACCTAATTGGCGCTATTTTGCCTGACATGGTAACCCGGATGTCGTTGCTTATTTATTAATAAATGTTTATTTTAATTTATTTTATTTTTTATTTAAAAGAAATGTTATAAATTTTTTTGTTCTATAGTTATTAATTAAACTTTTTTTTTTATTTATTGCTATTACATTTTTAAAATAATAGGAAATAATTAAAAAAATATATATGTAAATGGTATTCGAAAACGAGGTTTTCGCCAAATTGTCCTGAAAAAAATCACGACAAACCCGGTGCCTAATATAACAATGCAACAAATCATGACATTTAATTTCAACTTCAAAGCAATATTTTAATGATACTACTTCTCCCGTCGACCAATTTCGCCAAACTATATAAATTGCCAAACCACTCGCCAAATTATACATATTGACATTTTTTTTTAACTAGCAGATCTACCCGGCTTCTTTCGTGTCAATAATAAGGATCCTCCCAGGTAAAAACATTAACATAAAATAATACGGCAATGGCAATAACTGAGATTGGTGCATTCCCATCCACGAATCGTTAAAAAGACCAATAAGAAATATAAGTAAATTAGTCCTAATTGCGTCTACTATGAACTATACCATAATAATATATATTCCAAACAAATATCATAACATATATTAAAGTACAATTATTTGCTTAAAAAGCGTTATTTTAATAAAAAAAAAACCATTAAAAATATTAAAACAATTACATGTTTCGACTCTTTCATTGAGTCATCTTCAAAATATACAAAAAAAAAAAAAAAAAAAAAAAAAAAAAACTACAAACACAATGTCAATTGTGACATTATACGGATGATGTCAACGACCTAACCTATAAATTTTGCCTTTATTGAAATATTTCTTAACTTATGAATATCATACAATTTCGTTTTTCACACTGTCGCATAGAAAAAAGTTCTGTCAAATGAAATTTATTTGAAAATTGTGTCTCAATGTTTTCGTGTGAATGGATTTTAAAGTAATTTTCAATCATGGATATTTTTTAATTTGCATTTAGCCAGGGATGAGATTTCCGCGTTTTTACACACAAGTATTTTGTTAGAGAATATGATATTTCATTTAATCGGAACACTCTTGCGATTTAACAGAACAACATTTTCTATAAGAATATACCGGTGTGCAAGAACGCTGAAATATCATCCCTACATGCTGCCCAATTACGAAAGATATACCTGTTTGCTCTTAATACAAAATTATAAAGTAACATTGACATTATAGACATTGAAACATGTTATAAATTATCATTAAATACATTGTTATGAGTAACTCTAGAATCATATTGTTGGTGGCAACAACCTAACTCAGCCATGAATTTAACTTTTACTACAATTTGACCTTTAAACATCGGACATTTGGGTATTCCAACGTCTAATAGTATACAAAGAGTACTTTCAGTAATATTTGTTTGAAAAGATTATCTCGATTTACAGATAGTTTATCCATTTTAAATTAATTTTCAATCACGGAGATATTTTTAAATGTACCTGCAACCCAATTAAGAAAGATATATCCGTTTGCTATTAATGCAATATTATGAAGAAGAGACATTTCTATGAGTAACGCCTAGCATCATATTGTTGGTGGCAACAACCTAACCGTACCATAAATTACGCTTTTACTGCAATTTGATCTCTAAACATCATGCATCCCATTATTTCAACGTCTAACAGAAAACAAAAAACACTTTCCGAAATTTGTTTGAAAAGTTTATGTAAATTTACAGATTTTTTATGTTTTTTTAAAGTAATTTTCAACCTTGAATTTTTTAAAATATGCCTGCAACGGAGTTACAAAAGATTAACTTAATTGCTCAAAAACATTACAAATAATTCAGCATTTGTTTGTTTTCGTGTACTTTTACTTAACTAAATTGGAAAATCTCAGTATTTGTTTGTTTTCATGTGAGAATCTCATTCCTGCTGCTTATAACTTGGGTTCTTCTGAAATAATTTTAATTCAACTTGCAATATTAGTTTTCAGTTAAGGTTATGATGCGTAACATTATTATACGCTGATTAGTCATAGAATTATAGGGGAAAATTCCATAATCATGTGGAACCCGGTTATGAAAGATTAGTGTTTTTAAAAATGCTGAATGGATTTCATTGAAACTTGAATTGTTTGTTAGATAATTTTACACGGATGTTTTTAAAATATTGCATATAGTTTTATGTCGCTTTCTTATAAAATTATAGAAGAAAGTTCAATAGTCAGGTGAAACCGATTATAAAAGATTAGCCTTTTAAAAAATTTCTACTGGACAGATTTTGATGATATTTGCACTATTAAATTGCACCCAATTTACTGGAATAGTTTTAGTATGTAACGTTTTGTTGTACATGCATTGTTATAGAATTAACTGAAATGCTCTATAATCAAGCGAAACCAATTCTAAATGATTAGTCTTTTTAAAAAGTTGGATAATTTTTAAGGAATACTTTTAGTATACTGCATATCCGTCTATCATTCTTAGACCAAATCCTACTGTAAATGATCAACTAAAAAATTAGGTCCAAAACAGCCGAAATTTTGTCTTACATATTAGAAAATATAATAGCGCAGTGATAATCGTATAGTTTTCATCTATATGGAAAGACATTTGAGATAAAGATAAATATTGCTTTAAAATGGAAGATCAAATCCACCCATATATTTCCTTTAATTAAAGATTTGTTCGAAGAATTTGTCCGCAGCGAGAGAAATGTGCAACTCACATAAATAAGTGATCGCTAAAACGAAACTGATCGCTGTAGTTGTTGAGAAAGATAACAAATATACTAAGGGTTAAAAATATATTCGTGTTTATATTTAAAAACGATTTTTATTAATGTACTATTGACGGTCAGTATATCAGGCATCTTTAACACATGTATACAAAGATTCATTGCCGATAATTTTTAAATGGAAACCCATATTTCCATTCATAAAATCCAAATCAACAGCCGTGTTTAATTCGTAATGTCAATCATGAAATTTTGTTTAAAAAAAAAAAAAAATCTTACACTAAAAAACAGTATCTATGATTTCTATTTAATATAAATCGTAGAAAATTCGTATTTTACGTAACCGTATTCGATATAAATCGTATAATGTTATCACTGTATTTCAGGTATTAAAACATTTATCTAAATGATATAAATAAAGATACAGCATTAGACAGAAATCGGACATAATTTGTAGCAGCCGATTTTTAGAACCAGTTTGAAATTATATTGACGAAATTGCGCCATATCTAGCAAACGATTTCTTTTATTATTATCTTTTTCCTTAATTGATTTCTTGATATATAAACGACTTCATTAAAATACATTTTTTAATTTCAGAAACATTCAACTAAGGTACTACGTAATTTTAAAACATGTTTAGTTAAAGTTTTTACATAAATATATGAAAAATGTGCATTTTCTTCTTTGAATGACGTCAATTTAAAAAAAAAGCAAAAATATAGTGCGACAATTCGAATTTTCATTCTCTTATAAAACAAAGTACTCGAGTTATGAATTTTTTTAAATTATTGTGGATTTTTTTAGACGTATGGCAACAGGAAAGAAACTATTGAATTGAAAATTTAAAAAGAGATATTTCTATAGTGTTAAATTATGAAAGGTGGTAGAAATAAGGGGTAAATAGGTCTGAGGGTTTTTTAAAGTAGACGGCGATCTTTTCCACTTTCTAAAACGTACGTACAACAAGTTTCGCACAAATCGGTCAAAAATTGAACATTTGTATAAAGGGCACACGCTCAGAGAACGGCTAATATATATATAGAGATAACAAAAGAACAAATAAATTAGTATAACATTAATAAAAATACAAATAAAACGTCGAAATAAAAATCATTTTATGGCGTAAGCACGTGTAACGTCCTTACAGTCAAGTGCATGTGACATTTACGATCAACCATTATTGGCATCCAATCTTACAGTTTGGCGACAGATTTTTTGTTGATGGGATAGTCAAGTAGCACCGTTTTAATTTACCACTCGGAAAAAAATGCTAACTGCCGAGTTAAAAAAAAAAAAAAAAGCCATAGGCGAGATTTGCACCCGGCTAACATAAAAGTACCAGGAATTATTTGCAATCATGTCAAATTTGTGTAGTTTTATTCGAAAAAATAATTTTGATACTTTAATCAGAATGGGAAACTTTCTTATGAAAAGCGAAGAGATCAGCCCGTAATTGTTTATGGCAGTTACATGACTTGGGCTATAATAATATAAGTGGAATAATGGTATTGAATAATATTTGGCGACTTATCACATAGCTGGCTAACATTAAAGTACCAAAATTGCTGCCTGGAATATAAAAAGCGAAGGGATCCACCCGGAACTGTTAATGATAGTCACATGACTCAGGCTATTATAATAGAGATTGTTTTCAAATCTAAAAACAGCGCAAAGAATAATATTTCGTAATGATTAAAAATTTATTTACACGTAACTATTATAAAAAGAAAAAAACCCTTTAAAATTACTATTAAATGAGTACGTGTTAAAAACAGAAAAATATTGAAAATTATGTCTTGAAAATTGTATTTATACGTGAATATTAAAAAAGAAAGGAAACTTTAAAATAATAAATACATTAGTATGCGTTTAACCCTTTCAGGGGCAAGGTACTTCAATACGTAAAATCTTGAAATCAGTGAATGGCACCAGAATGCTTTTTGACATTTATTTAATAAAACGAAAATTTTCATCCCGATATTCTGGTGCCAATGTGACGTTTAAGAATTAGAATTAAGCCGTCCAAAAATTAACCACCACCCTTGAAGTGGTTAAAGCAATAAATTTTTGTAATTGTAGTAAATTGTATTACGTCAATCATTTTATAATGCTGTTAAAATACACCGGGAGGCAATGACTCTTTTACCTAATTCATTTTATTTTAGCTTCTTTTCAAATGTTTAACTCATCTTCTTAATCCAAACACGAAAACAACCATTGAATGTCTTAACAGCAACTGATTTTGCCTTACGTTCTTGCATCAAAGGGAGTTGAATGATAACCCGTTTACAGGGACATCACTACAGGTTTTTTCAGTATAATTCAATTTTCTCTAAACCTATCAGATTAGCGTGCTTTTAGGCTCAGCAGTGCCTGAAAGTGGGTTGGTTGAACGTAGCTTGCAGGGGCAAAGCCCTCTAGATTACTATTAGGTTGGCAACTAAGTTCCCGATGTTTTTTTAAATAGAAGTTTTCTACCGGAATCTATAGTTTGTTTTTTGGATAGAGTTAATTTGTGTTAAAATTCAGACCGTAAAATGTAGTGTCAAGTTGGAAAAAAGGAATATTTTCGATACCTCCTCCTCTTTGCTTTTAATCAAGGTTGTTGGCCACAAAAGCTGTTCGCAACATTTGTGTTGTGTATGGTCATAGCTGAAAGAACCGCTCATGATTGGTATGCCAAGTTCAAAAATGGAAATGTTGACATCAACCACGCACCTCGTTCTGGACGTCCAGTTGAGTTCGATGAAGAGCGATTAAACCAATTTTTGCACGAAAACTCGCATCAAACGACAAGTAAACTCGCAGAGAAAATTAAATTCCCCCACACTGCTATAGAGAAGCATCTTTACTCAATGGGAAAGGTTCAGAAGTGTGGAGCATGGGTTCCGCATGCTTTAAGTGACAACAGCAAAAATCAGCGAGCCTCAATCTCCGCTGCTTTGCTTGCTCGTAACAGCTCAACTCATGGACACAAGCAACGATTCCTTTACCGAATCGTTACTGGCAACGAAAAATGGTGCTTACACATTAATATGAAGCAACGCAAGGAATGGCTTAGCCCTGGTAAATTGCCAACACCGCGTGTGAAACAAGATCTGCATCCACGTAAAACGATGTTGTGTGTATGGTGGGACTGGGAAGGGATTATCCACTACGAATTGCTTGAACGGAACCAAACGGTTAACGTAGAACTCTGTGTTCAACAGATAGAACGACTCAACACGGCTATTCTAGAGAAAAGACCTAATCGCAACTTGGAGTTCTTTTGCTGCACGACAATGCCCGCCCTCATATCGCCAATATGACCAAGGAAGCCAATCAAACGCATAGCTGGTAAGTGCTGCCGAACCCGCCGTACTATACCGATTTGGCACGAACAAGTTTCCACCTGTTCCGATCGCTTGCAAATGCTACGAGCTGAGCTTCGTTCAATACTAATGCAGAATTGAGAGCTTGGTTGGATGAATTTTTCGAGTCGAAACTGGGGGATTTCTACCAACGAGGTATTGAAAATCTTGTTGAACGTTGGAAATAAGTTTCTAATAACAAGGAAGAATACATTGTTGGTTAATTAGTTGTTAAATTTTATTGAAAAATAAGCTTTTAAAAAAATTAAAAAAAGGGCGAGAACTTAGTTACCAACCCAGTTGACATTCCATTTTAATCTTTTCGACTCGGGAGTCTCTTATACAAATTTTATTCGGTTGAAAAGAAGTTTCCTTCAAGTACACAATTTCAAAAATGCACTAATCGAATAAGGCAATTTTTTCCCCTTTATCACTGTTGTTAATATCAAATTTTTCCAAAAAAAAAGATGATGACCAGTCAGGCTGGACATACGAGTGAAAAGAGTTACTGATCTTAAATTCAGCATAAATTAACTCGATCAAAAAACAAAATACAGGTTACGACAGGAAAAATGTAATTTTAAAAAGGCGGGAACGTAGTTGCCAATCCTGTTGTCATTCCATTTTAATGATATGAAATTTAACATAAACTAACTCGATCAAAAAAACATAATATAGAATCCTGCATCAAAAATGTATGAAAGTAAACGGCGGCGACTCACTTGCAAACTCACTCTGAATTCTATAGTTGGCATTACATTTTAATGATCTGAAATTAAACATAAATTAACTCCATCAAAAAAAAAAAAAAAAAAAAAAACAGTATATAGATTCCGGTAAAAAAAGTGTATTTAAACAAACTGCGGGAACTTAGTTGCCATCCCAATGTAATATTAAAGTATAAAAATAAATATATTACAATACGAAAGAACAGTAATGCAAAAATTTAAAAATAACATCAATGAAGCATAAACCTTTTTATTTCAGCAAACAGTTTCTGAATAACTTACTATGTATATCGAACTATTTTTTTTATTGGTGGGAAATTAGCAACGCAGTCTAAACTAGCAAAGCAGCAAAGTAAAATGTGAGTAATAGAGAAATCGAAGCACAAAAGATTTTACATAATAGCACAAAATTGTTCATTAACATAGTTAATATACCGAAGGAATTTTTTGTGCATTATATTTAAAGCTGTCACTTCACTTTAACTGACACTACCTTCTATTGTGCTTGGAATAACCTTTTCAGAGGGAAATCAATAGACCTGCCAATCTGGATCGCTCCAACATTAAAAGGCGAATAAGTTTTCGGAAAGAATTTCGCTCAAATAAAGAGGCTTGCGCTTTATTTATCCTTTATATTATACTTAAAAAAAATAGCACGCGAATTAAATATTATTTTTAAGTTTTACTATTGAGAAGAATAGTAAGATAATATATACTTTCTTACATTACTATACAGGGTGATTCATAAAAGATGGGCAGAACTTTAAGGGGTTATAGTACACTTAAAGACAAATAATATTAAATAGGAGACTAAGGGTCCCAGACGTATTCTCAAGGAGATAGGGGGCATTAAAGTTTAGGGTCCGAAATTTCAAATGATTATAAAACATGAAAAAATTGGTCGATTCGTTTGCGGTTTTTGCAAAAAATTTTCTTTATGCCAGTATTTTCTTGAAATAAAATTTTAAAGTTCAATTTCAAAAAATGCCGATAGGGGGCGCTTTAGACTTTGGAGTAACAAACAACTATTTTTTAACGTTATTTTTTTTATTTCTTTAAATGATTTCGAAAGCTTAGACTTAAACTTAAATTTTGATCTAAAAATCTGAGTCCTAACGGGTAGTTAAGTAGCGTAAACTGAAATTTGAAATTTGAAACCCTTCTCCCCCCCCAGAACAAAAATCAGTTATTCCCGATCTTTGTGTCGTAGATTAGGCTCTAACTACTGCCGCGTTTTGCTAAAATTATTCTTTATGTCAGTATTTTCTTGAAAATAAATTTTAAAGAAAATTTTCAAAAAATTCCGATAGAGGGCGCTTTAGACTTTGGAGTAACGAACAACTATTTTATACCGTTATTTTTTATGTCTCATTAAATGCTTTCTAAAGCTTAGACTTAAACTTAAATTTTCAGCTCAAAATCTGAATCGCTGAGCGTGGTTCAGTAGCGAGGGGAGGGGGTTCAAATTTCAACTTCTGAACATAGTTCAGTTTTCACTACTTAACCATGCCCAACGATTCTGTGCTGTGATACGAGGCAAAAATACAACTTTCGTCAAGGACTGCATAGTCGGAATTCACTCATAAAGGCACTGGCACAGTTGGAAACGTCGCTCATGCAAACGTTAAAGCTCCATTCCTGACGCTAGTCACCGGGTGAAGAAGGAAACAGAAAGTATGCAAATGTCAAATGGGGAAGAAGAAGAACACGTATGCAAAATTTCGACACGATTCAGGCATAAAAACCACTGAACGGTGAGTCAAGTGTAAGTCGCTGTAGTAATGAATCGGAAGATGGTGCCCTTCACGAATAAGGAAAAGGCTGAGATGCATTTAATTTACGGAGCGGCAGATGGAAATGGTGCAGAGGCACAACGAATGTACGGAGAGCGATTTTCCAACAGGCGGTTGCCTAACCGCAAAACTTTCGAGCGCTTGCACAGACAGTTGTGTGAGACGGGATCATTTCTCGCTTCCCGGTCGAATGCAGGTCGTGCAAAAAAGGACGAATCAGTAGTTGTTGCAGAAGCCATTCTGGATGTAGTAGCGGCGCAGCCAAGTACAAGTACACGAACAGTGGCTAGGCAGGTGGATACCTCACAGTCCATGACTTAGAGGGTACTGAAGGATGAACATTTGCTCCCGTTTCATGTGCAACGAGTCCAGAAACTGTCTCCAGGGGATTATCCAAATCGTATTGAATTCGCCCGCTGGTTTCTGCAGCAGAACGCGCTAAATCCACATTTTGGACGAACTGTGCTTTTCACCGATGAATGTACCTTCACACGTGAAGGTACATTTAACACACACAATGCACATGTATGGGCGGATGTCAATCCACATGCTACGTATCCACATGCTCATCAGAGACGCTTTTCCATCAATGTTTGCGCAGGAATCCTCGGAGACCACCTAATCGGACCGTACCTTCTTCCTGAACGCCTCAACGGTAAAACATACCTCACATTTCTGCAACATGTGCTGCCAGACCTGTTAAACGTTGTTCCTCCACGCATCCGGCGGGTCATGTGGTTCCAGCACAATGGAGCGCCAGCCCATTACGTACGAGACGTCCGCAACTATCTGGACATCACATTTCCGAACAGATGGATTGGTCGAGGTGGTCCTGTTGCTTGGCCTGCTCGCTCGCCAGATCTTTCACCCCTCGATTTCTTTTTTTGGGGACGATTGAAGGCTCTTATGTATGAGACACCCATTGAATCCCCCGAGGAACTGGTCGCCAGACTTTCCGCCGCTGTAGGGGAAGTGCTCGAAAAGCCTGATGTTTTCGCGAATGTTCGCCGTTCCATTCTTCGCCGTTGTTCTGCGTGCATAACCTCTGGTGGTCACAATTTTGAACATTTATTGTAATTACATGTTAATAAATATGCTTTGGTAACATAATCCTAATTTATGTCTTTTTACCTCGTATCACAGCACACAGTGTGTGGACATGGTAAACTGAACTGTGCTCAGGAGTAGAAATTTCAATCCCCTCTCCCCAGAAACTTAACCACGTCAAACGATTCAGATTTTGGGCTGAAAATTTAAGTCTAAGCTTTAGAAAGCATTTAATGAGACACAAAAAATAACGGTATAAAATAGTTGTTCGTTACTCCAAAGTCTAAAGCGCCCTCTATCGGAATTTTTTGAAAATTTTCTTTAAAATTTATTTTTAAGAAAATACTGACATAAAGAATAATTTTAGCAAAACGCGGCAGTAGTTAGAGCCTAATCTACGACACAAAGATCGGGAATAACTGATTTTTGTTCTGGGGGGAGAAGGGTTTCAAATTTCAAATTTCAGTTTACGCTACTTAACTACTCGTTAGGACTCAGATTTTTAGATCAAAATTTAAGTTTAAGTCTAAGCTTTCGAAATCATTTAAAGAAATAAAAAAAATAACGTTAAAAAATAGTTGTTTGTTACTCCAAAGTCTAAAGCGCCCCCTATCGGCATTTTTTGAAATTGAACTTTAAAATTTTATTTCAAGAAAATACTAGCATAAAGAAAATTTTTTGCAAAAACTGCAAACGAATCGACCAATTTTTCCATGTTTTATAATCATTTGAAATTTCGGACCCTAAACTTTAATGCCCCCTATCTCCTTGGGAATACGTCTGGGACCCTTAGTCTCCGATTTAATATTATTTGTCTTTAAGTGTACTATAAACCCTTAAAGTTCTGCCCATCTTTTATGAATCACCCTGTATATTATAATAAGATTACACCATACATTACTATATATTAAAACAAGAGAATATAGTAATACTAGGGGGCTCTGCCCCCTCCAAGCTACGCTCGCCAACCCCCGTTCAGACACTCTAGAATCTAAAAGCACGCTAATCTGATCGGTTTTAAAAAGATTAGAGAAGATTGAATTATACTGAAAAAACCTGTAGCGATCTCCCTGTAAACGGGTTTCCATTCAATTCTCTTTGATTGCAAAAATTTAAGGTAGAATCAGTTGCTGTTAAGACATCCAATGGTTGTTTTCGTGCTTTGGTTAAAGAAGAACAGTTAAACATTTGAAAAGAAGCTAAAATAAAATGAATTAAGTAAACAGAGTCTTTGTGTCTTGGTATTTTTAACAGCGTTATAAAACGATTGATATAATACAATTACTAAAATTTGCTGCTTTAACCACTTCAAGGGAGGTGGTTCCTTTTTGGACCACTTAATTTTAATTCTTAAATGCAACATTAGCATCAGAATATTGGGATGAAAATTTCCTTTTTATTAAGTAAGTGAACAAAAGCATTTTTGTATTTCGAAATTTGTTTGTAAATTCTGGTGCCATTCACTGATTTCAAGATTTTACGAATAGAAGTGCCTTGTCCGTGAAAGTGTTCAATGCATATTAATGAATTTAATATTTTAAACTTTGCTGTCCCTTTTAATATTCACGTGTAAATACAATTTTCAGGACATAATTTTCAATATTTTCCTACCTTTAACAGTTACTCATTTAATAGTAATTTTAAAGTTTTTTTTTTTTTCTGATTTAATAGTCACATGAAAATAAATTTTTAATCGTTAGGAAATATTATTCTTTGCGCTGTTTTTAAAATTTAAAATAATCTCTATAATAATAGCCTAAGTCATGTGACTGTCATCAACAGCTCCAGGCGGAACCCTTCGCTTTTTATATCCCAGGCGGCTATTTTAGTACTTTAATGTTAGCCAGCCACAGGTGTGATAAGTCGCCGAATATTATTCTATCCCCATTATTTCGTTTATATTATAACAGTCCAAGTCATGTAACTGCCATAAACAACGGGCTGATTCCTTCGCTTTTCATAAGAAAGGTTTCCATTTTGATTAGAATCAAAATTATTTTTTCGAATAAAACTACATAACAATTGCCATGATCACAAAAAATTCCTGGTACTTTTATGTTAGCCGGGTGAAAATCTCGCCATAGCTTTTTTTTTAACTTGTCAGTTAGCATTTTTTTTTTTTTTCGAGTGGTAAATTAAAATGGTGCTACTTGGTTATCCCATCCCCCAAAAATCTGTCGCTAAACTATAAGACTGAATGCCAATAATGGTTGATCGTAAATGTCACATTCACTTGGCTTTAAGTAAGTAACACATGTTCACGCCATCAAGTGATTTTTATTTCGACGTTTTATTTGTATTTTTATTAATGTTATACTACTTTATTTGTTCTTTTGTTATTTAAAATAAAAAAATGTCAATTTGTATAATTTGGCTATTTATATAATTTGGCAACATTGGTCGGCGGAAGAAGTAATAACATTAAAACGTTGCTTTGACGTGGAAATTAAATCTCATGATTTGTTGCATTGTCACATACACACCGGGTTTGGCGTGATTTTTTTTACGACAATTTGGCGAAAACCTCGTTTTCAAATACCTGTTACATATGTATTTTTAAATTATTTTCTGTTATTTTTAAAATGAAATAACAATAAATAATAATAATAAAATAATTAATAACTATAGAATAAAACAATTTATAACATTTTTTGTAAATAAAAAGAAAATAAATTCAAATAAACATTTATTAATGAATAAGCAACAATAGGCGGGTTACCATGTCAGGCAAAATAACGCCATTTTGGCGCCAATTAGGTATCCCGTTGCGTATATGACATATGTGTCTAATATTTTTCTTTTCATTTCGATTAAAAAAGGGAATGAAGTAAAAGCCATTTATTTTAAAGGTTTCAATTTTAAATGAAAGTTTTGTATTAAATAAAAAAATAATGAAATACAAATTGAATTCTGAATAAAAGTAACATGATGTATTTCTTAGCATACATTTAAAGGAGGCCAAACTCGTCGCCAAATTAATTTAAAATAACCTTTTCTAAAATATGAAAGAAAATATCTGTTATGATTAAAATTTGAGTTGCCATCATTAGAAAAAAAAGTATTTAAAATTAGAAAAAAATTAATATTTCGAAAACTAATTCTAATTTAAAAATTCTAATACCAGTTTTGAGATCTGAGGATCAATACGGATTTTTGGTGTTAATTTCATCGCAAAGTATTCCATATTTTAGGAGAAATCGCCGTAAAACGTAATCAGTTGTTTAATCAGTCGTTTCATAGAATCGTTACATAAATTCGTTTCAATTCGATTCATTAGGATTATATATATATAGGGTAGATAGGAAAATGTCAAGTTAAAGTCAAATTGAAGGATGTTTTTCTTTCCTTTTATAACAGTATGCATCGTTTTCATTGTCATGGTTTATACTTTGAAAGATATTTTAAAATAAGTACATGATGCTTTTTTAGCTTAGAATGCCATTTGAAGCGCCTAAACAATAGGCTTGTCTATCACTCTGTTTGAAAATAACGACTATACTGCAAAATAATTTCAGCTTTAAAAAGTTGAACGTCTTTTTCAAATAATCCATTGGATGATAAATACAAAAACTTATGTTTATTTATTTATTTTTTTTGAACAAAATGCGATTAGGCATATACAACATGTATTATGACACAGTAAAAATTCACTACTGAATTTAAAACAAAGCGTTTATTTATGACTTATTTTTTACATTTCTTTTAAGGAAAACAGACGTGTATGACAGAACCTTGCAGACACGTGCAATTACAATACCCTTTTTTTTTTTTTTTTTTTTCATTTCTGTTCTGAGGACTCTGTTCTACTCAAAGAAATCGGACTTATAGTGGTTCATGATCTCACCCAATTATTTATGAGTAAAACTACTGCGCACTACTATGAGTAAAACTGCTGTGTGTAATATTATCCCTTTTTGTACGACATTATGAATCAACAAATTGTTCCACTTTAATAATTATGATTCTTAATGTCTGAAGATAGATTAGAAAATATGTATTATAATAGTATTTAATTGTGACAAGTTTTTTCATTAAAACTAATTCCATAAATTGGTAATAAAATATGTTTTTTCTAAAATATTTACATGAATACTTATACTAATTATCACAATCTGCTTTTAAGGAAATTTTTTAAAGCATTGTATAAAAAAATGTAAATAAATATACCGTGATACTATCTATACATGGAAAGGGTTCTGTTCTTAGAAATGTTTCGTAAAATATTTTTTTAATGAGAGGAAAGCTACACTTATGTAAGTAGTACCACTTTATAAAATATTTATGTTAGACTGTTTAGCTGTGTTTTCTAAATGTGACCCAACGTATTCTGTATGGGAAGTAAAATTTAAATTTATTCATCGATTGACTAAATAAATTTTATATTAAATTTATTTTAATGGTATTTAAAAGAATCTCATTGCATGAAAGGTCAAGAGATTCGTTTTTCCTTCTACTGGAATTAGCATTAAAGAACACTGGAGTTTAGCATTTCACTGTAAAAAAAATTCCGCAACGTTCCTGGGAAAAAATGGGCAGCTGAGTTGCCCATTATTTCCAAGAAACAATTCTTGAAAATGAGTGAATGTTACTGTATATGTTAAAAACATTCTACAGAAATGCCAGTAAGTTTTCTGCGAAATACCAGGAATATTTCTGTTGACAGCAAAACATTACTGACATTTCACAGCATGCGGGATCCGAGGACGATTTTTACATTTCCAGTTGACAATTTTCGCTTTATTATCATTATTTGTTGGAATGAAAAAATATTTTGAAATTGACATCAAAATTATTATTTATAATTTACACGAAAAAATAAAATTTCAGTTAAAATTCAATAAAGTAAATATATATATGATATATTGTTTCTGAACTTTGCTTAAAATATAAAAATATATAAATGTAAATAATAATTAGAAAAAAAATCTAGACATAAAATATTTTGGATTTTCGTCAGTAATTATGTTAGTTTACAAGTTAGATAAAATACATATAAATTTTCATGAAAAAAAAATCCTAAACGTAATTGTATATTTTTTTCCGAAAAAAAAAATTCAAATTTGCAGCAATTCAAAGTGTCAAATATATATCAAATTTAAATCAAATTGTAAAGTGTTAAAATCACAATATAAAATTAATTAAAAAATAAAAAAAAAAGTCAAGAGGCGGCATCGAACTCGGGCCGTACGGGTGGCGTGCGAGCCTTCTGCGTCCACACCACGAAAGACATATTGGGAGCTGCAAACTAATGGGTATTTGAAACGTATGCTAAACCTCGGCATCTAATTTCTGAAAATCTAAGACCCATTTGAAGAAATCCTTTCACAAGAATAATTAGAGATAAGAACTCTAAAACATACTTTAAATTAATCAAAATCGGTGAGAATCATGTTTGATGGTCCCATGGTTAATGGAGATCCAAATAATAGGTGTATTTTTTTTTTACACGGTCTGCTCGTTAAACATTCCACAGACAAGTACGAGAGATAATCTCTTAGCGATGTCACAGAGGTATTGTATTTTCATCTGAATGGTCTTGGCAATAGAGACGTAAAGGATTATGTCGTCTATTGATTTATTTGCATTCCATATTGATTTTTTTACATTTATTTAAGGAATTCGTGAGGGAGCGCGCGAGCAACGGATTATAGCAAAAAAATAAATAAATAAATAAATAAATGGCGGCCGCAGCGTTTTGCTGTTTTCGACATTTGTTCAGGAACGTTTCAGATAAGAAAACCAGAATTTCACAGGAAAGAGCTAAATTATTCTGAAAACCTGAGAAAAGGCGAAACGTTCCTGGATTTTACATGGAACGATACCATTTTTTTTACAGTGTTCTGGAATACAAAATGTCATCCTTCGAGCCGTTGAGGCAACGATGTTTATCCAACGAAGGTTGAAATTTTAAAAAAAGCATGTAGTTCATTAGATTTAATTCAGTAAGAAGCATTTTACATGTTTAAGGGGAAGGTTCACAATAATAATGATTAAAAAAATCTTCAACACCCTAAAGTAAAAATGACAATATACTATGGAAGTAAGATTAAATGTTAACTTATTTTCATAATTTAACTAAGTTAAATTATGCATAGATTAAAAGACTGCATAGATTTAAAATACAAGTATAAACAGAAGAAATTCTTTTTTTTTATCGGTGAATTCGTAAGAACACACATACAAGTGAAAACCGCATTGCACAGGCTAACGTCAGTCAATCTGTTTGCTTGACAGGTCTTGTAATCGTTTATGAAAAAGTAATTCGTATGAAGGAATAAAGTTTCTCAAAAACGGTATAAACTTATAGCGTCCACAGGCAAGATTTTTCGAACGCTAAGACTACCATTTGAAAGTATTTTTTTCCCCCTTAGGACGTCATGAAATGTGATGTAAAAGAAGAGTGATTTTCCTAACTGTAACTAGAATTACTTCTAAAGAATCTTACAAAAATAAATAGAATTAGCAATAAATAGCAAGTATTATAAAATTTTCCAGCATTGTGTTAATTTTATAAAATATAATTTTTAATATAAATAAACTATTGAAAAAAATTTCATAATGAGAGAGTTAACTTTAAGAAATAATATTTTATATATATTTCTGCAAGAAATTAATTAAGGCAATTAACGTCCTTGTCATTAATTCATTTATCTCGTTGTTTTTATTCAGAAATAAGCACACTGTCAAAAAATCTGTACTTCTACAGATGTAAAGTAACATGCTTACTACACTTTCATCTGTAACTATAAAAAAATAAAAATAATATAAATAAATAAATAAAAAATATGCAAATCGACAAAATTAGTTTTTGTAAAGCTACAGAAATCTGTAATTTTACAAATGAATCTGCTAAACGTACAGTAATCTTACTAAAATTTTATCTGTGCAGTGACATGAAAAGTTCTAGGCATCCCAGTTTCCTAAAAAATTCTAAGTAACACTGCCGATTTTTTTATTTTCGGCGCAAAACTGTGTCTGTTACCTGAATTTTTGTTGTCGCCGTTACATAAAATGTTCTAGGAATCCCATTTTTCTATAAAAACTTTAATAACTTTACATTTTTTTTTTACACTGTACAATCACAACCAGTTTAGAAACTCGCCTTTTTTAAAAACAATATTTTATAGAAACTCCAGCATGTATTGTTTTTTTCTTACAATTTACTACAAATAATATATTAGAGTTTTTGAAATTATGGAATAAAACCATAAAATTGCATTGAATAATTCCTTCTCAGAAACTCTTACTGAAATTTTATTTGCTTCAGTTTTATTATCATCAGGAAACATATAACTGCATTTATATCATGTTTGCTTTGGATTTTATGAATTTTTCATAAAGTTTATATCGTGATATTTAAAATAGTGCAATGCATGTTCGTGATAGCTGTTCATCCTTTAAATGTAAAATGTTAAGGATATTATTAAATGCAATTAACGTCCTTGTCTTTAATTCTTCAAACCTAGTTGTTTGTATTGTGAAATAAGTAGAACTACAACCAGTTTAGAAATTCGTCTTTTTTAAAAACGTTATTTTACAGAAACACAAGCATGTGTTGTGTTACTTATTTTTTATTTTTGTTTTGCAAATTATAACAAATAATATATTACAGATTTTGAAATTATGGAATAAAAACATACAATTTCATTGAATAATGCTTTCTCAGAAACTCTTACTGAAATTTTATTTGCTTCAGTTTTATTATCATCAGGTAACATACGAGGGTTACTCTGAAATTATTGAGATACGCGCAGACGAGAATTTACAAAATAAAAATAACGGTTTAATTTTAAAATACAAAGTATTTTAACACAGAAGACGATTTTTTACTGACTTACTTCAACTTGTTTAGCGTAGAATAAATTTTAAACAGAAGAGAAAATGTAGTTGACGCGAGAACATTTTCGCGCTATGATTTTCTACGATTTTAAAGCAGGATTAAATCAACAAGAATGCGTTCAACGGTTGAAATTAGCATTTGGTGGATGAATCTCCAGATCGTGCTGGAGGATGGTTCTATTCAGATGGTTTAAAGAATTTAGAAGAGGTCGCAATTTTCTTCAGGATGAAGAACACACAGGAAGGCCGCCGTCGGCAGTAATCCTGGATAATGTGTCTGCCATACGAAAAATGTTAATGGATGATTAGCACTGTACCTATCAAATGATACAGAAGGAACTTAACATTGGTTCCGCAGCCATACACAAAATTATTCATGAATAATTGCATATAAAAAAAGTAGTTTTCCATAATCTAACTGAGCACCAAAAAAAGGTGCGTTTCAGAATCAGTAAAGAAACTCTGCTTAAATGATGGTGGCCACCGCATTATTTCTAAAATTGTAACGGGTGATGAAACGTACATACCGTTTTTTGACGTTCCAACACTCAAGAAAGCAAAGTATGGGTCTTTGAAGATGATCCCACGCCGACACTGGTGAAAGGACAACGCGCTCTGACAAAAGTGATGTATGCCGTTTTCTTCAGAAGTACGGCATTGGTCAAAGCCATCAAGTTAGAAGGACAGAAGACAGTAGCAGCAAACTAGTATACCACTAAATGTCTTATAGAAATTCTACAAGAAGTGAATGTTAGGTGACTAATGCTTCACCATGACAATGCATCTTCACATACAGCCGGATTAACAGTTGAGTTTCTTAAATAAAAACGAATTAAAGTGATAGAACATCCGCCGTATTCACCTGATCTAGCTATGTGTGACTTTCGGTTACTCTTTAATCTAAAAAAGAACTTACTTGGACGTCGTTTTTATTCAGAAGAAGAAATTGATGTGGCTATAAATGCATTTTTTTCATATATTCCAAAAAATGAATGGCTTGAGGCATTTAATCTGGGGAAAAATTCGTCTACAAAAGTGCATTGATGCTGGAGGAGACTACTTTGAACACACCTAAAATTTTGTAAGTATCTATATTATAAAGGACAAACATATCTGTGCGTAACGCATACGTCATACTGCGAATGGCAACACTTTGAAATTTGAAATGAAATTTCGGTTTTGCAATTTACTCTACTGCAAATTTTTAAACTTCTAAACATCACACATTTAAACTTTTTACACCGTCGTGTAACGAAAAAAATGCTCTTTTAAATGCAATTTGTTTGAAAGCTGTATCTCAGTTTAATTTTGAGATATAAATTTTTTTGTACTTTTTAATACATTTTTTGTAATTGTGGCAACTGAAGAACTCCATTTCTGTTGAAAGTCGTGGAGGGTTGAAAGTAAAGGGAAACTAATCACGGAAGAAAGAAAATAATATATTACTGTGCCTTTTATTGCCATTTTCTCATAAAAACTGAAAAAATAAATTGAAATTAAAATACGTGCTATGTCAGCGATTTTTTAAATTTCTAAATATCGCACATTTTCAATTTTTAAACCGTCAAATAGAGAAAAAAAAACTACTTTCAAATGCAATTTGTTTGAAAATTGTATCTTAATTGACTGAGTTATTATGGTTTTTAAAATAACTAGCCACCCGTGGCGACCAATTTGGCCTCCCTTAAATGTATGCTAGACATTGTATCATGTTACTTTTATTCATAATTTAATTTACTTGCTCAATCCTTCGCCAAATTTGAAGATTCTGATAGAGAAATCGAGAACTCCCTACAGTTATGTTAGTCGGGCACAGGCGATAAATTGCCAAATATTGTACCCGTCGCATTTTTTTTTTAATTTCGTTAATTCAGATTAAAATATAATCCTTTCACTCATTTTATTTAGAATGGATGACTTTAATTTAAAAATAAAACCTTTAAAATTCATGACTTTCACTTAAAAAAAAAAAAAAAAAAAAAAAAAAAATCTTTAAAAAAAGAAAAAGAAAAGAAAAAGAATAAATAATACCATGAACCGTTTAATTTCAACATCAAAGCATTGTTTTAATTTATCCCTCTAAAAATAAAAAATGCTGCTGGCAAGTTAAAAAATGCTATTGGCGAGAATTGCACCCAGCTAACATAAAAGTACGAACTCTTTGCGATTATGGACACTTTTATGTAGTTTTATTTGAAAAAAAAAAAAAAAATATTTTGATTAAATCGGTTGCCAGAAAAAAATTTCTTTTCTCGCCGTGGATCTTTTCTCTATTTCGCCAAGTACCTATACTGGAAAAGCACCTTCAATTATTTTTTTTATTTATTGTATTTTAAATTAAGATGAATAAAAGACGACACACGTGTCATATACGCACTACGTTGGCACGACTTTTTTCTGACGCCAGTGTCATATACGCACCGGGGTACTTAACTGGCGCCAAAGTGTCGTTATTTTGCTTGATATGGTAACCCGGATGCTGTTGTTTATTTATTAATAAATTGTTTATTTACTTTTATTTTATTTTTTAAAATTATATAAATTGTTTTGTTCTATAGTTATTAATTAAACTTTTTATTTATTTATTGTTATTCACTTTTTTAAAATATTACACAATAACAAATGAGATGCGTTTCATTCGAGCGTTGCCATTAAAAAATGAACCGCCAATTGTTTACAATTAACCAATTGAACAACTAACCAACAATTAATCACGATTTCTGTGTCACATACGATAGTGTAATATATATATATATAGATTTTCAAGCATAAATTATTTTTTAATTTATCTCTATCACGTGTAGTTCGATTACGGAAGGTTAATCCGCTTACTCTTAAAACAATGTAAAAAGTTCAGCATATGTTTCCGTCTAATGTTCCGTAACAAAGTTAAAACTTCCTCTATAGAAAAATAAATAAATTAATGTAAATAAGAAACAGATTTAACAGACATGTGATTGAACCACCCGCTTATGCACCGAAATGATCAGAAAGACTGACGTAAGTGGCAAAATCTTGGGTTAATAACTCCTAGCATGTGGTGACATGTGAAGGTATCGCTTTTAATAAATTTCAAAACTTTATTTGATTGCATAATTGATATTTTTCATATAAAAATTCTTTTTGATGTTAGTGGGCAATCTAAAATATATATTACATGTAAAAAAATAATTATATTAAAAAAAATTGGTTTTCACCTATATTCTGTAACCCGAGGAGCTCGGGTTCGATCCTCTAGTAACTTTAAAAACCTAGTTGTATCTCAAAAATTTCAGAGGGACTATAACTGTATTTATATCATGTTTGCTTTGGATTTTATGAATTTTTCATAAAGTTTATATCGTGATCTTCAAAATAGTTCAATGCATGTTTGTGACAGCTGTTCACTCTTTAAATGATAAATGTTAAGGATATTATTAAATGTAATTAACGTCCTTGTCTTTAATTCTTTAAACCTAGTTGTTTGTATTGTGAAATAAGTAGAACTACAACCAGTTTAGAAATTCGCCTTTTTTAAAAACATTATTTTACAGAAACACAAGCATGTGTTGTGTTATTTTTTTTTCAAATTATAACAAATAATATATTACAGTTTTTGAAATTATGGAATAAAAACATAAAATTTCATTGAATAATGATTTCTCAGAAACTCTTACTGAAATTTTATTTACCTCAGTTTTATTATCATCAGTTAACATGAAAGTTCTGCTTTTTTCCTCGTGAAGGAAGGCTGTCCCAAGGAATTAACGCCAAATGTCATCACTTGAGGTCAGGCCGGCAGAAGCCGTAGCGAATACCTCATAGCTTAAATATCTAATGTCTTAACATGAGCTGTATTTATATCATTTTTTTTTTTTGATTTTATAAACTTTTCATAAAGTTATTTCATCATATTCATCTGGGTTTGAGGACCTTAAAGCTTCAAAATTTTCGAAATTTTAAATTTTTTAGATATTAAACCCTATTTTTCTGAACATTCTCATATAATTTTTTCCTTGAAATTCCTATTAGAACAGAAGTAATGGTTTTTTAAATTATACTAGCTGAATAGTTCAAGCGGCGGCGTTTCTGAAACTTGGAAGTCATTTTTCTCCAAATGACGTTTTTGGGCATAAAGCGCAGGATATCTCAAAAACTTTTGTATAATTTTTCATAAAATTTTCAAAATATATATTACAGGTAGGTGTGTATAAACTGAACTTAAAATTTCATTTTTATTGTTCAAACGAATATATATATTTTCTTGATTATACTTTTGACTTTTTCAAAATTTTGTATTAGCTAAATATCACTTTGTATTAAAAATATAAAATACTTTGAATACATATTTAAGTATTGCGCAGCAGCGCAATACTTATTTATTTCCAGTGTCACTTCTCAATGTTAATTTAACATAGAAAAGCCTATGGAGATCATAACTTTTTCATTTTTTCTTCCCACCTTTTTGTCCCTGAGGCCACTCATTTTTAATTATTTGCTAATTCTAATAATGTTATAAATTCAAAGTGTAAAAACATTTGCCAGACGTCAGGATCAAAACGGATCATAAAATGCCTTTGCATATAGGTGGATTATAATCTAGAGAGTAACATGGGCTATTTTTTATTTACATTATTCAAATATTTTTCTTAATAATTCCAAATTTCTTTTTTTCATTGAGAATCAACGGACATTTTCTAATAAAATTTAACATTTTCCCTTCATTGTTGTAAATAATTCAAAAAGCGTAATAATATTTTCCCTATTTTTAGTTGAATGATTTTCACGTGAAACATGAAACTAAAGACACTGAAATAGTTTTTTTTTTTTTTAAGAATTAAAAAGAAGATGAATATGACGTCATAGTGGAAAAAAATGACATTTTCAAGCAGATTTTTTAAGTTCAGATTGTAATTTTTTGACCAAACTACAACAACCTGCATTACTGCACTGGTGAAACATTTTGAATTATACATAGGTAAATTGCATCACAAATTGTGATGCGATATCGCACAAATCAAAGCCTGATGATGATACCCTAAATTAATTTTGAAATGTGTTTTTCTGAATGCAGTAGTTATTAAAAAACTTGACATATTAAACAAAAACCTAATTTGCAGAACAAATTAAAAAACAAAATTTATTTCCTAAATTGTTTAAGCCCAAGAAGGGGCAGATATTAAGATATGTCATTCATTCGTTCTACATTTAATGTTAATTTTTTATAACAAATAAGCTAAACCAATTGAACATTAAAAAATAAAAATGAAATTCATACAATATAATGCTTTAAACACCTATATACTTAGATTCCGTTCAAATGAAATCGAAATAAATCTTAGACTTTTTCCATTTTTAAGTTGTAAATATTTGTACTGCAGATTTTGCATTATGTTTATGACGATTGTACATAATATGATAAGGTACATGCAAAATACAAAACTTTAAAAAAAGTCTAAGATTTATTTCGATTTCATTTGAACGGAATCTAAGTATATAGGTGTTTAAAGCATTATATTGTATGAATTTCATTTTTATTTTTTAATGTTCAATTGGTTTAGCTTATTTGTTACAAAAATTTAACATTAAATGTAGAACGAATTGAATGAAATATCTTAATATCTGCCCCTTCTCGGGCTTAAACAATTTAGGAAATAAATTTTGTTTTTTTTAATTTGTTCTGCAAATTAGGTTTTTGTTTAATTCATTTAGGATCAGGTTAATTCTTACTGTCTGAAGTATAATTAGGCATGGCAAATTTCATACTAGTTGCAAAATTTATTTTGTAATCCTGCACGTCAGCTGTTATACCAATTTTCTGCTTGACAAATGTCTGATAGCTTGGAGCGCCCTATAAATACTAATTCTCCATTTTGCAATTTTTTAAATACATGAAATGAAAGAACATACTCATATCTTTCATCCCAATAAAAGTTTCTTTTTTAAATATTATACATTTTAAAATATTAAATTTTGAAAATATTTTTTTTCTTTCATTTTTTCCAATTTTAAGAATCCTGAGACCCCTTAGAATGTGAAGATTTGTAACTATACCCAAAATGTGTTAGTAGTGTTTCATAAACTATGCTTGATACATGATTTATCTTTTTTCGTGTTATTATTACTCTCATCTTATTTTTTAAATCTAAAATCATCAAAATATTCCATCATATGAAGAATGTATTATGGGTTAGATTGAAGAGTGGTTCGATAATGTACATTAGTACCCGACTTACGTCCCCTCGACTTACGTCGTCCCGCAATTACATCGTCTGGTCTGGGAAAAAAATCTTAATTAACACGCACTTCGGACTTTTTTGATGACTTTTGGGTCTATGAAGGGAAAATTTCCTGCGACAGCCACGTGATAGTGACAAACAAATAACAACAGTAAATGGCAAACCTAAAACTACTAGATGTGGTTAGGTGCCTTTAAGGCTAAACAGTTTGAGAAAAGCTAATTTTATCTTATTTTATTTATTGCATTACATTGAAATGAGCTAGACAGCGATAGCGCAGTGTTTAAATGAATATGTTTTGTTTTATTTGTCTGCAGGATCATAAAAGAATTAATAATGATGACAGACATAAGAGTAAAAGTTGAATTATTTTTATTATTCAATAAAAAGTTTTTTCATTCAATAGGGCAACTAGAAGTACGCTAATAGCTTAATGAATTAGTCTAAATTCTTGTATTGTAAACGCATTTTTTTGCTAATGTTAAATGGATGTATCACAATCCCTAAGTGCAATAGAATATGTTCATTAGATTATGGTGAATTTTTATTACTTTGCTTATGTAAACTATCGAAAATGTCTAAAATGTATTATTACTTTGCTTGTGACAAGTTTGCATGTGTAAATGTACATCGACTTACGTTGTTTTTGATTTACGTCGCCAGTATTGGATCAAACTGCTGACCTAAGTCGAGGTATTATGCATTGAATTTAGCAGATAATAAAAATGACAAATGCTTGCATTATAAATAATAAAAAAAAACATAAACTTTCATTTCTACTATTGCGATATATTTATTTTCAAGTTTATGCGTCTTATAATAATATAATCGCTTATTACTCATTGATTTTCGAAACGTTGTATTCATTTTAAAGCGTTCTCAGTCATTAATTTGTCACTTTATGAGCAGCTTGAATTACGGAAACTCTCTTTAAAGGTATTACAAATGAACATCGCGTGACACATTTTACTCGACATTAATTTGAATGCGTGATAAAATATAACACGATTGTACAACCAACTCATATTGAAAGAAATGTGTTTACTTGGTTAACACTATTGAATAAACATTGTTAAATGTACAAATGTAAATAAATATTATATCTGATGATTGTTTCATTTAAAAGTTGCCAAGGAAAGATGCATATTTTTAAAGAAAAATAATGAATCATATTATTAGAAAAACAGCATTTATTTTGTCCATTGCATAATCTTTTTATTAATTTAAATTGAAAATTGAAAATAGTGTCGGTATTTTTTTAAGTCAAATAATATTTTTTCGTAGACACCTGTTACAAAAACTAATCTAAAATTTGGGCATCGTGAACTTCATCATATCAAACAAATAATTTTTTTTTTTTGGTCGAGAACATAATCTTTATTTATATATAAATTATAATATTAGTAAGAAGTATGTATACAAAGCTTTTTTTATTACAAGAGAATTGAATTCGTATAAATGCTTCTCTTGGCATGTTTATTTATAAGGAAAAAATAAATAAATATTTTCTTTGTGCACACCTGCGTAAAGGCACACCTGTATTGATTATTTTTTAGATTTATTTCATACAATATAATATATATTTTACAATTTTACGAAAAATATATTTGGTATTATTACAAGTTATACTTTCAAAGTAAAAATATATAGATTTAATAACTTAGGCTAATTTAAAATCACATATGTATCACAAAACCATAATCCACTATTTATTAAAAAAAGCATGAGTATAAGAATACACACTTCTTTCGAAATGATACAAAATATCGAATTTGATATATATGTTCTTAAATATATCTTATTCATACATAGAAAAAAAAGTCAGCCTGAGTGAATTTGCAAAACAATGGACATATCAATATATTTCAAACATTTGAATGTTCTTTCTTTTGCAGTTTCTTCGCATAATTAATCACCAATGCACAATATATGATATCGATCTAAAGATTTTGAAACAATGTATCAAAATATGTAAGAATATAGTTACCTGTATGTATTGAGATGAAATAAAAGCTCTATTTTACTACACACAAGAACTATAAAACTATTTATAGATACAGCATTTAGGATACGAAAGATATGTACTACAGTTAAATTACATTTTTATGCTCACATCTATGAGAAATCGCTCTGTATGAAGAAATGACAGATATCGGGGCCATAATTGAGTTGTTGACGTACAGACGTGAGAAGTTTGTAAAATTCTAAGTTCCTTAGGTAAAAGTCCTTAAATGAATAGGATATAAATTTCATTTTGTTATTCAAAAGAGCTAGACATATGTGTGTGAAGTAACATAAAATCTTTTCTTTTGCCTACAGAATACATTTTACTATTTTTTTAAAGATATTTTAAAATTTAAACGCGTTTTTCACTTTATCCAATATTTGGAGATGCATGAAAAAATTTCATGATAACTTATTTTAAGTTATACAAGCAAAATAGAACATGTGTGTTTTCTGTGAAAAGAAGGAAAAATAATATAATTTATGTAAATACACCGGTTAAAAAAATAAAAATGGAAATTTATGGTAATTTAAATAAAAAATAATAATTAAAATCATGAAATATTAACTTTTGAAAGATGTTACAGGAAAGTGATGATAGTCATGAACTAGTTTATATCAGGTATTTTTTTAAAAGGTAGACGTTCTATCTTCAACCATGTTAAAAAGGAATTCATTCCGTTTTGTATCACATTCCACGGTTTGTCAAAAAACCCCGCACATGTCAAAAAACAAAGTCCTATTAAAATTTTCAAAATTGGACAATCATAGTTTTTATTTTTAATCCTTCATTTTTATCATAATTCTTTTTTTTTTCTTATAACTTCTAATTTATTTCAAATGCAATTATTAAACATTAGCAACAATTTTATTAAAGTAATATACCAAAAAAAAAAAAATCTGTAATATATTTAAATCTGTCACTTTCCTTCAACTGATACTGTCTTCTATTCTGCATTGAATAACCTTTTCAGAGAGAAATCAATAGACCTGCCAATCAGAATCGCTGCTACACAAAAAGACGAATAAGTTTTCTAAAAGAATTTCGCTTAAATAAAGAATCTTGTGTTTTATTTATCCATTATATTATACATTGCCAAAATAATTATATAAGTTAAGTATTATTTTAAAGTTTTACTATTGAAATACTACTCAAAGAATATATTTTATTAGTTTAATATAACAGAATATTAAAACAAGAAATTAGAATAATACGGAAATGTTTTTATGATAGCAGATTTCTTTTTCATTATTATTTTTAATACTTTGAAAGTTTCTTTTTAAATAAGTACAGTATGTTTTTTTAGTTTTTAAGATCATTTTTAGCACAGATTTGACTATCAGGATAACTCTGCAAATGAATATGCTGCAAAATAATTTTAATTTAAAAAGTTGAACTTATTTTTCAAATAATCCAATTCGATGATAAATGCGAAATTTTGTGTTAAAAGTAAATCTTGAAACGAAATGAAATTAGGCATATACAACATTTATTATGCAGTAATATTTCGCTATTGAATTTAAAACAAAGTGTTTATTTATGATTTATATTTTTTGACGTTTCTTTTAAGGAAAACAAACGTGTAAGTGAGAACGTTATACGCACTTGAATTTACAATACAATTTTTCTTTTATTTCTGTTTTGGGGATTAACTCAAAGGAAACGGTTTTACAGTGGTAGAAGATCTCGCACAATTCTTTATGAGTGGCACTATATTGCAATTGAAATATTATCTCCCTATGTATCATGTTACGTTTCCCGGAATTGTTTCACTTCAATAATTATCTTCCTTAATGTCTGAAGACATATTAGATATACACATATTGATAAATTAAGATAAGTTTTATCGTTAACACTAAGTTAGAAAAATAGTTATTATTACCTATATTTAATCTTAAGTAAAATAATAGTTTGATTAATTAATAAAATCACTTTTAAGGAAATTTTATAACTCTTTAAAAAAACAATAAAAGTTTCGTAACCCTATCTGTAAATGAAAAAGTCTTTGTTGTTAAAAAAAATTAAATATAACACTTTTTATTTAATTAGAGATTACACTCTCATATCTATTTTCCTCAATTCACGAAATTTTTCCTGGCAGCAGGGCTACATAGTTTTGTCGTTAATTGACGCATATCCTCTTTTTATTTCGTTAGAGGAAGTAAAGTATATGTTAATTGAAGAATGTTGGGAAAAAAATAATAGTATAGACATTGGAGACGAACAAGCTACCTTACCGTTACGAGACGAGTACTCTAACAATTTGCTTACAGTTGTACAGTAGCGAAACTCTTTGAAGTAAACATATTTGCACCAAAAAGGTGATAAAAATCGCTTGAACAATTTCATTAAAAAGTTAATTTCAGGAAATTTTTCTCTTTAATGAGATTGTGGTTTTATTGCTTCAGTTTTAATGTATGATAAAAATATGAATTATAAATAATTTTAAGGAGATTGCTATATATAAAATATGAATATTATATTTTTATTCGATAAGAAATTTTTTTTGAGTAAAAATATTTTCTCTATTTAATATTTTAATGAAAATATCTTTTAAATCTGTTCATAGAAATATATTTATTTATAAACATGTTTATAAATAAATATATTTGAATGTTGAAATATAGTTGAACTTATGAAGATGCAGCATTCAAATTATTATAACTTTATTTACATTTAAAAAATAAATTCTGAGTACTTTTGAATGAATTAGAAATGTATTTGTTATTCCTTTTTTAATTCAAAAACTTTTTTTTCTGAAAATTAAATTAGAAATCTCAATTTATAGAGTTTTTGATTAATATAAATTTGGATAAAATAATGATAAAATAAATTTGGATTTTAATATTAATAGAACCAATACGCATGCTTGCTATAAAATTTCTCCCTCTTTTTCAGACTTTTGGAGATAATTCACGCATAAAACATATTTTCTAGGAGTACAGAAATTATTTGTTAAAAAAATGAGTAATAATTTATTGTCCTGTATATTGACGAGTATTTCTGACAGTGTAGCTAAATCGATGTAAATGGTTGAGAAAATTACCACTTTATAAAATATTTATCTTTTATTGCTTAGCTATGCTTTCTATATGTGATGCAAAGTATTTTGTATGGGAAGTGAAGTATAAATTTATTAATATATTTCCTAAATAAATTTTATATTAAATTTTTAATGGTAATTAACAGTACCGTAAGTGCATAAAGTTTTAAGAGATCCGTCTTTCCTTAGACTGTAATTAATAGCAAAACCAACGATATGTTACAATCTCTCTAATAAAAAAAGGCCATTATTCCAGCAGTTGAAGCAAAGATGTTTATCCAAAATAGGATTTCCTGGATCCAAAAAAAGCATGTAGTATCAGTTCGGTACTTTTAGTCAAGCAAAAAGCATCTTATAGGTTGAAGCGAAGGTTTAAATAATAATAATGAAAATTTCACATCAGCACACTAAAGTAAAAATGTCAAACATTGATAAAATACGACGTATCATATTTTAACGTATCGCCATAATTTTAACTAAGATAAATTTATCTCTCTAATCAACATTAAAAAAAAAAAAAAAAAAAAAAAAAAAAAATAGATACTGGTGATGAATGCAGACAAGTGAACAGACAAGTGAAAAACAGCAAAAGTTGTTTTCTTTAACCGTAGATGGGTTCGTAAGAACGTACACACAAGTGAAAACAGCAAACCACAGACTAACGTCAGTCAATCTGTTTTTTCGACAGTACACATAATGGCGTATGGAAAACATTAGGTAATAAGTTATTGAATTTGAAGCAATAAAAAACATAATATATGCATATATATGTATATCATGGTCCGTACACCTCCTTGAATTTTGCAGACCAGAAAATATTACACCACCAGTATTTTCTTATAGAAAATTTCTTCTCAAACGAAGACGAAATTTTTCACGTTTAACGTAGATTTCTTTTTCTATAAAAAGATACTGGTAGTTTTCCTGGTGAAACAACGGTATCCGTACGAACCATGTATATAAATAATATTTTTTTGTAAATAAACCCGTATTATTATACAGATTAATGGATATTTTATACTAATATGAATAAAAAAGATAAAATGGAATATTTATCAAAAAACATTAATAGTTGTTCTTCAAAAAAAAAAAAAAAAAAATCAGGAACAGAATAAAGATCTTCAGGCTTTATTTCTCGTACGCTGTAACTAGCATTTGTATTACTATTTTCTTCCGATGTCGTGAAACGTGATGTGAAAAAAGAGTGATTTTGAAATCTAGCATTACTTGTACAGAATCTTGAGGAAAATAAAGGGAATTAACAACGTGACAACTATTAGCTAATTCTCAATCGTTGTGTTAATTTTATTAAATTGAAATTTTTAAATATATATAATCTACTGAAAAAGCTCCATAATAGGAGAATTAACTTTAAGCAGCTATATTTTACTCACATTGATGGAGGAAATTATTAAATGTAATTAATGTGTTTGTCTTAAAATAAAATTGCATTGAATAACGTTTTATCACATAAATATTAGTGAATTTTTATTTAGTTTAGTTTTATAATCATCAGGTAACAAGTACTGTATTTATAGATATATATTTTTTATTGGGATATTCCCTAAAGTTGGTATCGAGATCTTCAAAATGTACAATGCATGTTTCTGATAGCGGTTCACCCTTTAAATATAAATAAAACACATATTAATACGTTAATATGTGTTATTATAATATTTGTAATTTATATATTATAATATTTGTAATTTATAAACAATTAATACGTATTCCAGGTATGTGTTCTGAAGAAAATTGCAGATATAAAACTATACATTGCGAAAAATCATAATTTAGACTAGAGACTGGTAGTAATTGGATTTAAAATACATGAAAAATGAAAGTAATTTCATTCGTGAAAGAAAGACCAATCAAACAAACAGGACTACGAGAGTCGTACATAGTTTACAAAAAGATATTTAAAAAAAAAGTTCCATGATTATGCAATATAAACATACAAAACTCTAAGGTAATGACATTGTTTTGCTTCTATTTATTTTCCCCAAGCACATACTTTTATTTATGGAAATCAATTTTATAGAACGTTCTATATGAGTTAGGATTAAAAACAATACCCACGTGCTAGCATGATTGTGAAAAATTATAAAATTATTATAAGGCTAAACTTTTATTTTGAAATTGATTTATGTACAGAATATTAAAAAATAACCCAAAGATATATAGATAATTTTAAGTTAATTTTACTAACAATTTCGAGCATAGTTGAAAAGTGTTCATCAGTTCTGTTTCTCTGTTTGCCTGTGTGTGTGTATTGTAACTCGATGAAATATACACGGACTACCATGATGGGATATTTCTTAATTATGTTTATCATGGCATGTTCGGTTTTGAAAAGAGAGTGATTAAAATTTGTAGTTCGTTTACTCAATGCTACTCAAAGGATATCTGTTACATGTTCAACAGTAAAAAATTGTTCCTGGTGCATTTTAATGACACTTAAACTATTGCAAACATAATGCAATTATTTTTACTAACTAATGTGCACTATAAGATGCTTAATGTAGAACATAATGCGTATATCATTAAGAATTTATTTAAATGGAAACAAAATAATATGATTAATGTACCCTCTATGAGTGAAAATTGCTAGGGTTTACGTTTTTATTTGCTGTTTAAGTTTTTTAATTTTTTGCTCATCATTTTGTCTTCAGAGCATACTAAGGTCTTTTGAAAAAAAATGAAGGTCTTTTTCGCATTTTGTCATAATTTGCTGAACAGAAAATTTCAGCTGTGTGGTTTATTTACTAGATAAACTAAATATTTTCACTCTCTATAGTATACATAGAAATCAACAATTTATAAGCGCGGGTGAACGAAAAAATTCGGCAATTTTTCCCGTCTATAGGGTGTAACTGCATATATTGAGCTTTAAATGTTTTTTTTTTAAATTTACATATACATCATATTCCATCTTATTAATAGCTTAAGATTTGTTATAGTATTCAAAATTTGTTGGTAGTGTTTCATAATCTAGGCTTGACGCATGATTTTTCTTTCTTGTATTATTATTATTGCAATTTATTTTTTTAAACTAAAATCATCAAATTATTCAATCATATTAATAACATAATATGATTTATATAAAAGGGTGGTTCGATAGTGTATTGAATATTGCAAATTAGAGAAATGATAAATTTGCATTATAAATATTTAAAAAAAATTATAAACTTGAATTACTACACTTGTAATACATTTTTTTCCACATTACCCGTCCTTTAATAACGCAATCCTTTATTACTCCAGTTTGAATTCGAAACGCTGTATTCATTTTAAAGTGTTCTCAGTCATTAATTTATCACTTTATGAACAGATTGAATTACAGAAACAACTCATTTAAAAATACAAATCAACATCCAGTGACACGTGTTACTCGACATTAATTTGAATATGTGATGAAATGTATCGTGATTGTACAACCAACTGTTATTGATAGAAATGCGTGTACTTGGTTAACGTTATTGATTTAAGATTGTTAAAAGTAACTTCGCAAGATAAATAAATAGTATATTTGATTATCATTTCATTTAAAAGTTGCCAAGAAATATTTATATTTTTTAAAGGTAAATAATGATTCATACTTATAGAAAAACAATATTTATTTTGTTTATTGTATAATCTTTATATTAATTAAAATTGAAAATAGTGTCCGTAGTTTTGTAACTCATATAATGTTTTTGCAGACGACTGTTACAGAAACTAAAAATATTTTCTTTGTGCATACCTGCGTAAAGGAGTATAACCCAATATGCTGTACTGAATCTGTCTTCGATATATTTAATGCAATATAATATTATTTTAATATTTTCCGAAAAACATATTTGTTATTATTAAAAATTATTCTTTTAAAAGCTTCTTTTTAATAATTTATGATAAATTATGATGGTATTTGTTTCACAGAACCATAATCAAATATTAGTAAACAAACCATAAGAATAAGAATACAAACCTCTTTCGAAATCATAAAAATATTAAATTTAATATATATGTTCTTAAATATATCTTATCCATACATATAAAAATATCAGTCAGAGTGCATTTGCAAAACAATGGACATGTCAGTATATTTCAAATCTTTGACTGTTCTTTCTGACTGTGTTTCTTTGTATAATTATCAATGCACAATATATGATATCCATACATAAGATTTTGAAAAAAGGTGTCAGGTTATGTAAGAAAATATCTACCTGTATGGATCGAAATGAAATAAAACTTTTACTTTATTACACACAACAACTATAGAACTATGTATAGATACAGCTTTTTTGGATATGGAAGATATACACTAGAGTTAAATTACAAATTTATGCATTCAATCTACACTATGACGCAAAAGTTTAGACAATGAAGAAATTCTTACATACTTTGAAAAATATTTATTCAATTTTCAAATCACTGCTTGAAATTAATGTGCTGTACATATAAAAAATATTTATAACAAAGAAAAGTGGAATTGTGCATATTGCAATAAATTAAATGGTAACAAAAATAAACTGCTGTCTCAAAAGTTTAGACACAAATTAAATAAAATCGAAATAAACAATTTTTAAAACCTGGTTGCGCATTTATGCTTATGTATTACGTCATATACACGAGATTGCATGGAAGAAACTAAATCTTGCATAGTTTGTGGATCGATATCGTACCATGCATTCTCAATAGATGTCTTAAGTTCCTTTTCAGAAGAGTATTGTCTAGCGTTGCTATAAACTTTGCGACACATGATGCTCCAAAGGTTTTCTATAGGGTTAAGATCTGGGCTACATGCTGGCCAGTCGAGAACTCTTATATTATGGGAATTAAACCAAGATTTTGAATGTTTTGCAGTGTGAATTGAAGCATTGTCTTGCTGAAATTCCCACTGAGGACCCCCTAGAAGCTCAGCAAATGGCAGTAGGTTTTCTTCTAATGTCTGTGTATAATGCTGTGAAGTTTGACGACCCCTGGTGAAGGTCAGAGATACTTGTCCATTATAGCAAAAGGCTGCCCAAACCATCACCGAGCCCCCTCCTTGTCTGCGACTAAAAAAACGTCGAGGTTCCTTCCACAAGTCATGCCAATACGATAAACAACCATCCGGACCATCCAGATTCCACTTTTTTTCATCGCTAAATATGACTGACTGCCATTTCTCTCCATATGACATATGCTTTCGAGCCCACATAAGTCTTTGTAACTTATGATGTGGTTTCAGAGCTGGTTTCTTCTGCATTTTGCTATAAACGATTGTTCTTTTTTCCAAAATTCGTCTACGAATCGTATCCTTTGATACAGAGAGTCCCGATGAGCTTTGAACTCCACGTACGCTCATTTGTTGAGTACTCGCTAGTCTTTGTATCAGGCGATCCTCTCGTACATTTGTCACACGTGGCCTCCCAGACCGACATTTTGCTTTATATTCGGAACCACTCGATAAAACTCGATAAATAGATTTTTTTGACCTATTAATAACAGCAGAAATTTCAGAAACGCTCTTCCCTTCACCTTTCAACTGCCAAATCCTTGAAACCTCATTCACTTGAATTTCTTTAGCTCTCGGCATGTCGACTATGAAGCGCAATCGTTTGCAGAACTTAAGTACTCCAAATTTGTGACATCATCGATTCTAAATTTGCATATGCCAGCGAATATTCAAAGAAATTTAGAATAGTGTCTAAACTTTTGCGACAAGCACATTTGATTTTTTATGAAAAAAATTAGTATTATAGCAAATAAAACGACTGTCTTTTGTACATAGCATTTTAAATCAGTTTTTGAATATATTTACAGGTTTTTTGTAATTCTGACGTCATAATTCTACATTTTAAAGCTGAATGACGTCATTGTCTAAACTTTTGCGTCATAGTGTATGAGAAATCTCTCTGTCTAAAGAAATGACAGATATCGGGGCCATAATTGAGTTGTTGACGTACAGACGTGACAAGTTTGTAAGCTTCCAAGTTCCATAGGCGAAAGTCCTTAAAATAATAGGATATACATTTCATTATGTTATTCAAAAGAGATCGACATAGCCTGAAGTAACAGGCAATCATTTCTTTTCCCTACAGAATAAATTTTACTATTTCTTTAAGGATATTTTGAAATTGAAACGTATTTGTCACTTTCTTCAATATTTGGATATGCATAAAAACATTTCAAGATAACGTATTTTAAATTGCAAGCAGAACTACCCTGCTTCGCCCGTGTCAATTATAAGAGACTTTCCATGTAAAATAATAAATTAAAATGAACTGCCATAGCAATCACAATAACTGAGATTTGTGCATTCCCGTCCACAAATCATTAAAATGACAATTAGAAAACATGCGTTATTGTCTCGCCACCATAATAATTTTTTTTTCAAAATGCCCGAATTCTTCGGCTGGTGTAACAGAAAAATTTGTAATTTTCTGACAATACAAAAAACAAATCCACCAAATGGCATATCATATAGTGAAAATTTCGTTTGTATGGCGTATATCTACATTATAAAGTAAAAATATGTCAGTGAGTAACGCTGACATCATACTGTTGATTAAAACGACCTAACAGACAAATTATTCCTTTACAGCAATTTTTCTTAACTTCTAAACAGCACACAATTTCATTTTTTTAAACTGTCGAATAGAACAAAAATTCCTTTCAAATGAAATTTATTTGAAAATTGTATCTCAGTTTTTTTTTTAATGTGTTTAAAAGTAATTTTCAAACATGGATATTTTTAAATGTGCGTGCAGCCCAACGAAACCATTACGAAAGATGAACCCGTTTGCTCTTAATGCAATATTATGAAGAAAAGCCATGTCTATGCGTAACTTTGTCATCATATTATTGGTGACAACAACCTAATCTATCACAAATTTCAATTGTACTACAATTTAACTTCTAAACATCGCACATTCGATTGTTCCAACGTCTAATAGAAAACAGAAAAAAAAAAAAAAAAAAAAAAAAAAAAAAAAAAAAAAAAAAAAAACTTTTAATAATATTTGTTTAAAAAGTTTATGTCAATTTATAGATTTTTTATAGATTTTAAAGTGATTCTCAAGCATGAATATTTTTTAAATGGGCATGCAATTACAAAAGATTAACTCAGTTGCTCAATAACGCTGCATATAATTCAGTACCTGTTTGTTTTCGTGCAATATTTCATAACTAAATTGGTAAACGAAATTAAAACGCCAAAATAAAATAAAACACGAATTTAACAGATATCAAATCGAACTACGCAAAATAATCTATTATGTATAGAAAATGCAAATGGCAATTTCGTTCCGGCTGCTTATAACTTGAGTTCATCTGAATGGATTTCAATTTGACTGTCAATTTCTCAGGAAAGGTTTTAGTGTATAACATATTATTGTATGTTGCTTAGTCATACAATTATAGGGAAAAGTTTTATAATAATGTGAACCCGATTATGAAAGATTAGTATTTTAAAAAAGATTTTCATTAATGGACTTCCTTGGAACTTGCATCGTTTCTTGGATAATTTTACACGGATGGTTTTAGAATATTGCATTTACGCAAGGCAATTATATATAAAATTATGGAAGAAAGTTCAATAATCAGATGAGGCCGATTGTAAAAGATTAGCCTTTTAAAAAAGTTCTACTGGACATATTTTGATGGAATTTGCGCTGTTACTATGCACGCATTTTTCTACAATGGTTTTAGTATATCCCATTTTGCTCTACATGTTTTGTTATAGAGTTAGCTGAAAAGTTACTAATCAGTTGAACCCCATTCTGAATGTTTAGCCTTTTGAAATGTTAGATAATTTTTTAAGGATAGTTTTAGTACATTGCATATCGGACTATCATTCTTAAACCAAGTTCTACTGTAAATCATCAACTAAAAAAATTGGCCCTTAACAACCGAAGTTTTGTCTTAAACATTAGAAAGTATAACAGCGCAGTGGCGTTAGTAACGTTTTCATCAAGGCGAAAAGACGTTTCAGATAAAGACCCATATTTTATTAAAATGAGGGCTCAAATTCACCGATATCTTTCATTTAATTCAAGATTCGTTTGGAGAAACCGACCAGCACAGCGAGCGAAATGTTCTACTGAGATTGTAACGGAATTATAGTGAAAATATTCACGATTAACTGTTCGCTATAATACGAAAGTACCAAAAATGCTTTTTTATGTAGTTTTTGAGAAATATAAAAATTACACTAAATATATTAGTGTTTCAAATTAAAAACGATTTTTATTTATGTTCTGTTAATGCGCAGTATACCTGTACTTTTAAACACGGGTGTTCTAAGATTTATTGCAAATAGTTTTTAAACGGAAACTCACACTAATCATAAAATCCAAATCCACAGCGATTGACAAGAAAATGACGTCAATCTACGAAGCTTTGTTTAAAATGAGAAAGCTAACTCTAAAAAAAATAGCTGTTATGTTTTAATTTGAATTTAATATAGATCGTATAAAAGTAGATTTTACATTATGATATTTAATGTAAATCATAGAATGTTATTAATTTGCAGTTTTAAACACTGCATTTAAAATGTTAAAAGATTAACCTAAATGGTATAATTAAAGAAACAATATTATAATGAAATCGGAAATAAATCATAGCAACCTGTTTTTAGACCCAGTTTGAGGTCATATTTATCGAAATTGACGTCATAATTTATTGAAAGTGGCGGCGTATTTAGTGATTTGTGTATCTGATCCTTTTTCTTGGAATTGAAAAATCTATATTTTAGTGAAATTGTAATTTCAAATATATTAAATGGAGGTTTTAAGTTTTCTAAAAGCCTTGAAATTTTTATTTTAAATATGAGAAATGTGGATTTTCTGGTTAGAGTGACATCAATTAAAAACTAGTATGTTGTGGCCATCACAAAACTTTCTTCTATATAAATCACGTCAATTAAATCATTTAAATAGTAAAAGAAATTACATCAATTTAGAACCAATTCATATCAAAGTATACTGAATTTGAAGTCTGATGAAAATTCGTGCATTAGTTATTGAGGTAGAGCTGGAGGGGAAATTCTGAATAAATGCAGCATAGTAGCGCCACCTGTTGAGCGATTTGCACCAAAACACAAACAGCACTAATTCATACACAGGTATACCTGAATCCGAAGTTTGTTGAAAACCCAAGCATTAGTTCTTGAGATAGATCTATTGCAGAAATAAAAAAAATGCAGCATAGCAGCGCCACCTGTTGAGCGATTTACACCACAAGGTGCAAAACGTCAATTCATGTCAAGCACTAACTGAATTTGAGGTTTGATGAAAATCCGTGCATTATTTCTTGAGATAGAGCTATTACAAAAATCGTGTAAATGCTGCAAAGTGCAGCATAGCAGCACCATCTGTTGGGCGATTTGCACCAAAACTTTACCAGCACCAATTCATATAAAGAATTAACTGAATCTGAAGTTTGATGAAAATCCGTGCATTAGTACTTGAGATAGAGCTAGTGCAGAAATCGCGAAAAATGCAGCATAGCAGCGCCACCTGTCGGGCGAATTGCACCAAAAACTAATCAGCACCAATTTATATTAGGGACTACTTGAATATAAATTTTTATTAAATTCCGTGCATTAGTTCTTGAGATAGAGCGCCCACAAAATTTGTGTCACATACACACAGACAGACAGACAGACTCACAGAGTCACAAACAGACATTTTGTAAAAACATGTTTTTTGGAATCTCTGACCTCTAAAACGTATAAATCCGTCGAAAACCGGAAGTCGAAAATTTTTACGAATCCAATACTTTCTTCTTGTAAAGATAGAAGAAAGTAAAAATGTAACAATATATCGTGAGAAACTGAATTTGTATTGGTTTATGAAAATAAATTACACGTGTTTGCCTTTTCTTTTAATTATTTGAGCCGTATTTTAGGGTGTGGCAAAACAACAAAAATAATTCAGATTCTCTCGCTGTATTTTTGCATTTTTAAAATCGACGTCATTCTAAACAGAAAATGCACATTTTTCATATCTATATGTAAAAACTTCAGAATAAAACATCATTAGAAAGCAGTGTCAATTAATCAGAAATTGACGTCATATCTAGTAAACGATTTTTATTATTATTATCTTTTCCCTAAATTATTTTCTTGATATTGAAACGCCTGCATTAAAATAGATTTTTTAGCTTCAAAAACATTCAAATGAAGATGTACTGCGTCATTTGAACACACATTTAGTTAAAGTTTTAATTTTATATGGGAAAAATGTGCGTTTCCTGATTAGAATGGCAACAATTTCGAAAATGCAAAAATATAGCGATTGAGTCTGGATTTTAATTAGCTTATAAAAAGAAAGTACGCGTGTTATCAAATTTTTTTATTTATTGAACCGTTTTTTTAAGTTGTGGCAACAGTAAAGAAATGATTGAATTATAAAATTAAATAAAAGGGATATTTCTATAATGTTAAATTATGGAAGATGATAGAAAAAAAAGGATAAATAGTGGCCTGATGGTTTTTTAAAGTAGACCGTTATCTTTTCCACGTTCTAAAAGTATGTACATGAAGATTCGTGCAAATCTGTCTAAATTTGAAGATTTGTATAAAGGACATACATACAGAGAACGGCTTTTATATATATACATACAAGTACGAAAGAAGATTATGTTTGTTTATATGAAATAAAATATAAATTATAATTTTAGTAAATACACCGATAAAAAAATAAAATGTAAATTTAATTTACATTTTAAGGGGACAAGGGACCTTAAAATCCTTGAAAATATTTTTTTTTTTTTTTTTTTTTTTTTTTTTTTTTGTAAATTTCACCTAAATATTTTTCAAGGGTACATTATATGCATTATGGCATGAATTTATCACAAAAAAAAAATTAAAAAAAAAATTATTTTTGAGAAAAAATGGAATTTTACGTGTCGTCTTAGAAATCTTCGAAATGCCCCCTGCGTCTTCCATATCAATGAAAATCTCCAATATTTTTTTATAAAAGTTTGTTTTATATATATATAAATAAAATAGAGCATTGAATTTTAAATATTTGAATTTAAAGGTAAAAAAAATACAAAATTAATAATTTTGAAATTTTTTCGAAAAAATTTCAAAATTTTTCAATTTTTCATTTTTTTTTTTTTTACTTTTAAATTCAAATATATAAAATTTGATGCGCTATTTTATTTATATATATAAAACAAACTTTTATAAAAAATATTGGGGATTTTCATTGATATGGGATGCGCAGGGGGCATTTCGAAGATTTCTAAGACGACGCGTAAAATTCCATTTTTTTTCTAGAAAATAAATTTTTTTTTTGTGCTAAATGCATGCCATAATGCATATAATGGACCCCTGAATAATATTTAAGATAAAATTTACAAAAAATCTAAAATTCCATTTTTTCTCAAAAATAAAATTTTAAAATTTTTTTTTTTTGTGATAAATGCATGCCATAATGCATATAATGTACCTTTGAATAATATTTAAGATGAAATTTACAAAAACTAAAGGAAAAATTGAAAAATTTTAAAATTTTGAAATTTTTTCGAAAAAATTTCAAAATTTTTCAAAAAAATTTTTTTTTTACCTTTAAATTCAAATATATAAAATTCGATGCTCTATTTTGTTTATATATATAAACCAAACTTGTATAAAAAAAATTGGGGATTTTCATTGATATGGAAGACGCAGGGGACATTTCGAAGATTTCTAAGATTTCGCGTAAAATTCCATTTTTTTCTCAAAAATAAATCTTTTTTTCATTTTTTTTTTTGTGATAAATGCATGCCATAATGCATATAATGTACCCTTGAATAATATTTAAGGTGAAATTTACAAAAAATAAAAAAAATTATTTTAAGGTCCCTTTTCCCCTTAAGGTAATTAAGGTAATTTAATTAAAAAAAATAATAATAATTAATATCATGAAATATTGAGACTTTTGAAAGATGCTAGAGGAATGTTATGGTAGTCATAAACTTCTTTTTGCCAAGTCGCCTTTTTTTTTTTTTTTTTTTTTTTTTTTTTTTTTTTAATAGGGTAACGTTCTAACTTAACAAAGGATTCCTTCCGTTTTTTATCACATTCCATGGTCTGAAAAAAAAAATCCTCAGATGTCAGAAAACAAAGTCCTACTAAATTTTGGACGACCATAGTTTTCATTTCTAATCCTTCCTTTTTTATCACAATTCTTTTTTTTTTTTTTTTATGTAAATTTTAAATTATTTCAAATACAATTATTAAACATTAGCAGCAATTTTTATAATTAAATTTTGTAAGTGATGCATAAGGGTTTTGTTTTTCACTTTTCACGTCAATTTTTTTCACATTAGTAAGAATAATTCAGTTTCAATCTTTTGTCTTCGTCATAAAAAAAAAAAAAAAAAAAAAAAAAAAAAAAAAAAGTTTATTCGGAATTCGTATAGCAATTTTTGAATAATTTGCGAATTTATTTGTGCTAGTTCTTGAGTTTTCGCTTTCTTCTCATCAATTATTTGACTCTGGTAAAATAATCAGTTTTGGACAGTTTAGACTAATATAGTAAACTATGGCGTATATGAGCTTGGAATTTAAACAAATTGCAATGCTATAAATGCGATTACTAAGGAATTGCAAAGATTTTTCGTGTTTCGCTTTTTTTTCTTTTTTATATATAATCATGAAAGAATTTCGATTAAAATATTTTAGCTCACTACACTGTTAAAAATTTGCAGCATTCTGGCAGGTCATTTGACCGTTTTTTTCCGAAAACGGTTACACAACCGCAATTTTAACACTATTCTGACCATATTATTGGCCAGAATGTATGGTCAGAATGTATGGTCAGAATATAGTTAAATTATGGTTATGAAACCGTTTTTTCAAAAAACGGTCGAATGACCTGCCAGAATGCAGCAAAATTTTTAACAGTGTATGGTCAATTTCTTCCTCTGCGAATTCCCAATTCTTAGCGGTTTTAATGCAATTTGCAATTGCGATTTTTAGCGGTATATTGTGTTTCGTGGCTATTTTTTGACATTCGTAAAAGAAATCCTGTAACTAAATATCTAAAATTTTAGTCCTGCAAGATTGTTGAAGGTTTGCAATTTGTAATGCGATATTTAAAGTCTTATTTTCTTTTCGCGACATTTTTTTTGGCATTCGTAAAGAGAATTCTATTTTAAAATTTTAGCCTAATTTAGTAAAATTTGTCCTCAGCTATCTTTTTAATTTTTAGTTATTTTAATGCACTATTTAGGGTTTTATTTATTTATTCTTTGTTTTTCACAGTGCTCTTGTAGTATAATTATATTACTATATATAAAGCATTGAAAAATTATTAATTTTTGTATTTGAAGTTTAATATTAATTAAACAAGAACCTTGGGCCCAGTTACACATGTATACATCAGTTCCCGGATTCCCTGTACTTAATGTACTTATAATACCCTTTTTTTCGATTTATTCACTTTAGAATACATCTAAATTATATGATTTGCTTACAATAGTTACTTAAAATATTAACAAAAATAATTAACGTTCCATCTATGAAGAGTAATGTATAACAAATTAAAAAGATGAATAAAAAAAAATGTTTATATATTTCCTCTTTTATTAATATTTATTAATGTATATAAGTTTAATAATATTTTCATTTTGGTTGAAAAATTATTACTTTCTATAAAATGGAAAAATAAGTACATTTTCGATTGCGTTTTACTATTATTGAATTTCATATAGAAAATCTATAATTCTCGATTTTTCATTTTTATCATTTTGTGAAACGCACAATGAAATGGTAATTGTAACGATTTTCGATAAAATTAGCAAAATCAATTAACATTCAAATGTAACCTATTTTAAATCATTTTCTATAATAGAATCCGGTATCTTCAGAATAGATCTCTAGAAGTATTTTGTACTTCAGAAAATGTTTAAATTATTTTTCTTTATAGAAGTATACTTAAAACTACGATGTTGTTTTAAATTTTGCATTAGATCATCTTAAAAGCTATTAACGTTAATAAAATAATTTTTATAAAAAGTTATGAAATTTAAATTATTCTATGTACGCAGTTTTTTATAAATTAGAATTATAAAAAAAATTGAAAAAATAAATAGAAAACATATTGTTACAGCTAAAACATTCATTTTTTCCCTAATTAATGTCATAGAATCTACTCTAGGGACTAAGTATGAAATATATTTTTGCAGCTTAAAGGGGGCAGATGAATTGAAGATACGTAAATAACAAGGGAAGGACCCCACTTCGCGCTCACACTGTGCGCAGACCATTTGTGCAGTGATAGAGTACAGTTAGTAAATAAACAATTCACAAGGATAAAGCCCAATATGCAAGGTGATCTTAAAACCCATGCCCCAAATTCAAAAAATTTTGACGTTCTAGCACATAATCGGGGAAATTACACACGTTTTTCTGCGGCCAGATGGTGCAGTTGCGAGAGCGGCATACTTCTTATTTTTTTCTTCGTTTAATATTTGTAAATTCCGAAACTTCTTCACTATACATTTTTTTTTTCATTTCAATTACGACATTACAGTAAAGATCTACGTCTAATCTCCCCAAAACTTTAAAAACAAAATGCCATACTCACTCGGTCTGCTTCAATTGATTGTTAAAATTTTATCACAAAATAATAAAAATTCTAAACCCACCCTGTTTATTTTCAGTAGCGTAAATATTTTGCTAAAATCCCCCTGCAAATCTACTTAGTAATTAATAAATACTAATGTCTATGAAAAGAATTTGTGTTGTCGAAAAACCGGTATTCTAATTCCAAACATAAGACACCGAGATTTATATATATATATATGTATATATATATATATATACATATATATATATACATATATATATATATATATATATATATATATATATATATATATATATATATATATATATATATATATATATATATATATATATATATATATATATATATATATATATATTCTTTTTGAAAAAAAAATCGAAAATTTATAAAACTTGTTAAGTAATAGCTGTAGTTAAATTGCTAAGTAATAGAAAAGATAAAGTTAAAATAGCACATTTTAATTTTAAGTAGGGTATACAGGGGCACATTTACGCGGATTTTTTTCAATGAATTTTCTAATTTTTATGTTTCAACTTAGGAAATTTTAGACACTGTGGTTTTATAAAGCAGTTAATAAAGACAAAATTTGTGTATTCGGTTGTTGCCCTATTTGTGTTTTTAACCGTAAATCAAATTTGTTTACGTCCAAGTCCTTTGCGTAAACTTGCCTCGGGAAGGGAGCAAGTTTACACATCAAGCGGGGCACGTTTACGCATATTATAAGTTATACCAAGGAATAAGTGAAATATATATTTAATCAAACTGAAATGTTTTATTTGTAACTTAAAACACTGTTAAAAAAACTAATAAAGATAATTAATTAAAGAACATTTTATAGGCTAAAATGTAAACATAGGGCTTATTTCTAAATGAAAACATAAACTATTTAATAATCTTCATCATCAGTGTTACAAGTTTTACAAACAAAAAATAAAGTATTTCCTTTTGCACAATCTAAGACGTTAAACACAACCTTGACCTTTTTTGGATTGGTTGAATGATTTCAAACAATAAATACATACACAGTCTTAATCTTAGTCTTCAGATTCATTCACTATTATCTTTATTCCAAAGTGTACAACCTTTTTTCATTTGGCAGTTTTCGGTTTCATACTTCTTCCTTAACTGTCTTCTTGTTCTGCTTCCATAGAAACTAGTAAATTTTTACGTAATTTCTTCTCTTTGAACGTGCGTAAACGTGCCCCGATGTCAATGCGTAAGCTTGCCCCGCCACCCTGTGTGTATATATTTTTAACGTACAACGAAAATTAATAACATTTCTGTTCATACAAATAGGATTCTCTAAAGAGGATAAAATTCTGCTAATGTCCATATATTTGTTTATCCTTAAATATTATTAGTTCACAATAACTTTCAATAAATTCAACACAAAATTTACTCACATTTACAGAAATGAGATTATCCTTTCCTCCTGCAAGATCGAAGCTTGACCGACGTTCAAAAACCTGTGAGAATACCCACTAGGGAGCAGCATCAATCTGTCATGACCGGTGACCTGCCAGCTATAACTTGTTTCGGAAAAAGTGCACTGAGTAAACGTGCCCCTGTCTACCCTACACTTTAATTGATTTCGCTGGGGAGAATAGAGGTTTATTTGTATAGAAAATATAAATAAATGTGAATAATAAAAAAAAGTCGTTTGAGGATTTCAAATTATACATTTTGTTTTTCTTTATATGTATAAAAGTACCATAAAATTTCAATATCTCTGGAAATAAATAAATATATAGGGTAAAAGCTCCAATAGTCGGCCACTTAAGCGCTTTCTTTTAGGGTAAAGCTCAAGGCGGGATTTTAAAAAGTAATTCAACCTTTTTAACTGTGACACATGTTAATGTATACATTTCTTTTACTGTTTCAGCAATTGTTTAAAAAAAAAAGAACCTGATTATAGTTTTTATTTATAAAAAGTTAAACATAAAAGTAGCAAAGTCGCCAGTAGTCGACCACTCAATTCTAGTGTTCGGTCATAACTGGACTAGTTGTCGGTCACTTAAATGCTTTGTTATTGTAAATAACTCCAATATATTTTAAGTATAACTTAAGTATAATTTTTATACACAGAACAACATTTAACAATAAAATGTGTTAATATATAATTTTCTTATAACTTTTCAGTAATAATTTAAAATATTATAATAGTTTTTAATACTTTCCAACATAGTTTAAAAATATTTGTGAATTTGGATCGTCTCCAGTCCGTCCGAGATCTAACACTCGTAAATATACACGAATCACCCTGAAATTTTTGCATATTATTGATGCTAACAATAGCACGATTGCTATTGAAAATAAAGTGTGTAGAATTTATAGTTCCTCTGTGCACAACCTGTGGCCCGAGAGGCAAAAGTGTCCGGCGATCGGTTAACGTGTGGACCACGAATTTCGTCAACTTATAACTGAAATAAATTGCAATTATTGTCCATAAGTCGCAAGAGAAAATCTTGAATTTCGTCAATTTGCTGCTGGAAAAAATAAAAAATTTCGTCAGTCATTAAATAATCGAGAATTTTGTTGATCGGGCATGGAAAAATAGTGAAATTTATTTATTGAATGTGGAAAAATGGAATAGTTTGTTGATCGGGATCGGAAAAATAGCGAATTTTGTACTCGGGCACGGAAAAATCGAGAACTTTGTCGATTAGGCGCGGAAAAATCACAAACTTCATTGATTGGACACGGAAAAATCTTGAATTTTGTTGATCGGGATAGAAAAAATTGTCAACTTTGTTGGTCGGGCAGGGAAAAATCGCTAATGTCATTGATCAGGCACGAAAAAATCGTCAATTTTGTTGAAGATGCGCGGAAAAATTGCAAGTTTTGTTGATCGGCTGCGAAAAAAATCGTGAGTTTTGTATGTCGCGAGAAAAATTCGTGAATTTCGTCATATCGCAACGGGGGAAAATTGCGAATTTCATTGATCGGGTGCGCAAAATCGCAAATTTTGTCGATTAAGAACGGCAAAATCGCATATTTTATCTGTTTATCGTGAATTTCGCCAATTTACCTCTGGAAAAATTATTAATTTGGTAAGAGTCAGTTATGAATCGTGAATTTCGTTGATCGGTCGTGGAAAAATTACTAATTTTGTCGATCAGGTACGGAATAATCGCGCGAATAATCAGGCTCCAAAATATCACGAATTTCGTTGGTCGTGCTCGAAAACAGCGAAGATTTCGTCGATCAGGGGCGGAAAAATTAAAAATTTCATTGATTAGCTGTGGAAAAATCGCGAGTTTTGTGATGTTTATCGCGAAAAAATAATCATAGATTTTGTCAATTTACCGCGGTCGTGTCAGTTAAGAATCGCAATCTTTGTTGATCGGGCACCGGAAAATAGCAAATTTCGTCGATCCTTTGCAGAAAAATAGCGAATATTGTTGACCGGCTTCGGAAAATTTTTAAATTTTGTTGAGCAGGCGCAAAAAAATCGCAAATTTTGTTATTCGGGTTCGAAAAAATTGCGAATTTCATTGATGAGGCGTGGAAAAATCTCAAATTTCCTTGATCGGCCCCTTCTCCTTCCGTTCATAAAGTTCACATTTCTTTTTCGGCACTAGCCACTTTCTTTTTAGCACTTTTAATAGAACTAAATTTACTCGCCCGAATAAAGTCAAAAAATGTTATCATTCCTTCAAAATGATCTTTTCTATATATCTGTTATATATACAAACCTAAACTATTAATATACCCTTGCCAACTAAAGTTGATATGTTGACTGGCTAGGGGATCCTAGAGAGGTAAAACAATCCACAACCACACACAACACACACACTCACACACACCTCTGAAACCATATTTTTTATCTGATTATAGGCCACATCGAAATAGAGTTTTCACCATGTTACTGATGTGGCCCTCGACATCTCAGACATTTTTTAAAGTGGCCCTTCTCCTTAAAAGGTTGTGCACTCCTACTCTACACGGACAGTCAAAAGTATTTTGATGCATTACGCTCAATGTGAAAAAATTGTTTCAAGATTATTTGAATGATGTCGGTCATTTCAAACATAATGAAATTGGTATGCATTTATGAAGTGCACAAAACTATAATCCCCGACAATATGGGTCCAAAGTGCTTATTATTCTTTTATAAAGCCCCGCAGGAGAATTCCTTTACATGATAGTGTCAGGAGAAAAACGGTTTGCAGCGTATTTTAGTTCTGTTACACCTTAAGAAATATAATGAAATTGATATACTACATTACTGAGGCTTCCTACAATATACTAGTTGTATAACCTGACATGCATATGATTTATCGTTCATTTACAGAGACACACAGGAAACTCCGATACAGTACTGTATCTTTCTATTAGCGATAATTGCTGGAAGTGTGATTTCGTTTATGACATGCGTTTTTAAGTTTACTTAAATCTTTGCTTAGTATGCGGTGTTTGTAACTGATATAGATCATATACAAAGCTACACAAAACTGTTTGTAATCTTTGCGTGTATAATTGCGTGTGGGAGTATCAGCGTGAATGACTTAAAAGAAGCTTTTAACTGAGTTATGGTCTTTCAAGCTGAACTATATTTAGTATACTAAGAGATGTATGTAAAATATAAATAAATTCATATACAGGGCCACGCAAAGAACTGAATACATGACCTCCCAGCGATAATAATGTGTCAAAGTATGATTTGAGTAGTTTTAACCACGTTTTAGCCTGAATTATATTTTAGCTTAATATGCGCGGTACATAAAAATATGTTGGTAATATACTGGACTGTACAAAATAATTCAAGTATGTTTCGGTATAGTGGTAGAAATTGCTGAAGGTGAATTTTCAATCTGTTACTCATTTTCTTACTATACTAAGTTTTATCCTACTATGTATAGAATCTATATATATATATTACACTAACGTACGTGGCACAGAAATCGCGATTATTTGTTAATGTTATGGGCAACGCCCGAGAAACGCATCTCATTGGTTATTGTGTAAGAGTCCTTTGGTAGGATTTAGGGCGATCGGGTTTGTTTACGATTCAATTTTTTGGTGCAGTATCTTTCGCTGCAATTATGTAGCTTCAAAATATCATTTGAAATACCCGTAAAAAAATTCAAAGAATGCTTGAAAGTGAAGAAGAAGCCAAATTCGAGTCGAATCGAAATAGATTCGAAATCCAAATAGAATTGATCGAGAACGCCGTTAAGCGATCGGCAAAATAGGCATAATAACTGTAGCATGCACGCGTTGCTTCTGAAATCCAAATTATTGATTTAAACGTTCCATGCATGCATAGCTGTCGGTAAAACGTGCAATTTCTGCAAAACACTGTAATGGAAATGCGAATTAAACAGCAGCAAGAAGTTTACAAAATGTTGTCATGACGTATAAAGTAATTTTGTACGGACAGGTAGTTTTGACTCTACGGACCTGATATACGAAATTCAGGTTCATTTAAGAATATTATTACGGGCCCCCCAGAAGAGAGATACAATAAAACCTGCTTAGACGGAAACGAAAACGACCAGTGAGAAATTCCGCTTTATGAAGGTTATTTAAATTGAACAAAGTAGATTAGCATTTTATTTTTATTTATTTTTTTTATTTTTTTGGGGGGGTGGGGAGCGGGAACTTTTTATTTTCGTTTATTACAGGATTCCGTTATAAACAGGCTTTACTCTAATAGAAAATAAATTTGCTGGATGGTACTTTAAAAAAAATTATAGTAATATTTGCTTACAATTTTATTATTTCTTTTTCAGTATTACGCTTTATGTTGTATTTATAATTGCTTTTTCATATAAAGATTATAAATAAAAAATTAAATTATTGAAAATATAATTACAATTTAATTAAATTCATTAGTTTATTTAGAATAAAATAGTTTAAACTATGAGACATATAAAAATTTAAAAACTTAACCTTTGACTTTGCACAACTTTGGAACTGAACAAGAGTCGGGCCCTGGTAATTTGCACCGTCTCCACCCTTCCTGCACGGCCCTGCGATAAAAATTTCAGAATCATTTAAGAATATTATTACAGGCCCGGGCAACACCGTGCCGGTCAGCTACTAATATAGAAATCTTTAAATTAAATACAGGGCTGCACAAAAGAATTGAACTACTTTTCCGGTTAGGGACCGTAATCAGGTTTTCGAAAGTATTACGCCTTTTTGAACATATATACTTTTTTAACAGTACTAGGCAGCTAAATCCCGTTAAAGAATTCTGCAAGTCGTGGGAAGTGCTTTTGTAATCTATCCTTGATGCATGATTTTTCATTCTTGTCTCTTATGGAAAATAAAGTTAAAAGTACCAAATTATCTAGTAGTCGGCCTCTCAAATTTTATGTTTAGCCATCGTAGACTAGGCGGGTTGCAGAAAAAATGATTGCGTCATCTTGTTTCAAAATGTAATTATGATGTAGGACAAGAATATTAACAGCACATAAATGACTGATTTGTCGATGCATATCTGCGTATATTAATAGCGGCAGGGAGCGCCAAATGGTCATTTTAGCGTTACTAATATATCATCGGGTTTCAAGATGAAATTTTAATATGTTGCAAATATCGACTAGTACAATGCAAATATTTCAGATGGGTCTTGGGATTTCGTGGTTAGATATGAGCAGAACGCGGCGTAAATACTTCAGTTTTGCTGTACTATCTTGTCATCGAGTTTCAAAATGTAATTTTAATAAGCTGCATATCTCGAATAACACATTACGAGTATTACAGTCTGCGTCGTAATATCTTTGAACGATATGAGCAAAATCAGGCGCCAATTCCTATTTTCACGATAGTATCTGGTAATCGAATTTTGAAATAAATTTTTAATATGTCTCTTTCGATGAATACGATTTAAGTACTTCAATCTGATCGTAGTATCTGAGTACTATACAAGCATAAATAGTCGCCATAAAGGGTTATTTTGGCGGTACTATTTCGTTTTCAATTTTGAGCATAAAATGTTAATGATTAAAGTTAGAGATTTGTATAATACAAATGTTTTAGTTTTTTTCGTGATATCTGTAAAAGATATGAGAAAAACGGGGCACCTACTCATCCTTTTAGTTGTAGTATTGCATCATCGAATTTCGGAATGAAATTTTAATATATTGCATATTTAGATTAGTACAGTAAAATTTTCTCTATCTGCTTCGTGGTATATTTTTACGATACAATCAGAATAGGGAGCAATTCGTCATTCTGGCGGTATTAACAGATTGAGTTTCGAGGTGAAATTTTAACATGTCATATGCATCGATTATTGATATTCTGTGTAATGTATATTTTAATGTGCCAGTTCCTTTGAAAATGAACAATATTAGTTTCTTTTTTATATTTAATTTCTATAGAAGCAGAAGATGGGATTTTAAAACACAATAGTTAGCCTCTAATTAATATTATTGCTGACTATGGAGTTAATCAACCGTATAATAAATTTTATTTTATACAGTAGAACCTCGATCCATCGTTTTTCAAGGGATATGTGAAATAAAAACGATGAATGCGGGAAAACGATAAATGCGGGTTAACGTCAAAACACGGAAAAAACAACTTTTATGCATTACTAATACATGCATTGTATACAGTATACTAATAAATACTAATTTGTTACTTGCCAAACTGTAAAAGAAATAAATCGAAGTTGTAGAAAATTGTTTGAAAAATCAGTAATTTTATGTTGGGTTTTCCGTACATTTGTTAAATTAAACAACAAATTTTCAAGATGTACAACATTCTTCTGGTAATTTTCTGTAATTTCATGTGCATATATAAAAGTTCGTGCAGTTTCAAATGCCGTAATTGCATGAGACAGACATGGCACTGGTCTAGACTCAGCTTCACAGGCATGAACATTATCCTCTGCTTCTTCGCCATTATTGTCATTTTTTGCATCATCACACATTTATGAAGGAATCCGAGAAAATGGCAATTCGGCTTCTGCCCTCAAAGGCTCTGAGGCATCTGAATCACAAACAACAGCTAAAAGTTAATTTGTTACATTTATAGACCTTATCGCTGGAATAAGCTCGTAAGAGTCAACACCCTATCTAAAATTTGCTAGGTAAGTTCTCTCATGTATAGGCTATACGCTCACCCGTAAGAAAAGTGACACTTCGAATAAAACTTCACTTTACGTTTTATTCCACTAATACGTCTGTCGTAGGTGAGTTTAGCTACATTAAAAATTTCGTAAGTGCAGTTATACGAAAAATGACATTATTACACTATATGCCCATTTGTGACCACAAAAGATGGATGTATTGTGCGGAGAGGTAAAATTACGCAACCCTCCACCAAACTTTATCCTACTTTTTCATTCTTAAAGGTTTTATGCATTTATGCTCGTTTTAATTCCTGCATGCAGAGCTAGTGCTGTAATTTCATGCAGTAAAACCATGCAAATTTTATTCAGCTTCTTCTGTGAAATTTACTTTTGTCGAGATGTGTCACTTTTCTTGCGGGTGAGCGATATATTTTTTAGGAAGTACTTTGTTTATTACATAAATTTTCAGTGTATTTTATGTACTTTCAAAATGTTGGGGGAGATTTTGGATATATTCGCGAGGTAGATTGTAGTTTAAATTATACTGAGCATAATGTGTACCGGAGTATTAACTCCACCCACTAATGTTATTACCCGATTTGATTCTTTTCAGTGGCAGAACTACATTTATTATTATTTATTTATTTATTTATTTTATACACGAGTGACCATTATTGTCATTGTTGAAAACTAAAAAAGACAAAGAGAAATTTGTACGTCCTAAATATTGCTAATTTTTTCATGCCAGAAGAATAAAATATCATATGAGTATTACTGCATCCTGATATCACAATTAATGGTAAGTAAAAGCAATTTGTCAATTTCTAAAGGTGTAGAGTTGTATCTTTAGAATTGGACAATTTACATGTCATTATTCCATCTTTTTTTTTGTTTGCATGGTGTTATTACCCTCAAGGTGGGTAATAACGCCTTGGTCAAGAAATCCCGCCACTACATTTTATGAATAGATATCTGCTAAAATAGTATTTCTTGTGTACATAATCAATAAGTTGCTGTATCAAATCCTATATTTGTTTTGGTAAAAAAAAATCTAAAACTAAGATGTAAAACTTGTTAGAACCTTAACGTGTCGTTATTACCCCAGGACACCTTATATATATAGTGTGTATAAAATAAAATGTAAGTAAATGGTTATATAAATATCAAATTGCGAAAAAAATCAAATGATTAAAAATGGACTCATAAAAGTGAAATCGCCCTTTAGCAAGTAGTCAACCGTGGTGGCCGATTACTGATCATGTAAGTAAATAAAATAACCAATAATCGGTCACATTAAAATTAATTAATACGAACACACTTATTTAATTTTGATACTGAAAAACATTATTTTATTAAAATTTTTAATACTACAGTCTTATAATTTTAGAAAATAATAAAAAATAAATTAATACTAATCTTTTAAAAGTTTTGTCATCGGTTAACAAAATAATAGCAAAAACAGTTATTTGACCACTACCAAATAAAAAATGGCTGATTACTAATGCAATAAAAATACCCACAGTTTTTTTCTAATGGCTTATGGGGATAAAGGATGGCTACATATAGGGGATTGTAACATTTCATTTGAAACCATATATAAGCTATTCACAACTTATTTTATCTCAAAGTGGCCGACAACTAGGGGGGGGGGGGTGGCCGACTACTGCTGCGCTTACCCTAAATATGCACGCAGACGTAAGTTTTTAGTTAAATTTAACTTTAATTTTAATAATTGCATATATATATATTATTGTATTTCGAAAATAATAAATCATTATTTTGTCTGCAAGAAAAAAAAAATAAAAAGCCGTGTAGGGGTGTTGAACCAACAAAGTTCCGAAAGTGAAAATTTAGAAGTCTGGCGCTCTGACAACTGTAACATCCGGCCTCTCAAAAATGTGTGTAATGTATTCGATTATGTAGTAAAGCGTCAAAACTGGGTGACATTGTGCTTATTTTTTAAGCCCCCTTCCATATTGGTCTTTAGCCTTGTGGTATGTTTATCTACTAGCAATACTCTAGAACTGCACAAAGAGGCGCCAGATTCTGTGTCCTCCACCTCAGATCCTCCCCTGTTAGTGGTTCAGTTGGATCATCCTATTTCATGCTGATATCGTTAACTTTATTTTTTTTTACTTTAATTGCTCTGCGCTAAAAATACCTTTGAAGGTTTGACGTATTTGCTATAATAAAAGTGCATCTCTTCTGCAAATTAAATTTTAAAACCACCATTATAGAAATGCTTGGATCCAAAGTGGAAAATTTAGTCTCTAGACAGAAAAATCATAAAAGAAAAATTTTGGATGTATATAAATTTTTGTTATGCTCAGTTGGTTTGGACAAAAATTTGTTTCCTGTCACACTTTATATCTTTCACAAATCGAAAATGCACATTTACATTTTTTAATGTCACTCACAACGGCGTCTAAACATTCTAACGTTTAATGATCATTAGTCTAAAACGTTCATTGTTTTTACTTTGCTAACTTTAGTTATTATGTGGATTTATCAAGAGAAGACCAACAGATTACCTTCTATAATATTATAAATCTGTTTGATAAAAATTCAGTTAGATGAAGTTGTTATTAAATATATCTATAAAAAAATATATCTAAAGAAAACTATGTTATTTAAAAATACATCTTTTAATATCATCGATCTATTGTAGTGTAGAATTGAAGTTTAAACGCTAATATGTTAATAGACTGTATGATTTTAAAAATAACAATTATATGTGGTGTCTAAAAAACATGGTTTCAGTAATGATCACATTTTTTTTTTTTTTTTTTTTTTTTTTTTTTTTTTTTTTTTTTTTTTTTTGCCGTTGTTAAAAATTGTGATCTACAGTTCCGTAAATCTTTTCAAATACTCAATCGACAAGTTTTCTTTCGCATTCACATGGATATGGAAGAGATCGGATAACAATTAGTATTTTCAATTCTTGAAAAATGAGCTTCCACAATTCGTCCTCATACTGAGTCTGCTATTGCCAGAAGAATAAATTGCAGCGATTCAAATATCGTTATTTATACACAATTAGAAAATTTGTCCAGGACAACTAGTTATTGGCAGTTAATTAAGATATCCCAGCTTAATTGTCCTCCATATAATAAATGTACAATAACATGCTCCTCTAATCCCACCCAAATTTATATTTTCTGTTGCTGTATGTTCTCAGCAATATCTTCGATTGTAAGGACGCACATTGATCCTCAAAATCATATATTTTCTCTCATTAACGTAAACGAGAGTGTGTTCTAATGTTTTAGAATTCATTTTACTAATTCCCAAATTACTAATTATTAGTTTATAAAATACTAATTATTAATTAAACATGTATTTTAATTCACGAAATTTGAAAATATTTGATCACCAGAAATATGTCTTAACCGATTATGGTGGTGACTATGTTTATATCAGTTATACAGTCAAGCAATTATTAACCATTGTTTTGTTTTTCTCCTTTAACATTGCATAGCATTATCGAAAATATACTTGTATTCAAAATTTTAGCTACTTCACTTATTTTCAAATGTATATACATTTTTTCAGCTACAGACAATTTTGCGCTTATATATAAATTTCGAATTTATGTATACTAGGGAATCCTGCCCAAGCTCCTTGAATTATAGAATGTATATAACTTTTTTTAAAAACTTAATTAGATTGTTTACATTTAATATATACAAGTAGATATATACTAAAATATCAACTAACAACACTAAAAAAGCATTTTATGTTTTAAATATAAATAATATATTCAAACACATATTAAAAGAGGGGTTTTTGTATTTGCCGAGAATAGTTAAAAACATAAAGATTTCGCTTCGTACAACAGCGTTTTTTATTGGGATAAATTCAGTTATTCCAATGCGTAATTCCATTACATGTCTGCTAAATTGTCTTTTATGTTTGTTACTTAATTATTTTATAACACCCTTATGTTCGATTTCGTAATATTTAACTGAAACAAAATAAAACTATTTATATTATTTTAAGTGCAAATGTGTAAACATTTCGTAATCGAGCAGCAGGCCATAGAGATAGAATTTAAAAACTCTAGCATGAAACTTATTCTTCAAGATAAGTCTTCAAACAAATTGATTTGAAAAAACATTTAACCCATGCTCGATGGTATAAATTTTCAAATTATGATACGTTTAAAATATTAAAAATTGAGGAAAAACGAGAAATTTTATTGGCTATGTATTTCCTCAGACAATATGACGTCAACGTTACAAATGGATTATTTTCCCTTCATAATGCAGATTTAGTATGCACAAATATAAAATAAAATACCTAAAAATAAAACTGTTTAAAATGTGTTTTAATTTCGAAAGATTTTTGAAACAGTTATTACTACGGATTGTTTTATTTTTAATTAATCAAAATAAATATCTGAATAATATTAAAATTTTTTTAGGTAAATTAACAGTAAGATTGTTGTTATTTTCTAAATATTTATGATTTACATGCAAAAGAATGAAATGTATTGACTACACACCAAATTATTGACCATACATCAAAGTCTTTTTTAAAACTAATATCCAATATTACCATAAAAATGAAAAAGAACTAATGTATTATTCTGATACAAATTCAACGATCTTTTTACATGCAAACATCATTTCAGAAATGAAGTTCGTTATTCGAATAACAAAATTTGGTTCTTCAATTATATTTCACTATTTGTTTGTGAAAAATGCAACTTATTCATTGCTTTTTATAAATGTAAACAATTGAAAAACTCTCAGAATAGTTTTTCTTTACTATTAAATAATTTAATCTTAAAACAGTATAACGGTAATTGATAGCATTTAATTAACTTTTGTTCAAACAAAGACTAGAATAAGTATTCTTCTTAAAATAAGTTAATCAAACAACATACCAGGAAGATAATACAATTTATTGATTATCGCTGTTTAGTCATCATATAACAGAGAATCTTCATTTAAGACGATAATTATATAAATTTGTAATAGATTAGGATTTTTTATGCCTAACCTACAGCATTTTAATTAAATTTTCATTATAACAAATATTCACTATTTATTTTCCGAATCATCGTTAATTAATATATAAAATTTAAGAGGTATAATAGCATATAACAATATTCAGTGTAGTCTTAAGAATCATACTTTGATTAATTTTCTTTGCGGTATATTAATTTTCATTTATAAATAACGTTCTATTTATTGGAATAAGAACTCATTGAAGTGGTAAATAATTGAAGTGGTACTTGCAAATGGAGTTTTCAATTGTTTCGAACACATTGAACTTAATACGCCTAGGAAATGTAAACTGAGAGTAAATATATTCCCAGAAAAATGAAGTTTTGCAAAGCATGCATATCTTAATTTACTGCTCAAATGTATTTTGTAGAAATTTTATATCAGATTTACGTTATAATGTCATCGCTAACGCGTATATTTTTACGTGATTTCTTTTAACTTACAATTATGTTTATAAAGGAATGTACAAATATTATACAGACATACGTACAATAAATACAATAAACCAAACTGTAGCCAAAAATTAGCCAGAGCCAATAATCGAACCTGGGACCACAGCGTACTAGTATGTTGCACTAACCACTGAGACACTCCGGCCAATACGTATGTCTGCTATTTTTTCTAAATAGTTTGTGTCGAATTTCATTACGTTTTCGTTTGGCAGTCAAGTCTTGTGACTCATTTTCACTCAACTTCCTGTTGTAATAGAGTTTTAAAATTTGGAATATATGTGCATTCCTGAAGGCAACAGATGAATTAGAAATTTATTTATTTATTTTTATTTTAATTATTCCATCCGTAAACGGGTAAGCGGTCGACAAATTTACTTAAAAGTTACGTTTGATTTCCTATGTAGAAATCAGCAACGGCTTTAACAATGATTATTTGTTGAAAAGTACTAATGACAGGGTTATCATATTAGCACCAAATGCTGGGTATCGTGGCAAAATATGGCTAAATACGGCGATAAAGATAAGTTGGTATATATGAAGCAAACTTTGCGATAGCCGGTTTATTTGGCAAAATTCCCATTTAAATCCATTAATCTTCCATAATCGAGTTCACCATAATTTAATTTTTACTCGAGAATTTAAAGTTCCTTTGAAGATTTTTCTACTTTTTAGTGCATTTGAAAAAAAAAAAAAAAAAATATATATATATATATATGCATACTACATCTTTGTAAATTTTAATGATATCGTGTTTTTCTAAATAAAAGTTACATTTATATTTATTTCAATTTTATTTTCTCTATAGGGCTTTGCACAATTGATTTTATACCTCCGTTAATTCTTGTCCTTAAATTAAATTAAAAAACACTTTAATTTAATTATCCTTTAAATTATTTTCTTATTTATATGGTTGAATATAATCAATCGGACTTGATTTACCCATGTTTTATTTGAAGGCCTACTGTATACAATTAGTACATTTGCCAATAATTAAAAAATAGAAAGGAACATAGATGAGATAACACATTTTTTTCTAAAACAAGAAAAGAAAAATGAAGTATTTGTAATGTATAATTTATTGAAATAAATTCAATTGAAATTTGAAACAAATGCTCCATATCAAACCAAGATAGAAACTTGCAGATAATTAAATTTAATCAGAATACGATAATGCTAACAGATATAAAATATTTTGTAATTTAACAATCCAAAATGTGCAATTAATTACTTTAAAAAACTGAATGATACTTTATTATTTGCCATTTTCACACAATATTAATTTCCGTTTTACTTCAAATTAATCTAAATCACTACATTATTAGACGTTTTATTCATTTAAATGTAACAGTTTCTAATCAAGGAAACCTCCAGTTAATGACTTCTATGTACCGAATGTATCATATTAAACAACTCAACCAAACTTTCTGCATATTTAATTCAATTAATAGCTTATATAATTCTTTTAATTTACCAATTTGAAAAACAAAATATAAAATGTCGGGTGATTTCTATATCATTTATTTAATTATTTTTTATAAAAACAATTAACAGATGCAAAATCTTATTTTTTTTAAATCGTGTCCCATGCTAATTCAAGATCGAAATAACAATTATTTTTACAAAATATAAGAAAACAAAATTCTATACAGACGTGTTTCCCTTACTATGAAAAGGTCTCTTGTGTTAAAAAAAAAAAAAAAAAAAAATCTTTTCAAAATAAGAAAAATAAATAGTCATTATTTTTGGCATACTTTAGTTAGGCACAAACATAGAAAGCGTTAGATGCACGTTGATCTGGACACAATGTGCAACATATTCCAACAAATATACTGGCAACCATAAAATTAATTCACTTTGGATATATTAACTCTTTTTGTATAAATGACCCTTTTGGAATTAGCATGAAAGATTTTTTAGTACTTTTCTGTTAACCGGGCATCAGTTTTACACACACACACACGCACATATATATATGATACGTATTCTCTAGTATGATATACACATATCGGTCTTAAGCAGCAGCCATACACTCGTTATCTAACTCAGCCGAGAAATCAAAGTTTTGCAATCATAAAATCATGGTTAAGAGTGGAAGATTGGGCTGACGTCTATTGGTAGTTTCCCGGAAATAATAACTGAAGCCTTTAGATTCATCCAATATTTATTAGATGATCATAAAATGCACCAACCTCTACTAACAATATGCTACCCATGTTCAGGCTGTTGTTACGTCGTATAGAAACCATTAGGACAGCATTACGGAGATACAGTAAACAAAGCTCTCCAGGTGACATGGGTTATTTAAGCAAATCAATAATCGTAAAATTCTCTACTTCACAGTCAATGCAACAGGTTAAATACTTGCGAAAAAAAAAAAAAAATAATAATAACACGCGCACGAATACATTATCCGTGAAGAACCAGCACCGTAAAAATAGCCGGAAGGACGCGACGAGAGGCAGGTTACGATAGGACTCAGCTCCGGGTGAAGGGGGAAGTACGCGTCACGTCTATGATGAACTCTTTAGTCTCGGCGTCAGTTTTATAACGTAAACAAATGTTGGCGGGCTTGGCAAGGAATTATGGGATATGGAACATCAGAGAAAAATTGATATCAAATACACTCGAAATAAAAAGTATTTAGTTTCAGAATAAAATTAAAAAAAAAGTAATTTAATGTTTTTTATAAGATTAGACAAATGGATTTAAGGTTTTTAGAGTAATAAAAGAATACGCATTTAAAGCATGGAAAAAAGGTAAAAGATATTTAAGATAGTATTAATATAGGATAGATATTGCAATAATTTGGAATAATTAGATTAAGATAAAAGGACGAATATTTTTATTATTATTATATATATAATACACACACACACACACACACACATATATATATATACACATCATATTCGGTGTGACTCTTTGAATGCCTGCAGATATGCGCGTCATAAGTTCATCAACGTCAATTGGTAGTGGTGGAACAAACATCTGCTCTTTTATGAGGCCCCACAGAAAAAAAAGAGGCTGAGAAATGTGCGGAATGAGTTATCGTACCGTCTCGATATCGTTTTCGTTTCTGGAGAGGCTCGCATTGAACACTTATAACTCTGTTGAATTTATACTTTCAACTGTTATTTTCAATTTCCGATGTGCAACAAAGCTGTACTTTCTTTTATTCTCTTTTAATAGCCCTGCAAAGTTGGAATATTCATTTATGTACACCCTATATTTTAATTTATTTTAAGAAGCCTGAAAACACATATTTTTGTTCCAGTGCACCATCTCCCTACAATGGGTCTTTCAAACGTTTTGCCTCAAATTCACTACCGTACATTCTGAAATGTAAATTCCGCCTTATTAAATCTCAAAGTTTGCGTTACTAAATAAGGAATGTGTTCTTTTTAAAATGAGTTGTAGTTCGGTAACCCGCTTCTCACACATTGGTGACACCTGCCTTAATACATTTCCTGTTCTAGTATAATTTACTTTCAGAATTTAAAACCTTGATTTTACATTAAAAACCTTATAGATAAATGTGCTTATCTTTTTTGATAATCTAGAGATTTTCATTTGCAATTTTGTATAGTTCGCGAAGACAAATAGATTGAAACGTTTTATGTCCTGCTGTAATTGCCTTCAGATTTTGGGTAAATTTGTAATTTCAATTATCCGCAATTTAATTACAAGTTAATCGCATGTAATTGATTATATTTACGCACATTAAAACGCCGAAATTTTGTCAAATAATGGGATCGGGGCGGTTCCGGCTACAGTACAACAAGGAATTTTCACGTCATGTAATTTTAATTGCAATGAATCGCATACAATTATATTGCACTTTCATTGCCGATAATTACAATTACAAATTTTCCCAACTAATTTCATTTCAGAATTTGAAACATTTATTTTATGTTAAAAAACGTTTTTACCATTAAATGTTTATAACTATTTTTTTCATATTCAAATATTTTCCTTTGCAATTTAGTTGTAGCTTGATTCATCAGGTCACAGGTTGCAGACGGTGGCTTTAAAACCTCTTCCGTTATAATTAACTTTTCGAATTTCAAACCTTAATTTTACATTAATAACCTTTTTAATACCTTCCGATAAAGTTTAAATGTGTTTATGAATTGGGTTTCTGTGTCCGTACTGTAAGTCGCGCAAATAAAATCCGATTACCATGAAATTCATAAGTGTTATTGTGGTTTAATATGGTATTTTCGGCATTGAAACTGTAGAGTGTAGCACTTACGCTTCATTTACAAGGACATTTAAAATAATTCCATTAGATTATGGCCTATGTGTAAATAACGTTTGCGGTGAATTTTAAAAATATTACACTATTTTTAACTTATTGAAAATTATATATATATATATATATATATATATATATATATATATATATATATATATACTAGGGGGCTCTGCCCCCTGCAAGCTACGCTCGCCAACCCCCGTTCAGACACTGTAGAATCTAAAAGCACGCTAATCTAATCGGTTTTAAAAAGATTAGAGAAGATTCAATTATACTGAAAAAACCTGTAGCGATCTCCCTGTAAACGGGGTTGTATTCAATTCCATTTGATTGCAAAAATTTAAGGTAGAATCAGTTGCTGTTAAGACATCCAATGGTTGTTTTCGTGTTTGGTTAAAGAAGATCAGTTAAACATTTGAAAAGAAGCTAAAATAAAATGAATTAAGTAAACAGAGTCTTTGTCTCTCGGTATTTTTTTAACAGCGTTATAAAACAATTGACCTAATACAATTACAAAAATTTGCTTCTTTAACCCCTTCAAGGACGGTGGTTCATTTTTGGACCATTTAATTTTAATTCTTAAATGCCACATTAGCATCAGAATATTGGGATGAAAATTTCCCTTTTATTAAGTAAGTGAACAAAAGCATTTTTGTATTTCGAAATTTGTTTGTAAATTCTGGTGCCATTCACTGATTTCAAGATTTTACGAATAGAGGTGCCTTGTCCGTGAAAGGGTTAAACTCATATTAATGTATTTATTATTTAAAGTTTCCTTTCCCTTTTAATATTCACGTGTAAATACAATTTTCAGGACATAATTTTCAATATTTGCCTGCCTTTAAGACGTACTCATTTAATAGTAATTTTAAAGTTTTTTTTTCTGTTTTTAATAGTCACGTGAAAATAAATTTTTAGTCGTTAGGAAATATTATTCTTTGCGCTGTTTTTAAAATTGAAAACAATCTCAATAATAATAGCCTAAGTCATTAGACTATCATCAACAGCTCCAGGCGGATCCCTTCGCTCTTTATATTCCAGGCGGCCATTTTGGTACTTTATTGTTAGACAGCCACAGGTGTGATAAGTCGCCGAATATTATTCTATCCCCATTATTTCGTTTATATTATAATTTACAGATAGAATTTTTTTTTCGAGTGGTAAATTAAAACAGTGCTACTTGGTTATTCCATCGATCAAAAATCTGTCGCCAAACTGTAAGATTAAATGCCAATAATCGTTGATCGTAATGTCACATTCACTTGACCTTAAGGAAGTTACACATACTCACGCCATCAAGTGATTTTTATTTCGACGTTTTATTTGTATTTTTATTAATGTTATACTAATTTATTTGTTGTTTTGTTATTTAAAAAAATATATCAATTTGTATAATTTGACTATTTATATAATTTGGCGAAATTGATCGACGGGAGAAGTAATAACATTAAAACGTTGCTTTGAAGTGGAAATTAAATCTCATGATTTGTTTCATTGTCACATACACACCGGGTTTGGCGTGATTTTTTTTTACGACAATTTGGCGAAAACCTCGTTTTCAAATACCTGTTACATATGTATTTTTAAATTATTTTCTGTTATTTTTAAAAATAAATAACAATAAATAAAAAAATAATTAATAACTATAGAACAAAACAATTTATAACATTTTTTGTAAAAGAAAAGAAAATAAATTCAAATAAATATTTATTAATAAATAAGCAACAATAGCCGGGTTACCATGTCAGGCAAAATAACGCCATTTTGGCGCCAATTAGGTACCCCGTTGCGTATATGACATCTGTGTCTAATATTTTTGTTTTCGTTTCGTTTAAAAAAAAGAATGATGTAAAAGTCATTTATTTTAAAGGTTTCAATTTTAAATGAAAGTTTTGTATTAAATGAAATAATAATGAAATACAAATTGAATTCTGAATAAAAGTAACATGATGCAGTTTTTAGCATACATTTAAGGGAGGCCAAACTCGTCGCCAAGTTAATTTAAAATAACCTTTTCTAAAATATGAAAAAAAAAAAAATATCTGTTATGATTAAAATTTGAGTTGCCATCATTAGAAAAAAGTATTTAAAATTACAAAAAAAATTAATATTTCGAAAACTAATTCTAGTTTTAAAATTCTAATACCAGTTTTGAGATCTGTGTACCAATACGGATTTTTGGTGTTAATTTCATCGCAAAGTATTCCATATTTTAGGAGAAATCACCGTGAAACGTAATCAGTTGTTTAATCAGTCGTTTCATAGAATCGTTACATAAATTCGTTTCAATTCGATTCATTAGGATTTTATATATATAGGGTAGATATATATATATGTCTGAGGTATTCTACAAGCATTTACTGTCGAATTTGTTGTGCATATATTTTACTGTTCATTTACTGCTAAACATAAAATTATTTTTTATGTACTGCCTATGGCGAATAATTGCTAGCAGTACTTTTTATTTGAGGTATGCCTTTTAAAATGTAACCAAATTTTTGCGTATTACTTGTTGTGAATAAATTGTATAGATCATGTACAATGATTCACAAAGAATATAGAGTACATTTCTGTATTGACGAAAATTGTTGAATGGGATTTTTTAGCTGTTTTGTGCGTTTAATTGAACTATCTTTTAGCATACGATATAGCATAATAGCTACAGATACCAATGTATAGATTATATACTAGGATAAAACAAACCATACTGATTTTTCTTTACAACGATTGCTATACTGTATACTTAATTTGTTGGAAAATGTTTCACAATCTATGCAGTCAGCAAGATTTTTTATTCTTGTTTTTACCATTAAGTGTTGTTATTATTTTTCATCTTCAAAACATTTATGATCTTACTAGACCTTTTGCATTGTCTTTCGTTAATTCTTTTTTAATGAAATGTATAACCATAATGCGTAAAAGCTTTTACTTTCTTTGAATACTAAACCGTATCATTGGTGAATAGAGATAAATGTTATTTTTACGTACTACACCGGATCGATTTTTGCTGACGTCAATAATGTTCTGCAGCATAAAGAGAATAAATGCTCCATTTTATCGAAATAGTCCGGAGATGTATTTGAATTCTCAAAGAGAGATTTTCTTCTTAAATTTCCCAATGGAATTAAAAATAAAAGAATGTAGGTTACTTACTTAAAAGTAAAATTACCTTATGTAAAGCATTTTACATTTCTAACTAAAATAAAGGCATTCTATGACAAATATATAAACATTAAAATAACTGTGATAGATATTAAGCAGGTGGTTAATATTATTTATCATATACGATTGTGAAATATGTGTTTTAATTGAATATTCTCTCATCTACCGTTTGTATATCAAACTAAAATATGTGAAGAGAGATTTACTAGGTACAGTGAAACTATTTATATTCCGTTTGTCCGGAGACAACCGAAACAGTAAAATAATTGAGACTATTATATTTAATAAGGCTTATAATATAAAAGTAAAAATTTTATAGATAAAGCAGTACAGAAAAACTGGTAATAAATCAGAATTAAATAATAAAATTCTGTCTGAGTTAGCATAAAAAATAACACATGAGACTCGTTTCGGAGTGGAAATTTTAACAGCCTATCATCAGATAAAGTAATCACGTGTCTGTGAGAAGACAAGGTCACATATGAAAAGTTAGGGCAGAAACGAGAGCTTACAAAGAATGCGCCAGGTGGCGCTAGCTGAAAAGTAAACACCTAAACACCAATCACACAGAAGAAAATGCAGAAGAGGAAAGTTTACCAAAATGATAGAAAAAATTAACAGAAAAGAAAAATTAAAGGAAGAAAAATAAACAAACAAAAAATAAAAAATAAATAAAATAAACTAAATTAAAAAGTAAATTAAAAAGCAAATCTAAAAGATACAAAGTAAGAAAAATCTAAGAAGTATTTTTTTTCTTTTTATTTTATAATAAAAGGAAAAGATACAAAAACAGAGGAGAAATAATTAAAAAATTAATTTCAAAGCCAAAGAGATAAAAATTGATATTGATATATTATTGATAAGTTAATTGGAATTGTTTAAAAAAAAAAAAAAAAAAAAAAAAAAAAAGCTTTGTGAAAATCCAAGTCAGTGTGAGAAAAAGGACATGAAAAGATTCTAGCCATGGAGAAATTCAAACAGTGACATGAACCACATTTTTGCGGGTCTCCTTTCATTTTACTATAAAAAACAGAAGGAAAAAATGTTTTAATTCTTATGTTTTATTGCGTTTTCTGTTTTATTTTTCTGTTAAATTTACTTTTTATTTTATCTTTTTATTTAATTACTCAATGGTCAGAATTATTTTCCCTCTTTTTCACACTCACTTGGATTTTCACGAAGTGTGCTTTAAAAAATATTCCGATAAAGTTGACGATGATCATTCATCATTTCCTGTTATCTCTTCAGCTTGAAAATTAATTTTGTAATTATTTACCACCTTTCCTTGTCTCTTTTCATTTTATCATACATAAAAAAATGATAGAAAAATATTCTTCTTATTTGCTATTTTGTTTTTCGTTTTCTCTTCCAATTTTACTTTTTAATTTACTTATTTTGATTTAATTATTTATTCACTTATTAATTTAATATGTTTATTTCTTTCTATTTCCTTCAGTCTTTTTTCCTGTTATTTCTTTCTAGCAATTTTCTATCCTCTTCTTCATGCGCTCTTCTGTGATTGGTGTCTACCATTCAGCTAGCGTCGCCTGTCGATTCTCTCAGCCCACACTGTTCATTTGTGACATCGTCCCATTGCTGACAAGTGTTTATTTGGTTGATGACGGACTGTTAAAATTTCCAGCCTGAAAAGCGGCTTGTGTGTTCAATAGTTTTATGGTGATTCATACAAAGTTTTAGTAATTTATTAACAAAAAAAAAATACATCCTCCAAATCATTCATTTTTTAGCATATTATATTTTTTCTGAATAAATTAAAAACATTGCATTAAAATTATTTTTATTTATATATGGTAATTGATAAAGTTAGAGTCAATAACCTATTTCTATAAAAGTTGACCATAAATATGTTTTTTTAATTCAGAAGTATCTAAAAAAAGAACAATTTTTAATGATATAAGTTGCAATCCCCAGAAGGGTCTATTTTCGAAAGTACTAAAACTAAATTTTCATACAGAATGTCCCTAAGCTCATAGTACATTCATTAGGGGTAGATAGAATACAAGTAGACATTCACAAATCACCATACAATCCATGGTCGGAACGCAAGTCGTAAAGCGCTAGAGGGCGCCTCCCAGCGACAGCAATAAAAAAGCCTGTTCACCACAGCTCCCTTCATTCGTTCTGTGGATCATCGATGAGATGGATGCGTACTCAAATCAGGAAAAGGCCGAGATCCATTATATGTACTGAGTGGCAGACGGCAATGCAAGGGAAGCCCAAAGGTTGTACCAAAGGTTAAGTTTCCAAAGATTGTAACAATCAACTGGCCGGATCCCTCACCCGATTTGTCATGTCTGGACTTTTTCTTCTGGGAGTTATATGAAGAGCCTCATCTACGATGATGGTCCCATAAATTCCGTTGAACACCTTGTTGCTTGTATGTCCGTAGCTGCTGACACCATACGAGAGATGCCTGGTGTTTTCGCCAACGTACGGCGGTCACTCCATCAACGGTGTGAAGCCTGCACTGCTGTTGGCGGCCTCAATTTTGAGCAGTTCCCGTGATGGGGGTGTAAGTGTCCTTTACATTCATTTTGTTGAATAAAATGTTTTTCTCCATATTAAAGGTTTCGTTTCATTCCATCTCTGTCTGCCTTCTTTCTCTCCATTTTGTGTCATGGTATGTTTCGCGCTCTAGCTTTTTATGACTTGTGTTCCGACCACGGATTGTACGATGATTTGTGCCTGTCTATTTGTGTTTTATCTGCCCATTTTGTGCCATAGTATGTTTCGCGTTCTAGCTTTTTACGACTTGTGTTCCGACCACGGATTGTATGGAGATTTGTGGTCCAGCACCCCGAACGTACGTACCATGAATTTACTTCTTTTACCAGATTGCTTCTGTCTATATTTTTTATCTTTTTCTCATCCTTTTATATTTTAACACCCCCCCCCCCCCTAAAAAACACCTTATCTATATTTATCACAGTATATATATAGGAAATAAAAATTATATTGCCCTAATGCCCTTTTTGCGTAATTAGTGGCCTTGCTGCCTTCCTTTACCGCTTTTCCTGCCCAAGCTTGGCGAGTGTAATCTTTGAACTAGTGCTAATTTTTATTTATTTTCCACAATTTTTAATCTTTATTACAGTTGTCCTTGTAACTACAACTATACCTATATTTTAATATAACTCTAACTTTCTTTCAAGTTCTTAAACTTAACGCAACTCTGTTTTTATTCATTATTAAAGCACTTATGCTAGTATCTATCATTAATATTTTTCTTTTTTAAAGTAGTTGTAAACAACTACACCTTTTCTTTTCCCCAATGGCTCATGAAAATTGTAAGACATCATATCTACAGCCTGGGTGTTAAGTTGCCTGACAACTAGGAAATCCCCCAAAGCTGCTCCACTGTGCAGTGAGATACATTTCTAATTAATTTTATGAAGAAATTTCTGATTCGATTCGACAGTTCTTCGACTAATCGGTGTCGAATTGAGACCTTCTCTGCGTTCTTGTGTTAATAATTTTGCAGATTATGAGTTTTATTTTCAGTAATAGATAAGAGAAATTTCGCTGGTTGTAAATTTTACCATACCGAGGCCGTATAATAATTTAGTTTGTGTATCTTCCAAAATAGAGCTCTAAGGGGTGTACAAAAATGGATTACAGTTAGATTGGCGCTACCTGCTATGAAATTCAACTTTCACTTATCACTCCCAGAAATCCATTGTTCTTTTTAAACAGAACTCAATGGACTGTTGCATATACATTTGTATAGAATGATTTGTCGTAACATAAACATGTGACGTCTTATCGTTGATAATAGAAAATAAAAGTGGAGCATTGCGTCTCCCAATATTATGGTTTTAAATCTTGTAAATATGAAAAAATATAACTGTAAATAGTTTTTTTCTCATTAAAATGATTCTTTTAAAGTATATTCTGCGCCAAGATTTCCTGACTTTCGATTTGACGCCAGGTGATATGTAGTTGTGTATTTATTCTCCAGATAAACTATATATTTAAGATGTTTTTTAATTCATGATTTGAATATGTGAAATAAAATATGATAAGCAGTTTTTTTACAGGATCCTGACCTTAATTGTTAATTTAGGGGATTACAACTTATGTCAATAAATTTTGCACCTTTTTTATGAAACTTTGTAATTAGATGTATGAGTCTATGATCAATATTTAATAAAATATGCTATTGGTCCCATCTTTATTTATCAAACTGTAGATATGCACCTATTAACACGAGTAATGTGTGAAGATTACTAATTTCCTTTTAGACAGCAAACACGAAAAAAGAGCAAGCATGAACATTTCATGGTCTCTTGGAAACAGATGACATACAATTTTAATACACAGTATTATTGGTATGAGTTTTCCGAGAGGAGAATTACAAAACATGAATTTTTTGGATATCTTAATTTTGTAGACGAGATTTAAGGGATAGAAATGACGTATATTTTAATGATAGAAAATTTATTCTTATTAAATTTAATATATTTTCTGGAAAATGCAAATATAATTCTGTCTTGTGTATATTTTTTTATTTATTTGTAATGATAAAGTTCCTGTCAATTCAAATTCCGATTTTTGAAATAATGCTATAAAATGTGTACCATTGTATATGCTACATTTTAAATATACAACATAAAGGTTACTTATCGTTAATTAATAGCTTTTTCTTATCTTAATTCTTAATCCCCTGGGCTGTGGAGCTGTTAGCGGATATATGTCACAATCCACTAGTGTTGCCGTATCTGGCAGATTTTAATTCTAGAAATTTTGAAATCCCACCACAAAAATTTAATTCGTAAGTTTGCTAAATTTTATTTATGGACTACGGGGCTCTGACCCCTGCAAGCTACGCTCGCCAACCCCCGTTAAGACACCGCAGAATCTAAAAACACGCTAATCTGATGAGTTTTAAAAATAGTAGAGAAGATTGAATTATACTGAAAAAAGCTATGTAGATCTCCCTGTAAAGGGGTTTGCATCCAATTCCATTTGATTGCAGAAATTTAAAGGCGAATCAGTTGTTATTAAGACATCCAATGGTTGTTTTGGTTTTTGATTAAAGAGGATCAGTTAAACATGTGAAAAGAAGCTAAAACAAAATAAATTCAGTATACAGAGTCGTTGTTTCCGGGTATTTTAAAACAATTTCTATAGCAATAGCCTAAGTCATGTGACTATCATCAACAGTTCCAGGCGGACCACTTCTCTTTTTATACTCTAGGTGCCATTTTGGTACTTTAATGTTAGCCAGGCACAGGTGATAAGTCGCCAAATATTATTCTATCGCCATCATTTCATCTATATTATAATAATTCAAGTCATCAACAGCCATAAACAAATACGATCTGATCCCTTTGCCGTTCATATGAAAGTTTGGTACAGATGTCGTATACGTCGACATATTGGCGCGATTTTTTAACGACGCCAATTTGGGGAACGCATCAACAGCATAAACAACAACATCCGGCTTACCATATCAAGCAAAATAACGATACTTTGGCGCCAGTTAAGTGCCCATTCCGTGTATGACATTGGCGTTAGAAAAAAATCGCGCTAATATGGGACCGTAAATTTTCCATTTTGATTTAAAAAGTCAAAATTTGTTTTCGAGTAAAACTACATAAAATTTGCCATGGTTGCAAAGTATTCTTGGTACTGTTACGCTAGCCGGATTCAAATCTCGCCAATAGCTTTTTTTCAACCCGCCAGTTAGCATTTTTTTTTTTGAGTGGTAATATTTGACCAGATGTCATATACGCAGAGCAGGTTTTGCGTGATTTTATTTTATTTTATTTTATTTTATTTTATTTTTTTATTATTATTATTTTTTTTTACGAAAATTTGGCGAAAACCTCGTTTTCAAATACCAGTTACATTATGCATTTTTGGTATTACTTAGTTATCCCGTCGACCAAAAATATATCACCAAACTATAAGATTAAATGCCAATAATGGTTGATCATAAATGTCACATTCACTTGACTTTAAGGAAGTTACACGTGTTTACGTCATCAAGTGATTTTTATTTCGAATTTTTATTTGTATATTTATTAATGTTATATTTATTTATTTTTTCTTTTGTTATTTAAAATAAAAATTATGTCAATTTGTATAATTTGGCGAGTGTTTTCGCGATTTATATAATTTGGCGAAAGTGGTCGACGGAATAACTAAGTAGTACCGTATATTTTAATTATTTTCTGTTATTTTCTAACGGAAATATAAAAAAAAATAATTAATAATTATAGAACAAAACAATTTATATAATTTATAAAAAGAAATAAAAGTAAATAAACATTTATTATCAAATAAACAACAATAGCCGGGTTACTATGTCAACCTTTTCTGAAATATGAAAAAAAAATATATGTTTGATTAAAATTTGAGTTGCCATCATTAGAAAAATGTATATAAAATTAGAAATAAATTAATATTTTGAAAACTAATTCGAATTTAAAAATTCTAATACCAGTTTTGAGATTTGCGGATTAATGCTGATTTTTGGTGTTAATGTCATCGCAAAGTATTCCATATTTTAGAAGAAATCGCTTGAAACATAATCAGTTGTTTAATCAATCGATTCATATATCCGTTTCATAAATTCGTTTCATTAGGATTTTAGATATATAGGGTAGACAATTAATCAGTTTTGCAAGATTGGGGATTGTATCCCCATTTTGCTGAGAATGAGCGATTTTGATTTCGTGGGGAAATGTTTGGACACTACCAACACTATTGGAGTAAAACTTGAGGAATTTTTTTCACTTTTTCACGTAAAGTTAACTTTCAGTCATCTGATAACAATCTATCTCAAATTCGATTTTGAATTGGAAAATAAAAATAAAATACAGAAATTGGAGATATCAATTATTATTTTTCATGGTCGTGTTCAACGCTTACAACATTAAAGCTTACAGGTATCAGAGGTGCATCACGACCTGCCTTGAACTATCCCTCAGAATTTCCAGATTACTTGAGAGCGGCAGATTTGTGCTTCATGGGATGACAGTAGAGCTTTTTTGCAAGACATGCAATTGCATACTAGAATTATATTGCTACGTTTATAACCGATCATTGCTCAATGAGTGCAGCAGACACCCTAGTTTTCTTTATAAGACCCTTGAATGAAAACTCTGCGGTCTTAAACGGCATAAAAATTCACATTACTAAATCTTCCTAACATATCCAAAACGTTCTTTTGCCGTGGGATTTTTTTTCTTTTTAAAAGATTTAATTAAAGATGTGGAAAGCAGCTATTTATCTCTTATTATTTACGAAAGCACAGTGATTGATACAACGAAGTTGCTTTGCATTATGATTAGGTGCTTCAGCTGGGATGGCAAACTAGTGAAAACAATGTTTTATAGGCTAAGTCAGATAGAAGCAGATGAAGCCAGCGCCATCTCAGATTCATTCAAATCCCAACTGATTAGTGGTGGTGTAAACCTTGAAAAAGTTATTGGTGAAAGCGTAGATTGAGATAACGTAATGATAGGCCACCAGCATCTATTGGGAACAATAGATCAGTTTCAACAACGTGAGTATGTCACCAACTATTTTACACTAATCAACCAAAATTGCCGATTTTTTTAGATAATGTTTTCACTTAGCCAATCAAGGTGGAGAAAACCAGGAAAAACGGAAGGACAAACAAAGTCGTTAAGGTGGTAGAATACCTTTGAACATGTTGAAAAAGTAAAAAAATATCACTGTGTTCCAAGCTTCAAAACTTGTGTAATAAGTCAAAAATAAAAATCAAACCTCATTTAAATATAAATCTCATATTTTTATATATATATATATATATGTGTGTGTGTAAATTCATAAATAAATATTGAAATGATAAATTCAAATATATATGATAATGAGGAAAATACCTTGCGCGCATGATAAAATCTGAAAATATGCATATAAAGAAGAAATTTTAGCGAAAATATAGTATACATAATAGTGTTACCTTTATATTAAAACCAGAATATTTGTAAAAAATATTGACTAAATTAAAAAATTAATAAAAAATTAAAAATTTTCCCTTTTAGAAAAACATTTTCAAAGTACAAAAACAGAAAAAAATAAAATCTTACCTTTTTCTGGTTTTATATACACTGCTCAAAACAATTAAAGGATATTGCAGTTTTAGGTGGATTTTGTATCTGGTAAACTGTTCAGCTAATTGATACATGGTCGACAGACATAGTAGGTTATATGAGAATAAATTACACATGTTTGGCAGAAAAAAATGCATTTTATTGCGCATTTGTGTACTAAAGGAAAAAAAACACAATTTGTGAATATGAGAAAAAAAGAATAAGAAAAGGTGTTTTCTTCAAAGAAAATCATTTTCAGTAGGGGGTATGGTTTCCACGGGCGGCCAGCAACGTTGAACACCTTTGAGGCATGGACTCAATGAGGCTATTAATGACGAGTTGGGGTATTCTGCCCCACTCTTCCAGAAGAGCTCTTTCCAGTTCTTGGAGAGTTTGTGGGGGTTGTTGGCGGCCAGAAACTCGTCTTCCTAGAGCGTCCCAAACGTGCTCGATTGGATTCATGTCTGGAGAACACGCTGGCCATTCCATTTGAACGATTCCTTCCTCGAAAAGGAAATCCTCCACCAGGTTTGCACTATGTGGCCTGCAGTTATCGTCCATTAAAATGAAGTTATCTCCGATTACTGCAGCGTAAGGGACTACAATAGGTCTGAGGATCTCATCCCTATATCGGCGACCAGTCAGAGCTCCATCTCGAATGATGTAGAGGTCAGTGCGCCCGTCAATGGAGATGCCACCATACACCAACACTCCTCCACCGCCAAATCTGACACTTTCGTGCACGAACGCAGGATTATTCCTACTGCCACGGTCCCTCCAGATGAAAATACGCCTATTATCCGGATGCACAGAAAAACGGGACTCGTCAGAAAACAGAATATTGCTCCATTCATTTCTCCTCCAGTTGACGTGCTCGGTTGCGCACTCCCTGCGGTCGCGACGATGCCTTGATGTTAATCTAACATATACCATCGGTCGGCGAGCATACAGACCTACAGCATGGAGCCGGTTTCGGACAGTCTGAGTTGAAATCGTGGTGCCTGTAGCCGAGCGAAGGTGTTGTTGGAGAAGAGTAGCGTTCATGGTTCGGTGTCTCAGAGCTGTTAACGCTAAATACCGATCTTCATTGGGCGTTGTTGCCCGTCTACGATCTTGCCCTGGTCTTCGGCCTGCACATCCACTCTCCAAAAAACGGTTCCAGATCCTGGAAATGACACTTTGTGACACTCCAATGGGTTGCGCTACTTCGGCTTGAGTTTGGCCCCCTTCTAACCTACCAACAATTCTCAAAGCTTCTGAATCTGTAAAATGACTTGAGACATCGTACTCATCGAAACAAAGCAATCACTGAATGCCGATTATCCTTGTCTTCATTCTCTTTTATCCAGTTGAAAGTCAAATTTCATTCGCTGCCGCTGAAGCGACGTTTTTGACGTCGAACTCAAAATTTGCATACTCCACGGTTTGAAAACAAGAAAAATTTGCATTTGTGATTCTCTTCTTCTATTCTCGGCAAAAAAAAATTCGATTATATCTTTATTTTATATAAAACTTCAAATATCCTTTAATTGTTTTGAGCAGTGTATTACAGAAATGAATATGTTCTGAAAATTTCTTTTGATTGCCATACATAGATTTTTAGTAACACTGCGCGTAGTGTCAAAATTCATCGTTTTGAATAAACGCAACGCAAAATATAATTATCCTATGTAGTCTTAATAAAACTGCCTTAATTAGTAAACTGATGGGAATTTTGTAATGCGGTTTTTTCTTTGTATATGAAATTAAATAGATACCTCTTACAAGTAAAGGTACTATAGTCTGTGGCGGCGAATTTCGATTTCGATAACTCATTCTTTTCGGCTCATTGAGCTTAGAAATTTTATACCTCACATATCGACTATTTTCTTTTTATATTGGCAGGGGCTAGGTCAAAGTTCAGAATTTCATTCATTGTAAAACAGATGCCTTCAAAGAAATAAGTGCGATTTAAGTTTACAAATTGTTTTTACAGTGCCATACATTGCCGATAGCTACTAGATACGATGCCGATAGATATACGGTTACATTATTGCTGTTATTATAAGAATTTCTAATTACATATAAAATATTCGTATGCTAAGTTATGACGTCCTCGTATAGCTCAGTGTTTCCAGTGGGCTATTTTATTTTTATTTATATTTCTTGATTGGCACCACCTTTCTGAAATGGAAATTTCCCCTTGTTTTCTACTTAATAAATATGTCATTAAATAAGGCGAATTTTACTATTTAAAAAACGTGGTTCCAATCAAGAAATCTGAATTTTTAAAGAGTTGCCTACCGGCAATACTGGTCTAGTTTTTTTCATCCTGTCAATACTTTTTCTCGAATTACGAGCAAAAATCTTTGTAACCACACATTTCCAGCCCTTTTGTCAATTTTTCTGTCACTTCGTAGCGTGCGGAACGTCTGCGTACGGTTGCATGCGAAGGAATTTTCTGCTACTGTTTTATTTTCGACAGCTAACATTATTTAAATTTCTAAACTTTGACTGGCCCCCCTGACATTATTAAAAATCAATAGCCGATATGCGATGTTGCAAATTACTCAGCTCGATGAGAGGAATTGAATGAGCTATAAAAATAGAAATTCTCCGCCAGATACTATAGTACCTTTACTTGTTAGGAAGAGGTAACATATAATAAACTTAAATTTCTGGTCCAAATCATGTAAAACTAAGAATACTCAGAAAGTACAAAAACTTGATACTACGAGGGTTAATTAAATTTAAAAAATCAAAAAACCCGACTGCGTAAAAAGCGAGCTTATCAATTATTTCTCATCAATGTGGAACTATTTTTTATATTACTTAACTATTTTTTTTTATTTACTTGTACTGATAACTTTTATGTTCTGTTTAATTATTAGTCTATAAACATTGTTGATACCTATAGATGTCTATGATGGTTACAGTTGCAATAAAGCTAGAGATTCTACCTACACAACTTTCAGGCTGTGTAATATTTAAACGTAGCTTCTGACTGTAAAATAGTCAATGAAACATCTTCTTTATTTTGAAAGACCTATCCAATGATATGCCACTCAATAGGGTGCGTAATTTTTTTTTTCGTGTCAGCTGCTATTTTGTATTTTATGGGCGCCATTTTGAATTTATGAAAACAAAACCTATCCTATAACCATCGGACGGTTAAGACGGATCGAAAGAGATCTCATTCATTAAAATCCATCCAGTTGTTGGGATTTTTCGAGCGTATAAAGAAATCCACAAACCCAGATACGCGTGAAACACATAACCCTTCTTGGCAGCGGGGTAAAAGAAAGAGTAAACGGACTTGTCATTTTAATAAAATGTAGCTCTCATTCTCTCCGTTTGTCTGCGACTATGCATGCAAAATTCTGCCAAGTTTCAATGTTTATTTTATTTTATTTTATTTTATTTTATTGAATTTTTTTTTCAAAAAGATGCTTGATTTGTAGAAAAAAAAAATTGCTTTTAAATGAGTTAAACATTTTTTTATAGTGGAAAATTGAAAATTTTCTTATTTCAATAGAAAATGCGTTGGCGAATTTTTAGGAAAAAAAATACTGATTTGGGGAAAAATTCTGAAATTTTGGGGATATTGAATTTTGACTATCTGGCAACAGTGTAATCAATAAACGTGTAAAGTAATAATAAGAGTTGAAACTTGCTGGTGAGAATGTCTAATTAAAAAAGCAGCCAGACCTCATGAAGTACGTTGTGTACGTCATCGTCGGAAATGACCAAAATAGCATGACGCTCTTTGAGTTCGTTCCAGAATGCCAGAGGTTAATTAACATCTACTTCTCAATGAGTAAACTATGTATGATTCCAAGTAATCACTTTATTTCAATTTTGTTCTTCTTTATACGGAAATATTTTAAAATTATAATAGCTATTTTTATAATACTGAGAAATTAAAAATTTTGTTAAGTTGTCATGACACCTGGGTCCTGTAATTTAAAATTAAGAAATTGTTTTCATGAAGTTAAAATTAAGAAATTATTATCATGTTGTTTTAAATAAAATAATAAAAATAAGTCTTGTAAGAGGGATATTTACCGAGTTATGATAATTCGAATATTCTAAACTTTTAGTGTATTGTGGCACTAATAAAGAATTTTTAAATGTTTAGAACAACAACAATTCAAATATTTTAATATATCATAACTTAGTAATCTTTGATAGTAGAAGAAGGTATTTTTAGTTGTTGTTTTTTTTTTCTTGTTACATTCAAGAATATTTTCTTAAATATCAATTACAAGTACTATAACTGGGTAAATTTCTAATAATAATTACAATGCCCTGTACAAAATTAAATTCGTACAAAATTTCCCATCGTACACAAATTTCAATTTGATGAAAATTTGATGAACATGAGATGTGGATGAACATTTAATTATTTTTAACAGGAACTATTCATTTAAAACTAACAAATTGGAAATTTCGGTCAATGTGTAGAATACAAAGAAAATAGTAGTTTTAACTTTATAATACATCACAGATAAATTCTAAAATAAACCACATCAGCACTAACGAAATGAATTTTTATTATTCAAAAAGATATTTTGATTTTAAAATTGGCGTAATTTTCAGTATTGAAACTTGCCTTTAAATTACGAATTTGACTTTTTAATAGATGTTATTTTAATTTATTATTCATGTGTAAATATTTTTTTTTCGATTTAAGGGGCTATTTCAGTCACTAGCCCTCCGACTGTCTTGGAAAAGGGCAAATTTGTAATGTTGTTTTCTCTGCATTTTGTTTTAACCCTCCGACTGTCTTGGAAAAGGGCAAAATTGTAATGTTGTTTTCTCTGCATTTTGCCTTAAATGCTAAAAAAATGATTCTTTGAACATTTTATAAAAAATCTTAATAACGAATATGATTGCAATCCTTGGAAGTATTAATCATTGTTCAATGTATTAAAAATACATTAAATCAATAGAATTATATTACTTTAAATATTGCTTGTATTGCAGTGAAACGTGGAGCTTAGTGAACGTATTAACACGGGCTTGTCAGTGAGGGGGTTAAATGCTAAAAAAGTGATTCTTTGAACATTTTATAAAAAAACTTAATAATGAATATGAATGCAATCCTTGGAAGTGTTAATCATTGTTCAATGTATTAAAAATACATTAAATCAACAGAATTATATTACTTTAAATATTGCTTGTATTGCAGTGAAACCTGGAGCTTAGTGAACGTATTAACACGGACTTCTCAGTGAGGGGTTAAGTAAGACTCCCTCGCCAATGCTAATCCTATGGAAGAACATTTAAGTAACTACTGAAGATATTTCATGCGCATTTAAATATTTTTAAATGTCCTTTTTTTTGTATTGAATAGCGTAGATTAATCTCACGTCTGCCCTTTCTTACTTTTCTGATTTTGTTTGCAGATTTTTTTATCAAGAGGATGAGTTCACTTTCGAAACCAATTCCGAAAATGAAAGGGTCGTAATTAAAAATATCCGTAGAAAAAAATCCCTGCCGGCTCGGGCCTACAGGCGGGAGTAGATTTCGAAGTTAAGTAATAAATTCACCAACAAAACTTAAATCAAGATTAGAGATAAACCCAGTTCCTTCACTAAGAATTAGCTCTAGGGAGCTAAATATTTTCTGAAAATTCTAATATACACGAATACACACAGTATGTATATGGAATAGGTTTAAAAAATAGCTAAAGCAAATTCAGAGAACCTCAAAGTGTTAAAATAAGTTAATATTTCCATAGTCGGGTTTTTATCATGTTTTAATACGTTTCTTCAAACTCATATAATGTTACATATTCACCTGCTGAAGTCCATTTTATTTCCAATATGACGCAATATTTTTGTTTTGTTTTGTTTTTAATTCGTCAAACTATTTATTGCATTTTGAGTTTTCATGCGGAAATCTTGCTCCAAAAAACTTATGACGTAATATTCTATTTGTTTTCAATTCGTCAAACTATTTATTTAATTTATTTTTACACGTGAAGATCTTGCAATAGAAAAGCAATTGTTGTGGTGAGAATTAATTTTATTGCTTTTTTTTTTTATTGTTGGCAACTGCTATAACGAAAAATATTTATTTTTTCCTGTCATTGTTGTGTAAGAGCTGGTTTTATCAGAATCATGTTAAGACGGTATTCAAAAGTTTGAACCCTCCCCAGTTCCATTCCCTTGGGCCGATTTTGGCCATTTTCAATCCCCGCCGAGATATTAGTCATCTCAAAGTTGTTGGCGAGTTTTAAGACGATCCGAACATAATTGCGACTTTTATCGTGCGGACAAAATTTAGTACATACATACATATATATATATATATATATATATATATATATATGATGAAAATATATATGATGGTCCTATGATGAAAAGTTATGAAGGAATTTTTCAAAAGTCGCACCATGGTAACGTTGCAATAGGTAGTATTTCTTACGAAATCTACCTAAAATCGAAAAAGTAAAAGCCGGCCTTTGTACAGATCGATCTCAGCTATACAAGGCAAAATTGAATTGTTTGAAAATACTGAATAAAAGAACTATTATATAAATGCTATTATGTTTTAAAATACTATTATGTAATGAAGTAATTTAATATAGATATATTTTTTATGTGGACTTAAAAGTATTCAATGTGAGAAATGTATATACTTATAAGGTTTGTTAGAACTGAGTCAATGCGCGAATATGTTTAAAAAAATCAAAATATATTAATAACATCAAAAATAAATACTGACTGGGTATGACCAGTTCAACTTCTTGTCAATGCTTCGCAAAACTAGAGCTTTTAAAAATGTATACAATTTTTAACTTTTAAATTAAGAATAAATATTACAAAATTATTTCTTATTTTTTTTATGCTTACAAATATTTTTATCTGTTAGCTTATGTAGTAAGTTCTTAAACTACATAATTGTAAGGTTGATAAGTTATGATAAATATGTATTACTAATAAGAATAGCTTTGCATAACTTAAAGTGAGAGATTCATAATCAAGCCTAACCCATAATGCCGAAGATGATACGAATTCTATTGCGTTTAATAGCAGTTATTTTTTTATATGTTTAAGCACCTTAAAATCGTAATTTCTTACAAAAAAAAGTTTAATGCTTAAAACTTATTTAAAAAAATTGTGTAAAATTACTTGTTACACACATACTTAATATTTTAGTTTTTATAAGAAGAAAATTTTCTTACCAGTATCGTAGTTCTGATTTACGGATATGTGAAATTCTTATACTATTTCGTAAAATATTTTCAACATTAATCCGATAGCTTTTTTCTTAGAAAGGATATTAACTACTTGTTGAAGTCAAAGTACATTTTCCTTTGGAAATGAAAATGTCGTTCCTTTAATAATTTCAACTCTTTAATAAATGTGTAAAATACAGTTATATTTGTATAAATTGAAACACAATGAAGGAATGACGCGATTGAGCTGAAAATTTCAGAGAGCGTAAAGTATAGTGTGTCGTACAAATGATTCAAATTTCAGAGTCACCCCGCATGCATCGGCTGAGCAGCGCCCTCTGAACGGCTGCTGAAACCGTATAAATAGAGGGTGGTAGCGAGACGCTGAGAATTGTCTATAGGTATCTGCTAATGGTAAACGTTAGGTGACGTTAGGTAATTCGTCGTACCATCATGGCCGAATTCATGTTAAACGCTATGCTGGTGAACGCGACTTTCCTGAGTGCATTATTGAACGTCATATTGAGCGAACACCGGCAGTTATGGTCTGGGATGCGATGGTGTGTCATGGAAGATCAGAGCTGTTACGAATGTTGGGTAATCTGAACAGCAGCATTTACATCAGTGAAATGCTGGTACTCGGAGTCGTTCCTTACCTTCAATACATTCCTGGAGCTAACTTTCAAAAGGTTATTTCCCGCCCACATGTTGCAAGTCATTTTGTCCTTTTTAAGGTTTCTTTTTTGCAAAACAATACATACAGCTTCTTCCGTAGCCTGCGCATTCATCGGATATCTCGCCCATTCAAGTCGTGGAGCATTTCGTTGATTGGCCTTTCGCTCGTGATCCTCTTCTTGCAGCTTCTGCAGATGAACTTTCGAAACGCATTAAAAAAGTGCGATGCAGACATTCAAAATATTCTTGGCTCCATGCCACGTCGCATAGCAAAACTTGATGCAGCGCGTGGTGGCTGTACTAAATACTGATTTCGGACACTTAATTTTTTTTTTCTTTGAATATGTAATTATTTGTTTGTACCAATACTAGTCGTTTATGCATTAAATTTCATTTAATTCTGATGATTCCTTAATGGTGGTGCAATTTTCAGAAACATAAGTGTACTAGCAAACACCGCGGCTTTGCTCGCGTAATATTTGAAATATGCCAAGTGATATTTATATGTCTAATTTTTATTAAAAGGTACTAACTAAATTTTTATTTTATTAAAATGTAATATTTATTTTATTAAAAGGTACTTATTACTTTTAGGAATAATTAAGAAAATTACTATTTAAAACACAGTTTGATTAACACCATTGTTACACTGAATAAGGCAGAAATGAGACTTAAATTAATAAAACGAAATAAAATTAAATAAATAATAATTTAGAAAATATTTTGAAACTTTCATGCTCAATTAATACGCTTATTTCAGTATTCATTTGAAGTTTTGAATTTTTTAGAAACCATCTTCTTACATCTTAAAATTAACCATCATGTCAAATTCCAACTCCTACCACCTCTCTCAACATAAAGGGCTATGTTGAAATAGGAACTGTCACCATTAATTTGCCAACATTAATTTTGAAATTGGTTTGTTATTTCCTAATATTCCACAGAAACGTAATTTAGAAAGCTTTTAAAGGCCTTTTTTAGAGCGTTTGTTTTTCCTGTGAACCCCAGGTGGTAGAATCATCGGCATAAAATATACCCTGTGTAGGATCAGAGACTGTTACCATTGATTCGCAACTATTACTTTTATATTTGGTTTATATTCCCTGAAAATGCGTAGAAATCGTAATTTAGGACTTTTTAGAATGATTTTCGCACCTCCCCTTCACTTCACCCCTTTTTAATTCGAATTTATTTTCGACAGTCCTTCCAGGGCATTTATATTTTATAAGTAACTACCATGCCATATTTAAAGTTTCTAGCCTTTTCAGTATCACAGAAATCGCAATTTAGAAAGTTTTTAGATACTGCAACCCTCTGGTGGTAGTGGCACAGACATAAAATATAGCTTATGTTTGAGCAGGTTCTATCACCAACAATTTGTCATCATTATTTTTTTAATCGGTTTGGTATTTCATAAGATTTCATAAAAAATGTAATTTATAACGCTTTTCGCTCACTTCATCTTTTTAAATTTGAAATTTTCTTTCGACAGTTCTTAGAAATCAGTTGCATCTTGTAAGTAAATACCATGCCATACTTCAAAGTGTTAGACCCTTCACTTATGCAAAAAACGCAAATTAGAACATGTTTTGCTTTGCAACCCTCAGATGGTAGTGACAGAAAAATATAAAGATATATAACCTATAAAATATAACCTATGTTATAGCAGGGACTGTCACCATTGATTTGCTACCATTACTTTTGAAATAGCTTTGGAATTTCCCGAGATTGAGTAGAAATCGCAATTTAGAACGTTTTTAGAACGCTTTTCGCGGATTTTCAGCATTTTTTAAATTTCCAATTTTTTCGAAACTGTTCTTAAAGATCATTTATATGTAATAAATATGTACCTTGCCTAATTTTAAGTTGCTAGCCCCTACCGATCACAAAAATCGAAATTTAGAACGCTTTTTTGCTCCTGCAACGTCTAGGTGATAGTGATACCGACTTAAAATAGCATCTATGTTAGAGCAGAGGCTGTCAGCATCAATTTCTTACCATTACTTTTGAAATCAGTTTGATTCTTCCTGAGATATTGGTGACAAATCGGCATTTAGAACATTTTTAGAACGCTTTTCGCTCATTTTGCTCCTGCATCTCCTCTGGGGTAGTGGAAACAGATATAAAATATAGCTTATCTTGGAGCAAGATCTGTTCCCATCATTTTTACACCATTATATTTGAAATCGGTTCAGTATTTCTTGAGAGCAGAGGCTGTCAGCATCAATTTCTTACCATTACTTTTGAAATCAGTTTGATTCTTCCTGAGATATTGGTGACAAATCGCAATTTAGAACGTTTTTTACAACGCTTTTTGACTCCCCTTTTAAATTTCGACTTTTTTAGGAAATGTCCTTAGAGATCATTGATATCTTATAACTAACTACCCTTCCAAATTTCACGATACAAGGCCCTTCCGTCACGCAAAAACCACAATTTAGAACGTTTTTCTCCTGCACCCCCTTTGGGGTAGTGGCACCGACATAAAACATAGCCTATGTTGGAGCAAGGGTTTTCACCATCATTTTGACGCCATTATTTTTTTAATCGGTTTGGTATATCCTGAAATTGTGTAGAAATCACCATTTAGAACGTTTTTTAGAACGCTTTTCGCACATTTTCACTCCTTTTAAATTTCGAATTGTTTAAGAACTGTCCTTAGAAATCCTTTATATCTAATAAGTAGCTGATACTTCAAATTTCATATTTCTAGGCCTTTCAGTAACACATAAATTGCATTTTTAGAACGTTTTTTGCTCCTACACCCCCTTTGGGGTAGTGGCACCGACATAAAACATAGCCAATCTTGGAGCAAACGTTGTCACTTTCATTTTGACACCAATATTTTTCAAATCGGTTTGGTATTTCCTGAGATTATGTAGAAACTACCATTTAGAACGTTTTTTAGAACGCTTTTTGTGCATTTTCACCCCTTTTATATTTCGATTTGTTTAAGAACTGTTCTTAGACATAATTTATATCTTATAAGTAACTAATATTCCATATTTCATATTTCTAGGACATTCAGTAACGCAAAAATCGCATTTTTAGAACGTTTTATGCTCCTGCACACCCTCTTGGGGTAGTGGCATCCACATAAGATATAGCCTATGTTCTAAGTTGGACTAACACCATAATTTTGATACCATTACTTTTGGAATCGGTTCGGTAGTTCCTGAGCTTACCTCCGACAAATAAACAATTTCTTCCTCTTTATAATAGGAGTATAGATAGATAATAAGCAATAATTGAAATCCAAACTTTTTAAATATTTCTTTTTGTAATAAGATTATCTTAAAAAATTGTAGAATTTATTACATATTCAGAAATTGCAGATAATTTATACATAGTAGAATTAAAGTGCACTTTCCTTTTAATAACTAAAATTATGTGTTGATAAAAAAAATAATAAACATTAAATTTAATGCATACCGTTTGTAATTTATGTGTAATTAAACCTTTTTATTTTTGTAAATATTTTCTTATTCAAATATATCTTTATTGTCCAGTGTTGGCAAATTTATGACGTTAGTGTACTACAGCGTTCTGCGTAAACATATTTCAATTAAATAATCTGGAATATAAAAAAAATAAAAAAAAATAAAATACTGGATTTCCTGCCATTCCTTTTTTATTTCATTTTTACCTTAATCTTTAAATATACAAACGCCGTACTAAATGCGCCATTCAGTGAAAAAATCAGTTTTTAATTTCCAAATTGTGTCGATGTGGTAATAATTGTTAATAATTATCCAATAATAATAAGATTATCAAAACATCTGTGTCATTTATCCTTTCTTCAAAGACCCTTCAGTGGCCAAGAATTGTTTAAAGTTTAAATTATTGGTGTCACTACTGATGTACGGAATGCACAGACAGTATACTTTTGTTTTTATTATATTTTCGTTTTCAATTAATATTTTTTCTATAAATCTGGTAAGTATTATTTTTACATTGTTTCTATACGTTGCATTAAATAATAATATCTTCCAAAGTTAATATTTAGGCTTTAAAAGTCGTTGGGGAACCCCCGAAAAATGGGAATTGTATAGAGTTGTAAATAGTTACAAATATGAATTAAAGTGCCGAATCTTTTGAAAACTTTTATTTATAAGTTGCAGATTATGTTATATTCATAGATGCGCTGTAAATAATGAAATAAAATTCATCGATTCAAGGTACAGATATTGCAGCAGGCAAACTATAAATATGTGCATTATAGTTTGTCTGCTGCAATATCTGTACCTTGAATCGATGAATTTTATTTCATTCGTTTATATATATATATATATATATATATATATACATATAATGAAAGATATATTATATGATGATATTATATAGTATATAATGAAAGATACATTACATATATATAATGAAAAACAACTCGTTGTAAAAGATCTCGCCAAGTCAGAAATCTAAAACATCAGTCAATAAAAAAAGGAGGTGATATCACATAAAAATAAGCGATATGGACGTGCATTCTCCGAGTGCCGTGTAAAAATCTATCACTACACAGAATGTTTCCAAAGGACTCGAAGTGAGATACAGTATATGTACAGCACTGATTGGCGGCATGTAGGCTTTATAATGTTTGTGTTCCATGCACTTATTATATGACTATGTGTTTAACAATTTTTTTCTTGTATTACTGCTCCCATGAAACTGTAAAACTTTGAAGCTTCTGTGTTTCCATGTCCATTCTTATTTATCACCACGTAGTACTGATTTGCGGATTTCATTTACAATTATTTGCGCGAGAAATACAACTTTTACGAAGTGGATTTTTTAAATAACTATGTAAACATTTTGAGTTTGGAAAATAACAAAAATAATAATGATCATATGCATATTAATAACAATGTACCTAATTATACGGTACCTAAACTGAGATATATTGCAGTAAAGCCCGCGTAAACGGAATTACACATGATTGGGAAATATTTGTTGTAGTTAGGCTTCTGTTTTATAAGCATTATATAATATTCCAAATGTTAGAAATGTAACATTTTCTGCTTAAAAAAATAGGTCATAAACAGGATCCACTTTATCATTTTTCTTTTATTTTAAAAACAGCGTATTAAGTGTATTTAAGTAATTAAAAATTGTGTTAAAAATATTGTTAAAAATGCAATTTATGTTAGAAGTATAATTGTAATAATAGATGATTACCATACTTACATACCATTTCCTGCTTGTCTTACAACTCTCTGTGGTTTATTGCAGATCTATCTCTTACAAATATTTATAAAATGATATAAAGGAATTAAAAATTTATTTTTTCGATTTCCACAAATTTTCAAAAATAATTTACTATATATAATATATACACCTGCAGGTCGCCAAGGAGTTTGCACATGCTGTACCTCACTCCGAGTCATTTGGAAACGTTTTCAATAGTGATAGATTTTTACACGGCACTCGGATATGCATATGTATATCGCTTCTTTTTATATGATATCACTTCTTTTTATGAAAGAGGTTTAAGATTTGTGGCTTGGCTGGATCATTTATAAATAAAGTTTTTTTTTTTTTTTCATGAGATATCGCTACTTTTTTAAGTTACTTAAATTTCATTATACATATACCACTTTAATTAAAAAAAGAAAACATAAAAGAAAGGTAATAGAGGAAAAAAACAAAAAAAAATAGTAAAAAAAAAATAAATAAATAAAAGTGATGCTATAAACTTTTCAAATGTGTAATATGTCTAACTAGACATAATATTGGACTGATTTAAAATATTTCATCGATTGTTACACATCTCAGAAGAATTGATTTTTTTTTAGAAATGATAAAATTTCCCGAACAAAAAAGCAATATTTTTTGCTGTTGTTCTATAAGCTATAGGATGACTATTACTTAAATCAGAAATGATAATATCCTAATAACTTTTGAAAATCACTTTACATTTTCAAAATCCATATCAATTTATATAAAATATTTAAAGACATAACAACAGACGGAATAATGAGCATTTGTTTTATTACCGTGAGTGTTTGAAGTGATTTTTTAAATAAAATATTTTTTATTTCACGTTATCCAACGTCCCTCCGATAAGCGGGGCAGAAACTCTAATTGTTTTATTAAGCTTTTTTTATTTTTAAATGTTTGTAAAAGATCTAAAAATTGTTGGTATTTTCTCAATTTTCAATGTATATTGTACGTCCTAAATTCCTAATTGTTTTTAATTCGCTGACATGGCTTACTGTAGTCGCATGCCTTCCAAAAATTTTGAATTGAAACGTAAAAAAAAATTCTAAAAATACCGCAAAAAATGTATTTTATATAAAAGGATTGCAAATATTGAATCAAATGTTATTTAATTAAAAAGCTTGCTTACTGTATTAATCTTGTACAATGGCTAAAATTGCATGGTATGTGTAGTATACATGTAGAAAGACAGACATGAAAAAAGATACATGTAAAGCATGTATGAAAATTAAAATAAATTGTTTAAAAGTAAAAGAAATACATAAATTATAGTTTATCCAGCATTAACAATTTATTAAATTCAAAACAAAATGAAAGAAAACATTATTCAAATTATTGATGTATAACAAACTCTAACGAAAGTAAATTTGTTTGTTTATATACATTTATTTAATACCAAAAAAGTTTATAATAAATTAATACGGAGTCTTTGCCATAATTTTCAAGCATTTTAGTGTAAAAGCAATATGAAAGAGACTATTTTCTCACTTATTTCAGTATGATAAACAGTAAGCCTCAAGTTCTGTCGATTTTTTTCCCTAACTGTAAGTACTCTGTGATTCATTAAAGTGATTACATTATATGTTTGAGCATGTTCTGTGGTTTCTTTATATTCGGTGTTTACCTAGAATTTTTCCATACTCGAGATCCACTGGTATGTTTCTATAATGTAGTTTCGCCTCAAATATCTGCAGGATATTCCGCGATGATTATTGTCTGTATATAACTAAGGTAATCAATATAAAAATATAATTATCGAACATGCTCACAAGAAAATGATATAAACATAGAGTGTAGCAAACACAGGTGTCCATAATTAAACAACTCTACTTTAAAGTTGACTTCATACGAAACTACTGGTCAGAAAATTGTGAAATTTTGTGATGGACATAGTAAAGGAATGAGAAGTTGTTTGAGCAAAAAGAAAAAAAATGTTAGTCCAAAATTTTGCCTTTAGGGGGCTTTTTAGTGAATTACACATTTTTCAAAGTTCTTAGGCTTTATTTTTCTCAGATTAAATAAGACAAATTTACAGACCGCCCATGAAAAAAATAAAGGGTAAGATCTTTCAAAAATTATTGGTGTTCGAATTAAACTGACCGTACAAATTTGGAAAAAAAATGTCCGGGCACAACAGCGGCCATTTTTGTATTAGATCTTAGGCCTAGCATTCAGTAGGGGGTGGATAAATGTGTAATTTATTAAAAATTTGCCTCTGTCGGCGAAATTTTGAAATATTTTTTTCGCTCAAATTCCTATTTCTTCTTTATGTCTGACACAAAATTTCAGAAATTTCTGACTAAAAGTTTCGCACTTAGACAACTTTAAAGTAGGATCGTTTAATTATGAACACCCTGTAGGTACTATCTCTACAGCACCGCTACTTTCCCTTCATGTCACACATGGTCACAAGTGTCAATTTCAGCACTATAAAAGAACATATGCTATCTTATGTTTCTTCCATTATTACTCTAAAATAACCGTTATATGGTGACTCCACTAAAAGGTCACAATGACTGTTGCTTTGTGATGGGACACCAGGTGACAGTCCAATGAACTCAATTTATGAATCTGACATGACTGTCATTTAAAGAACACATTATGTAGTCTTTGTAAACATTGCATTGTCGTAACTCACAAAATAATGTTACAATGAATTCGTATGGTCACTTTCAGGCCACCTAGACTCTACTTTGAAGTCACGGTTACCGCATATTGAAAATTCGCCAGAAGATTTCAGTTTCTTTCATTTGGTTTGCGAAACAGCTACCATTATGACTTTACAATGGAGTCTCTAAATGGCAGTCGCACAAAAGTTACAAAGTGAATTCTTCGTAAAGTCATTTAGTATGTCGTAAAAAAGAAGCAGTCCTAGTGACTTTTCAGTGGGGTGACCAAATTAGAGTAACAAAGAGACGAATTAAAGATATAGCATTTCGGTTCATTGTAGTGATTGTAACACTTGTGATGTTTTGTGGCGTCAAGGAGCTGGCTGTGTGGATTATGTAGTAACTGCTTGCTACACTTGGTTGTTTATAGAATTTCCTTTTGAGTACTCACTTGTTTAGTAAATTTGAATTTTGTGTCTGTTGCTTAAGTTTTGCACTCAAGTTAATAATGTTGAAATTAACAATAACAATTATTTTTTGTTCTCTCAAATAGACTTTTAACATTAAGCAATATCTTATAAGCAAAAATAATTGATTCAGTTATAGATATTTTTTGTGTTCTTTTCTAGTTCGGCCCTAATAAAATTATGTAAGACTACGTCTTTAATTAAAAAGAAATTTATATTATAATATTTATCAGAATTTCTAAAATATATTTATCTAATTCTGTACAATAACTAGACCGCTTCTCTGATTATGCTCCGTATGTTTCAGAATGAAACGCTTCCAAGATTGAGCGTGAATTTTGTCTTAACTTTAAATCTCTATAAAAACTACTCTGATCAAGGTATTTTTGTTGTTTGTTTATTTTCCCCCTTTGGAATTTTTTTTAAAATTTTTTCCCTTTTGATGTGGGCCTCTAACTTTTTCTAGCAGAATTATTGTTTTGGAAGTTGGCTACACTCATAAATCTAAGGTAGCTGTTACTATTACTACACATGGCAACGGGACTCTAAACCTTGTGGCAAGAAAAAAAATGGAATTTCTTCACTTAACATTTGGTATAAATAATTTAAAGTAACCTTTTTATTATTATTATATAATACAAAGTATCATAGATATGAATTTTTCGAAATTATAAAAATGCTATCAACGCAATTAAATGCAACAGTAAATCTTATTAACGGTCATCTTTTCGCTATATATAAGATGTTTTTGAGTACCTGAAGCAAGTCTGTACTACAAAAGCGTGTTATCCATAACTACTTGTCATAAACAGAATAAGTTATCGAGTCATGTGCGTTTGCTTTCACTTTGTATACACGATGAATTCAAAATTTATCATAATTATAATAAATAATTTATTGAATAATACAAAGATGCAAGGTAAATGAGGAAATAGTAAAGGTGGTATAATGAGTAAAATAATGATTATTTCGAAACTCACATACAGTTTTACAATTTTGTCTAATTAAAAATATAAATTTTCAATCATCTGTTAAAACGTTACATTTATCAACATATCCTTGTTTGAGTGAATAATATTCGTTAATGTTTATAATTAACAAATCATAACGGTTCAGCAACAAAAATAAGAATAGTAAGAAAATTCTATGCTAAATAAAAAGAAGAGACCGTGATACCGCGACATTACGAACATTTTTCTAGTTAATTAAATTTAAAATTTCTTTAACATATATTTATAAAAATGTTTTTTAGTAAAAGTTTCGGTTAAACTTCAGTAAACTACAGTTACTATTATTTTGTTTATATTTGTCTTTCTAAAGAAAAAGATGCATTTCGAAACGTTATTATATTATTAGTCACTCAATTTTTCTAAATTCTGTTTACTACTGTTTATTACTGTTTATTTTCATTAGTTGTAAAATAACACTCTTTTCTGAGGAATGCGAAATATATTTGACGAAAGAAAGACAATATATTAAATATGTAGAATTTAATCACAGTAGAAAATATTTCTGCCAGTAAATTCTATGTTCATTTTACCGAAAGAAATATATTATTCTCTTTGAAATGCACTGATTTCATGCAAGGAATTTGAAATATGTTATACAATATTTATATTTGCATTTGAAAAATGTAAATGATATGAATGATTTTTGAAACGAAACTTTTTTTTTTGTTTTTCTTGAAATCTATTCAGAATTCGGTGTATGTAATATTAAATGCATACAAAATGTAAATTTTGTTTATCTAATTCTGTTATTTTAAGCTACTAATCCAGAATTTTTCATTTATTTTATTTGGAAAAGAATTGAAAATTAATAGTGGCATATTGTTTTACAAAAAATGACCAAAATTGAAAAGAAGAATAAAATTATTTCTTTTATTTACACAATCTTGTTATTTTTTAAAGATATTTAAAACACATATTTCAACAGTTATAATTGTTCCTAAACTTCTGCTGAAATTTAAATAAAAAATCCAAAAAAATAAATTTTAATGTGTAAATCTAGTTAACAGAGAAAAGTACAATGTACACTGTAAATTAAAATGCTTGAAATTCAGGCACTTAAGTGTCTGAAACGTAGTGTTTGATTTTCAGACATTTTAAAAGTCTTAATTTTTTCATACTCATCAAAAGTCTGAATCGCATCCATTTTTTGTAAGCATCATACGTACCCATGTTTGACCATGTTGTATCCTGGAAAAATATTTGGCCGTTGTCTTGCCAACTCCACCCCCCATTTAACCTGATTTTTTTGGGGCTCCCAATTTTGGTATGCAATTTTCGTTAAGCTGATAATTTAAATCTTTTACGACATTGTATTGATTATAATCAATATTTAAAACTTCAGGAGTAGAACAAAATTAAAAACAAAAAATATTTATTTAAATATTAGATTTTTTTATTTGTTTTGTGCTTTATCTTATTTTACTTTAAAAGTTCAAAATATTGATTATAATCAGTACAATTTCGAAACAGATTTAAAATATAAGCTTTACAAATATTGCACATAAAATATGGGGGCACTAAAATCGTAGTGGGCGGGGCACTGCCCAGTATGCCCGTGCTTTAATCAAGAAGTTCTTTTGAAAAAAAAAATGCAACCCTGCATTATGGTTATCTAAATTGAGATGTCCGGTATTCAGGAGTATCCGTTGTGAAGGTTAATAGATCTTCCCGAATGGCAGACAGCTGTATATAGCAAATACTTTTTTAATTCGCAAGGCATACATATTTGTGTATTTTTACCTCACAAAAGCAGACATCTCCGATTATCGCACAAATTCCGCGGTCCCGTAGTGTCGCTATTAATGTACATGGATAAATATATGTATATATATATATATATATATATTATAATCTTGTCCCACTCTAAAAGTTCAAAATATTTAATATACTCGGTTGAATGTCAAAAAACATTTAAAATATCAGATGTACGAAAATTGCAAGTAAATTCCACCCTCCCTTACCCCACCAAAAAAATGAAAATCCATATAATTTAAAAATTAGATTTTTAAAAATTATAATGCCACATAGGCAATTTTACATATATATCAGATGATAATCGCAGCAGCTATTTAACTATGAATAAAAAATTAAATATTGTACTTTAATAACACTGAGGAAAGATTACTTCTGTATTTTGTTAAATATTATATATAAAGGGTTTTTAATCTGGTGGCCCTACTCTAAAACTTCAAAACTTTAATTATAATCGGTGCAAGATTCAAGATTAAGAAGCTTTACAAAAAATTCATACAACCCCCCCCCCTCCTCGAAAAAAAATTTAAATCCTTATAATTTAAAAAATTTATTTATTTTTTATTTATATTGCCACATGGGCAAGTATCAGAGAGTTTATATTAGAGAGTTTATATTAGATCAGAGAGTAACCACAAAAGCTATTCAACTATCAATAAAATAAATATATAAATATTCTATATTAATATCATGAAGAAAATATAATTTATAGTTTCCAAACCTCTTTTGTCTTAAATATATATCGTAACATCTAACTGTCGTTTTTGTATTTTTCGTACAAGTCTATGTTTAATCTTCTACATACTTCCTTTTATTTCCTGCTAAACAAGGTTTTGAATGACTTAATATTTACAATATTAAAAAATAATTATTATGACCAATTAAATTTTACATTATTCTCATAACCACGAAATTAAAGATTACAATTCTAGGAGAGAAAATATTTTTCATTAGAAATCTTTAAAGCAAAATAAATATAAAATCACGAAAGAAAGAAACGCTTATCAGTAAACTATAATTTGAAAATGATTTACGGTGTGGAAGATATTTTCTACACACGCAACGAAATCGAAATAAACAAATCATTTTGCATTTCCTGACTAATAGTTGTGACGTCTATATGCGGGTCAAAAGATTTACATGTTAAAATGTTTAATCGCTTATAAATATATGTAAAAGATACTTGAGATATATCAACATACTTTTTCAATGATATATAAATTTATAACAATTAATTGATTTTTTTCCAAAAGCAAAAGTCTATAAATATATATATATATATATATTTTATTTCAGTTGAATATTGTTCTGTTAAAGAGTAAAACAACCCCGAACATCCCGAGTTTTGACAGAAAAAATTCCGGGATTTTCGGGATTAAAAATAGAGCGGGATCCCGGAATCCCAGGATGCGGGATCCCATGAATGTAATCTTTAGGTAGGAAGTAAGAAATCATTAGAAAATATTTCAAAGCTTTTTTTTCTTCATATCCTTGTGGTCGTTTAGTGTGAGATAAGTATTAGCCATTGAAACTAAGAACTGCCATGGAAAACAAGAGAATACATTTAACTTAAAATGTGATATTACTTTAAATTTGGGAAAAAATACGAGAATTTAAAATATATAATTTGTAATAAAAGGCAACGTCAAAAGTTTAAAAATATATACTTCTAGAATTAGCGGGTTTTTTGCAATCAGATTCAAAACTAATACCATGTTATACAAGATTTTGATCAGTGCTATTTAAAAAATCGTAAAAAAAACCCACTAATTTTAGTACTAAAAAGAAAAATTGTGACACTTACTTGAATCCTGTTGCGAGAAGTAACAAAAATTACTCGATTTGAATTTTTAAAAACAATTACAGAGAGGAAGAAAAACTTGCATCGTTTTAGAAGGAAATTCATTAATACATTCGGCTATCCATTTTTAGAGAATGAAATGCTTCATCCTCAAAACATAACCAGCCAGACAATTTTTTTCTTTGTTTTACCAGCTTTGACAAGACGAAGACGAATAACACAATATTATCGATACAAATTAACACTATATCCGTTCCACACACACCTTGCCACACACTTTGTAGAGTTGGGTTGGGTTGATTTTTGACGGCCGATTATCAACACGAGGGATATAGGCCCTAGGCGGGGTGCCCTCCGTGGGGGTCTTTCTAAGGAAACCTAGCCCGTATTTACGCATGGGAATCCACGGTTTCGAAGAAAACCACGAAAACTCCGAAAAGGTTACGCCGACGGGCGCGATTGGGTTCGAACCCAGCACCTCCCGTCTACCATCTTCGAGAGCAGAACCTCTCAGCCACTGGTGGAGCCACACTTTGTAGAGTTCCCGGATGTAATCTTCAAGTGTTGTCTGCTTCTGTCTCTATCCCGCCTTTATATCGACGGCATCTTATAAGAGACATTGGGTGTCAAGCACACAAGTCAGATGTATATATTCAATATATAAATAAACTAAGTGATTACGAATTAAAATAACAGAACTTCAAATTTAGCAAAAAACGAAATACGCATACATAAAAATAAACTTTCAGTTTGAATTACAATGTACGTTCCAACGAAAGACATCTAAAACGCATACGCAACTGAGAGTGCCCCCTGGTGGTTATTACGTAGGAAGAACATGAGAAACATTTTCCCTCAAAGTATAATGAAATTTAGTCAATTATGTTTTCTATATATCTGATAATAAAAATAAATGATCTTTCTTATCTTATAAATGGCTATAGAATAATTTTACGTTAAGGGAGAATGTTACTAAGAATTTTACTTTAGAGAAACATACACTCCTTTGAACACTTCGTAGAAGACAATTGTAATTCTTTTCTTCTTTTGATGTTCATATATTTAATTTATCTCAAGCGGTGTGTATGTGTGGGGTGACGCGTGAGCTCAGGTGGTGGGGGGGTGGGGGGAGAGTCCATTTAGAAAGAAAAGTTCTCTATTTTTAAAAATGTCGTTTGGAACTTATTTTTGAACGATTACTATTTCTTAAAAGTTAAATTTTTATAATTATTTTTATGTTTATTTCTTTAAAAATATTATGCACGAGGAGTTCTGTCAAAATATTCTTAGTTTGCCTATTCATGTTTATGTTCTACATTTTAGAAAAGCGGATTACGCTATTGACCCCAGGTATAACTGTTCCAAAATCTTGTCCCTCCCTAAATATCTTTCTACCATTACATAACTTAGTATTTAGGGGGGATGGGATGACCCTTCCTTGGACCTACGTGCCATGACAACGAGTAATTTTCGAAAATAAATATATATTGTGAAAAGCAATTACTGATTTAATTATTGTGCCAAAAATACCTTAGTCCCAAAATTTTAGTAAGCGAACTATTTCAGTTTTCCAGACGCCCATGATCTAAACTTTTTACTTTTTTTCCTATAAAATAATACAAAATTAATGCATAAAAGTATTTTAAACGTCTGTTATCCATTCGAAAACAATTTTCTGGTGGTGCTGGCATACATATTGCAATACAGTTATACATACAGTCATTATACATATGATACAATTGCATCACATTTAGACACTTAAGTGTAAGTTTCCAAATGTCTTAATTTCAGACATATCACCATTTTTCAGACATTTTTATCAGTTCATTTATGCCATGATCATAGTAAGACACTTATGTGTCTTAAACTTAAACATCTGTGATGTCTGAAATTTCACATTTAGACACTTAAGTGTCTGAATAACTTTTTCAGTCACATATGTGTCTTAATTTATGACGCCTGTATTTGCTGTGTAGGGCGTGCAAATCTCTTTACTGAGGGGCGATAAAAACATTTTGCGCCACAAAGTTATTTCATGGCTTAATTAAGGCAAAAAATGAAATGAAATAGGAAAATGTGAATACTGTAAGTAAAAATAATTAAACTTATTTTGTTTCCATAAGTAACGCTATAGGTAAATTCAGCCTTGAAAACAATAGTATTCATTGAAAAAAAAATAGTAAAATATCGTTTACAATACTTAAATTATGCAGCTTATATCAGTGCAGATATGAGAGCGTCCCGACCCAGATGGTTGATTTTCACCAGTACATTTTAATAGTATTCTTTGTTTTATTAAATCTCAGAAATTTTGTCATTGAATAAAGCGAGAAACACTATTAAAGTTTACTGGTGAAAATAACCCATTTGGGAAGGAGCACTCTCATCATCCCAGTGTTATTCACATATTCATTTATATAGATCTCACAGGCACTCATTTTTAAAAAGCTTTCATTATGAAGCTCAGAATTAGCTATCTATATTATAAAGGACAAACATATCTGTGCGTAACGCATACGTCATTTTGCGAATGGCAACACTTTGAAATTTGAAATAAAATTTTGGTTTTGCATTTTCTGTACTGCAAATTTTTAAACTTCTATGCATCACACATTTTAACTTTTTACACCGTCGTATAAGGAAAAAAATTCTCTTTTAAATACTATTTGTTTGAAAGCTGTATCTCAATTTGTTTTTGAGATATTATTTTTTTTGTAGTTTTTAATGCAAATTTTGTAATTGTGGCAACTGAAGTACTCCATTTATATTGAAAGTAAAGGGAAAATATTCATGGTTTATTATTTTTATTCATTATATCCTTATTGATGCCATTTTCACATTACAAATAAAAGTAACTTTTTTATAATTTTTGAACAGAAAATGATGTCAGACATTAAATAAACCACGCATTCTTCTTCATAAATCAGCTACATTTTAATATTTTTACATTACGCTGATAAATGAGTTTGAGGCGCTCGGCAAAATGATTCAGTGAGTAAAAATGATATATTTAAAACAAAACGATCATTTTTTTTTGATAAAACTAAATATTTGACCAATACTATAAATGGCGAATACTATGACAACTAAAGCCAAATTTCTGAATTTTTTTTTCGCGGGTACTAAGATTAGAACTTAAGGTTTGTGCAAATGTTCACATGAAAAGTTGTATCGGACAAACGTGACTTTAACTTTGGAAATGCATTCATTAATAATCTATTCTTTTGCGCGTTAAAATACTTTCAAATTGTGAATTTGAGTGGTGCGTATGTAAATTACGAAAATGTGAAAATAACGTACAGTTTAGATTTTATGGGGGAAAATTTTATGATGTGACAAAACGAAATCCTTTTTACTGATTTTTCATCCCGTAAAAACAAACATAAGAGCTCCATCGATAACTTCATCATAATTACTCATCTTGATTACGTAATCTAATACAGTTTAATTTTTCAATAATTTAAGCAGTTGAAGTTTGTAGAAATAATATTTTGGTAATTTTGGATTTAAAATATTATTTGTTTTAAGAGTTAGACAACCAATGTAAGATGATTTTTTGTTGTAATTATTTTTGTAGGTTTATTATAACTTCGATCTGACAGTTCCTTTCAAACATTTTAGTACGTCGAATTTCGACGGGTTGCAACTCGTATATATAAAAGCCGTTCTCTGTATGTATGTCCTTTATACAATTCTTCAGTTTTTGACCAAATTGCACGAAACTTCATGTACATACATTTTAGAACGTGGAAAAGATTGCTGTCTACTTAAAAAAAAAAAAAAAAAAAAAAAAAAAAAAAAAATATATATATATATATATATATATATATATATATATATATATATATATCAGACCACTATTTATCCCTTTTTCTACCACCTTCCATAACTTAACATTATAGCAATATCTCTTTTATTTAATTTTATAATTCAATCATTTATTTCCTGTTGCCAGAACTTAAAAAACGGTACAATAATTTTTAAAAAAATGATAACATATGTACTTTCTTTTAGGTAGCTTTCATTACAAAAAGCTACCTATTGCAGCCGTTCGGAGGAAAGTTATTTCAAAAAATTTGGTATATTTTCATCGATCATGACCCCCAGACCCCGAAACCACCCTCCGTTCAAATGCTTATATATATATATATATATATATATATATATATATATATCTGATTTTTGTCACACTGTAACTCTCGTATTTATGAACCGATTTGGATGTAACTCGGTGTGTACATAGTACATACCAATGTCTCGACCGAGTTCGTTGGCCAGCTTAATCCACTATCTTGTTTCAAAATGGCGATCATTTAAAAAATTAAAAAAATGTTAAATAATAAATGAGGTACCAAAAAATTAGAAAAAAAAAAAAAAAAGATTTTTTTCTTATGTGTTTGACCTAAATGTAAATATTCCGGAACAGTTTTTATTACGCCTTATTTTAAAAAATGGCTGAGTTATAGCATCTTGAATTTCTATTGTGGCTGATATTTTGAAACGACCTGATTTTTGTCACGCGATAACAGGCGTATTTATGAAACGATTTGGATTTTACTTGGTGTGTACATAGTGCATACCAATATATCGACTGAGTTCGTTGACCAGCTTCATTCGCCATCTTGTTTCAAAAGGGAACATTTAAAAAATATATATATATATATTTAAAATTTAAAATGAGGTATCAAAAAGAAAATGAAAAATATTTTTATATGTGTTTGACCTTGATACAAAGAATCCGGAGAAGTTTTTGTTTCATCTATGTCTTAAAAAATGGTTGAGTTATAGAACTTTGAATTTCTTGCATGGCTAACATTTTGAAACGATCTGATATTTGTCACGCGATAACACACGTATTTGTTAACCTATTTGGATGTAAGAAGGCATGTGGATAGTATATAGCAATGTCTCGACAAGTTTGCTGGCCAGCTTCATCCGACAACTTGTTTCTCAATGACTGCCATTAAATAAAAATATATACATATATATTTAAATTGAGGTGCAAAAAAATCAGAAATTGAAAAAGGTTTCTTTCTTAGGTATTTGACCTTGATATAAGTATTCCACAGCATTTTTTATTTTGTCTTTAACTCGAAATAGTTGGATGTGCCAATCACAAAACTTTCATCTATCTTATACATAATATTTCAAAAACTAGTTACACATGTTAATACTTCAATATTTTTCGTTCAATACTATACCAACTTTGATTTTCATCTTAAATTTCTGCTTCAGTCAATTAAACGGACTAAAAACGAGTTAATCAATATCATGATAATTCTTAAAACTAATAGTTTTTCCTTATTCTGTTGTTATGAGATGTTTGCGAACAGCCGGCTTAACAAAAAGCGAGTTCCCGCCTCTGCAGAAGCCGACGATGGACAACAGAACTACAAAAAATCAAGAAAAGCATTAAAAATTGCTATAACAGAGCACCTTTACCGCGCAATATTTCCAAATTCAAGGAGGACCTGTTGGTCAAAGCCAAAAACATGCACGAAAAAATTTGGTTCAATTATATGCATAATTTTATACACTTTTCAATGGTACAATAAAGAAAATGGCCCAAACATCGCTATTACAACGGCCCCCTTCTGGCAGTTTTTTTTTTTTTTTTCAAATTCAGGGAGGACTTGTTTGCCTTAACCAGAAATGTACAGAGAAAATTTGGTTCAATTCTATGCATAACTTCATACAATTTTCGATGGCATAATAATGGAAATGATACAGACATCGCAAATATAGCGCCCCTTCTGGCGGAATTTTTACAAATTCAGGGAGGACCTTCGTGCCATGACCAAAAATAAACACAAAATATTTGGCTCAATTCTATGTATAACTTCATACACTTTTCGATGGTATAATATTCAAATTCGCTCAAAAATCGCTATAATGGCGCCCACTAGCGGCGATTGTTTTCCAAATTCAGGGAGGACCTGCTTGCCATAGCCAAAAACTTAAAATAAAAATTTGGTTCAATGCTATACATAACTTCATACACTTTTGGATGGTACAATTTTGAAAATCGCACAAAAGTCGCTCCTACAGCGCCCCCTACCAGCGTGTTTTTTCCAAATTCAGGGAGGATATGCTTGCTATAGAAAAAACTTAAAATAAAAAATTTGTTCAATTCTATGCATAACTTCATACACTTTATGATGGTACAATGGCAACAGACACACGGACACACGGACAGACAGACATTTTCTATAAACATGTTTTTGGGGATCTCTGTCCCCTAAAACGTGTAAATCCGTTTAAAACCGGAAGTTGAAAAACATTTCGATTACAATACTTTCTTCTATTGAAGAAAGAAGAAAGTAAAAATGGCTCAGATAGAGCAGTTTGAATTTCTTTATGTGGGTGACATTTTGAAAAATCTGATTTTTTGTCTGCGATAGCACTCGTATAACCGATTCCGATGTGAATGAGCATGTGCGCAGGAAATACTATGTTCTCGACCACATTCACTTGTTAGCCACATCCACCAGGTTGTCTTAAAATGGCAGAAACTTCAAGATATCACCGAATTTAACAAACAAATATAAGTTAATTTATATAAAAGCAGCTTGGATAAAGCTGACTAATTTTGCGAAATTCTCATTCATAATGATTTAGTATTGATAAAAATTAGAAATAAATCTTCTATAATCAGTTTCCACTAAATTGAGCTTCATGCGTTTGAATAATATAAGCTAGTTAAAAAAAAAAAAAAAAAAAAAAAAAAAAAGGAATTTGAAAGCTACCTCTTATTCTCGGCACTGACCGGAAGGACTTTTTTGCAAGCTAATAAAAATTCATACACAGTCGCTATATTTTGTATTTTCGAAATTGTTGCCATTCTAATCAGGAAATGCACGTTTTTTCCCATATAAAATAAAAACTTTAACTAAATGTGTGTTCAAATGACCTAGCATCTCTTCATTTCAATGTTTTTGAAGCTAAAAAATCTATTTTAATAGAGACGTTTCAGTATCAAGAAAATAATTTAAGGAAAATATAATATTAACAGAAATCGTTTGCTAGATAACACGTCAATTTCTGATTAACTGACACTGCTTTATAATGAATGATGTTTTATTCTGAAGTTTTTACATATATATACGAAAAATGTGCATTTACTGTTTAGAATGACGTCCATTTCAATAATGCAAAAATAAAGCGAGAGAATCTGAATTGTTTATTGTGTTGCCACACCATAAAATACGCCCAAATAATTAAAAAAAAGGCAAACACGTGTAGTTTCTTTATATAAACCAATACAAATTCAGTCTCTCTCGATATATTGTAACATTTTTTAAATAGATGTCTCTCTAAGCTGAAAATGCGCATTTCTCATATTTTAAATAAAAACTTCAAGCTTTGAGAAAACTTAAAACCTACATTTAATATGTTTGAAATTACAATTTCACTAAAATATAGGCTTTTCTATTCCAGAAAAAGGATCAGAGATACAAATCACTAAATACGGTGCCACTTTCAATAAATTATGACGTCAATTTCGATAAATATGGCCACAAACAGGCTCTAAAAACCGGTTACTATGATTTATTTCCTATTTTAGGTAGCTTTCATTACAAAAAGCTACCTAATGCAGCCGTTCGGAGGACAACGATTCCGAAAAATTTTGGTATATTTTCATCGATCATGACCCCGAGACCTCGAAACCACCCTCCGTTCAAAAGTCTGATCTTTGTCACACTGTAACTCTCGTATTTATGAACCGATTTGGATGTAACTTCGTATATACATAGTGCATATCAATGCCTCAACAGAGTTCGTTGGCCAGCTTCTTCCGCCATTTTGTTTCAAAATGACGGCCATTTAAATTTTTTAAAAACATTTAAAATTTGAAATGTGGTATCAAAAAATTGAAAATTGAAAAATATTTTTTCTCTCATGTGTTTGACCTTGATACAAAGATTCTTGAGCATTTTTTGTTTCGTCTGTATCTTAAAAAATGCCTGAGTTATAGCAATTTGAATTTCTAGCTTGGCTGACATTTTGAAACGTCCTCATTTTTGTCACGCCATAACAGGCGTATTTATTAACCGATTTGGATATACCTTGGTTGAATTTCTAGAATGGCTGACTGTTTGAAACGATCTGATATTTGACACGTGATAACACGCGTGTTTATTAACCTATTTCGATGTAAGAAGGTATGTGGATAGTATATCGTAATGTCTCGACCAGGTTCGCTGGCCAGCTTCATCAGACATCTTGTTTCAAAATGGAGGCCATTAAATTTAATGAAAAATTATATTTAAAGTGATGTGCAAAAAAATTAGAAATTGAAAAAAGTTTTGTTCTTAAGTATTTGACCTTGATATAAGGATTCCAGAGCATTTTTTGTTTTGTCTGTATCTTAAAAAATGGCTTAGATATAGCAGTTTCAATTTCTAATGTGGGTGACATTTTGAAAAATCTGATTTTTTGCCTGCGACAGCACTCGTATATATCAACCTATTCCGATGTGAGTGAGCATGTGCACAGGAATTACTAAGGTCTCGACCAAGTTTACTCGTTAGACTCATCCACCATGTTGTCTTAAAATGGCAGGAACTTCAAGATATCGCCGAATTTGGCAACCAAATATAAGTTACTTTAAATAAAAGCTGCTTGGATAAAGCTAATTTCGCGGAATTCTCATTCATAATGATTTGGTTTTGATAAAAATTAGTATTGAATCTCCTATAATCGGTTTTCACTAAATTGAGCTTCATGTGTTTGAATAATATAAGCTTGCTTTTAAAAAGTAAGAAATATGAAAGCTACCTCTTCCTCCCGGCACTGGCCGGAAGGAGTTTTATTATAATGTTGTTTCTTTAATTATACCATTTAATTAATTTTTTTAATATTTTAAATGCAGTGATAACATTCTACGATTTGCATCAAATATCATTAGGTAAAATCTACTTTTATACCATTTATATTAAATTGAAATTAAAACATAAGAACTATTTTTATTTTGAGTTAGCTTTCTCATTTTAAACAAGGCTTCATAGATTGACGTCATTTTCATGTTAATCGCTGCGGATTTGGATTTTGCGATTAGTGTGAATTTCCGTTTAAAAATTATAGGCAATGAATCTTAGGACCCGTGCTTAAAGGTATCTGATATTCTGCGCATTTACAGAATATAAATAAAAATCGTTTTTAATTTGAAACACTAATATATTTAGTGTATTTTTTAGATTTCTCAAAAACTACATGAAAAAGCATTTTTGGTACTTTCGTATTATAGCGAGCATTTAATCGTGAATATTTCCACTATCATTTCCTTTTAATCTGAGTATTACATTTCACTCGCTGTGCTGGTCGGTTTCTCAAAACGGATCCTGAATTAAACATATCGGTGAATATGATTCGTCATTTTAATGCAATATGGGTCTTTATCTGAAACGTCCTTCAGCGTAGATGAAAACGTTACTAACGCCACTGTGCTATTATACTTTCTAATGTTTAAGAGAAAACTTCGGTTGTTAATGGCCAAATTTTTAAGTTGATGATTTACAGTAGAATTTGGTTTAAGAATGATAGACCGATATGCAATATACTAAAACTATCCCTGAAAAATTATCTAACATTTTAAAAGACTAATCATTCAGAATGGAGTTCAACTGATTAGTATCTTTTCAGCTAACCCTGTAAAAAAACATGTAGTGTAAAATGGGATACACTAAAACCATTATCGAAAAATGCGTGCATATTAAAAGCGCAAATTCCCTCAAAATCTGTAAAATAGAAATTTTTTAAAATGGTAAACTTTTATATTCAGCCTCATCTGATTATTGAACTTTCTTCCATAATTTTATATATAACTGCCTGACGTAAATGCAGTATTCTTATACCATCCTTGTAAATTTATCCAAGAAACGATGCAAGTTCTAAGGATGTCCATTAATAAAAATCTTTTTTTTAAATACTGATCTTTCATAATCGGGTTCACATGTTTATACAAGTTTTCCCTATAATTCTATGTCTAAGCAACATAAAACAATGTATTATACACTAAAACCTTTCCTGAGAATCTGATAGTCGCAATGAAATCCATTCAGAAGATCTCAAGTTATAAGCAGCCAGAACGAAATTCCCATTTGCATTTTCTATACATAATAGATTATTTTGCGTAGTTCGATTTGATATCTGTTAAATTCGTGTTTTATTTTATTTTACTTTATTTTGGCGTTTTAATTTCGTTAACCAATTTAGTTATGAAATATTACACGAAAACAAACAAGTTCTGAATTATTTGCAACGTTTTTGACAGTTGAGTTATCTTTTGTAATTGCACGCACATTTAAAAAATATCCATGCTTGATAATCACTTTAAAATCTATAAATTGTCATAGGGGTTACAGGGGTTAGTTGTGACAGGGGCAAGTTGTGCCATAAAGCTTCCTGACTGAGCCAATAGGTTTCAGCACCTGCCGCGTCATGTGAGTGAAGAGGCTGGTTGTCTGAGTGTGCTGCGTATGTTTTGAAGTATAGCGCTGCGTTGTTTCCGAGATAAAAATATTTTTCTTGTTTTCGATCGTAAAAGTAAATTTTGCGAGCTGCGATGGAATCGTCATTGCCACTAGCGATACTGAGGTATGTAAACTTCCCTAACATTATTCAAATGCTGATATTTTGAGCTATTATTCTACGCATTTTATTTGTTAATTATGCCAACATTTCGGAAATTAATTAATAAAGTTCAAAATGGCGTAACGTGGGGTTAGTTGCGACAAAGTCTAAGAGGCACGTTGTGACAGTGTCACTACCTACACCAGCAAGCATAAATTTTAATGGATTTTTAATATCCATCAGTGATGAGAGTGTTGAAGACCAGAATGAGAATGGAAAAAAGGTAGTAAATATGAAAATGCTAATAAACCAAGCACTTCAGCAATAATTTTAATTAATAATGGTGAGATTGCAGTACCGTCTTCAATCTCTTCTCTAAGAAATCTCATTGAATTAGATGATTCTATGAAAATTGATAATAGCAATGTGTCAGTGGTAAGTCTTACAGAAATAAGACCATTCCCTAAAGCAGGAGCTCGAAAAGGCAAGCGATCTATTCGTAAATTTTTGAAATCTGCCATTCTAACAAGCACACCTGCAAAAGAGAAAATTCGAGCGGAACAAAAAGCAAAAGAACGCAGAAAACAAATTGAAGAAGAAAAAGCAAAAAAGAAACTGTGTGGAAAGACCAAGCAGTGCATAAAAAAATTACACCTGTGTTATTGAAAAAAAAGGAGCAGCAAGTATTCGATAGCTCTGTAGATGACGAAATATGCTTATGTCTAGTTTGCTTGGAGCAATATAAAATTTCTAGACCCGGAGAAGTTTGGGTGCAATGTATGACATGTAAAAGATGGGCGCATGTCAAATGCACCAAAAATGAAGCTTATTTTATTTGTATTAACTGCAAATCAGACGCTGAAACAAGCGATGACAATGACTGATTAAAATTACAGGATATAGGCCTACACGTTTTAGTAGGCTACCGAGACAGTGATCAATATTGCAAAAGATTAGTGTTGGCTTACTATTTATTTCTTTCCTGATTAAGACAGTTTTTTTTTTCTTTTTATTGCTAAGTGCCTTTAAAAGTATCTCTATAAAGGACTAAGAGTTTACAAGTGTTAACAATTTAATTATTTTATTTTCATTTGATTTACAATATTATTAAAACATGTAAGTGATTTATTGTGTTTGTATATGTTTCAATGTATTTGAATGTGTCATTTATATGTCACAATGTGCCCCAAGCATGTCACAACTTGCCCCGTAGCGGGAGTTAGTAGTGACAAATTTCGAGGTTACGCAGAATTCATTTTGTATTATGAAAAACGTTAATAATGTTAATAGTAGTTTTATAAATATGTTAGGAAATATTTACTTTTATGATATGATACACTAATTGTTTCGCTTCAGTTCAAATGTTACGGCTAATGTCGAAAATGTCACTACGAGCCCCGGTCTCCCCTAAACTTTTCAAACAAATATTATTGAAAGTTTTTTTTTTTCTATTAGACGTTGTAACTATCGAATGTATGATATTTAGAAGTTAAATTGTAGTAAAATCAAAATTTGTGGATAGATTAGGTTGTTGTCACCAATAATATGATAACAAAGTTACACATACACATGTGTTTTCTTCATAATATTGCATTAAGAGCAAACAGGTTCATCTTTCGTAATGGTTTCGTTGGGCTGCACGCACACTTAAAAATATCTATGTTTGAAACTTACTTTCAAACCCATTAAAAAAAAAAAAAAAAAGACAGAGATACAATTTTCAAATAAATTTCATTTGAAAGGAATTTTCGTTCTATTCGACAGCTAAAAAAATTAAAATGTGAGCTGTTTAGAAGTTAAGAAAAATTGCTGTAAAGGAATAATTTGTCTGTTAGGTCGCCATCAACAGCATGATGTCAGCTACTCACTGACATATTTTTATTTTATAATGTAGATATACGCCATACAAACGAGAATTTCACTATATGATATGGCATTTGGAGAATTTGTTTTTCGTATTGTCAGAAAATTATAATTTTTTCTGCTACACCAGCCGAAGAAAACGGGCATTGTGAAATTAAAGCTCAGACATTTTATTATGGTGGCGAGACAATAACGTGTGTTATCTAATTGTCATTTTAATGATTTGTGGACGGGAATGCACAAATCTCAGTTATTGTGATTACTTTATTCAGTAGTTCATTTTAATTTATTATTTTACATGAAAGGTCTCTTATAATTGACACGGACGAAGCCGGGTAGTTCTGCTAGTACTTTAATAAATATATCTGTAAAAATATTATTTGTTCTCTGTAGTTAAAGATTTAAAAATTTAGAAAATGGAAAATTGTATATATATATATATATATATATATATATATATATATATGGAAAATCTTTTGCTTGTGAAATGTTTTCTGTATTAAACAACTCATATGCTATTGTAAATTCATAAAATCTGCTACTGCAAAATCGTTCCACTTTATTATGTTTACGTTCATAGATAAAACACTTCTTAATTATCTGCCAGTATACTGTTATACATATTTAAACATAAAGAAAATATGACGATCTTGACTTGAAAAAAAATCGAATATTTTTTTTCAAAGCACCTATTAAAACTGTACTTACAGCTCATTTGCGTAATAGTATATTTTCTAACAGTATTTTCATTCAAGTTGTGCAGATTCCGGGTGGATAAAGAGTCCCGGCATTGTGCAGTAGCTGGAGAAATAGACTTCATAAAAAAGGTATCGAACACTTTTGAAAGCTATTCAACGTTGTCACAATCAGCCACTACGAGCTCCCCTAATTCAACAAGCTGGAGAGCTGAAATATATAATATGAAATGTTTCCAATTCATAAACACCAAAAAAATTAAAATTGAAGTTTTTCTTTCATACATGTCACATGTCATTAATACTGATATTTTTCTGTAAATGCATTGTGCTGAAAGAAAAATTAAGCAAACATAGTTTCACAAACATATTAAAACAAATGCATAAACAAATTATTAATTAAAGCTTTTTTTGTGTGTTACATGCGTAAATAGGTTAATGACTTTAGTTAATCCTTTTAAAAGTGGAAAAAGTAAGTAATTATCAACACATTAACTCATTAATATTCATACGAGGAAATCCATGTCAGCGATCTGTTCTTTCCAGAAAATTGTTTTTAGAGTATACAAAATAGTCTGTGCTGATAAACGAAAACTAATTTATGTTTTCAGAATGCCATTAAGAATTTATCGGTTCTGAATGTACGTTTTCTTAATTTTGTTCTGTAAGCATTTTTACATAAGTAAATCTAATTATTAAATGCACCTTTTTTTGTCAGCACTGTCATAAAATTCTATACATAAAAGAAAAATACTTTTTTTTTAAACTATCAAAGAGAACAGCTTTATAATTTGAATAGAAAACATAAACTGTGTCTACCTTTATCTAAAATAGTTGCCTATGTGTATGCAAATATTTACACATATACAATTTTTTTTCTACGGCGTTATTTACAAAGACATTTTTTTTTTTTTTTTTTTTTTTTTTTTTTTTTTTTTTTTTCTTAAATCTCTCCGTTGATATTTTCCCTATCAAACACGTACGTTTAAAATACGTTGCAATTATTTGGGTCCATTTGGCAGATTTGAAATGAATATTAACTATATTCAATATTTTGTACCAGAAAAAAAATATAAATAGTCAAATAATTGTAAATGTGAAATTAAGAGTTTAACTCTCTCACTGCGTAATTGCTTTATCAAAATAGCTTCGAAAATTGCGTACTTCATTCCAACACGATGAGCATCTTTTAAGAATATTTATTCTTGTGCCACTGGCTTTTCAAAACAAAAATTTTCGTCTGATTTAATCGTAAAAATTTTCCGATTAGATAAGGCAAAATGTACAATAAAAAATAACCGGTGGGAATGATGAAGGCGGGTTAATTAGATTGAGAAAATGCGTCCCCGATGAAGTCTCGGGTTGCACAAATTTTGCTACTTTTACGTTGCCCGAGAAACTCTCGTGTTGCGCAGCGAGAGGGCTAATCACCAGAATAACAAATTCAGCAAGTTACTAAACGATGAATTATTAGATATGATTTCTGCGTTTTCCTTTTTATAATTTTATTAATCCTTTGACATTACGTTATCGTTCAAATTTAATTTGTTCCTATTTTCATTTACAAATGACATATACACTATATTGCCAAAGATTACCGGTAACTTGCGATTTTAGATGTTTTCTTAAATATCTAGAAAAATGCATGAGGGATTATAACGAAACCCCATATGGGACCGTCAGCAAATTGAACAAGTAAGAAAAATCATGCCTTAATCATAGATTATGAAACACTTTCCAACACATCCTGAATGCTTTAACAAAACTTCGTTATTTAGGGAAATAAGGTATATAAGTGAACTAAGTAAACATTTTAGAAAACGCATAAAACATTTCAAAAATTGATTTCAGCAGTTACCGTCCATAGCAAATATGTATTCCAGTTTTTTTAACTGCTCTGTATTTGATCTATAGGTGCATGTATATTCTATATAATGGGGTAATTTTGTTTAGCAAGAAAACGAATAACAGTTTGAAATTTCTCTTTCAGCAATTTATACTAATAGATGGAAACGTACTTGTATATTTTTGTACAACCCTGTAGTTAACCTAGCACCTTTATTACACGCACTATTTAGCTGAAGTTTAATTCAAAGTGAAACACACTTAAAACTGCTGGAATCACATTTCTAGACATTTTCATTTATAGACGGCAATGTATCTAGTTCTTTGCATGACCCTTGTCACCTTTACCACGTATATCATTTTATGTATGTTCTAAAAACATTTCTTAGTAAACTAAATGCAGTCCAGCGTAAAAATGCATAACTCATTTAAAAACAACCTTTAGGCAATTTACAATCATACTCAGTAGCCATTACGAATTCTTTTGTGCAGCCCTGTATATGAATTGCGGCATTTATACACACCATATACAATGCATAAATATAATGAAACATAAAAGCAGATAACACAATTAAAAATGCATTTCCAGCAATCATCGCTGCCGTACTTCGGATGTTATATAGTATCTGAAATCTTTTGTATGTCCCTGTAAATGCTATGCATTCCGTTTTATACATGAAATAATTTATAGTAAACCTCAGCGAAGTATATCAATTTCATTATACATGAATTAATTTAACATAATTAAAATACGGCGGAAAAAATTCCCTCCACCCCTATATCATTATGTAACTGAATTCTTTTGTGTGGCCCTGTAAATGATTAATAATTATCCTTTGCACCGCAAATTCTACGTAAGGATATTTTAGTGCACTTGATAAATGCATATCAATTTTATTATGTTTGAAAGCATGTAACATCATAAAAATCATTTTAAACGATTTTTTCCCTTAGACCGTAATGTAATTGAAAAATTTTGTCTGTCCCTGTAAATGAACTAAACATGCTACAAACTTCGTTTGAAATAGGGTTCGTGCTGTTGTGGAGGTAACTAACGTAAAAAAATTTCAGAACGATCCGAGTATATTTAGGGGAGTTAGAGAGCGTACATACGGACAGACGGACAGACAGCCAGACAAACCGAATGCATAAACAGTTTTCAACTTTGTTGGAAAGTGTTAAAAAGAACGAATATCTTTTGGATGACCCTGTAAAAACTAATGTATCAAAAGCGTGAAACTATAGATTATGATTAAGTGCCTTGTTTTAATAAACTGTGTTCATTTTTATGAGAATAGCATGTATACTCGTAGAGAAATTAGAGTTTTTATAAAAAGCGCCCCAAATTTTGCCAAGTTTTTTGCTTATAATTTGTAGAGTTCTTAATATAAAAAAAGTTCTTTTAAGAAAATATGGGAAACAACATTGTACATAATACCCTGAAAGCAGAATTAAGAAATAATAGAAAAAGTATGAAAAATGAGCAGGTTTACTAAATAATGATTTACTGCGCATGCCTATTGTAATCAAAATATAATTTGCATAATGTGTTAGCTAAATGTGTAGAACATTTTTTTTTTGAAAATCTCAAAAACATAGATTGAAAAGTCTAAAACTTATCGTTTATAGAATAAGCTAAAAATCCGTTATTCCCAAATAAAAGCAAAATGATGAGGGGTCGTATCCAAATGCAGTAGTACGTACAATATCGTGTTATCCATTGATTAGTGACATTATTAATATTTAGAGGATGTTTAGAGCTTATTCAAAAAAAATATGTTAGTTTATAATCATTGTTTTTTAAGTGGGAAAATTAAAAATATTTTAGAACAATAGGACATTGAAAAAATAGCAATAATTTCCTCCTTATTTTTTCTTTAAATGTTCCATTAGTGTTACAAACTATGAATTAAATAAATGTTGCTAATAAAGTATTTTATTCTTTATTTTATCTTTACCACGATTGTATATATTTTCACTGGATGCTGTAAAAGATGTGATTCTTTTAAAATTCCCGCGAAAGCAAAAAAAAAAAAAAAAAAAAAAAAAAAAAAAAAAAAAACAATTTAACAAATTACAACGACCATTTGGAAAATGATTTTTTCAAAGACTCAAATTTAAGAAATAAAAAATCGCACTGAGTTGATCATACATTACGTACGCCATGAATTAAACATTAATAGTGTTATTACACGTAAAAATTGCAAGCCAAAAATATCGCCTGTGAACCGTCTGATTTCATGAAATTTAAGTATTATCCACCTGAATCTTACGTAAATATCCAAGGATTTCATTGGCTGTTCGGGAAAAGGCTTTTCCATCGTCAGATTTCCATGAAATCTGACGACCAATCTTAAATGAAATTTCATTCTTAAACTTCTAAACATCCCACAATATCACTTTTTACACCGTCGGATAGAAAAAAATATGTACTTTTAAATGCAATTTGTTTGAAAGCTGTATCTCAATTTGTTTCTGAGTTTGGTTTTTTTTTGTATTTTTTATTACTTTTTTTGTCATAGTGGCAACAGAAGGTATCCATCGTTGTTGAAATTAAAGGGAAATACAGATTACTGTATAGACCAATCATAAAACGAATAAAATGCGGATTAAACCAATGAAAACCTTCAGATATGCTTTTAATTTCCTATCCTGACGAGAACAATAACCATTTTTCCAAATGGATAAAAAAAATGACTCCATAAAAAATGAACATTCACTTCTATGAAAGAGTGACTATTCACTCCTACCAGGGGTGAAAAAATGCACTCCTTTAGCATGCTTGACTAGTTACTTCTCCGAAAGAGTGGTTATCCACTTCTGTTTAGAGTGAATATTCACTTCCCAGGAGTGACTATTCACTCTGTCCGAGCGTCAAAACTTTCACTTTTGCCCAGAGTGAATAGTCACTCGAAAGAGATTGGGTATATTTTGACTCTGCTATAGTCTGCTATAGATTGTGGCAAATATTATATTCACTGGTTTCAACAGAATTTATTTAGATCGAAAACATTTTTTATGTGAAATAAAATACATGCATTTCGTTATTATATGTCTTGTCATTAATTTACTAAGTATATATATATATACATAATTTATACACATACTATTTCAGTATGACATAACATCAAGACTATTTTTACAATATATAAATGCATTATAGAGTGTAATTATTAGAATATACTATACATAAGATTACTGGCAGCTCAGTTAGTAGAGTGACGGCTGTTCTACAGCTCAGAATTTCACCTCCAGTGTCACTAACCCCTGTGGTTTGCATGCTCGTGTCCAAATGTAGTGTTCGGACATATTTTTCAAAGTTCTAAACATGCGAGGAATGAGCGGGACAATTTAAAAATGTTTTCAGTTGTTTTGTTGTACAAGAACGATATTTCGGCTCCATTTTCATAATAAAGACATCTTGGAAGGCATTCTCCTAAATCAATTTCGTCAAAGCAAACTAATTCTTAGCGATATTCCATTTTAAACAAAGGTTGTTATCGGATTCATTCATGTTCTCTTATCATATCAGCCAATCGGGTCAAAATAAATGAGAAAATACAGTAGAAACTCTTTTATCCGAAACTCTTTTCCAAAACTCCCGATTAACCGAAATCAATTTTAAAGCTCTGTTTTTTAGCAATCACATTTCTTGTGTGCAAAATCCATTTTGAAAGCTTTTTTTGTTTTAACTATCATATTCCTTGTGTGCAAGCGGTCCTTTCCAAACCTCGAGTGCATATAAATATTTTTGATCCCCTTTGTCAGAATTCCTTTGAATTTAATTTGAGTTCCCGTAACTTGATTAGATTGAATATTAGCATGAGTTCCGTGTTCGTTCCCGTTCTGCGAAGTGGAACGAACAAATTAGCAATTCTGAAGCTCTTGAATGTTTTGAAAAAGGTTAGGCATGGCTGGAGCAGCAGAAAGACTGTGATACTGGTAAACTGATAATATTAAAAACCTTCGTGATAGAGCTTCAAAGCAAAGGCAATTGAAACTGCGACAAAAAAAAAAAAAAAAAAAAAAAAAAAAAAAAAAAAAAAAAAAAACATTATTTCAAACCCTTGTGAAATATGTAAAATGTGCTTAATTTCAAAATTAAAATTCAGGTAATTTATTCTTGTTTCTATTTTGTTATTGCTTTATTTTAATTAAGCACTTGTTACCATAATAAGAAGTGCATATGTTTCTCCTTAATCTAAAAATTGAGGCATTCTCGATTATCCGAAAATTTCGATTTTCCGAAATAGGGTCGGTCCCAATTACTTCGGATAATCGAAGTTCTACTGTAAATGGGAAAGAGATTTAAGCGAAAAATAGCGCTGGTGATTCTAAGTTAGGCTGACCACCTGACAGGATCACACACTATAAGACACTGCAGGGCTTATGGTTAATGAAACAGAGTTGGGCACAGCAGGATATGGCTAATAATACATCCCAGCCCCACAGAAATTAGTGTTGTTTTCTCTTTTGTTCAAAAATGGTAGATATACCTAAACAAAAAATACATTTTCGCCCAATGCTATTTATAAAAAAAATGTAATCGTAGTTAAAATTTAAAATTTAAAATTTTTAGTCAAATGTTAGCATGCACTCGTTAAAAAATTCAAAACTAATAATAATGTTTCGAATAAAGATTTTTCCAGATATTTGCGAAAATAAAGAAATATTTCTTTTCCGTTTGTTTGAAACATGTTCAATCAACTGACAAAAATTCTTATCAAATTTAAATTTAATAAGTAAATAATTAATGAGAAACGTAGATAAACTTCTGTGTTTGCAATATGGGAATGGAGAGGTTCTACTACAAGCTAGTGAGAATTTCAAAAGATACAAATTACGCAAAAGTTCTAATTGATTTTCAAGAGCGTTCAGCTACAATTCACATATTAAAAGACATTTAAAAGACAGTTCAATATGAGTTACGTTCTTAGAAAAAAACCGCGAATAAATTTATTCTTATGTAACATTAAATAAAACCATACTCTGTAAAGCTGAATTACCAAATCAGATAATGATGTTGGTAAACTTCTATTATGCTTGTGTTTAGATGATGGTTACATGTATTCATTTCTTTTACAAACCTGAAAATGAAACAAAAAGTAAATAAGAAAATTTGAATTATATATATATATATATTATTATTATTATTATTATTATTATTATTATTATTATTATTATTTTATATATATATATATATGCTCAAAAAGGTTAAAAGTAAAAATAAAAATAAAATATAAAAATAAAAATAACTGGATTTTTTTTTTTTTTTTTTTTTTTTTTTTTTTTTTTTTTTTTTTGTGGCTGTGTGGCTCGGATTTGGGTAAAATGATTTAATTGTTTCAGTATACATTACACATACGTTCTGAATCAGTTGTACCTTCGAGATGCACTGTTTATTGTGGCGTCGGATCCGGTGGAGGAGTGTTCGCGATATGCTTTCAATTGTTTTTATGCATTTGATTTATGCTTTGCAACACTGTGGCCGAAACCCACTGAGACTACTAACTAATAGTTTGTAGTAAATTGAAATCTGTCTGAAACATTGCTGTGCTTTTTAAAATGTCCACCGCTGAAGAGGCCACAGCCTTTTGTTGATTCTTCTTGGTTTTTTCTTGTTCAGGTTATATATGTTTAAATTTCTTGGATGTTTTATGGTTATACTTAGTTTATTTATACTGAACGATCCTGGGTTAGACAAATGCTTTTAACACATAATGTGCTATATATATATATATATATATATATATATATGTATAATATTGTCATAATCTAACTGGGCAAATTCATAAAATAATTTTTAAAAATATATAAATTTGATTCCATAACTAAACTAGTAGGACGTGGCAATCCCAAAATGTTATTCTATCTCATACATGTTATTACTTCCTGAAAAATGCAGCATAGCAGCACCACCGGTTTGGTGATTTACAGCAAAATCTGATCATCAACAACTTATGTCAACTTATAACTGAACCTGATCGTGAAAAATGCAACATAGCAGCGCCACCTAGTGGGCGGTTTACACTAAACACTAAACAACACTAATTTATATCAGGGACTAATATAATCTGAAGTTTGACGAAAATTCGTGAATTAGTTATTGAGATAGAGCTATTAAAATAATCCTGAATAATGCAGGATAGCAGCGCCACGTATAGAGTGATTTACACCAAAGAGTAATCAGTACTAACTCATATCAACGACTAACCGAATTTCAAGTTTCATAACAATCTGTCAATTAGTTCTTGATATATTGTTATTTCGGAAATCGTGAAAAATGCTGCATAGCAGCGACACCTATTCGGCGATTTATACCAAAATGTAATCAGCACCAATTTATCTCAGGTACTATCTGAATCTAAAGTTTTATTAAATTCCGTTCTGTAGTTCTTGAGATAGAGCTCTCACAAAATTTGTGTCACATACATACACACACTCAGGCAGACTCACAGACAGACTCACTGACAAGCATTTTGTAAAAATATGTTATTCAGTATGTCTGACCCCTAAAAGGCGTAAATTCGTGGAAAAGCGGAATTCGAAATTTTTCACGAATCCAATGCTTTTCTTCTTGTTAGGACAGAAGAAAGTAAAAATGTATGCATTAAGAATAGAAAGAAAAAAAAATGGTCGAATAGTGCAACGACTGAATTAAAAAATAAGTTCTATAAAATTTTAAATAAGTGAGACGAAAAGCAAAAACGAAGGTGATTGAACTTAAAAAAAAAAAAAAAAAATCTTTAACTTAAGCAAATGTGGCTCATAAATTATTTTAGGAACACTTACAAGTATGTACAAAAGTACGAGCATTACATAATTCATGAAATTTAATTTTTTGTATTAATGCTCCTTATAAATTGTACACAACCTTATAGGGTCATTCCATGCAAAATGAGCAAATCAGCTGTGGCAGACATGTCACAGATTTTAATGAAAATCAGCCTATATGTAGATCATATCTATTTATGAGTAAATGTAAAATAATAGATTTCAGGATTGTTTATTTAAGTATTAAAATATACATTAAAAGTGAATGCAAAATCGAGGTATTGTCTACATGCTTAAAATTTCAATTCTGATTATTAGCCTTAGGAATAGAAAGACTATATTAAAAATTATTTATAATTAGGAATGAATAATAAGCAACAGATTGGCGTAAGTTAGTAATTGCATTTTTATTCCGTAATGAGAAAAAATATTTTTCAAAAATTTTGAAGTAAAAATGCAATATTTCTACTGTTCATTTAAGCATGAAAGACAGCTTTGACAATTTTACATTTTTTTGGCGTTATAGCTAAATGTATATATTTTAAATATCGAAAGTTTCATTCTTGCCTTTTTATTCCTTAATGAGAAAAAAAATAAACAGTAAAAAATGTGGAGGGTAAAACGCAATATTCCTATCACTTCTTTTTAAGTGAATAAAAAGCTTTATTAAACATTTAATTTATTTCATATTATAGATAAAAGTGTATATTTTAAATCTAGAAACTTTAATTTTTGCTTTCAGTTTATTTTTGGATATTAATATATTTATTTTAAACTACAGTAAAAATATATATATATATATATATATTACTTTGAACAAAAAAAATATATATTTATCCTCTAAATCCACAGATGGCAGCACTGCATCTTTTTTCCCTTTTAAATCGTGCAATATTGTAAAATAAATAAATAAATAAATAAATAAATAAATAAAAACGCGCGTTTTTTCAAAGAGTAAAGCTCTTGGAATGCAACAAATATAACTTTTTTAACCAAATTTTGTGACGTTAGGAATCAAAAGGCAATCTTGAATTTTTTTAGCATATCATGGACTTAGTAATCTTTATGTCTGTGCAATAACTATAATGTCTGATCTTTCCTTCAATATTTTTTTTGCCTATCAATAAGAGAAAAAATTACAGTTTTGTCATTTTTTTTAAGTTTCTAATTTTTTTTTTTTTTTTTTTTTTTTTTTTTTTTTTTTGTAAGGTGCAGGAGATACATAGCAAATTAAAAACTTTAGCAATTCGATCTTAATATGTAACACTACATCAGGCATCAATTTCACAGATGTTTTTGAATTCCTTTTATTTTTATAACGCTTTAAATTTTATCAAAATTGACAAATTTTCAATTTTTACAACAAATTTAAGATTAATCATGACGTTACCAAATTATTATTATTAAATAAATATGAAGATAATTTTCCAGAGATTACAGTATTATAAAAAGATTTAGTTTATGTTAAATAGTTTTCAAGATACAGAACTTCAAACTTGCAACTTTGAACGATTGTACACATGCCATTCTATGTCACAAGTTTTTTAAATGTCCAGAACTTCCATTTTTTTTTTTATTTATTTATTTATTTATTTTTTTTTGTCGAAATATTTTGCAATGCTCTATTTGAATATGAATTGAATCTGTGTATCAGATTTTATTAAAATCGGTTACTATGCAGCGAGGACTATTTAAAAATTTTTGCTCATTTTGTGTGGAATGAACCTATAGAAAGAGTTAACCCATTTTTGCCTGAATTTTTGTTTTCTCAAATTTGTTGGTAAAATCACTTTAAAATTTTTCAATACAAACTGGAAAAATACTAAAAAAAAATTACACATTTTTTTTGTTATTATTATTTATTTGATAAAATGTAAGTGTATTAAAGCTTGGAATATGCCTAATGTTGGTAATAGTATAATATGAATAATTATATGTTTTGTCGAAATTTATATAAAATAAGTTTTTAAATTATATATTATGTACTATAATTAGTATTTTTATTAACTACTAAAATTATATATTTATTTCTTTACAGAGGCTAATAGCATTGTATGCATTAATAATAATAATATAATAATAATCGTATTTGAGGCTTAAAAACAATTTATTTCATAATCACCTTGAAAAGAATTTTACATAAATAACTCTTCCTTAAATTTATAACAAAAGTATAAACCCAGTCGAGCCTAGCGGCCTATATATTGACCGTTACAAAAATGTATAAAAAATAATATCGAACATATAATATCACAATTAAAAAAAAAGAAAAAATACATATTTCAAAAAAGTCTACAAGCAAAGATTAAGGCTTATTTATTTGGATGCTTCATACAAAAAATACAAATAAACTTATTTTTGACATTTCGCAATCTTGAAAAATGGAAAATCTATAAAAACTGAAAAAAGCCTCCATTTAATCAAATAAATATCCCCTTATACTGTTATCTCTCGGTAACAGATAAAGACATTTATAGATAATAATTTCATACAATATTCATGTTATAAATAACAAAAAAAAAATTATACAAGAGTATTAAAATTCAAAGCCATTAATCGGTTAACTAAAAAAAAACTTAAATATGAAATCTCAAAAGCTATTCCAAATTCTATGAAGAATAGAAACAAAAATTGTTTTTCCGAAATGATTTATGTCTTTGGTTTATTTAAAAATGGAAACGTTTTGAAATGTCATGTTATGACATTTAAAATGGTGTAGAAAATTGCTTCATGATTTTTACTTTTTTTTGCAACTTCTTTTCGTATGGTTAAGGTAGCGTTTTATTATAAAATTTATTCACATAAGAGTATTTTTTTTTTCAAATCCTGACTTTACAACCATGATTAATAATAATTATAAAAAAAGAACGTGATCCAAACTTTAAATAATAAAGTAATGTGATATATATGTGGTACATTATTAGATCTAATTCCGCGATTTCCTTATCTTATTCTAAATTACTAGTTTATATTCACTAAATCCTTATTCTTAAATAATCTCTATCGTTAACTTTGTTAAATTCCCTTTAATTTAATGTCTCACTTGCCTAAATTGCTTAAATATTACGCTTTTAGTATTCTTAAATTAAATGTTCTATTTTCGCGCTTTTTCCTTTCTAGAATGATCTTTTAGCTTCCATTTTTACTTTCTCGCGCATTTCTGATGTTATCCTTTTTCCTTCAAATTCTTCCGCTTGCTCTGTCCACACTTTTGTCATGGCATGAATTAATTATTATTAATATATAATTATTCATTGGTTGAGAGCACGATCTACGTCATAATTGTATTCTTACACTTGAGGAATAAAAAGTGGATGCTCGCTGTGTTTCAGCAGATTTGAGTCGTATTTCCAGTTTACATACCATCCCCTGGTCACCGTCCATTTATTCGAATATCTACTTTGGTTTATCCCTTACCTACAACTTCTTTTTAGGCCTAATTACTACTACGGAGAGATAGCTAAAAATCTTGGTGGAATCTGCGCCACCGAAAGATGTTCTAATAAAGTGCTGAGTTGATATTATGTGTTGTTTCAATTTATTCAGGGGAAACTTCACGGAAAGATGTATTCCATATACTTCACTCGACGACTGATATTCGTCAATTTGTTATAATAATTTAACAGGATCGAATTACATGTTCTGACTACTTCTACTACGCTATTTTTGCTGGATGTGATCCTCAACTGCTATCGAGACAGCCAGTACTGCGTTTTCAACGATAAAGTCATCCAATGTTGCTATAATGCAACAAATATATTAATTTTTTTTTGTAAATATTAAACATTAAAACAAATGAAGAATCGACTAAAAAATTGTAATTTAATAGATTACAACGACCATTTGGAATTTTTTTAAATAATCGAATAAATAAAAATCGAAAGCAGTTCCACCGAATAATCCACAGATCGCGACAAATCACATCAAATTCCATCCCTCTTCAACAACAGATCTCAAAGATCAAACTTCAGACGACCAAAATCTTCATCGATAAACTCTCCAACTCCCGTTTCGAGAAGAAAAACAGTTTACAAATCGAAAGCACTTCCACCGAATCATCCACAGATTGCGACAAATTACCTACGTTGAGTTCAAATTTTCCCGGTTAGAATCGAACGATTGCAAAACGCCATGGGTAGTGAATTGGAGCCCCTCGAGACATGGTCTTTTACTATAAATCGATTAAACATTAGATTATTTCATTTTTCTTGTTCGTTTTTATTCTGTAATTAATTTCCATGGGCTACATAATCAGTTGAAGACCTCTATTTTCATGGCCTACATAATGAGTTGAAGAGCTCGATTTTTGCTTTGCAAGACGTTCATTTCGGCGTCACTCTTTGGTTTGAATTTTTCCATATCTGATAATTTGCGTCTACCCATTTTCATTTTATAACTATTTCAATTTTCAACAATTTTATGCCTTTTGAGTACCTATTCAAAAAATTTTTAAAGATTTTATGCATTTCTATTAACTATTCAAATAAAAGTTCTTTTTAAATTAAAGAACATCGTTGAATTTCGTTAAAAAAAAAAAAAAAAAATGTGAGCATCAATTGGCCCCATCCTCGACCGAAAACAACAATCATTTCCAAATGGTTAATTAAACAAATGTTATAATATACAGTTGTATATCCTATCTACTATACTGAAAAATATTCAAGTCCAAATTATGTAGGAGGAAAAATTAACAAAAGCGATGCAAAAACACGACGAGAGGAATAATGAAACTTACTAGTATATTGCAAAACAACGTTTTAAGGGAAATATCCCATAATATCAGTGAAACACAATGGATTTCTGTTTAAATGAAGAATGAAATATCATTAAGTACTTTACTGAAATTGGCCGGTCAATTGTTTACGATACCAAATTTAAAAGAGAAGCAAAACCAATACAACTAAATTCCAAAAACATATAATGGATAACAATATTTATAAACGGAGAATTGATATAAAAATTTATATTTATTTATTTTATTTATTTATACAGTAGCGTTCAAAAGTATTTTGGCAAAGATAATAATTCACTTAATTGAAAAGAATAATAAAATACGAAAATCAATGATTTATTTTATTTAACCATATTCAGCACTGTAAAAAAAATTCCGCAACGTTCCTGGGAAAAAATGGGCAGCTGAGTTGCCCATTATTCCCAAGAAACATTTCTTGAAAATGACTGGAACTTTACTGTATATGTTAAAAACTTTCTACAGAAATGCCAGTAAGTTTCCTGCGAAATACCAGGAATATTTCTGCTGACAGCAAAACATTACTGACATTCCACAGCATGCGGGATTCGCAGACGATTTTTACATTTCCAGTTGACAACTTTCGCTTTATTATCATTATTTGTTAGAAAGAAAAAATATTTTGAAATTGACATCAAAATTATTATTTATAATTTACACGAAAAAATAAATTTTCACTTAAAATTCAATAAAGTAAATATATATATGATATATTGTTTCTGAACTTTGCTTAAAATATAAAAATATATAAATGTAAATTATAATTAGAAAAAAAATCTAGACATAAAATATTTTGGATTTTCGTCAGTAATTATGTTAGTTTAGAAGTTAGATAAAATACATATAAATTTTCACGAAAAAAAAAAAAAAAAACCTAAACGTAATTGTATATTTTTTTCCGAAAATAAAAAAAAATTCAAATTTGCAGCAATTCAAAGTGTCAAATAGATATCAAATTTAAATCAAATTGTAATAAATTGTTAAAATATAAAAATAATTAAAAAAGAAAAAAAAGGCAAGAGGTAGCATCGAACTCTGGCCATACGGGTGGCGTGCGAGCTTTCTGCGTCCACACCACGAAAGACACGTTGATAGCTGCAAACTAATGGGTATTTGAAACGTATGCTAAACCTCGGCATCTAATTTCTCAAAATCTAAGGCCCATTTGAAGAAATCCTTTCACAAGAATAATTAGAGATAAGAACTCTAAAACATACTTTAAATTAATCAAAATCGGTGAGAATCATGTTTGATGGTCCCCTGGTTAATGGAGATCCAAATAATAGGTGTATTTTTTTTTACACGGCCTGCTCGTTAAACGTTCCACAGACAAGTACGAGAGATAATCTCTTAGCGATGTCACAGAGGTATTGTATTTTCATCTCAATTGTCTTGACAATAGAGACGTAAATGATTATGTCGTATATTGATTTATTTGCATTCCATATTGATTTTTTTACATTCATTTAAGGAATTCGTTTTCGACACTCGCGCGCGAGCAACGGATTATAGCAAAAAAAATAATAAATGGCGGCCGCAGCGTTTTGCTGTTTCCAACTTTTGTCCTTTCAGGGTTCAGGAACGTTTCAGATAAGAAAACCAGAATTTCACAGGAAAGAGCTAAATTATTCTGAAAACCTGAGAAAATGCGAAACGTTCCTGGATTTTACATGGAACGTTACCATTTTTTTTTTTTTTTACAGTGAGTGTTTTAATTTTAATAAATTAACAATAAATATTAATAATATAATAAAATTATTTATATGTATTTATGTACATATATCCATATCTACCGTATATATATAAAATCCTACTGAAACGAATTTATGAAACAGATATATGAAACGACAGAAATGTAACGAATTTATGAAACGGATATATGAAACGACTGAAATGTAACGAATTTATGAAAAGATTCTATTAAACGACTGATTAAAAAACTGATAATGTTTCGCGGTGATTTCTTCTTAAACATGGAATACTTTTGGATGAAATTAACACCAAAAATCGGTATTAATCCACATATCACAGAACTGGCATTAGAATTTTTAAATTCGAATTAGTTTTCGAAATATTAAATTTTGTAATTTTAAATACTTTTTTTCTAATGATGGCAACTGAAATTTTAATCATAACAGATATTTTTTAACATATTTTAGTAAAGGTTATTATTTTAAACTAATTTGGCGACCAGTTTGGCCTGCCTTAAATGTATGCTAAGAACAATGTTTTTATTTTATTTTATTTTATTTATTTAATTTTTTTTTTTTTTTTTTTTTTTTTTTTTTTTTTTTTTGTAATTCATTATTATTTCATTTTATTTAATACAAAACTTTCTTTTAAAACTGAAAAGTTTAAAGTTAATGGCTTTCACTTCTTCCTTTTATTTAAACGAAACGAAAAGAAAAATATTAGGCGCAGATGTCATATACGCACCGGGATGCCTAAATGGCGTTATTTTGCCTGACATGTTAACCGGGCCATTGTTGCTTATTTATTAATATTTGTTTGTTTACATTTATTTTCTTTTTATTAAAAAAAATATATTATAAATTGTTTTGTTCTATAGTTATAAATTATTTTTATTTTTATTTATTGTTATTTCATTTTAAAATTAATAGCAAATAATTTAGAAATACATATGTAATTGGTATTCGAAGACGAGGTTTCGCCAAATAGTCGTAAAAAAAATCATGCCAATCCCGATTAAATAAAGTAACAAATCCTGACATTTAATTTCAAATTCAAAGCAATGTTTTACTGGTACTAATTAGTTATCCTGTCGACCAATTTCGTCAAATTATATACATCGCTAAACCACTCACCAAATTATACAAAATGATGTAATTTTTACTTTAAATAACGAAAGAACAAATAAATTAGTTTAGCATTAATAAAAATAAGACGTCGAAATAAAAATCACTTGATGGCGTAAACACGTGTAACTTCCTTACAGTCAAGTGAATGTGACATTTACGATCAACCATTATTGGAATTTAATCTTACAGTCTGGCGATAGATTTTTGTCGATGGGATAATCAAGTAGTACCGTTTTAATTTACCACTCGGAGGAAAAAAATAAAATATAAATGCAATTTAACAAATTACAGCGAACATTTGGAAAATGAATTTTTCAAAAACAAAAATTAAGACATAAAAAATCGCACGGAGTTGATGATACATTACGTACGTCATGGATTATACATTAACATTCATGGACCCATCATGAACAAATTTTAAAAGAAATTTCAGTTTTACAATTTTCGGTAGTGTAAATTTTTAAACTTCTATGGAGCTGGTCATGCATTGCGTACGCCATGGATTAAACATTAATATTCCTAGTCCAATTTTAAATGAAATTTCATTTTTAAACTTCTAAACATCCCACAATATTACTTTTTACACCGTCGTATAGAGAAAAAAAATGTACTTTTAAATGCAATTTGTTTGAAAGCTGTATCTCAATTTTTTATTTTAATTATTAATTTTTATATTTTAATTTAATTATTAATTATTAATTGTTATTATTATTATTATTATTATTATTTTTTAGTTTTTATTACTTTTTTGTCGTTGTGGTAATAGAAGTACCCATGTCTGTTTAAAGTAAAGGGAAAATACAGATTACTGTATAGACCAATCAGAACACGAATAAAATGCGGGATTCAACTAATAAAACGCTTCAGATATGTTTTTGATTTCCTACCCTGACCGAGGACAATAACCATTTTTCCAAATGGTTAAAAATGGCGAGTTTAAAAAAAAGCTATTGGCGAGATTTGCCCCCGGCTAACATAAAATTACCAAGAATTCTTTCCGATCATGGCAACTTTTATGTGGTTTTATTCGAAAAAATAACTTTGATTCGTTAATCAAAATGGAAACCTTTCTTATGAAAAGCGAAGGGTTGTAATTGTTTGTGGCAGGTTTTGCGGAAACGGTCCGAAATTTCCCGAGTTGAAAGACTTTTTTGAGTTGATAATCGAAATATTTGTCGATCATCCAGTGCTGTCAAAGTCCCTTTTCTTCCAGATCGTTTAATTTTATTTGAATACTTTTTCTAATTATTTGATTGTGAATGCAGATTTAGAATGCTTCATTAACCGACCTATTGCTCGTTCAGATTAACCAGCACCCTTATAAAACCAAATTTTTCTTACTTCGGCCGCAGACAACTCTTTACGCCACAACATCTTCAAATATATTTTAAATAACACTACCTAAACCTGCAACTGTGCTTTTCGGGAATATTTTCACGATATACAAACTCATACTTTTTATAATGATTCTGACGCGACGTATAATATTCTAATTTCATGATGTGGTCTTATAATTTCTAAAAATTCACCTTATTTACGTTTAAAATAAAGAAGATTCTAATAAAATGTAACTTAAGTTTTAATGTAGCAAGTATAACAGAAAACGCTCTACGATCAGTTTTAAATACACACACTAAAATTTTCCATATTGTATCTTCTTCTTCAGAATCGCACAGAATAGTTAGTGGTCTTATAATTTCTTAACGCACTTTAATTTTAAATATTGTAAAAGTTATTCGCCTTCATGCAGTAGTACAACAGTTAAATTTAATATGTAATTGACTCCCTTACATCTCTGTAAGTCTCTTACATATCATATAGGTGTTAGTCTGCCTGCAACCAGGAAGTGAATTAAGATGCCTAAATTGCTCCGAATTCAATTTTTATAATGTTTGAAAAAGTTAGTTTGAAACTAACACCTCCAAAACCACAATTTTATTAAAAAAATAAATTGTTTTATTGCTTCAGCTTTTTTTTTTTTTTTTTTTTAACCATTTGGAAATGGTTGTTGTTTTCGGTCGAGGATGGGGCCAAATGATGCTCGCATTTTATTTTTTTTTAACGAAATTCAAAGAAGTTCTTTACTTTTAGAAGAATTTTTATTTGAATAGGTAATTGAAAGGCATAAAATCGTTAAATATTTTTTGAATAGGTAATCGAAAGGCATAAAATCGTTAAAAATTGAAATAGTTATAAAATGAAAATGGGTAAGCGCAAATTATCAGATATGGAAAAATCCAAAGACAAACAGCGACGCCAAAAGGAAAATCGTCTTGCAAAGCAAAAATCGAGGTATTCAACACATTATGTAGGCCATGAAATTTGAGGTCTCCAACTGATTATGTAGCCCATGAAAATTAATTACAGAATAAAAAACGAACAAGAAAAATGAAACAATATAATTTTTAATCGATTTATAGTAAAAGACCATGTCTCGAGGGGCTCCAATCCATTAGCCACGGCGTTTTACAATCGGTCGATTCTAACCGGGAAAATGTGAGCTCAACGTAGGTAATTTGTCGCAATCTGTGGATGATTCGGTGGAAGTGCTTTCGATTTGTAAACTGTTTTTCTTCTCGAAACGGGACTTGGAGAGTTTATCAATGAAGGTTTTGGTCGTCTCAAGTTTGATATTTGCGATCTGTTGTTGAAGAGCATGCGACGTTTTTTTTTTTTTTTTTTTTTTTTTTTTTTTTTTTTTTATGTTTCACAACACAATCGCACAATATTTTTCGTACTAAAAAAAAAAAAAAAAAAAAAAAAAAAAAAAAAAAAAAAAAAAAAACGTGATTTTGCAAAAATAAATTTCTCCTGACACTTTTTTTAAACTTATGTAATAGGAATTGGTGTTGAAAGAATAACATAGTAATGTATTAATATGTGTTTACCATTTGGAAATGGTTGTTGTTTTCGGTCGAGGATGGGGTCAAATGATGCTGTAGGAAGTCCCAGGCTGTAGGAAGTAAATTCTCGGAAATAAAATTTAATCACCACATAAATGTTTAATCTAAAAGATTTTATTTCAGAGCATTCGCTTATGGAAAATTATATTATTTTTAAAATTGCCCTATTAATATACAGTAAAATGCAATTATTTAATTTTAAAGATGGAAACAGTACAGCAAATTTAGTTGAAATATTCTGTATGTAAAGACGCCGAATTTCTGGTAATATTAGGGTGTTCTAATAATCATAAAAAAAATTAATGTCAAAACTTACAGTGTTCGTATGATACAAACAGAAAAACCTAAACTTATGGAAAATATATTGAACTTAATAAATAATAACGATTCAAAAAACACGAAACTAACATTGATTGCTCACAAATGATCTTCCAAATAATATATTTTTGTTATTAACAGTTAACATACCAGATGTCACAAAAATGACGGGTCTATTAAAAAAGTAAATTTTTAAACAATGAGAAGCGACATAAATGCATGGTTTTCTGCTATGTACTTGGGAAGGAGGATGCTTTTTAATGAATTTACCTTTATTATTATATTAACTTATTATTAATATTTATATTCCTATATTTCTATATACATCTATGCGCTGTAATTGTATTCTTAAAAATATTTTAGAACGTTACTTTGTTACCGCCAATTAATATTTTTCAATACTTAGGAATGCTGACAAAAAAAATTTTATGAATAACAGACTTTAACTATTTTGATGTTCTTTCTAAAATACGTAAATACTTTTATAGACATAATTGTAAAATTCTATTTTCATAAAACATAATTATAAAATGCGTGTTAAATTAGACCGTTACAGATATTTACTATACCAATTACCCATTAACTAAAAAAATTATTGATTGTTTTCAATCTAAAATTTACCACTTAGTTAAAACTAGCTTGATTATGAGACTGGGCAAATTTGCATATTAAATGTAAATCATTAGAGACTTTTAGACGAAAACAACAAATATCATAGATATTTGTTATAAAGGTACAATTTAAATGACATTCACTATGGAAAAACATGATTAGAATATTTCTGATATAATCAGATATACAGAATTAAAAGAACGTAACATTAACACAATAGCAACATACAGAATTTCCTTAAAATAAACCAGTGATATATAGTTATTTATAAAATATGAATATACCTACAAAATTATTGTTTTAATGTTATGTTCCGATCATACCTGATTAATACAAAGAATAATGCATCAAAGTACTGTCATAATTGAAAGTTCAGAAATATATATACTACGTAATCTAAAATATTCTATTTCCTTAGACTTAAGTACAAGTAAGTAAAATTAAATGGAGTAATTCGATGTTTATTTCAGTTGAAAATATCGATAATCATTTTAATAGAATTAATTACAATAAATATATATATATACATATATATATATATATATAGTTATGTATAAACTGAGAAAATTATAAATTATCTGTCTACAACATTTATCACTCCATTAATATAATGATTTGAACTTTTAATAGGTTAAAAAAAAAAAAAAATTATCATTTAAACTAGGCTATCTGGAAAATTGAAGCATAATTGAAGACTTTGGCAAGTTCAAAATTTCATTTTCCCCACTTAAAGCAGCTCATATACACATCAAAATAATATTACTTAGAAATCGACATCGAATATGAAAGTGCGATTTTGGAGCTACAGCTGTAAAGGGCGCAACATCTAGTTGACGGTATGTTAAGCAATTTTTTTAGCTTCAAAATTTTCAGCATCCTTTCTTAATCTATCTTCGCCAATTTCCAATCTTTTAACTTGATATATATATATTTTAATTACTTGATTATCAATTATATTTCTAGTCCTATGGGTGGAATTTTTTCCGATAAAATGATACCTCCTTCCTTTGTTTAATTGTAAGAAATCATAATTGAAGCTATTTTACTCGGATTTTATTACATTCCACTTACATTAACTATTTGGTTAAACAGACTATGAATTTATCAAATTTCTATATCAAAAATCTGATTGTTTTAATGTTTATACGTTAATATTTGCATTATATTTTAGTATAAGTAGGTTTTATAAACACTTCGTATGTCTTAAATTAAAAAAACTCCATAAAAGACTTAAATTTTAATGCATCAAAGCTGTTTTGCATATATGCGAATAATATATTTACTTAATCAAACTTTATAAATTACATATTATATATTCTCCTATCTACGATTTCATATTTCCATACTGTATATAAAGTTTAATATCATAAACGTATCTTCAGATTTTGAAAAATGTAAATTAACGAAAGTCATGTTAAACATGATTTCACGCCATGAATATCTTGGACTCATGCTTTTTTTCTCAAACAAACTTTTTCAAAATATTCTGCTGTATGATATGCAATCTATCATGGATCCATCAAAATACAAAAATATAGAAAAGTATAATTTATGTTTAAATCACCTGATTGGTTAAACAGAATATTATTAGGCATAAATGGCATTGTGACTTGAAATACTATATTCTATATTTTTGAGAGAGTTAACCAAACTTACCAAGTTAATATAATGAAAAAATACTTTAATGTAACTCACAAACTAACTCATATTCAGATTAATAAAATAATAAAATTAAAAACAATCATATGCTTATTTTGGCAAACACTTTGATGATACATAAAATAGACCAAGAGACAGACACCACCACCAACAAAAAATCAGATCGCGTCTACACACGATAGATATGTTCTTACATATCGGTAAATATTTTTAAATTATTGATATGGATTCTATTACATTAATTATTTCAAAAATTCCTAGTCATTTTAAAGCTTACGTTTCACATCAGTGTCCAAAAAAAAAAAAAAAAAAAAAAAAAAAAAAAACGAGTGAAAACAAGAGGGTAAGTGTGATCGCAGATCACACAGAGGGTTTCATTTAATATTCCTTTCAAAACACTTTTTTATTTAATTAATAAAGCCTAATTGGTATAATTTATAATTATTAAATCATTAAAAACAGCTCATAAAAAAGTAAAAAAAAAAAAGGTTTTAAAAAATGCGCCCCCCACCCCCCTCCCCACTAAATGTCTCTCGCCATTCTTTTGAAAACTTTTTATTATGTGTTATAAACTATCTTAAAGGTTCAAACAGATCGCCGTGTTAGATTTCCTAATTTAAATAAAACCACGTTCTTTTAATTCCACATTCAGACACCAAGTGCCCTACCAGTGGCTGAGAGGTTCTACTCTCGAAGCTGGTAGACGGAAGGTTCAAACACAATCGCGACCGTCGGCCTAACTGTTTCGGAGTTTTCGTGGTTTTCTTCGAAACCTTGGATTTTCCATGCGTAAAAACGAGTTAGGTTCCCTTAGAAAGACCCTCACGGAAGGCCCCCTAGGGCCAATATCTCTCGAGTAGATAATCGGCCGTCAAAAGTCAACCCAACCTATCCAACACCAAGGAGTGCACTCTATTTTTAACAAAACTGTATCAGATCAAAACTCATATCTACAACTTATCCGCAGATACATTAGTCGAGGGGGTGGTTGTCTTAAACAAAAATTTAATATATTGTTTGAAATAACTATTTTAAAATAGCGGTATCGACACTTATTTATATTTTTAATTGAATAAGTAATATTTATCTCATCACGCCGTCAAAAAGACCACACGCAAAACAGTAGAGAACGCTACAGTTTAAAAATTGTCTTAAGTAAAAATTTAAGATATTTGCTGAAATTACTATTTGAAAACAGTGATATACTTATGAAATTTTTCTATTGAATAAGTAAAATTTATGATGTGCTTTTAAAAATGTGACACCGTTCTGAACAATGCTTTAAAAGCGATCGATTCTTTAGTTTTCCTAATTTTAACAAATTCCCGTCAATTGTTCGAAAAAGCATATCTTTTATAAGTTTAAAAATCGATTTTTTCATAAATCGGAAAGCTGTGGTCCGATTTTTTTTTACATTTAGATTTTATGAATCAGCCTATGAAATAACATCCGGATACGAAAGAACCAAATGTATAAAATCAATAGTTAAAAATTTTTGTATTTCCATTATCAAACCCTAGTATAATATTAGGTTGAGCAAAAAGTTCTGGGAAATTTTTAATCTAATAGTTACCAGAATTTGCATCGTATGCAGGAGCAGTAGTTGTATATCTATAGGAGTTCATGAATTTCGGCTCCAAAATGCATATTGAACAGTATGCTTTGCATGTGTGATCGGGCATTATTGGAGAAAAGGTATTACGATTCTGAAAGCCGGGGAGGATATTAATGAGGGTGAAGATGCTTGTACGGCGACAAACTTCGCATTTCCAGAAAATCCGGAATCTGGCAGAACGATAGCATAGAAAGTCGTGGACTATGATGGTTTCTACTTCGAAGAATAGTCCTTGTTGCTTTTGTTGTTAATTTGCGCATAATAACGCAACTTTCAGAAATTTCGCAGAACTTTTTGCTCAACCTAGTAATATATATTTTCCTTTCCCTATCACGTGGCCTGATGTGCAAAAAATACAATTCTTGAATTAATTATCAAAAAATTAATTATATTCGCTTCTTATTGGCGTAAAAATCGTAGCTCAAAAATGTATATTTAAAGCTTTTTCGTCATGTTTCTAACCACAAGATGCACCTGTTTTATATTCTCTTGTTTACCATCGGAAATTCAGTTCATCAGACATATGTCGCCTTCACAAATGAAGGCAAATAAAAGATTTTTTTTCTAGAATTTTAACGAAATTTCGAGTTTTTATGGTACGATCGAGAAAATTTTTAGAATTTCTGAAAGCTGTTTTTTCCCGTCTTGTGGTATTAATTTTGCATCTCTGGGACAAAATAAGTAATCGGTCTTAAATATTTCGCCAGTCTTTATCTGCCGTTTACATGACACTTGTTTTTAATCCGTGGAAGAGATCGTTTTTGTAATTTGATAAAAAAAAAAAAAAATCCATGCTTTTGTTGAATTATGAATGCTTTTCCGATCTTGTAATTTGGATTTTTTCACTAATAACGTTCGTTACAACTTTTTCAAAATTTTATGATTTGTCGTTTGATGTGAGGCGTTCAGCTGTATATATGTAAAATTTCAAATCTCCAACATATATAATTTCTGAGAAAGGGCTTTGTGACAGACTGACGGACAGACAGACAGAAAGATGACTTAGATAAATAAGGTATCGTCAGATGTATGAAACCCTAAAAACTAGAATAATAGAAAAAAAGCAATTGTGAAAAAAGTTTTTTTTTATGTATCTCTTATAAAAATACTAATGCCGGATAAAAGTTAATATTGAAAGAATCTATGTAGATTGTAGAATATTTTAGCATAAAAAATAATGGAAATAATACAAAAATTAAAATAATTATTCACACTTGGAAAAAATCAAAATATTAGAATAACCATTTACCTGGTTCAAAATATTAGAATAATACATTGTAAATAATACGTGTTTTTAAGAAAATGAAAAATAGCTATTCTTCAATATTTTGAAGCATCACCTTTACATTTTATAACTGCACGATCTCGCTTGTCCAAGCTAGGTAAAAGTATTTCAGAATTTTTTCTGCCCAGAGATGACCATGTCGACTTTATGCTGGTAAGAAGATCAATTTTGTTTTTGACACAATATCTTGCAGTCTTTTCTTTTTCATTCCCCTAAAATTCTCTATTGGATTTAAATCCGTAGAATTAGCCGGCAAGGGAAGTACGTTAAGTTGGTGTTGGCTAAGCAATTTCTTGGTGGACACTGACCTGTGTGAAGAGGCTAAATCGTGTTGCAAAATGAAATCATCACCACACAGGTTTTCCGACGATGGTACCATGAAATGCTCAATGATTTCTTGATATGTCTCAGAATTAATTTTTTCGTTAACGATACAAATTCCAGGACCATTTGCAGTCACGCAAACCCATAAAATTAAACTGGTTGCAAATTTCACTAATAGTTGAATGCAATGTTTGTCATATGCTTTTTGCTTCATTCGTCATACACGAACACATAGATCATCATATGTTATGCAAAACAGACTCTCATAACAAAACAATATATTTTTCTCAATCGCCGAGATAAAATAAAAGCTTTTTTCTGCAACCTTTGAATCTCTCCCTTTCCTGTTTAATAATCAATAAGAGCTATATTTTTGGTACACGAGATTGAAATCCAAATTTATAGAGAGTTCTTAGTGTTGTAGATTTACTGACATCAATGCAGTGTTTTTTCCACTTTCGATGCAAATATATTATACTCCTAAAGCAGATTTTTTAGCAATAACCTTCAGCTTTCTATCATCGCTCTGATAAGTTTTTGGCTTTCGGTCGCTATTCAGATACTTGTTTTCAAAAGTTCCTCCTTTAAAATATTACCTTATTGCTTTACCAAAAATTGATTGAGAACATTTTAAGTAACTGGCGATATATTGCTAATTACGACCTTCTGTATGCAAGTCAATAATGCCATACTTTGAAGACTCCGTTATGTCGGATGAACGAATTTTATACTTAATTTATGCAACCTTCGGAGCCAATCAGAAAAATTCATATGTGTTCAATTTTTTAACCACCTTTTTTAGTATTCTATTACTTTGAATAATTTAAATAATTTTACAAAAATACATTATTCATTTAAAATTTAATCTTTTACAGTTTTAATTATCTTTGATAACATGTAAATTTAATAAAACATCAAACTTTGTTCTTTTTCAATTCTACTACACTGAAATAAAGCTAAATGCAATTCCAAATACAAACGAAATGAATTATTCTATTTTTTTCAGTTGGAGCTGTCTATATTTTCATTACACTGTAAAAAAAAATCTGTAGTTCTACAGATGTAAAGTTACATGCTTACTAAACTTTCACCTGTAACTGTACGAAAAAAGCTGCAAATCTACAAAACTAGTTTTTGTAAAGCTACAAAAATCTGTAACTTTACAAATGAATCTGCTAAAATTTCAGTAATCTTACTAAACTTTTATTTGTATCCCTGGCTGCAGTTACATGAAAAGTTCTCGGAATCCCAGTTTCAAAAAAAATTCTTAGTAACCTTACAGATTTTTTGATTTTCAGCGCAAAAGTGTGTCTGTTACATGAAATTTTGTTGTTGCCGTTACATGAAAAGTTCTAGGAATCCAAGTTTCCTAGAAAAACTTTAGTAAATTCACAGATTTTTTTTACAGTGTAGTTAACAGTTTCATTTCACCGGTTTATTATGGCAAACATGACGCTTAGGGTGTCTGGCCGCATTTCCTCCTAAGATGCCTATATTGTACAGCTCGTCTAATTGGAAAAATTGTCAACTTTCTACGGAGTTCCATCTCTAGCAATTTTTTCACAATCTGATGTTTGGAAAATGTTTTTTTTTCTTACTTTCATTTTGAAACCTCTATTAAAACCTACTTTGGATCCATCAAAAGATACATCATAACAGTTAGATACATCAAAACTGGAATTTCTTTGAGGTATTATCACATTCTGTGCTTATTGTGCCGTCTATTGAAAACCAGATTTTACCAACCATGAACAGTTTCCTAGAACACCCTAATTTTCAAATCATACTGGGATTTTTCAATGGATTTTAACTTTTTAATACCAAACAGGAAGTAATTGTTTTTAAGTAGTTTGATAACTATCCAGTATTATAATTTGGAACTGCTGATGTTGGATCCACTATTAAAAGTTGCAATACAGATTGGAATGTGGGTAGTTTATATAAGAATAACTCAATAATTATTTTGCGGCTTGGGCTATATAATGCGAAGTTTCAAGAAATATATTTCTATACAAAAATCCATACTTAACAATTTATTAATTATTTACAAAATTATTTTTTCATCTATACATATTAAAAAAATATATATATATAAACTGTAACCTAATTTTTTAACACTCATATACAAGTGCATACTGTTGCCAATTGGCAAAAAAATAAATTTTCTCTCCTTATCGTTTATTTACCGTTGCCTCTTGATAACTTTATGCGTTACCTATTCATTTTGATCCTATGCTTAGGTTTATTACATTAAAATACCATATGTGATAATAGTTATTTATCAGTTACGAATGAAAAGGAACTTTTGAAGCCTTCCATTTTCCTAGCCATAGATCGATTTCAAACACAAATAAAAAATATTTAAAAGGCAAAATTTCATTTGACGAATATCTTTTTCAAAAGAATATGCTTTTAAAAGATATTTTTTAAATAATTTTCAGTAAACTTTTTTGCAACAAATATTGTATGCATGCGAATATACGTTTGTTGCCATTCGGCAACACCATGAATTGAGATCAGATTTTATTTACGTTTTTAGTATTCTGCTCACTGAATTTGTTGATTGTTTCATCTTGCTTTTTGTCTATTTTTTCAGAAAAAAATTTGTTCTTATAAAGCCTCATCATGATCAACATATATTTTAAAGCAAAGACACTAAAGAAAAATATTAACTGAAGAAATATGGATTGTAATATCAAGTGAAAGACGCATTTCTTACAATGACAGCGATGACGATCCACCTTTTGATCCAAACTTTCTGTTCCAAAATCCGTTCAGACACTTATGATGAGACTGATTGTGATTTACACGTGGATAAATATGCTGATAAAATTAACTGACTAGAATGTTGATGGAAAAGTTGGGATAGTGAATATTCTATCTACATCAAAACAAAAGCAGTCGGGTAAACGTAAACAGAAAAAAGGGAAAGCTTCAAACTCTTCAGCCTGGTCCTTCTTTGATAAAGATTATTGGAGATGTTTCTCTGCCTGATTGTGTTTTATCATTAAAAACACCATATAAGTACTTTTTTGTATTTTTCGACCTAGTACGTTTCAAGCATATCGCTGAACAAACAAGCGTGTATTGTATTCCAAAACATATTCGAAAGTCACTCAATATATGATCGTCAGATATAAAACAGTATCTAAGAACTTGTATCTTGAGTAGCGTGGCGAAGTTTAAAATCATAAGATTGTTTGGGAACCCTTTCATTGGTTTAGCACCAGGTGGATAGAACTATGATCTTTAATACGTTTGAAAATATACGACAATTTTTCTATCTGAACGACAATACATTGACAAATGAGGAAGCTAAGTTATTCAAGTAGAGACCAATAATCGGTACCCTGAATAGAAACTCTTATCCATTCCCATGGAATAATCTCTCTGTGTTTATGATCGAATCAGTGCAACAAAAGCTCGTCACCATATGAAAAAGTATACCTCCCTTCCCACACAATAAAAATCGCATAAATATGATTTTAAATTGTTATTTTCGCAAGAGTATCAAGATTTGGTTAAAATTTTGACATTTATTGCGAAAAAAATACAACCAGTCTGCCAAGTGGACATGATTTGGAGGTTAGATTTTGAGTCAATGCTAGACTAACTCATCTAGTTGTTGAACCTGTAAATCATGAATTGTATTTTGATAACTATTAAACATCAGTGAAACTGATGACACTTTTAAAATCAAAAGTAATTTTGTGACTTTAAATAATAAGAAAAAACAGAAACCTGTGCTGCAAAATGCCACCCGACAATTAATAGAAAAAAGACCAGAGAAATATCGTAGAATATGCTTAGAATACGCTTAATGCATGGTGTTGCCATTTGGCCACCATTTAAAACAATCTAAAATACAGAAAAATATAAGAGTGATAATTTTTTCAGTATTTTTCCTTTAACGTATTCCCATTAAGGAATAAAATATATATTTTTTTAAAGGAAAAATAAGCAAATAGGTAAGTATGAACACAGATCACACAGAGGGTTCCGTTTAATGTTCCTTTCAAAATACTTTAACCTTTTTCAAAATTTGGTAGTTCCACATTTCGCAACCAGGGGGCGTACGCTATTCTTAACAAACCTCTATCTGAACGAAACTCCGTTTTACAAACTATCCGTAGATATATTTGACAAAGGGATCAGGTCCATAGCACCCGAGATAGGTAGGCGCCCCCTGGCGGTAAAAATTGGAACTAAAATATGTACGGCTATGGTGCATAATATGAAAAAGTGCTCAAAGGAGTATCGGCAAAAGTTAAAAAGTGCACCCCGGGAGAAAAGGGTGGAGGTAGAGAAATTACTAAAAATACTGAAGTTAGAGTCCGGAAGCTTAAATATCATAAGAATTTTTGAAAATTTTCTGATTTCTCCTGTGATCACAAGTGTTCTGTTATAAGTATGTAAAATTTCACGTCTCCAACTTAATTAGGGACTCAGATAGAAAAAATTGCTTAAAATACACAAGTTAGAGTTCAGAGAGTTAAATATAAGACTTTTTCAATATTTTATGATTTGTCGTTTGATGTGAGGTGTTCAGCTATAAGAATCCAAAATTTCAAGTCTTCAACTTAATTAGGAGCTCAGGTAGAGCAGGTAACTTAAAATACACAAGTTAGAGCCCAAGGTGGTAAGTATAAGACTTTTTCAAAATTTTAGGATCTCTCATTTGATGGGAGGTGTTCAGCTACAAGAATCCAAAATTTCAAGTCTTCAACATATATAATTTCTGAGAACTAGCTCTGTGACAGACAGACAGATGGACAGACAGACAAATAGACAGACAGAGGAGCGAGACGAATAGGGTTTCGTCAGATGAACGAAACCCTAAAAATCATGCACTAGATTGTTACACAGAAGTCCATTCGTAAAAGCTTCAAATATGCGAATCCGAAATTACGCCTTTTTATGCCAATAAGTTATTCCTAATGCCTACAAAACTAGTATTAGAATTGCTGGGAGGATAAATAATGAATTTAAAATTAAGAGTTTCAGAATTTAAATATAATTCCAAAGCATCTTCAGCGAATGACTTCCAGATTGGTGCGGAAAATTATAATTTACCGAAAAATCTAAATAAAATTTAAATATAGAGTTTAGAAAAAAAAATCACGTAGGAGAGTTGCTAAGTAACATTTCTGTAGAACATAATTTAATAGATGGTACTTCCAAATAGTAACTGGTAGAAGCCAGACTTTTACTCGATCTTTTTCTGTTACAATTACTAGAAGGTTATTGCTTTATTAAATTTTAAGATGTCTTTTTAGCTCAAATGCTATCAAAGCCTGAGAGGTACTGCATATACGTACAAATGTGTGTACGTATGTATCTATGTATGTATGTATGTAACGCAATAACTCTTGATAGAAATACCAAATTTGATTGAAATTTTGTAAAAAGGTTTATTCTGTAAGATGCTTCTTTGATTAGATTTGGGGGTTCGTTGGTTAAGTGTAGGAGTGAAACGGGCGATTAATCCCCCCTCAAATTAGATAAATATGTTTTGGATGCAGAATTATTCTATTTGCTTCTAACTTGGCAAACAGGTTTATCCTGACAATGCGCTTACATTATGTGCGCCCTGATTAGGTTTGGAGGTTCATCAGTTAGCTATAAAGGGGGGAAACAGGGAGCTCCCCCTTTATTTATTTAAATGAGTTTTTCATGCAGAATTATCCTATTTTCTTGGAAACTCGTATACAGGTTTATTCAGATCAGGCGCTTCCCTTATTAGATTTGGAGGTTCAATGATTACCTATGAAGGGGTGAAACAGGGGACTAATATTTCTTTATTTATTTTTCGAGGGGCATTATTCTTTTAAAAAAAAAAAGAGTATAATATATATCTAGTGCGCATAGCCTGTGAGCTCAATGCCATAAGTTCAACTGTGCAATTTTCTTTTTTTATTAAGATACATAGCATATTTCAAAGCAAAATTGGCAAGTACTATATTTAAAAATTTTTATACATTAGGTAGAAAAGCTCTTAAAATAACAAACGTATGGGATAAAACATCAATAAACAAAATTTGGAAAATTATGAACAAATTTAAACAAATACCTTCCATCACATAGTAGTTGTATGAATTTCCTTACATACTAAAACAAAAGGAAATTAACCTCCCCATAAAAGAGCTGTCGGTAAACTACTTCAATGAAGTTTACATAGCAGTGGCAAAACACATAAAACAAAATGTACTTTTAATGTTTACGCTGATATTTCCTTTGATGTTTGACAATCGTAGTAGAATGAAATTTTCTCTTCGAGGCAGGTTTGCTTATCTCATAAAAGATGTTTCATTATTTTATTATTTATATGTTTCCTTTCCTAGTTCATTTCTCGAAAACGATTTTATCAGAAAGGTTTTAAAAGGCTTTTCATTCAACAACACGAGTAATAATTTCTAAATTTATTTCGATTTACATTACCATACTTATTTTATTTGCATTTTGAGATATAATTTTAATGCTTCACAAATAATAATAATAATAAAAATTTAGATCATCCAAAAACTTGAATAAATATTTACTACGTAGGTCAGACAAATGCAAAATTAAACAATATATTATTCATTTTTTAATTATTATTTATCGTTTCATTATATTATTTATTCATTAAATATTTTTTTTACATTTTACTTGTTTTTTAATCATCAAAATAAACTTAAAGACAATTGAAATTTTTATATTTAATGTGAAATGTTAAAGATATGTTCATTTTCAATTTGATGTGGCCACTACCGTATAACATAATTAACTGAATATTAGAGTTTTAACTATTAAAGAGCAAATTGCTTTTCCATTATCAAAGTAAAACAATGTTATCATGTATGAGCATATATTTTCTATTTTCACATTATATTTTATGCAAGCATTTATAAATTAACACACATTTATTTCCTAATTTAAAATTAATATAATGTAGTAAACATATATTTTTTTTCTGTTTAATAGGATAAAGCTACGATTATTTCTTAACGACATTGAAACCTATGCGGTAAAAAAAAAAAAAAAAAAAAAAAAAAAAAAAAAAAAAAAAAAACATTGAAAGCAAAATCTATGCAATTGCTAATATATAAAATTAGTAAAATATTTTCGACTATGCTAGCAAATTGTCAAATAAAAAATAAAGGTTTTGTACTTTTTCTTTTATAAGCTTTATCCAATTACCCTTTCCATATCACCTTTTTATCTTTATTAATAAAAAAGTTATGGCCTATTGGGTAGTGTATCTGTTTGCTCTTGTTGGTGGTGGCTAATGAAATCTGCCGCACGCGGGCGTTTGAAATTTTGTTTAGGTGATTCGAAGGCACTCCGGAATGTACCTAAAGATCATCTTTTGGATTTATTATTAGACGTTTTGTTATGATATGTGTGGTATAGAAATCTATACACACAGCTTGTTATACAATTAAAATATTTATACAAAACAGAACAATCTATTATTATTCAAGAGCAAACAATAAATGGTATTTTGACAAATATTTCTTTATAAAATAAATAAAGGAAATTCATTTGAAAAAAAAATCTTAAGAGCATTTAGATAAAGAAAAAGTCCTTCCGGCCAATGCCGGGAGGAAGACGTAGCTTTCATAATCCTTATTTAAAAAAAGCCAACTTATATCATGCAAAACACACGAAGCTCAATTTAGTGGAAACCGAATATAGGAGATTCAATACTAATTTTTATCAATATAATGAATGAGAATTTCGCGAAATTAGTCAGCTTTATCCAAGCTGCTTTTCTTTCAAGTAACTTATATTTGGCTGCCAAATTCGGCAATTTCATAAAGTGCCTGTCATTTTAAGACAACATGGTGGATGAGGCTAAGCAGTGAACTTGGTCGAGACCTTAGTAATTGCTGTGCACATGCTCACTCACATCGGAATCGGTTAATATATAGGAGTGCTGTCGCATGCAAAAAATCAGATTTTTCAAAATGTACCCCACAATAGAAATTGAAACTGCTATATCTGAGCCATTTTTTAAGGTAAAGACAAACAAAAAATGCTCCTGAATCCTTATATCAAGATCAAATACTTAAGAAAGAAACCTTTTTCAATTTCTAATTTTCGTGCACCCCACTTTAAATATATATATATATATTTTTTAATTTAATGGCCGCCATTTTGAAACAAGATGGCTGATGAATCTGGCCAGCGAACTTGGTCGAGGTGTTAATGTATACTATTCACATGCCTTCTTACATCGAAATAGGCGAATACGTGTGTTATCGCGTGACAAATACAAGATCGTTTCAAAATGTTAGCCATGCTAGAAATTCAAAGTGCTATAAATCAACCATTTTTTAAGATATCAACAAAAGAACAAATTTTCAGAAACAAAAACTGCTCCGGAATCTTTGTATCAAGGCCAAACACATAAAAAAAAATCTTTTTCATTTTCCAATTTTTTAATACCTCATTTTGAATTTTAAATTTAATTTTTTTTAAATGGCAACCCTTTTGAAATAAGATGGCGAATGAAGCTGGCCAACGAACTCGGTCGAGACATTGGTATGTACTATGTACAGACCAAGTTACATCCAAATAGGTTCATAAATACGCCTGTTATCGCGTGACAAAAATCAGGTCGTTTTAAAATGTCAGCCACAAGAGAAATTCAAAATGCTATTACTCAGCCATTTTTTTTTAGATATAGACGAAAGAAAAACTGTTTCGGAATCTTTGTATTAAGGTAAGTAAGTAAGTAAGTAAGCACCCACCCTGGGAACCCGCTTTTGGCTTATGGTTAGGTGTAACCCCCAAGCCCAGGGCAGGGAAAAGCTTTACTACCTGCGGAAACAAGCCCAGAACCCCAGTCTCCGGGAAAGAAGACTTCAGAACGACCCGCCTGACACGCCGAAGAGAGCACAAGAGGCAAGTGCCGTGTCCCCGGACCGCCTGTAAAAATTTATGATTATTTAAGATGGCGATTCTTTACCAATCACAATTGGCTACCCTATTGTTTCAGGGCGAGCCTAGAAATATATTACGATTATGATTTATATGTTTTGGAATTTACGTACTATTTGAAAAAATTTTAAGTATTTACATTCATCTTTTCATTTGATAAGAAATATTTTTTCCCTTTTTTTCACCCTTTTAAACAAAAATATTTATACATATTTACAATATTTCTAGTGGTATTTAAGTTCTTAAAAATAAAACAATCTCAAAAACACCCTTCCATACACCACGTGGACCCATGACATGCCCACCACAGGCAATCAGAAGAGGTAATTATTGAATGTATTTATATTGAATAAAAGAATAATGGCTATTGAGAATATCGTAGTTAGCATATAGTTTTTTAAGTTGTGCCGGGTCATTAATTATTTTTAGGATGTCCTGAAGGATTGTCGTTTCTGTTCTCTGAAATTTAAACTTCATGAATTTGCAGTTGCCGAAAATGTAATGCATCGGGTCTCCTCGACCACCACATTTACAAAGGTCGTCATCTTTTTTGCCGATATTATAAAGGAAAGACGGGAAGCTGCCGCGGCCTGTTAAAAAGTAAATAGATACTTTATCTTTTGAAATTATTTGGTTCTGAACTTTTGGTACCAGCCCGTGCGTATATCTGCCACACCCTGAGTGATCCCAGTTGTACTGCCACCTGTCCAGTAATTGGGTTCGAATACATTTTATAAGATAGGACCGAGGCAATTTAACTCCTCGATCCACTGGTAGGTCGCAGTACTGGGCGGCATCATTCGCCAGCTCATCCGCCAGTTCATTACCCGCTATGCCAATGTGGCCTTTTATCCAAGTAATGTAAAAAATTTTATTTTGATTTTGTTTAATTAAATTATGGATGTAATAAATTGAAGGGTTAGTTGGAAATAAATTGTCTAAGGCTTTAATAGTAGATTGACTGTCACTTAATATTTGGAATTTTGTATAAGGGGAGTTAATGGCCCAATTAATTGCCGAAATTATTGCGTGCAGCTCCGCCTGAAAGATTGAATTTTCTGCTCTCAGTTTGACTGTTTTTTCATAAATTTTAATGTTATGATTGTAGGCTACCATTGCATATGCTGTGCCAGAGTCCACCTTAGAACCATCTGTGTAAATCGAAATAAGATTAGTTTTTGTGATAATTTTGTCTGTAACTATTAAGTTATTTAAATGAATTTCCGGATTTATTTCATATTTTAGGATTTTATTTTCTATATCATCTTTACATATTGGTTTGGGTTCTTTAAGTAATAAGTTTTTATTGTGTAAAATATTGTATTTTAGATTTTTATATTCCAGTGTTATTAAGATTGGTGGTATTCCTAATAGGACCTGTAACGTATGTGTTGCAACATTTTTATATGTTTTGGTTATTGACGTGAGACAAGTTCTTTGGATGGATTGGAGAGCGCGTTTATCTTTTATCCTGAGGTCTCCAAACCACACCTCCGAACCATAATCTATAATTTTTTCTAGTACTGCTATGTACCAGGTTCTAAGACAGCCTCTGTCCACCCCCCAAGTAGCCGAGAAGACCCGTTTAATGGATGAGGTTAGCTGTAAAATTTTGTTTTTTATGCTAGTTATGTGCTTGTCCCATTTTAAAGTACTCTGGAATAGTATCCCTAAAATTTTTATTTCCTTTAATGGCTTGATGGTATAGTTACCCAATTTAAAGGTTGGTGGACGTTTATCCAAAGTGTTTTTCCCCAACATAATAAAAGTCGTTTTTTCCTTTGAAATCTGTTAATTTAAGTTATTGCAAATATTATAAAAAAGTTTTATTTTTTGGTTGGTTTCGGTCTCTAAGATGAGTCTGCTCCTCGCTTTGACAACCATATTGAAGTCATCGCAAAAAACATACAGGTCTTCGAATTTACTGTAAAAGTTTATTAAGATTATATTTGCTATGATTAGCCACAGAAGCGGCCCAAGGCACGACCCCTGTGGACAGCCTTGATAAGTTGGTCTTTTAATGTTATTTGATAAATAATTTGTTATTAGTTCTCGTTCGGATAAGAAGCTAAGAAGGATACATTTTAAATATTGCGGAATTGGTAATTCGTTAATTTGTTGATCCAAAGTGACCCAATCGATATTGTCAAACGCCCCTACAATGTCGAATGAGATAATGCTGCAGTATTTATATTTTTCAAGATACGTTTTTGCTTTATGTTTTAATTTGTTTAATAGTTGAATTGTGCTTCTGTTCTCACGGAAGCCATACTGGGCCCCGTGAAGAACATTTAATTTTTCTAAGTAGTGATTAATTCTTCGTTTTAGGATCCTCTCATAGATTTTTCCCAGCATGGGAAGGAGACAAATGGGTCTATAGGAGGAAGGTTGGCGTGGATTTTTATTACGTTTTGCGAAGAAGATCACATTTGCTATTTTCCATGATTTAGGAAAGTAGTTAAGAGTAAGACATTTGTTATATAAGTCACGTATTAGATGTTTAAAATTATTGTATATGTTTTTAATAATAAATGCATCAATTTTATCAAATCCAGGGGCTTTTAAATTATTTTGCTCATTAAGTGCTGATTTTATTTCTTTAAAAGATATTAGGGGGGGAGGGGGGGAAGATCTTCCTCTGCCGCTGGGTCCATGAGAGGTGGATGCGGGTTTTGATGTATTGGGAAATGGTGATTAAGTAATATGTTGAAAGTGTCTAATTTTGTAGTATATGGGGTTGAACCCTGTAGTGTTGTGTGTATGAAATGATTATTTTTGAGTCTTTTATTCATTGCTATTTTAAAGGCTTGGCCAAATTTGTCTTTTGTTTTAGAGCAGAAACTCTGCCATGATTTAGTTTTTTGTTGTTTTATACGTTTTTTGTATATTGCTCTTTCTCTTTGTAGGAGGGTTCTCCACTTTGGGTCATTTGTTGATTTAAATCTTTTCCGTAATGCTGAGGTTTTATTTCGCTGGACCTTCAGCTCTGCCGTCCACCAGTCAAATGTTGGATATAATTTGAAACTTTTTGTTTTTAGTGAGGATTTACAGGTGTCTAGAATTACTTGGTTAAAACCATCAAGCCATTCATCCAGTTCTAGTCGAGTTTTAGTATCAGATAAGGATTTAAGTAAATTATTAATTTTCGGTTTCAAGATGTAATTAAATTTTTTAAAATTTGAGTATCTTGTTTTAAATCTTTTAAGGTCTAGAATAACTGGTTTAAGATTTAATGAGAATCTGATATACCTGTGGTCCGACGTGCTCTCTACTGTGTCATCTACATACCATGAGTCCACGCAGTCCACCAGGTCTTGTGTACAAAGGGTTACATCTGGATTCCCCTTCATGGGACGATTCGGCTGTCCTATAAATGAATGAGGTGCCTCTATATCATTGATCAGAGTTAAGTTATTAGATAATAGTAAGTATGTCAAAATTTTTCCCCGTTCATCTTCTTTCTGATATCCTAAAAGTGACAAGTGGACATTGAGGTCTCCTCCCATTATGGTGTGATTCAATGGTTCGAAGAAGTCCAGCCACTTCATATCACCTCTGAAATCACCTTTTGGTCTGGCATACACAGAGCCTATTGTGATCTTACCGGATTCAGTAGTAAGATTGACGAATACTGCATTATCGTCTTTATATGTCTCTATCACTTCCACGTCCTTTCGAGTTACCACAACTGCCGCTGTTTTATTTTTTGAGATAAATGCTTGCCAATTTGACGGAATTGACCATATGGCTTCGTTAAAGTAGTAAAAGTCCTGTAATAGAAGAACTAGTATTTTATGCTGATTTGCAAATCCCATTAGGGATGATGTTGCAGAACTTGATCCCTGTAGATTAATTTGAATAAAGGTTAGTTCATTTGGAATATATATTTTCTGTGGATTTGCAGGGTTATTCAGAATTTCTGTTATTATTTGTTCTTGGTTTACTGTTAAATTTCCATTTTGAGTATTGGAGTTGTTTGAGTTTGTTGAGTTATTAGAATTATTTATTTCTTCATTTATCGGATTGAACTTTCTTGATTAATTTGTATATTTTTATTTCTCTGTGATAGGTAGTACTGTAGTGTTGGACAGTCTGATGAACTCGATCTATGCGGGAAGTCGCTATTTGTTCCAGCACAGTTTCTGCCTATATCGAATTTATTTTATTTATTTGTGCTAGATTGCTTCGCTGTAGTATTAAATATTGTAAAGTCGGACATTCACTAGAACTAACTGCATGCGGGAAGTCACTCGCACTCCCCATGCAGTTTCTGCATCTGTGTTGTTGTGGTTTATTTCTGTAATAACAATATTTTTGATCATGGCGTCCTGCACAGTATTCACACGTTGGAGATTGTCGGCAATTCTGATCCACGTGTCCGAAAGATTGACAGTTCTTACATCTTAATATAGGTTGGTAAGGTGCAATCCTGACCGATGTAAATCCCATGACGATCTTACGTTGTCTCAGTAGATGAATCGCAACTGGAGCTTCTGCTTCAAAAATTAGTTGGTATGTTGAAGCTTTTTCTCTTTGTTTTCTATTAATGTACTTTATTGGAATATCTGAATCATAAAGATTTTTTAGATTGGTTATTATTTCTTGTGGATCCATATATGTCGGGATCCCTAAAAGAATCAGTTTTCGGAGATCCGCAGCCTTATATTCTATATCCACAATGTCTTTAGGTGAAACACATACAAAAAAAAATCTTTTTCATTTTCCAATTTTTTGGTATCTCATTTAATTTTTTTTTATTTTTTTATTTTTTTAAATGGCCGCCATTTTGAAACAAGATGGCGGATGAAGCTGGCCAACAAACTCGGTCGAGATATTTGTATGTACTATGTACACACCAAGGTACATCCAAGTCGGTTCATAAATACGCCTGTTATTACGTGAGAAAAATCAGGACGTTTCAAAATGTCAGCCACGCTAGAAATTCAAAATGCTATAACTCAGCCATTTCTTAAGATATAGACGAAGCAAAAACTGCTCCGAAATCTTTGTATAAAGGTCAAATACATAAGAAAAAAATATTTTTCCATTTTCAATTTTTTGGTACCACATTTCAAATTTTAATTAAAAAAAAAAAATTTAAATGGCCGCCATTTTGAAACAAAATGGCGGATGAAGCTGGCCAACGAACTCGGTCGAGAGATTTGTATGTACTATGTACACACCGAATTACATCCAAATCGGTTCATAAATACGTTTCAAAATGTCAGCCACGCTAGAAATTCAAAATGCTATAACTCAGCCATTTTTTAACATATAGACGAAACAAAAACTGCTCCGGAATCTTTGTATAAAGGTCAAATACATAAGAAAAAAATATTTTTCCATTTTTAATTTTTTGGTACCACATTTCAAGTTTTAAATTTTTTTAAAAATTTTAAATGGCCGCCATTTTGAAACGAAACGGCGGATGAAGCTGGCCAACGAACTCGGTCGAGACATTAGTATGTACTATGTACACACCGAATTACATCGAAATCAGTTCATAATTACGGGAGTTACAGTGTGACATATGTCATATATATATATATATATATATATATATATATATATATATATATATATATATATATATATCAATTTTGAACGGAGGGTGGTTTCGGGGTCTGGGGGTCATGATCGATGAAAATATACCAAAATTTTTTGAAATCGCTTTCCTCCGAACGGCTGCAACAGGTAGCTTTTTTGTAAAGAAAGCTACCTAAAATCATAATTTATAATAAGCATATGGATGAATATATATGTTTTTGGTATCATTTCATTTGTAAAAATTTAAGGTTTGTGAATATTGAATGTATTTCGTAATATGGCTATTAATTAAGAATTTTGTAATATTTTATATGCAAATTAACAGTGTGATAAAAACTCAAATATGCTTCAGACGAAAATAGGACAATAAAACTTAAAGAAGGGCACATGGTCGCCATAAAAGACATGCGAATAATTAAGCCAGTCACAAATATTTATGATGCTCTTAGCACTGACAGGGCTACTATTTATTTGTATCATCGTGTGTGGCAAAAGGGGTCCGGAGCTCACAGGTGACGTCAGATCCCCGTAAAGGAAGAAAAAAAAATAGCTATGCGTTGGAAAAGTATGGAAACGCCCAGAAGTGGAGATGAAAAGCGAACCACAGCCAAGATATCAGGCGACCAGTAAGAGAGAAGCACCAATCGACGAATAAAAAAAAATCATATTGTACTAATTGTAGGAATTTCTGTGTCTAATATTTCATAGGCAAAATTTTAATGCAGATATGAGTATTTATCATTATTATGGACTAATCATAACATTAAAATGTTAGCGTTGGAAATTTGTCAATAACTTGGCTAAGAAGCCCATCTATTTGTGCTGTGAGAACCTCAACCAATGTTTTGAATCCAAAATTTCACAAAGATATGACTCATAATTATCTTGTTATGAGATCTCATGAAACTGAGTATGCTGTCAAATTGATATGCAGTTAAGAATAATTATGTTTGATATATGAAATTTATGTGCTTGAAAATAATAAAAAATGATTATATATGTGCATTTCCTATCTTTTCTTTGAATCATTATTCTTATTCTTTCTTTTCAGATATTTATTAAATTTATGAGCTTTAAGAGTTTAATTTTAGAAAATATTAAATCGAATAATTATCTATGCAACACACTGAATCCTGAATATAAATTTTAACGTTAAGTAAGTCGATTCTGAGTATTGACGTATTTTTTTATTCAAAATTTAATCTCCTCCTATTTTAATAATTAATATCACCCTCTTTTCATCTTTCACAACGCGGATCGGGTAATATTTCTATTAATTTTACTAACCACTTTATTGTCGCGTGACCAAGTGTGTTGGTGATGGATCGTCACAATAATATGTCTAAGAAACAAGTCACGTATTTCAAAGATTTTTAAAGTTTGCAGCCGATTTTATTCTTTTCAAAAAAAGCAATCGGACAAAAAATTAACCCGATATAATAAACCGTATTTTATTTTCAATAAAGTTCACTCGGAATTCGTACCGAATACATTCGGAATACATTCCTTTTGAATTCTTCGCGGATATTTTCTTAAATGAAAATTTCCCATTTCAAGCAAAATGACGAAATTGTTATATATATTTTTTTTTCATGTCAAGTAATTACCAAAAAAGTTTTTTTTTTCCTTTTGGTACGAGAAATATAAATTCACACAGAATATTAATGGTGGACTCATTTTATTATAAATACCATTTACTGTTACTTGATTTAAACTGTACAATTTTTCAACGACCAAAATTAATTAGATATTACGAAAAAATATATTTTTCTCAAAAAGTTTATTTTTCTAGTCAACTATTGTGAAGCACGTTTTGGTAACTAGTTGTGGCGCATTATAAATAACTTAATTATCATATTGTTCTCTTGTACTGAAAAGATTGCAGTAGCTTACATTTAAAAAATTCTTTTTTCTGGAAATTTCGATGTATTAAAACTTTTCAGAATGACTTTTAATGAATGCTATATTGTCTAAAACACTTAGTACGTAACTGTTTAAAACATAAACGTAGTAAAAAATTAAATGATGTACTAGGAAAATTAAATGATGACTCTATAATTATATTAAAATAGAGTATAATGAAAGATATTAGCCCCCGGCACGAAATGCTATTTCTTTCTCCCAGCTTATTTTGTGTTATCTTAAAAAAATAACGTTACCTTACAGAAGCCAGCCGTAAAACAAACCAGTAAGTTTAAATAACCTATAGAATTTTTTAAAACTTCTAAGCATCGCACTTTTCGATTTTTATACCGTCGTATTGGGGGTAAAAGTACTTTTAAATGCAATTTATTTGAAAACTTCATCTCCATTTATTTTTGAAATATTAATTTTTTTTATATAGTTTTTGGAGCCATTTGCCATCTATTGGCAACAAAAATACTCCATTTCTGTAGAAAGTAAACGAAAAATAGTTGTAAAATATTAATTATATATTTTTGTTGCCTATTTTCCCGACCGAAAGAAAATATAATTAAAATCAGGCAACTTTCAATTTTAGACATTTTGTTGAATATTTAAAAATATACTTGTCAGATTCTTCTGGAATTTTAGGATTAAAAAGAACAGGTTTGACTTCATACTTAACAACGTTGATTTGATAAGGAGGACAATTAGGGGGCCAATATATAATTACATATACAAATAATACTTGGGATCACCCTGTAAAATAAAATGCACGAAATGATCTATCACTACGGAATATACATAAGCAGACACTGTACAATATGTGCATTCATTTGTGTAAGAATAACACGTATATTAATAGCCATTTTTTTCTTAATAAAAAAAAAAAAATCATGTTTTTTTCTTATAACATACAGGGTATTTAACCAAATTTAACGCATGTTTCAGAAAAATTGACAACTTGTAGTAGAAGTAAAATAGTGCAATTGAAATATAAATATATTAAATATTTAAGGAAATATGGGCGGTTGTGTGAAATAATTTTTATGTCCTCATGCGCGAAAGATAACAATTAAGTTTTTGTATAATTTAATAGTCAACTCTATAGAGCAACTTACTAAAAAAAAATCAGTCAAATATCGTAAACATTCAGAGAGATAACGGTGTTAGAATGAGATAATTTTTAGTTTTTCGCTAAAACTCGTTGAATGATAAGGGAAAACACACAAATTGTTATTTTTAAGTTATCAGACAGCATTCGGAGCAAGAGATAGGGGTGGAGAGTGCTTTGGTAATCCTAAAGTGGAACCAACATAATAGTCACGTGTTTATAATAGTCACGTGACTTTTACCGCCAAAGGCTAGCACATGTTTGCGAAAGGAAAATAAACAAATTACCGTATCGTTAAATTAAAGTGAGAATCTTCTTTTACTAATTTAAAACAGATTTTAAGTTGCTTTGTTTTACTTCGTTTATATTTTTGCACTACTTCACATGCATAATGTGGATGCTGAGTATTTTTATTTTATTTTATTTTTTTTCACGACCGGCAACAATTTTCAAATTGCCAAGCAAGCGATAACGAGCGAAATCTGGAAAACTTTGCATGAGTAGGGCCGGTCATGTTGATGCCGATTTTCAACGGTATTCTCTACGGAAAGCACACTCCACCCCTATCTCTTCTCTATGGTTCGGAGCAAGTTTTTTGAAAACCTATTAATAGTTTACGGTTATGTTTAGGAAGATTTTGACTTTAAACTACGATGAAAAGGAAAATATAGTCCATACATTGATTAGATTTAGGTAAATTGAGGTGTTTATGGTAAAATTGTATGGAATTTAGCACAATACGGAAAACACTCTACAGTAAATTCTATCGCATATATATGTATTTTCTGTATACATGTAATTTGTATGACAGTGGTAGAGATAATAAACTAAAATCTGACATATACATTTTTCATGAGTTAAGAGTCAATAACTAGTAATTGGATTTTTATAGTGATATTTCAATAGCTTTTTGAGAAATTACGTTTTGCGTATTGAATTTTCACAGAAAAGTGCATTTTCCATAAAATGCATTTATTTAACTGAAACATTTACTTAACTATTTTAAACTTCATTTAACATTTATTTAACAGTTAGGTGAATTGGAAATTTTCTGTACTTATCGATCAAGGTCTTTTAGGTAGCTTTCATTACAAAAAGCTACCTATGCCAGCCGTTCGGAGGAAAGCGATTTCAAAAAATTTTGGTATATTTTCATCGATCATGACCCCCAGACCCCGAAACAACCCTCCGTTCAAAAGTTGATATATATATATATATATATATATATATATATATATATATATGACATTTGTCATACTGTAACTCTCGAATTTATGAACCGATTTGGATGTAATTCGGTATGTACATAGTACATACCAATGTCTCGACCGAGTTCGTTGGCCAGCTTCATCCGCCATTTTGTTTCAAAATGGCGGCCATTTAAAATTAAAAAAAAAATTAAAATTTGAAATGCGGTACCAAACAATTGAAAATGGAAAAATATTTTTTTCTTATGTATTTGACCTTTATACAAAGATTCCGGAGCAGTTTTTGTTTCGTCTATATCTTAAAAAAATGGCTGAGTTATAGCCATTTTGAATTTCTAGCGTGGCTGACATTTTGAAACGTCCTGAACTTTGTCACGCGATAAAAGACGTATTTATGAACCGATTTGGATGTAACTTCGTTTGTACATAGTACATACCAATGTCTCGACCGAGTTCGTTGGCCAGCTTCATCCGCCATCTTGTTTAAAAATGGCAGCCATTTAAATTTTTAAGAAAACTTTAAATTTGAAATGTAGTACCAAAAAATTGAAAATTGAAAAAATATTTTTTTCTTATGTATTTGATCTTTATACAAAGATTCGGGAGCAGGTTTTGTTTCGTCTATATCTTAAAAAATGGCCGAGTTATAGCACTTTGAATTTCTAGCATGGCTGACATTTTGAAACGTCCTGATATTTGTCACGTGATAACAGGCGTATTTATGAACCGATTTGGATGTACCTTGGTATGTACATAGTACATACAAATATCTCGACCGAGTTCGTTGGCCAGCTTCATCTGCCATCTTGTTTCAAAATGGCGGCCATTTAAAAAAATTTAAAATGAGATACCAAAAAATTGGAAAATTAAAAAGATTTTTTTTGTATGTGTTTGACCTTAATACAAAGATTCCGGAACAGTTTTTGTTTCGTCTATATCTAAAAAAATGGCTGAGTTATAGCATTTTGAATTTCTATTGTGGCTGACATTTTAAAACGACCTGATTTTTGTCACGCGATAACAAGCGTATTTATGAACCGATTTGGATGTTACTTGGTCTGTACATAGTACATACCAATGTCTCGACCGAGTTCGTTGGCCAACTTCATTCGCCATCTTGTTTGAAAAGTGTCACGAGGCGTCTTCTCGTGTAACGGTTCCCGATAGTTATTAGTACTGATGAGACCAATGAGTAATCATGCCTCTAAACAAAACAAAGAAAATTTAATAAGAAAAAAAAATATTTACGTTTTCTAATACATCAACGGGCTAGGCTCATTGCCTATCTCTCCCGTGGTTTCAGAGCATTCGATAATAAAAAAAACAAACACAGTTTTTGCGACCAGCGGCCAAACATATGTTCATCCTTCCAGTTCAAGGGCCTCTCTGCTCTCACCCTCCAATGTTTATTTTCTTTCCAACCCTCGCATCCCCCATCCGCGGAGAGTCCACTTCGAAATTCCAGAGATGCATTAGGGGTGCGAGGTTGTTAGAGTGTTCGGGGGGGCCACACGAATGTGACAAAAAGGGTTGCCATTTAAAAAAAATTAAATTTAAAATTTAAAATGAGGTATTAAAAAATTGGAAAATGAAAAAGATTTTTTTTATGTGTTTGGCCTTGATACAAAGATTCCGCAGCAGATTTTGTTTCTGAAAATTTGTTCTTTTGTTTATATCGTAAAAAATGGTCGAATTATAGCACTTTGAATTTCTAGTATGGCTAACATTTTGAAACGATCTGGTATTTGTCACGCGATAACACACGTATTCTCCTATTTCGATGTAAGAAGGCATGTGGATAGTATACATCAACATCTCAGCCAAATATAAGTTACTTTAAATCAAAGCAGCTTGGGTAAAGCTGACTAATTTCGCGAAATTCTCATTCATAATGATTTGATATTGATAAAAATTAGTATTGAATCTCCTATATTCGGTTTCCACTAAATTGAGCTTCATGTGTTTGAATAATATAAGTTGGCTTTTTTTAAAATAAGGAATTTGAAAGCTACCTCTTCCTCCCGGCACTGGCCGGAAGGACTTTTTTTTTTGTGCTAACTTTTTTGAACGAAAGTATCAATAAAAAAAATAAAAAAATAGTATACAAAATTGGATATCTGATTCCGTTTAAAATGAGATTTTTGTCTAAAATTTTCGTTTTCTTTGTATTTCATTTTCTTAAAGCCCACGTTTTTAACTTTACAAAAATGCGTTTGCATTTATTGTATTATAAAAAAAAACTAAGTTATCAGAATATAAAAACTACTTGATAGCTGTGGATGAAACCGGAAGTGCCAAAAGTTTCAGTGTTAAATTTTTTGCCCCTTCGAACAAAAACCGCGAAACTGTCTGTTAGATATGAAAAAAAAAAAAAAAAAAGTCATTGATCGATAAATACAATAAATTTCCAATTCACATAACTGTTAACTAAATGTTAAGTAAAATTTAATATAGTTAATCAAATGTTTCAGTTAAATAAATGCATTTTATTGAAAACTTTTCAGTGAAAATTCCATACGCAAAACGGGATTTCTCTAAACGCTATTGAAATATCACTACGAAAATGAAATTGCAACTCATTCCTCATGAAAAATGTCCAATCTATCTTAAATTTTAGTTTATTGTCTTCACCACTGTCATACAAATTACGTGTATACAGAAAATACATATATCTTCGATGGAATTTACTTCAGAGTGTTCAGCGCATTGGGCTAAATTTCATAAAATTTTACAATAAACTTCTCAATTTAGATAAATGTAATCCATGTATGGACTATATTTTCCTTTTCATCATAGTTTAGAGTCAAAATCTTCCTAAACATAACCGTAAACTATAATTAAATAGCGTGTTAAAAAAACTTTATCCTAACGCTGTCAAATAACTTAAAATAACAATTTGTGGACAATTCCCTCAATATTCAGCGAGTTTTAGCGAGAAACTTAAAAACAGCTCACTCTAATGCCAATATCTCTCTGAATGTTTACGATATTTGCCTGATTTTTTTTTTTTTTATATATATATATAAGTTGCTCCACAGAATTGACTATTAAATTATGCAAAAATATATTTGTTATCTTTCGCGCATGCGCAGATAAAAAATATTTTATACAACTGCCCATATTTTGTTAGATATTTAATATATTTATATTTCAATTGCACTATTTATTTCTACTACATTTTGTCAATTTTCCTGAAACTGGCGTTAAATTTGGTTACAATTCTTGAGTTTTATAAGCAAAAAACATGCAAGATTCTTTTTTAATTTTTTTTTCTTGATCTCTATTAATATGCTTGGTATTCTTACACAAATGGATACAAATATTTTACAATATCTGTTTATGTGTACACCGTAGCGATAGATCATTTCGTGCATTTTATTTTACAGGTTGATCCCAAGTATTATTTTTTTTCTTTAATTTTTTGTTGGTACCCTTATTGTCCTCCTTATCAAATCGACGTTGATAAATATGAAGCCAAACCTGTTCTTTTTAATACTAAAATTCCAGAAAAATCTGGCAAGTATATTTTTAGATATTAGAGAAAATGTCTAAAATTGAAAGTTGCCGGTCATTAATGGCCATATAGTGTATATACATACATATATATATATATATTTCATCGGGGGTGACAGTAAATTCTGAAAAAGCAGAATTCCTGTTTTCTTGTTTTTTTATGTTTTTAACCACATATATTAACACTGAAAGCGAAGACTCAATGTTCCGAAACGCACTGAAGCAGTTTTAAATAAATAAAAAAAAATATAGGGGAGAGTAGCCGAATTTGTACTGCTTCACATATTTTCAGGTTTAACTCACTTCATTTTTGGAATATCTTCAAAATGTCACTACACGTTGTCAAACGCTTCATCAGACATTCTTCAGCTAACTGAATCTCTGAAACAATTTCTTTTTGAAAATCTTATGTTTTATTTTAATTTGAAAAATTCGTCAAATTAGTCCAAATTCAGCGACTGGTCGTCCAAGTTGGATTCCTGTCCCCTACGTTTGACCCAACAATATTAGGCTACTTTAATGAAGGGAATAAAACTATTTTTTTAAAAGCAAAGTTCGCGATTAATGAAACAATCAATCAAAACAATAGCAAGAAATAATGAAATCAAATATCTGAAATGTAGAGTAATTATTTTTTTCAAAGTGCATTCAAAACATAAATCAAAGTTATAAATAATTATGTAGTGGACATTATGGCACTAATTACCAGTTACATGAATATACTGATAATGTAATAAGTGATGCAAGGTTTACACACGTATTTCTTTTGTTATTTTTTTATTCCAACGCACACAGTATGGAACCATATTTCAATTCCTACTATTAGTTCAGACTCTCCCTATATTTATTTATTTATTTATACATCTTGTTCATATTTTCAATCGTTAATAAAATACTTATTATTCATCCTATCAAGTTGAAATAATTTTTTTAAAACTTGTACTGGATAACAATTGATGTTAATAAAGTTTTTTTTTCAAATATTAATTCATTAATTAAATTTTAATTAATTAATTTTAGTTTTACATTGGAGACAAAATGGCGGCCATTGGTTATTGAAGCATTTAATGCATCTTCATATCTATAAGGAGGATACCATAGGGGGGACCCTGTTCTGACGCCAAATACTGCCAAGTTTGTCGCCAACTTGGCGATATCTCTAATATTTCGCCAAATTCCCATAGACTTCCATTGTAAACCTACTTGCTTATAGAAAATCAACAAATTGGGATATTTTAATGCAACAAAAACTAATATTAGCTTAAGGGATTATAGTAATTTTTTCTTTGATGTCCTAAGTAGGAATTGACTTTAAAAACAAAATTTTTTTATTACTTGTATATTTAGCTATTTTTAATGCATTTTTCGGCGATTTTTAGTGTTTTTCTCATTTTGCGGCTATTTCTTTATATCGGAAAAAGGAACTTTGTTCCAAACTTTAGTCTTATCTATTAAACTTTGTCTGCTACTATCAGTGTTGATTTCAGGGGATGGTCCGGGGGGATCTCCCCCTCACCGTAGCAATGAGATGTCCGCCTGGAAGATTTGAGATTTTGTGTTTTCAATGGTGAAATGTGCAATTTCCCCCTCGGAATTCTATAATGTTTCCATGGAGCCACAGAAATTCCTCCGGAGAAAACTGTCTGAATTCAACACTTGCTACGGTTTTTGAATTCCAGCAATTTTTAATACGATTTTCAAGATTTTTTGCGTTTAGCGTCAATTTTTTATCATTCATGAAATATTTCCGATTACAATGTTTTACCTCATTAGAGTAAATTTGACTCCGGCGATTTTTTAATATTTAATGATTTTTAATGCATTTTTCGATGCGATTTTGACCGTTTTTTCGACCCCCACAGCGATTTTTCAATTCCTACTACTAGTTCACATTCTCCCTATTTTATTTATTTATTTATACATCTTGAAATTTTTTTGAAGCGCTAATAAAGTACATATTATTCATCCTATCAAGTTGAAATAATTTTTTAAAACTTGTACTGGATGGCAATTGATGTTAATACAGTTTTTTCAAATATTAATTCATTAATTAAATTTCAATTAATTAATTTTAGTTTTACATGGGAGACAAAATGGCGGCCATTGGTTATTAAAGCATTTAATTCATATTCATATCTATAAGGGGGGTTACCATAGGGGGGACCCTGTTCTGCCGCCAAATACTGCCAAGTTTGTCGCCAACTTGGTGATATATCGCCAAATTTGGCGACCAAAATGAGTCGCCAAAAGTGACGCCAACTTGGCGATATCTCTAATATTTCCATAGACTTCCATTGTAAACCTACTTGCTTATAGAAAATCAACAAATTGAGATATTTTAATGCAACAGAAACTAATATTAGGTTAAGGGATTATATTAAATTTTTATTTGATGACCTAAGTAGGAATTGACTTTAAAAACAAAAATTTTATATTACTCATATTTTACAATCTGAACACTAAATCATTTCTGCCAATTCCTTTTTCTTACAAATGAAGCAAAACCAATTATCACTGTCTCGATTTTCCTTTTTAGATTTTAAATAATTACACATTTTTTTAGCAACAGAAAATTTCTTTACCTTATGTTCGTATAGTTCTCTTTTGTGCTACGAGAGCTTCCTTTTTTGTCGTTTTTTTTTTATCTTTTTGTCCATTTCAAGTTTTACTTTATATGGCGAGTATATTAGCACAGTTGTTGTTTTTTTTATAACTCTGCATTTTGACATGACTGATTTTGCCACGGGAGATAACATTTTTAATGGTTCTATGGCTTTTTGGGGAGAGGAGGGGGGAGGGGGGGTTGTGCAGCTGCAGCCATCTTGTCGGCCAATCTCTTTAAATCTTATTGCTTACTTTTTTTCCTTATACCTTTAAAAACTGTTGCTGTTACTGATGTTTTACTTCCAGACTGTTTTTCTATGTTGTTTTTATAATTTACTTTTACTCTCTTAGTTTTAGTAAGTTTCATGATTTCCGACTCTGATCTCGAAATCTCATTATCAAGGTAATCAAGATAATAAGATAAGCATCTGCGAAATGGTAATCGCATATATAAAACTAATTTAAGAAACGCAAATTGTCCAATTAAGGCGACTGTGCCATTTTTTAAATCAGATATTCTTAAGACTAATAACGAAAACGAAAGCAAAAATATCCACGTGAAAAATATGCGCAATAAACACATGAATTTAGATTTGTATATGAAAACATAACAACTTACCTCAGTTTTAAAGTATTCTGTTACGTTTAGTAGGAAACAATTTGATCAAATCAGATCATATTAGAGTTTTTTTTAATTGTCTGAAAACCACACGTGGTAGGCGAGTGCTTCTTCTAATCATTTATGAAGCCCTTCTGATGAGTAGAATTTCAGCGGTAGATGGCGTCTCTTTCTGTAATTAACAGCAAAACTGAAATGGTCGTCGATGTCTACAGAAATATTTGTGTTAGTTATCTACAAATGCCATTCCGGATAGCAGAAGGCAGATTCTAATAAACATAAAACTCAGATTTGGTATTTTATTATCTGAATATTCATTATCTTCTTTTGACGAAAAAATTCTAGTAGTTCAGCGATTTTCCATTTTCGATTTGATATTCGTCGTCTGATAATAACAATTTAAATTCAAGTTTCACGTCCAGTATAGTGAACTTTGTATTTCTCGACAACTTTGAGACAGTTGAGTGTGACCCACCGCGCCGGCGTGAACGTGTTAAACTACGGAAAATACAACTGATAAAAATTTATATTGCAATTATTTCAGCCCATTATTATACAATAAAAAAATAAAGCAATGAATAAATAACTTTTGACACACAGTTAAAACAATAATGAATAATTCTTTTTTTTCTCAACTTCATTTACTTTAAAATAACAAACAAGAAATTGCATATTTCGCATGGAACTTAATTGCCCAGATATACTACCAAATAATGAAAATTTAATAAAAAATTGAAATTTTATACTATCGATTAGGTTTATTAATGTATAATCTAATCTCATACGAATTTAGAAAGAAATATATAATTTGTTTTGAAAGAAAAAGAAATTGAATTCAAAATACTTTCAATAGAATATTAATTTGCATTTTATTTTAGCAATCACCTGTGATTTACTTTCAATCATGATTAAAAGATTTCTCATCAATAAAATCTCCATCATTTTATTTTACAAGATAATGAACCGTGCCCTTCATTTCTAATATCATATGATTAAATATTAAACAGTGTAATTCTACAAAAAGTATAGAGCTCAATATTTGACAAATGTTTGACTAAAATTTAAATTTAATTTCTGTAATGCATTTTGAAATTTTCATTGTTATTTAAATAAGAAAATGTTGAACAAAAATTTTTATTTAATAAGTATTTTCCTTTTAAATTAACTGTTTTCTTTTTTAAGTTTTATTTATTTTTTGATAGAAATTAAATCTTTATTTAATTAAATCTTTATTTAATTTTCCTAGTTTATCCCATTAATAGAAAAACTTAAATTTGACAACCATTGTTCTTTTTCCAAAATCTAGTGATCAAAAAAACAATTACAGCCTGCTTTTTTATGTAACAAATAAAATGGGGAAATCTTTTATTGTACTATTTATTAGTTAAAATGTTATTCGTAGTGTTTGAAAATTACACTTTTTTTTTTAAATTATTGTTAAACAAAATTTTAACATGTAAAGGACTCGAAACATATTTTTAAATAAATTTCTTTAGGTTGGTTGGTTGGTTGTTTGGAGTTTTATGGCACAAGGTCCCTTCATGGACATGCTGCGCCAAGAAAAAAGTAAGGTGTAAAACATGGTTAAAATTTAAAAGTTACATTAAAAGACTGTATGAGATATATAAGTTATAAACAAAGTAAACTGAAGAAAGAAATGTGATGATACATGTAATAAAAATAATGTACAATGAAAGTCACAATACACAAGGTTTAAAAATCCAAAATGTAATTAAAAGACAAAGCATATATTTAAATTAAAAATCTCTAAAAGCTCTAAGGTTATGAAAAGTTAAAATTAATCCAAAAAACAAAGCATAACACAGTATAGTAATACTGCCTAAAAAAAAGTTATAATTCAAAATTTAAAAAAACTCAATAAAAAATCATGTAGGATTAAATTTTTCGAAAACAACATTTTCATCGTCATCAGAGTCATAACTGTAATATTCCATAGCCTCTTCTGCATTGTTCAGTAACTGTTTGGTATCCTTTACATTTGTGATTGCTGGGCTCAGGCATGATTTCTTGTCTTTTCTCCTCACAGTTTTCCACTGTGAAGAGACTTGCGTTGGAGGTTTCTTCCTTTCTTTTTGCGCACAAGTTTTTTCATTAGCTTTCTGAGTTGGGCGAATTGGTTTCACCAATTTGCTTTTATCTGGAGCTGGCGTTTGTTTAGTCTTGTGTTCGGTTGATATTTTTGATTGAACTGATGATGTTCGGAGGGAATTAGGTTTCTGTAATGGTATTGGAGATGAAGAAGCCTTAGTTTCAGTCTGATGATTAGATGACTTTTTGGATCCAACTGGAGATTTCTGTGACTGAGTAAGTTGATATTCTATTGTAACTGGTTCTGAGGATGGTAGCCAACGTTCCAATAATGGGGTACCATAGCATTTACTACCAAGAGACACGTCACGGGTTTCTTTAGTTGATTGTATAATACTTGAATTATTTGGTGGAAAAGAGCAGTCGGTCTGGGTACTGATGTGCCTTACGGATTTTGATTGTTGTTTGAGTATACTGGAGTATGATGCCCCAACAGATGGGGTCCTGATTTCAACAAGTTTACGAGCTTCAGGGTAGGAGATTTTTTGGGTTATTTTAACAGCAAGAATTTCCTTTTCACGGATCCAATTCGGACAAGAGCGAGAATATGATGTGTGATCACCCTTACAGTTTGCACAGCGTTCGGGTTTTTCACAAGTTTTACCATCATGTCCGACCTCTGCACAACGTGCACAGGTAACATTGCTACGACAGGTTGTATTAGTATGGCCGCGTAAACGTTGGCATTTAAAACAGCGGAGAGGATTAGGTATATAAGGCCTGACTGGACAGTTTAGATAACCGGCTTTAATTCTAGTAGGTAAACTATGGGTATTGAATGTGAGAATAATGTGTTTTGTAGGAAGAATTTGCCCATTTCTACGGATAGTGATACGACGAACATCTATTATATTTTGATCGCTTAAATTAGATAGAAGTTCTTCTTTTGTGGAAAATAAAAGATCTGGTTCAGATATTACACCACGGCATGTATTCAGAGTATGATGTGCTTTAACAGAAATAGAAAAAGTACTTATATTATTGGGATTTGACAAAAGTTCAGACTGCCTGGCTGAAGAAACCTCAACCAGTAAATCACCAGATTGACCATCCCCCAAGAAGGACTGGAAAGTTTTTGCTATAAGAAATGGTGAAGTTTTTTTGAAAGAACTATCAGAGAGACTATCAGTGCGTTTAATAACAAAAAAACGAGTAAATAAGGACTGTACATCTTGTTGCTCTCCACATGGGAGAGAAGTAGAAGGAACTTTAGTATGTCCATCCATAAGTGAAAAAAATAGAATTCAGACCCCGGCCGCACCACCCACTACCGAGCCCAACAAGGGGATGCACAATCGTGCACCAGTGCTAACCAGGGCCCATACGGTCACAAGACACTCCTATGCCAGTCTCTACCCTTAACGAGATGGCTAGTAAGTACTCGCTCACTTGATCCCCAGCCAGTGACAGAAGTCAGCTGACCAGCCGATTGATGCATACGGGACCAATATGCACCTCCCGTCTACCTGAAGCAGAGGCCAAAGCAGTGTGTTGGTTTCCCTCAACTGCCAGGATCCCCCTTTCCAGGGACACTGGTCGCCACGCACGGCTAACACGTGGGTGGTTTATAATTCTCTATGAGTCGATATACAGGATGATATCGGCTCATACAGAATTGCCCTCACCTCCGAAGAGGAAACCACAACGAGAGAGAAACAAAGAGGAAAGAAACACGAGAGAAATAAGAGGAAAAGGAAAAGAGACAGATCGCTCAGGAACCCGGGGTTGCGAAGCCCGTGAATACCTAAAGAATGTATCCCCCTGGGGGTAAATTTCTTTAGGATTTTTCATAATAAATGACAGGTTTATAAGCATAATCGTTCTAAATAATATTTACTACAGTTATCACAATTTTAATTACATCAGATTCAATACACTAAATTCTGGAGAGTTACGATTATAAACATATTGTGACAAGTGTATGTAGTGCGTGCTCAGTTCCCTTAGGTAGTAAAACATTTTAGAGCAATCCTAAAATATCTTTGCATGTAATCATATTTGCCGTAAAGATCAATAAGACTTAAATTAACGTTTTAGAATGTTCTTTGATAGCCATTTTTAGGTGCGTTCGTAATTATATAAATACGTAGCACCTATAGTCGTCGTTCAGTCCGTCCGTCTGTCCGTCTGTCCGTCCGTCTGTCCGTCTGTCCGTCCGTCCGTCCGTCTGTCCGCATGTAACAGAGCAAAAACTACCCAACCGAATGGTCTGAAATTTCAAATATATGATTGTTGCAAAATTTTGTCGAGCCCTTTCAAATTTTAGGAAAATCGGATGTATTGTTTAATTACAGGGACAGTCAAAAGTTTTTCCTTACATTACGGCCAATGGGAAAAATTATTGCAAGTGCATTTTAATGATATTTGAGCCTTCCGAATGATCTGAAATTTTAAAGATATAACTGTTGCAAAATTTTGTCGAGCCCTTTCAAATTTTAGGAAAATCGGATGTATAGTTTAATTACAGGGACAGTCAAAAGTTTTTCTTTACATTACGGCCAGTGGGAAAAATTATTGCAAGTGCATTTTAATGATATGAGAGCCTTCCGAATGATCTGAAATTTTAAAGATATAACTGTTTCAAAATTTTGTCGAGCCCTTTCAAATTTAGAAAAATCGGATGTATAGTTTAATTACAGGGACAGTCAAAAGTTTTTCTTTACATTACGGCCAATGGGAAAAATTATTGCAAGTGCATTTTAATGATATTACAGCCTTCCGAATGGTCTGAAATTTTAAAGATATAATTGTTGCAAAATTTTGTTGAGCTATTTCAAATTTTAGGAAAATCGGAAGTATAGTTTAATTACAGGGACAGTCAAAAGTGTTCCGTTACATTACGGGGAATGGGAAAAAAAATATTAGAAGTGCATTTTAATGATGTATCAGACTATGCGCTTTATGAAGTGCAAAAAATTATACATTCAGTACAATCTGGGGTGCAAAAAATAATTATAAAACTAGTTATAGTACGAACGCACCTCATTTGCCACGTTTGACGAGCAATTTCCAACTTGTTATTTTTATTCCAGATGAGATTTACTTTCCCGCGCTTAATTCCGGGGTTTCTGCTTTATTATTCCTCCGCTGTTCTGTACGCTCTCTTTTCATGGCGTGATATCTTTACATCTTAATTGGTTTAGAGCGCGTACTACGTCAAAATTGTATTCCTACGCTTAGGAAGTAAAAAGCAGTTGCTCACGATTCTCCATCAGATTTTGCTGAGTTTTTAAAATGTAAACTGCCCCCTGACCGTGTGTCTGTCAAAATGTCGTTTGATCAAAAATTTTACCTTTTTATGTAATCAAATGTTTACTATTGATTATGGATGTTTTCTACATCGACGTTATTGATGGCACTGCATCGTGATTTTGTGAGAACTGCCGCCCTATTTTATTAAATAAAATCTTGTGGACAGAAATGCTTTCTTTACTTGTCTCCTTGAGAAATTCCAATCTTCATCTCCGTTGTTTTTGCCATTAGCCACTCGAGTGTAAACCATCTTTAATGAGAAATGATGTTCGTATACAAAGATTAAACTTCTTAATTAAATAGGTGAAGCTGTTGATTTTTTTCACCTACTACATGATCTTACATCTATGCTCCAACTCCATGCTACACCATATAATGTAATGAAAGGTTACATCTATCACGGCTAAATCAATTAAGTAACAGAAATCGTTACATATGAATACGACAAGATTATGCTATATTCACCTTCTTCATCTACATCGCTACTAGATCGACCAATTTGTTTTCCAGTAACCCGAAAACGTTACAAATACACATTCATATGTGTGTGTGTGTATTAAAAGTAACGTATTAAAAACTAATAGAATACCAGTTAAATATTTTACTCTACACATGACTACACTTCTACTTCCAGCTACCCTAAGCATTACAGACTCTTACAATCACAAACGTTGCCCCACCAGTGGCTAAGAGGTTCTGCACTCGAAAGTGGTAGAAGGGACATGGTGGGTTCGAACCCAATCGCGGCCGTCGGCCTAATCACTCGGAGTTTAAGGTGGTTTTCTTTTAATATTGGACTTCCTTACGTAAATACGGGTTAAGCTCCCTTAGAAAGATCCCCCACGGAGGGAATCTCCCTTCCCGTGCGTATATCCCTAGTGTATATAATCAGCCGTCATAAGAAACACAACACATCTCAAACGAAGTGATGTATTTGAATGAATGGAACATAATAAATGAAAATAATTTCTGAAGGTGGCTGTGGCATAGCAAACCAAAAGTACTCGGAAATTTAAATAAATGTATATTTTTAAACGTGTAACAACTGTATTATTTTTTGTCGCCTTTTAACTATATGGTTAACTTTTTAATGTCCATATTATGTAGTTTTTGATCGTCTAGTGTTTTTAGTAATTATCATTATTGTAAAAAACATTAAAATACTAGAACTTTTGGTATTTATATTTCAGTAGATTTTGCAAAATAATTCAAATATGACTATATTTAAAGCAGTACATTACATTTTGTGTAAAATGCTTACGATTTATGATTAATTTGTCTCATCTTATGAATCTAAATAGTATACTTTTTTACAGTGTCACACATATACAATCGCGTGTAATATAAATTTACAAGATTTTCAAAATCTAAATCTTTTCACAGTGACATATAAATAGTTTTTGTTGTATTTTTGATAAAATATGTATGTTTTTTTAAAAGTAAATTTGATTCATTTAAGAAACCATAAGCAAATAGAAGTAATTAATAGTCAATTACTTTAAAGGAAAAGGCGAATAAGTAAATTTGAAACAAAAAATAATTAGGTAAAATAAAAACAATAAAATATAAATTAAACGAATTTATACGTCTGAAAAGGAACGTTTCAGAAATATCATTAATCTCCAATATCTTTTTTTATTTTATACGAAATGAAAAAAAAAAAAGTTTTTTTTTCTTTTAGATGTGAAAATTCAATTGATACAAAAGTTTTTAAAGAAATATTTCCAACTGACAAAACAAATAAAGATAAGTATATATTTTGGATTCAATCCAAAATTGTTTCTAACGTGTGTCAAGAGTCTCCATAACAGACTTTCGTTTCTCTTGGAGAATTTAAATATGTTCATCTGAGATTATCCTGTTTGCCAGCATTCTATATTTGTAGTATCTTAGTCGCTGAAGCTGTAAAATAACAAAATATGTGCACATAATAATTAAAGAAAGAATGTTTACATTGTCTGTTTTATAAAAAAAATACAACTATTTGTAAGAGCATTAATGTAAAACTTAACGCAAAGAAATGAAGGATAAATAGGCAAAGATCTTTTCAGCTTCGGTAATTCCGACTTTTCAGTTCTTTTTTCAGGTATTTTTTTGATGCAATATTATCTAGCCTATGCATGTATGATTGATTTTCGTTCGAAAATCCTTTTTGTGTATCTGACAAGATCAAAAACATTGGTTTATTTTGTATTTTTAATGCATTAATATTATATGAAATTGTTTAGATTGTGATACTAAGCGATCATATTATAATAGAAGTTTTTACATATATTTCGTGACTAGTGCCACGTCTATTTGAAGCATAAAAAAACCAGCATTCCAGGTTATTTCTGCAAGTAATTTTTAAGTGATTTTTTAAATCAAATTAAAGATTTCAAAAAGCTTGTCAGAGGCAGCTCTGGTTCATACCACAAATCCTCGGTAAGTGACGAATGAAGACAAATAAATAATTAAAAAAATAAACATGGCTATTACCAAAAAAAGGTGAGATAAATAAATCGTAACAAAACAGAAATTGTGCGAAAAAGAGCTCCTGGAAAAGTAATAAATAATTAGTAGGGATTTTAAATAAAGTTTCCAAATGCAAAGAAAATTTAGGAACAGTATAATAATTTTGATATTTTTTTATAAATAAAATTAATTTTTTAATGGATTTTTTGTATTTATTGTATACATATATACTAGGACTTCCCTCAGAGGGATTAGTCTGAGCGATATTACTGAGAACATAGATTTAATAATAACATGTGGAAGCAAAGAAAATGAGATGTTATCTTTAATTGTCCATATACTGCGAAAAATTGAAATGATGAAAATAAACGAATTGTAGAATTACAAAATCTTATATATAAATTCGTATACACTGTTTAAAAAAATGGGAAATCAAACCATTCAAGACAGCCATGCATGGATATAAAGTTGAAAGTACGCAATATATTAAAAGTAAAATAGAAAATGAAACACTAATTTACTTATATCGGAATTTTAACTGTATAAAATGATGTCAAGAGCATAATCAGACGCTCCGCACCAATTTGAGTAACATTAAATGACAAATATAAGATGTTTAAAAAGAATGGGCTATACTTTATATGGTGTGTGCTCCCCCGGAATAGTTAATATTGTACAATATCTGTTTTCCACGAATGCAATGAGGTTGTCGATAACATTTAAGGAATTCTCTTCTCAAAATCTAATATAGTATTAAAGTACCGAATACATCAAAAGTGGCATGCAAAGCTTCGTTAGAGTGTGTTTTAGATATGCTCGATCGGATTTAAATCATGAGTGTATGCTGGCCACTACATACGCTGTATTGTTTTGTTTTCAAACATATTCTGCACAAGTTGAGCAGTATTTAGCATGTATTAAATAAAAGAAATCGGCAATGATTACAACATAAAGTATGACACAAGATCAGAATATATCATCTGCATCACTTTTGAACTGTCAAAGTGTCATTTGAAGTAATTTACAAATCCATACATATTTATTCAGCAAATCATGCAAGCTAACATACGCCAATATGAACCCGATTACAAAATTTCACCAGAATAAGTTAATATATAAAAAATCTACTAATGATAATTGAGAATATGACCTTATGATAAAATGTCTAGAAAAATGAATCGGATAAAAAATTCATATCACATTTAAAACGGCACTTCCCTCTGTTAGTGGCCTTGGCGAGAGAGAGATAAGCCTGGAGAAGGAACACTTTAACAAGTACTTTCGAGCAACCTACTCACTGTTTCATACAGGTCTTTATTCAATATTTACACAATTTATTTAATGCTAGGTGGGTATCTATCAGTTTTGATGCATTTAAATCGCATGTTTTGCGGAGGAAATGCAGCATTATGAAATATTTAAAGTTGATGTACTTAATATTTCCAAATTAATGGTAATTGAGATCGCTTTCCGTTAATTTCATCTTTTTTAATTTTAAATTTTTTAGAAACCATTCATAGCGACAATTGTATATTTTAAAACTAACCCGAAGCAAAATTTCAAGATTTTGGGCTCAGCAGTTACAGAGAAATAGAAAATTTTTGAAAGTTTTTTGTTTCTGCACTGTTTTATGTAGCGACATTTTTAGAAATTGTTCTATTGCGAGAATTTACGTCATGATAAATACAGCCATGCCAATATTCATGTTTATATTCCTAACAGTTCCATGTTCTTCGTTACTTAGATCATCTTTAGATCTTTTTCCGCTTTGTTTAGTCTTTCTATTTTTTAGAGTTCGTTCTACAACGAGCATTTACATCTTATTAATTACTACCATGCCAAAGTTATATTTTCTAACCCCAACACTATCCCATAAATTTCAGTATTCCAAATAAATCATAGTTTAGAACCTTTCTTTTACGTTTATCCGTCAAATTGAACCTTTTAGAGAGCGTTCATTACGAGTATTTACATCTTAAAAATAACTACCACACCAAATTTAAAGTTTCTAACACAATCAATATCGCAGAAATCGCAATTTTAGAACTTTTTTGCTCCTGCAGCGATGTAGGTTCTTGCACTGACATAAAATAGTCTTTTTTTCGGAGCAGAGATGGCCACCAACATTTTTTTAAGTTGGCTATGTAGTTTCAGAGATAACACCTAACAAACGTACAAGCATTAGTAATATTATATACTTTATAATATTATAAAGTTTTATAATATTAGCATTAGATGTACAGATACAAAAGCCATTTATCTGTTACAAACTAAAGTGCCGGCGTTGCCCAGAATTTGAAAGATGTTTGTTCTGAAAAATCAATTTCAAAATTTAACATACAACACAAAACAAACATTAAAAAAAGCAGTCGAAATGTTGTTGAATGAATCATATGAAAACGCTATATAAAAATGTCTAAATGTATATAACAGAAGCAAAAGTATACAGCTATAAATGAACTTATTTCAATTTATAATTGGAGCAATAATTTTAAAATACCCCAATATTTCACTGATCGGGTTTTTATCATGCTTCAATACATTTTTCACACTCATATCACGTTATACTATATCCTCCATGCCCTTTATATTTCCAATATGACGTAATATTTTCCTCTTTCACGTGGAAACCTTGAAATAGAAAAGTTATGAAGTTATATTCACTTTCATTTAAATTCGTCCAACCATTTATTTCATTTTCATATTTCACGTGAATATCTTGCAATAGAAAAGTTATGACGTAATATTCACCTTTTTTTAAATTCGGCAAACTATTTATTTCATTTTCATTTTTCACGTGGAAATCTTGCAGTAGAAAATTAATTGTTGTAGTAATAATTTTATTGTGTTTTTTAATTGTTGGCAACTGCTATATCGAAAAATGTTTAAATTTGATAAGAAATTGCTGTTAAATTGGTGGGTTTTTATTAATTAAAAATTAACTATAAGTTATTTCGATTCCGGATTACTTTAGTTGTCTCGGCCATGTTTTAATACACATGTACGTATCTCTTCACAATTTTGGCTTCCAAATTGTGGATTTTTTATAGAATTACAAACAGACAGATAGACAAGTTTTCATTTTTATATATCTCTCTATTCTATAAAAAGTAACTAACGCTGTCACCGCCGCCTCCGGTTTTGAATTTTTTGTGACCGTAGGTCTTTCTTCGTTAACATTAAGAAAACTATTGCATACAAATATATGAAAATCGGCGGTATTATAGCGAAATGTTTGATCAACACACTAATGCATACAGTTTTCAAATCGAAGAATTGTTTTAAGAGATATTTAATGCTAATTTCGACAAAATCGTTCCATTAAAAAGAATTTATAAGTGCAAAAGCTATACATGGGAATTTAATCATTTTTAGATCATTTAATTCAATAGAAGATCCCGGTCTGCAGATTTCATTAATTTGTTTAATTTGACTAATTTTTTGAGGTTTTATTAGGTAGCTTTCTTTACAAAAAGCTACCTATTGCAGCCGTTCGGAGGAAAGCGATTTCAAAAAAATTTTGGTATATTTTCATCGATCATGACCCCCAGACCCCGAAACCACCCTCCGTTCAAAAGTTGATATATATATATATATATATATATATATATATATATATATATATATATATATATATATATATATATATATATATATCCATATATATATATATATATATATATCTGAACTTTGTCATACTGTGACTCTCGAATTTATGAACCGATTTGGATGTAATTCGGTATGTACATAGTACATACCAATGTCTCGACCGAGTTCGTTGGCCAGCTTCATCCGCCATTTTGTTTCAAAATGGCGGCCATTTAAAAAATTTTTAAAAATTTTAAATTTGAAATGTGGTACCAAAGAATTGAAAATGGAAAAATATTTTTTCCTTATGTATTTGACCTTTATACAAAGATTCCGGAGCAGTTTTTCTTTCGTCTATATCTTAAAAAATGGCTGAGTTATAGCATTTTGAATTTCTAGCGTTTCTGACATTTTGAAACGTCCTGAAATTTGTCACGCGATAAAAGGCGCATTTATGAACCGATTTGGATGTAGCTTCGTTTGTACATAGTACATACCAATGTATCGACCGAGTTCGTTGGCAAGCTTCATCCGCCATCTTGTTTAAAAATTGCAGCTATTTAAATTTTAAGAAAAAATTAAATTTGAAATGTGGTACCAAAAAATTGGAAAATGAAAAAGATTTTTTGTGTGTGTTTGACCTTAATACAAAGATTCCGGAACAGTTTTTGTTTCGTCTATATCTAAATAATTTGGCTGAGTTATAGCATTTTGAATTTCTATTGTGGCTGACATTTTAAAACGACCTGATATTTGTCACGCGATAACAAGCGTATTTATGAACCGATTTGGATGTTACTTGGTCTGTACATAGTACATACCAATGTCTCGACCGAGTTCTTTGGCCAGCTTCATTCGCCATCTTGTTTCAAAAGGGTTGCCATTAAAAAAATTAAATTTAAAATTTAAAATGAGGTATTAAAAAATTGGAAAATGAAAAAGATTCTTTTATGTGTTTGGCCTTGATACAAAGATTCCGGAGCAGATTTTGTTTCTGAAAATATGTTCTTTTGTTTATATCTTAAAAAATGGTTGAATTATAGTACTTTGAATTTCTAGTATGGCTAACATTTTGAAACGATCTTGTATTTGTCACGCGATAACACACGTATTCGCCTATTTCCATGTAAGAAGGCATGTGGATAGTATATATCAACATCTCAGCCAAATATAAGTTACTTTAAATACAAGCAGTTTGGATAAAGCTGACTAATTCCGTGAAATTCTCATTCATAATGATTTAGTATTGATAAAAATTAGTATTGAATCTCCTATATTCGGTTTCCACTAAATTGAGCTTCGTGTGTTTTAATAATATAAGTTGGCTTTTTTAAAATAAGGAATTTGAAAGCTGCCTCTTCCTCCCGGCACTGGCCGGAAGGACTTTTTCTATTTTAAATTCAAATATTCAGCATTTTGACAGATATTTTTTACATATTTTAGAAAATGGTATTAATTTAAACTGTTGCCAACTGTATAAGCAGTGCAAACAATAATGTTTGCTTCAAATAAAAAAAAATTATTTACACGTTACTATTATAAACAGAAAAATACCTTCAAATTAGAATTACATAATTAGGTATAAAAAGCAGGCACTTATTGGAAATTACGCCATAAAAACTATATTTACATGTGAATTTTAAAAGAGAAAGGATATTGTAAATATACACAAGTTAGAGCTTAAAATACACAAGTTAGAGCCCAGAGGGTTAAATAATAGACTTTTTCAATATTTTATTATTTGTCGTATGATGTGAGGTGTTCAGCTATAAGTATGCAAAATGTCATGTCTCCAACTTAATTAGGGGCTGAGTTAGATAAATTGCTTAAAATACACAAGTTAGAGCCCAGAGGATTAAATAATAGACTTTTTCAAAATTTTATTATTTGTCGTTTGATGTGAGGTGTTCAGCTATAAGTATGCAAACTTTCATGTCTCCAACTTAATTAGGGGCTGAGTTAGAAAAAATGCTTAAAATACACAAGTTAGAGCCCAGAGGGTTAAATATTAGACCTTTTTCAGAATTTTATTATTTGTCGTTTGATGTGAGGTGCTCAGCTATTAGTATGCAAAATTTCATGTCTCCAACTTAATTAGGGGCCTGAGTTAGAAATATTGCTTAAAATACAGAAGTTAGAGTCTGGAGGGTTAAATATGACTGTTTCAAAATTTTATGATTTATCGTGTTATCGCAAGTGTTCAGCTTTAAGTATGCAAACTTTCAAGTCTCCAACTTAGGTGATGAGTTAGAAAAATTGCTTAAAATACATATGTTAGAGCCCAGAGGGTTAAATATCAGACATTTTTCAAAATTTTATTATTTGTCGTTTGATGTGAGGATTTCAGCTATAAGTATGGGAAATTTCATGTCTCCAACTTAATTAGGGTCTGAGTTAGAAAAATTGTTTAAAATACATAAGTTAGAGCCCAGAGGGTTAAATATTAGACTTTTTAAAAATTTTATTATTTGTCGTTTGATGTGAGGTGTTCAGCTATAAGTATGCAAAATGTCATGTCTCCAACTTAATTAGGGCCCGAGTTAGAAAAAATGCTTAAAATACAGAAGTTAGAGACCGGAGGGTTAAATATGACTTTTTCAAAATTTAATGATTTATCGTGTTATCGCAAGTGTTCAGCTATAAGTATGCAAACTTTCATGTCTCCAACTTAATTAGGGGCTGAGTTAGAAAAATTGCTTTAAATACACAAGTTGGAGCCCAAAGGGTTAAATATTAAGCCTTTTTCAAAATTTTATTATTTGTCGTTTGATGTGAGATGTTCAGCTATAAGTATGCAAAATTTCATGTCTCCAACTTAATTAAATTAAGGGCTGAGTTAGAAAAATTGCTTTAAATACACAAGTTGGAGCCCAAAGGGTTAAATATTAAGCCTTTTTCAAAATTTTATTATTTGTCGTTTGATGTGAGATGTTCAGCTATAAGTATGCAAAATTTCATGTCTCCAACTTAATTAAATTAGGGGCTGAGTTAGAGAAATTGCTTAAAATACACAAGTTAGTGCCCAGAGGGTTAAATATTAGACTTTTTCAAAATTTTATTATTTGCCATTTGATGTGTGGTGTTCAGCTATAAGCATGCAAATTTTCAAGTCTCCGACATATATAATTTCTGAGAACGGTCTCTGTGACAGACGGACAAACAGACAAACAAAGGAGTGAGACAGGTAGTGTTTCGTTAGATGAACGAAACTCTAAAAACATGCTGCGGATGACTGTAATAACATCCTAAAATTACATTACCATCAGCGATCTACCAATCCCGAATTTAGTTTATATTCGTTTCTTATATTCTTATTCTTTTGTGCGGCCCTGTAAAATAATTATCAATATTATATACAGTAAAACCTCTGAATAGCGGACACCCCGAGAATGCAGAATTTGTCCTCTATTTAGAGGTGACCGCTACTGAGAGTAAAACATGTACAGTTATTTAAGAGTTGGTAATCGAAAAAATGTCCGCTAAATAGAGGTATCCGCTAATCGGGTGTGTCCGGTATGGAGGTTTTACCAGTAAAACTTCTGAATAGCGAACACCTCTGGAGGGCAGAATTTGTCCTCTATTTGGAGTTGTCCGCTGCTGAGAGTAAAAAATGTACAGCTATTTAAGGGTTGGTAATCGAAAAAATGCCCGCTAAATAGAGGTGTCCACTAATCGGGTGTCTCCGTTATGGAGGTTTTATTGCATAATAATATCATCCTTTAAAAGAAAATTGCATGCTGTATGATAGACAGACAGACATCCAGAGAAAGATAACCTACCGGGTCAATAAACACTCATGTCTTTTATTTTAATCATCCACAATTGTATGTCATACAACATACCAGATTTTATACAACAGGCTAAAAACGGTCACCATGATACGGAATCTGTATTATTATTTTTTTGCACACCAAAACTTGTTGCCACGGGTTGTTGCAAGGTTTGTGATTACGTGGTTGAAACTGATCTATTCAATATTACTGAGTGCGTATTTTTTTTTATTTGCTCCATGTGTTCAAACCAGTTGCCTACGAAAACTTCAACCAGTGAAAGTGACGCACACCAAATTTCTGTGACGTATGCAGATAAATTGTGCTTTTTTAAGAGTTTTTTTCTATATAATTTTTAAACGGTTTGGAACTTAGTTATCATAGTAGGTGCATTCAGTAGGCGACCCTCATAGGTACCTTCTGGTGCAATCAGAAACGAAATCCGACAAATATTTTTTTAGTTATGCTTGACGAAAGGTTTTTATTAGGCTTTTTTTTTTTTAGTAGGACATGGCGTTAATATCCATCGTAGTAGTAAAGTGTCCGGACAGTAATATTTCGCTGAGCATTAGCCTTCGCTTCGCTCAGACAATAAGAAGGATAGAATAAATGAAAAATTGCATGGTGCATAGTGAGTATGTACCTGCATAGTTGCGGCTTACTTTGTAAGACGTGGCTGCTGGAACACGATCCTTGTAACTCTGGCCTTGAAAAAGGTCCAACGCATAAATCTAGACCTCCCATTGCAACGGTTACTGTAAAAACCCTGAGCTGGTCCGAAAAATGTTTGATGCATTAGCAATTGTTTGGTTGAAGCACTGAGAGCTGACATTATAGCAACTAGTTGGGAAGTCGGAAAGATGTAGTAGATGAAAGTGCAGTGGATCCGACTGCAGACTTCAGCAGAATCAATGAAGTTACAGGGCTCATAGAAGAGTCGCGGAAGAGAGATGGAGGCTTTTTATAGACGTGCAAGAAAATTCAACATTAAAGTTTAGAATTACATAATAAATAAAAACAATAAAAAGTATTAAAGAAGGGAATTTAAATATTACTTTAATGAAATAATTTTTTAGATCAAATTTCACAACTTTTCCATTTTTAAATACCTGTAATAAATGATTAAGAATTACGCAAAGCACTCTATTAGGCAAAGCGAAGGCCATAATATATGATGTATAAGTACGAATAAAACGCATGAGCACTAGTATGATGTTACGAACAGAAAACTCTCTTGATGCGTATATACCTTTATTCCTTGATTATAGAAATGCTAGCCTTTTTTTTTATTCTTTTCTCCTTATACCGCACCCTACAGGTGTTTGAACAATATTTCAAAGTTATTAACCCTTTACTCGTGTCTTTCCAACGCATTTAGGTCAACGCAGATTTGCACGAACTGCGGCTATAATAATACAAAATGATTTTTATTGTATGTATATAATAAGAGGACCGAGAACTTACTTATATCTATAATTCTCTATGCATTTATCATTCTAATTATGCTTCTGCTGGGTGAAATCAAGTGACATAAGAAAGGGGTTGAACACTGAGTTTTATTTTTGCATTGAACTTTTTCACATATGTATATATATGCGTATATTTTTTTCGAAATAAAGAAATAGTATAAACTTGGGACATAATAACATAAAAATCGGAAGATATTCGTCATCAATAAAGTATTTTTAACAACAATTTAGAAAAGCGTTGCACATTAATTATGTTTTACATAGATATTTTAGAGAATCACAGTTGTCAAGGACTTTCTTTTGATAAATATTTTATGGAGTTATTTTTCGATAAATTATGGATTCTAAACAATAAGAAAAATAATCTTAATATATTTCTAGAATCTAAAAATATGCGAATATAACATTTATCCCTATTTCCTCTAGTAATATTTTAGTAATAATTTAAAAAATACCTGCATTGCGGTTAGTTTTGTTATAGTTATTAAAAATATATTTAGCATCCAGATCTTTAAAATTTAGATCTGTGTAATTTATAAACAACTTCGTCTAATGACAGCAGATAACGTTTATCATAGGATTTAAAATATACTTTATTATCCAAATGTGATGTCAAAACTTAATGTCCGTAGTATTAATTTAAATACAAATATGACCCCTCCATAAACATATTTTTAAACATAAATCAAAAGATTTGACAACAAAACAATAATTTGCTATCCAACATGTACTATTTTAAACAAAGACGTGAAAATTAAAATCACAAAAATAAAAAAAATATACTCGATGTTTCGATTTATCTTTAAAACGCTCATAAGCAGGTAATTTTCTTAAATACAAAACCGTAAGAAATATTTACATGTTACATTACGAAGCTATAAATAACTTGTAAAAATTAAAATCACAAAAATAAAATTTATAGCCGACGCTTCTGTTTATCTTTCAAACTATCAACAGGAGTTAATTTTCATAAATACAAAAATGACATGTAAATAATATTTTGCATTGTCTTTAAAATAATAAGCTCCTGATAGTGGTTTTAAATATAAACCGAAAAGTCGAGTATATATATATATTTTTTTTTTTTGTGGTTTTGACTTTTAAATTTTTGTTTAAAATCTTGAATAAAGTTTATGTTGGGCAGCAACTATTTGTTTTGCTTTCACGATTGAATAGAAAACTTAAAGTCATTATTAATTTAAAGAACACATAGATATATGAAGAAATTTAAATATAAAGAAAATGACTTTTCCAGTTTTTCACTGTAAAAGTATGAAGATTAAAATTCACATGGTGTTCTGTTTTATTTTTTACAAACTGTATTTTAATAAAATTAGATGTTGGATCAATTCGTAAAAACGCCCTGAAAAAGTTTCTTTCATTGAACGATGAAGAAGCTTGAATACTTGTAAACCCAGTTGATTTTAAATTAAAAGGAAATTCATCCAGGATTTCAACTAAATTCTGTTAAAAGACCCTCTTCTCAAAAAAAAAAATGAAACAACAAGTTCAACCTAATTTATATAGTCTCGGTCGTGCTTCAGTATCAAATTAAACAGCAAGGTGAAAAAGAACTGATATGCGCTGAGAAGCATATTATTTTACAAAATCAAATGACTACTTTGAACTCTAAGTGTTTCCATTTAAAAAAAGACTTTATGTTATGTCAGTGAAACTCAAAAATCGCTGACAAATATCGTTTATAAAAGGAATGTACATAAACATACAGATGTCTTCGGTTTCATATGCAGAGACGTTATGCTTGGTTTGTAATCACGGATAGTTAAATTACTATCTGCAGAAATATTTACGAATGGAAAATTAGAAAAGCTGTATTGTAAATAAAAATACGTTAAATAAATAAATAAAAAATCCTTACGAACAATAATTTTATTTTGAATTTAAATGCTTTATCGAAACTTAGCACATTATCGAAAATGGCTTCCGAACTTCGCATGTCTACTGTCTATGTCTATATGTTAAAAACATTGCAGAGTTTCCCTTTTTAAAGCTTCTTGATATACCTACACTGTAAAAAAAAATTTGTAAAGTTACTAAAATTTCTCTAGGAAACTGGGATTCCAGGAACTTTTTTTGTAACGGCAACAAGAAAAATTTCTGTAACAGATGCTGTTACAGAAATTTTTGCTGTTGCCGTTACATAAAAAGTTCCTGGAATCCCAGTTTCCGAGAAATATGTTAGTAACTTTACAGATTTTTTTTTTTTTTTTTTTTTTTTTTTTTTTTTTTTTTTTTACAGTGTATTATCATTCAGCAATATAACGCAGTCTATCGCATTATTTCGAAACTCAACAACAGCACTTTATAGAATGCAAATATCTCAAAATATAAGAGCGAAAGGTCATGATAAGATTCAAAACTTAATACGGCAGTAATTTATGTATTTTAATCTACGACTATTAGTTAACTTTGTTACTCTTGTGTAGTTTTACTATAACTGGACAGAAAATTTTTTTTTTTTAATATAACACTTTACATATTTTCATATATTTAAACAAATCACTCACATTAAATGAAGCTTACTCTTAAAACTACTATTAAAAAATAATATATCAAATGGCCAGATGTTAATAATGCTGAAAGTTTCTTAAAAGGTTAGTTTGAAAGTTTAAGTTGAAAACATACGGTTCACGGCAATTAATCTTGTATGAGTGAAATTGTTTTATGTAAAAACATAATCACTTGTTAAGAAATTTTATGAAGTGAAAAAAATGTTGGATAAATTAATTATTGTATAACTTTCATTATAATTAATGAAAGAATTGCAGTCAGCAGACACAAGTTTTACTCTCGGTTGCGTTGTTTTTACTATCGCTGTAGCTTTTATCACATTATACCAGATTTGCAGAAATTTTTTTCTGACTTTTTTTGACGTAATATCTGAATGTGGTCGCCCCTCCGGGTGGTTCGGAATCGATCCCTTGAGTGGGAGAGCAGACCCGGAGCCCGGCAGAGTTCGTTGTACATGAATTCGAGGGGACCACATGGAGACAAGTCTCTACCTCCTAGAGTGGCTCGCGGTCGACAGGCCTCGAGTCCGGTGGCCACGAGTAACGGACGTTATGCATGGGTTGAAGGGTCTCCGGGCTCGTACCAAAGTGCAATCCCCGGCAACCGGGTTTTCTGGTCAAGCCGGATAGCAACGGTCCATAGGTCGATCCCAGCACCTGTGTTAGGGCCGGATGGTGTCACTGGGCAAAGATTATCTAAAGCAATAGGACCTCATCCATCAATTGACTAAGAGGGAGCCTAAGGTGAGAGGGCGGGCTTTATAGAGGAAGGTTCTCGGTGACTCTCTAGAGACGACGGTGCTCGCGGGATCCTCATGCAGGGTCTCCCGGAGCAACCGAAGGGCGAGGGATTCGGACAGCGCCTGAGGTACTTTTTGTCTCAGGTGGCTCATCCCGCCGAGATCCGCAGCTGGAGCAGTTGTGAGCCGACCCTAAGGTGGGTAGGTTTCGGTGGTGCCCTCGTCGACCAGGGAACGGTCGAAGAGGGAGGCCAGTATGACTCTGGTTGCCTGATGTCGTGTCGTAAACCCTGGGAGGGGGCGGCCGGCCGGTACGCCAATGAGCACTATCTCCGCAGGGAGCCGTGCCGGAGGCTCGCCGACTAACGCGGCGACGCTTCGAAACTTGGGATAACTCTTGGTCCGACCCAGATCCTGCGTGTATGTGCGCTCCTGGGTGTTGCCGCGGCCAGTGGTGAGGATCTAGTGGTGTCTTTAACTAATTTTCGAACGCATTAACGGGTAGCGGTCGGTCACTGCACGCGGTCCGGGGCATTCGTGCCTGGGTACCCTCGACGGCCGTGAGGTAAGGTAGCGAGGGACGAGCTTCTGTCGGTCTCCTGCGGCTTCTCCACTTTCGGGTGGAGTCGGGTTGTGGGTGACCGGCCTCCAATCCCCTAGCGAGGCGGGATCTATCCCGTCTAAGTGGAGCTTTCCGTGCCCGCCTGGGGTCGCTAACGGCACCTAGTCTGGTCTCCTTTGACTCCAAGCGTTGAACCGCGAGGGGTTCCGCAGGTAAGCGGGAAGATTGGGCGAAAAGCCCGGACCAGGGACGGTTTACGTCAGGAGGGGTTTTCCGCTAGGGGCATCTCTTTAACTTTCTATCTGTAGGATAGCATATATGTCTTTACCGGAAAATGGTAGATGATCTTGTGAGCTCTCTGTAAAGTAACCCCGGCTCGGGAAACCTGCTGTAGGTTCGAGAGCCCGAATCCTTAATAGGTGTCCGGTTCTTGCGGGCTGTCGGGAAGTACCGGGTTGGGAACCAAGATAAGGGACCACTTGGCTCTTCCAGCTGGGTGGTGAGGACTGTCGTATTCGGCCGTTTCATCTCTCTTGGTAATAACCGGCGTGACGTACGTTGGGCAGTGCGCCGGTTTGTCCGGAGCTTTTGTGAGGTTCTGCCTTGTTGGGGGTTGTCTGGTGGCGACCTTCGGGTAGCGTCGCGGGGCGTGACTCACGGGTAATTCCGAGCAGGGGCATATGGGCTTGAAATAGTCTGGAACCTGAAGGCGTGTACTATTTTTGTGGGGGCACGCACCGTCTTACCTTTTCTGAATGGCAACAGTGAGGCAGAGGAGATATTTATCAAAATTAATACTGTTGAAGATAAGTGATGCCAATAATACCTTAAGATCACTTATAAATGCTTTTTTTTATTATTTTATAATCCTTATCAATTATATGTTTTAGAAAGAGAAAAATGAAAAAAAAATGGTTTTTGCTAACTTAGATATGTCATGAACTTTTATGTATCTCTATAATACAAATAACTTAATAAATTGAAATAAAATTCTTTTTTCTTTGCGCATGTTTTACAATAATAAACAATCATATAACAATTTTAACAAGTATACTGTTGTAACACATATCGACAAGCTTTTACAGAACATAAATCGCAATATTATTATTAATACTAATCTTACAAAATTATTTTGTAATCTACTTGAAATATTCGTATTAGCATTTGAAAAATTCCTTCTAAAACTTACATCCCAATTAATTCCTCGAACAAAATAGTGTGTTAAAACAATCATTACAATTCATTACAATCATTACACTAAACATAAAGCAATAAAATGAGGTGCATGTGTTCTAATCAAAAAATGAATCACAGTATGAAGACACATGTTTTGTTATTTTTTGGTAGAGTTATTTTTTATTATCTCCATACATTTTATCACATTCTAACAAATTTGGAGACAAGTTTTTATAATATTTTTTTCCATAACATAATACATTACCTTTTTTAAATTCCAACCATAAGCAGATATGTTTATCAAAATTAATACTGCATAAAGATTAAGTGTTGCCAATAATATCTGAAAATAATGATTATTATTATTATTTAATAATCCTTATGAATTACATGTTTTTAACAAGAGAAAAATAAAAAAAATATTTTTGGGTAGCTTAGATATGTCAAAAACTTGTATCTCTATCATAAAGATTATTTAATAAATTGAAAAAAACATCTTTTTTTGTCAATGTTTTCAAACAATAAAAAATAATATTGCAATTTTAACTACTAAACGGTTTTCACTTATATAAGCTTCTATAAGCTTTCACTCTTTCAGGGGTAAAAAACTTATTTTGCTACAATGTTGAAATGAATGAATGGCACCGGGACTTAAGAACAAATTTATTTCGAAATAAGAAATATCTATGTTAGATACATAATAAATGGAAACTTTTATACTAAAATTTATGGTGCCATTGGTGTTTTTGGGAATTAAAATTAAGTTGTTTCATAAACGTACAGCCCCACCTTGACAGGGTTAATAAAATATAAATCGCGATATTACTCTGACTACTTCGCTTTCAAAATTATTTTGTTATCTGTTTGAGATGTTCATATTTAAAATTTGATAGATTCCAAATCAAATTTATATTATATCACAATTACTTCATTGAATAAAATAGTGTTCTAAAACATCTTTAAAGAGTATTCTCAATTTTATTCTACCGTTTATAAAATGTAATTTTCTCTCATAAGTGAAATCAACTGTCACTTAATTAGAAAACTTCAGATATTGTTCATACGTTTCCAGTTTTGCGTAAGTGACAGAACATACTACTTGGATTTGAACTTTTTTCCCTTGGACAATACTAAAAGTTATCCGTGTATAAAATGTTATAAATGTTAATGCTCATTTTGTAGAACTTTCTAAGTGAGTCAAGCGTATTTTATTAGCTCGTTCAATAAAGTGTTAATGAAGCTATATTTAAATAAACTATAATACATGGATTATATTTTTTTGTTATTTCTGCTGCAGAAGATTTATTTTGTTCCGTAACAACAACAAAGAAACAAATGCAATAAAACTAATTTTATGATTTTTAAGACGCGATCTATTAGCGTAGATTGCAAGCGTAGACTCAATATAGTAACAGCTTATTGAAAAAAAACGTAAAACCGACTTCGAGTTGCCTAGTTTCGAAATTTGGTACATTCCACAATATATTCTCAGACAGTGCGAGAAACGATATTTTAAAAATCATGGAAGACGGTAGTATTCCGAGTGACGCAGCCTTAAGCCTAAAATCGTATCGCAGAATTCGTAGATGGCGGAACTCATATGTACGGCTAACTCGACATCAAAGAAAACGCGAAAAGGCGCCTTTTAATAACTCAGCAGATATTGAATTCGGTCCTATTGTTCTGATTTTTCTAGAACAGTCTTATATCTGCAGTCTAATCGTATTCTGAAAATTTTATATTTCTACGTGCAGTATATTTTGAGATCTAAATAGCCATTTTTAAAGCAAAATGTATGGGAGAAGTTCCTAATTTCAAAATCTCGAAAACGTTTCGGGCGATTTTCTTTAAATTGATATATAATATGAATCTGATTAAGATGAGTTGAATAACACTTTTCTTTTTTCTGGGAAAACTCGTTTTATTTTTAAAAATCGCTTTTTTACTGTGATTGGTGAGTAAGTTTGACGTCACTTCGTATGTAGGTGGAGCCTTAATCCTTGCAATGTCATTTTAGGTATTTTCTAGGTTACAGTTAACAATCTGAATCTAGGCAGTAAATCTTTTTTTTTAATATTAAAATGTTAATTATTATGTTTTTTTAAATATTAAATGAAATTTCGATTTATATTCGATCTTTCTCTTTTGTTATGAAGAAATTATTGTATCACATTTCTGCTTTTTGTCGAAAAAATATTTAGATTCATTTTTAAAAAAGGGGAAATTTTTTTTTAAATATATGTATTCAAAATAATTGTTATTTATAATTTTTTTTTTTTTACAATTTTCAAAAAAAAATTATTTTTATTAATTTCTTGTTAGCGTAGCTCCCGGCAAGAGCAACCTTTACAATGAATCGTTTATTGAATCTTGATTCCTAATCTACGTTTGTTTGTTTACTTCACAGAGTAAGGAGATTTTAATTCTTCAAGAAAATTCTTCATTCTGAAAAATTTAATTCTTCCACCCTCGAAGATCATATTCCGTCCCTCCACCTCCAGTTTTTGGGAAAGAAAAATGTGATGTTTCGCATGGAAGCCGCATCATAAAACCGTTATTGAAAACACCATATTCTTCAGTTTTAAGTGACTGGTATTATTTTTGGTTTATTCAATATCTTTAATTTAATGTTTGTTCATTATACAATTTTAGATGTAAATAAGGAAAAAAAATAGAGTTTGTCTTCTGTATAAATGCCAGTTGGTGCCGATTTGGCATGCAATCACTTTCTACGCCAAGGCTGTCAATTCAAAATTATATGTGTTTGCCAAATTACTTATTAATTTATCGAAAAGCTTGACAGACCGGCCTAGAAATAGAATTATACCCAAAAATAGGATGTTCATGAAATTTTTAGCAAAATTTATATTATTATATAAAAGTAAATAAAACATGCCCTTTACTGAAAACAATACTACCCAGCACATACTTCAAGGGAGGGGGGGGGGGGGTTCCAAATGAAGATATTGATTGTTTATAGTTTCATACAAAAAAATTTCATGAACATTCTATTTTTGGTTATAATTCTACTTTTAGGCCGGTCTGTCAAGCTTGTCGATAAATGTATAAGTAATTTGGCAAACACGTATAATTTTGGATTGACATCCTTGGCGTAGAAAGTGATTGCATGCCAAATCGGCACCAACAGGCCTTTATACAGAAGACAAACTCTATTTTTTTCATTATTTACCTCTAAAATTGTATAATGAACAAACATTAAATTAAAAGATACTGAATAAACCACAAACAATACCAGTCACATAAAATTGAAGAATATGGTGTTTTTAATAACGGTTTTATGATGCGGCTTCGATTCGAAACATAATCTTTTTCTTTGTTCAAAAACTGGGGGTGGAGGGGCGGAATATGATCTTCTAGAGTAGGGATGCACAACCTGTGGCCCCCGATGGGTTACCGTATGAGCCGAGAATTTTGTCAATTTATAACTGAAAAAAAGTGATATTTTCGTCCGTAGGTCGCAGGAGAAAATCTTGAATTTCGTCAATTTGCGTGGGGAAAATTGGAAGTTTCGTTTGTTAGTAATAAATAAAGAATTTTGTTGATTGGGCATGGAAAAATCATGAATTTCATTGATCGGGCATGGAAAAATGGAGAATTTTGTTGATGGGGTGTGAAAAGCCTTAAGCCTTAACCGTGTTTTTTTAGTAATTAAAGGTTATAGGTAAATAAGTGATATAACAGATTTTTTTACAAAGGTAATACTTGTTTTTATTAAATTCTATAGTTAATATTCTTAAAAGAAAGCTTTAAATATTTTTTCTTCATACCCTGCTTCAAAGTTTGTTTTTTGCAATCATGTTGTCAAAATGTATTTTCACTCTGAGGGAAAAAAAAGAGCTTGATATATTTGTTTTATGTAAAAAGTAAATTCTTGATATCGTCTTGCCAATTTAATTGAGTATGTTGATTTGATTGTGAAGGGGATGAGGGTGGGGGGGGGGCTTAATCTAAGCTTACATGACTAAAACGCCTTTCCCTTCAAAATCAGTTACTTATTTTAGGAGATTATCTTCCAACTTTGTAATGGAAGTTTCTTTATGTTACTCGCTGACTTTTAACTAGCCAAACGTTGTGTATCAGGGCCAAAACTAGCTTTTTTTGCACTCGGGGGCAAACGTGGATTTTGGCACCCCCATCTTCCTTGCACGCAATTAAAGTTTTCAACCACAGGTACCCTATGCAAAAAAAATCTTTCAGAGATAAAAATCATTTTAATAATATTTAAAATGCTAGCAAGAAATATGTAAACAACTCTCTCATAGGATTAACATTAACTTGAATGTTACGAATCTGCACTAATCATGAGAAGAAACTGGAATTGCTAGTGTTAAACCTATGGGAGCGTACATTTAAAAATTTCTCCCTTGCATATTAATAGTTTTAAATGATTATTTTTCTTGCTTATAATAGCTGAGATTGAATTCTAACTGGGTTAGTGTTTACTTTTTCGATTTTCATTGCAGATTTTTTTTTTAAGTTACTTTCAATTTCAAAAAATTGAAAAGTACGCTCCCATAAGTTTAACATGAGCTTGCGTTTATCTTGTTACTTCATATATACATACATTTTTGTATGAAACTATAAACAATCAATATCTTCATTTGGTACCTCCCCTCGCCTCCAACTTGAAGTATGTGCTGGCTAGTAGGTATTGTTTTTAATAAAGGGCATGTTTTATTCACTTTTATATAATAATAGAAATTTTGCTTAAAATTTCATGAACATTCTATTTTTGGTTATAATTCTACAACGGTTTCAGTTATATAAATAGTTTTTCTATTTTCACGGCTTAAAAGTTCAAATTTTAAGATTTCTTTAACTCGATTTTAGTTAATGAAATCTTGGAATATGCACACACAAATTGTTTTCATAAATTCTTGTGACACTTTGATTTGTTTTATTTATTTATGGTTGTTTAATAAACCAAAGGTGGATCTTAGTATGAAAACGTTTTTGCATGTATTTATATATAAAAAAAAAAGAAGAATTTTTCATGATATCAATTTCAACATATTTCATACAGTGTTGAAAATTTTTAATACTTTTGGTGTATTAAAGCACAAGAGGTCAAAACATTAAGAATATAAAGCAAAAGTGATATATCTTTATAATAACTGTTTGCGTTTTCATAGAAACATGTGAAAAGGAAACGGAAAATCTTAACTACATGGAACGCTTAAATTTACAAATATCGCTTGTTTCTTGATAATTAAAATGTTGGCTAAAACAGTTTCAGTTAGATAAATTATTTCTATTTGCATCATATTTATGAGTAACCTATAGTGTTAAAAAGTTCAAATTTTAAAAGATTTCTTTAACTCGATTTTAGCTAATGAAATCTTGGAACATGCACACACAAATTGTTTTCAAAAATTCTTGTGACACTTTGATTTGTTTTATTTATTTATGATTGTTTAATAAACCAAAGGTGGACCTTAATGTGAAAAAGTTTTTACATGTACTTATAAAAAAAATAAGAATTTTTCATGATATCAATTTCAACATATTTCATACAGTGTTGAAAAATTTTAAGACTTTTGGTGTATTACAGCGCAAAATGTCAAAACATTAAGAATATAAAGCAAAAATGAAATATCTTTATAATAACTGTCTGCTTTTTCAAAGAAACATGTGAAAAGGAAACGGAAAATCTTAACAACATGGAACGCTTAAATTTCCAAATATCGTTTGTTTTACATATGATAATTGAAAAGTTGGCTAAAACAGTTTCAGTTAGATAACTTATTTCTATTTGAATCATGTTTATGAGTAACCTATTGTGTTAAACAGTTCAAATTTTAAAAGATTTCTTTAACTTGATTTTAGTTAATGAAATCTTGGAATAATGCACACACATTGTTTTCCTAAATCCTTGGACACTTTGATTCGTTTTATTTATTTATAGCTGTATTAATAAACCAAAGGTGGATCATAATGTGAAAAAGTTTTATTTTACTTGTATTTATGTAAAAAAAGGGAAATATAGTGTTGAGGGGGAACCTTTGAATTTTTTTTTTTAAATCCACATAGTTTTTTACTTGAATTTTATATATATATATATAAATATTTTGTGAGATAAAGAGTGTAATTCTACATCATATGAAATAAAAAAAATACAATTTTTCAGATAAATTAAATATGTTGTGAGAGACTTTAAAAAGTAGCAAGTTTTCTGTTCAAACCTGCTCCATGCAGGTGTACCTTTGAACAAGCTACGGGCACCTTTGAACAAATAAACAAAATATGAAAATATTGACAATTTTTATTAAAAACTGCACATCTTTCAAAAATATAAAATAATAAGAATAAAATTATACAATCATTTAACTGAAATTACTATTTTTTTTTATTATTTAACCAAATTTGTATCCATCAAAGCACATTGTTGAGACAGAATGAAGGATCCATCCAAGTATGTTTAATTATGGCAACATTTTTATATAATATCCTTAAAATCCACCAAATTGATATTTGATGCCTCTGGAAAAAATATCGTATGTTTTTTTTTTTTTTTTTTTTTTTTTTTTTTTTTTTTTTTTTTTTTTTTTTTTTTACGAAGAAACTTGACATTAAGCAATTTAATCTGACCAACATAATGAGTTCTTTTTGCATAAAATTGAAATCAAATAAAATCATTTACATTCAAATTGTTATAGAAAATGGATAAAACCCTGTTAAGAAATCCAGAAATAATGTTTACCGTTGTAAATGAAACAGTATAGAGTTTGTTAGACAAATCTACTAAATCATGAATTATTGTTGTGTGTCCTGAATTTGCCTGTACTAGAAGCCCTGCATCAGTACAACTTTCGTATTAAGTATAACAACAGATAATAAATCTCTTAATCTTCATATTTACAAAAAAAAATCAACAAAAATAATATTTAGATATACATCTATAACTCTTTACTCCATAGTTTTAATTGTTCAATGGTGCCTCAACAATGGTTCAGTTTAGCATTACAAATATTTACTCAATTAGGTTTGAGAATTTTAATAAAACAAACCATATAAGTAAAAGCTAACGTCTTTATTTAGGTATTAAATAGTAAATTATAATTTTAGGGATACAAGATTATCAACAAAAAGCGTACAACTTTATTTTGTTATGCTTAGATTCGAGAAAGCAAAATATACACATATCTTGCATAGACAGTAGTGTGCATGCAAAATAGTAAAGTTTTATATTCTTGTTACATTGAAGCAGTAGTACTGTGTTGACATATATTTAAAAAAAATAATTTATTTAAAGGAAAATATTTACAGTGTTCAAAGGTACCCCCCCCCCTCTCCAATATATATGTCATCAATTTTAACATATTTCATACAATGTTGAAAAATTTTAAGATTTTTGGTTTGACAGCGCAATTGGTCAAAACATTAAGAATATAAAGCAAAATTGAAATACATTTATAATAACTTTCTGCTTTTTCATAGAAACATGTAAAAAAGAAATATAAATTCTTAAAAATGTGGAACGCTTAAATTTCCAAATATTGATTGTTTTACACTTAATGATTGAAATGTTGGTTAAAACAGTTTTAGTTAGATAAATTATTTCTATTTGTATCATATTTATGAGTAACCTATAGTGTTAAAAAGTTCAAATTTTAAAAGATTTTTTTAACTCGATTTTAATTAATGAAATCTTGGAATATGCACACATAAACTGTTTTCATAAATTCTTGTGAAAGTTTGATTCGTTTTAGATGGAGGATTGTAAAGGTCAATGGAAATCACGATTATGAATTTATTGCATTGGTCTTTAATTTTTTTTATATATATATTTTTTATCACTAACTTAAAAAAAGCAATGATATCAATACAAAAACCCTTAACGGGTAAAAGTTTTTGACGCAGCACTTTATCTTTGGCTCTAACAATTTTAAATTTGGAACTTAAAAATAATTATATCAAATTTTGAGTGACGCTATGCTATTAATTTATCTATGCATATATATATTAGTTATGATTTTATCTGAATTTTCTTGTAGTTAGTGTATGATATTGTCCTATATATTTTCTATTTGTGCTATAGCTTTACATAATTCTGTAGAGATAATCATTTTATATATACATTAATATGGTAGCAATAATTTTTTTATTCATAGATTTAATGTTAATTTGCTTTAGTTTAAATTCATATTACTTTGATCTGAGTAGTTAGTTGGGTAAGCGTTTTGGTTGTCTTTGCATGGTTATAGTTGTTCTAGGATTTGGATGTTATGCGGATCTTTTTAGACTTATTTGTTATAAAATAGTCTAGTGGTTTCTTACTATTATTAATCTACGTTATTTGGGTTATCATAATTTGGTTTTGGATAATTTGAAGATTGTTTCTGCGTTCTGCTTCTATGATTGTAAATATTGTATATATTTTTTCATACTCATGTTTTATTATTTAATCAAGGCTAATTTAATTAAATTATTAAGTTTTATTATTAAAATTTGTTATTTTTATGGCAATTATTGCATTTTCCATACATAATTTTTATTTGGCAGTTCTTAGTAAACATCTCGATACTGGCAAGATACACTTAGCATCTATGCAGTGTAGTGCCCGGTACAGGAATAATAATTGGGTTGTTCCTGGATCGTCATCCAGCGACCATTTATACTCTCTCCCTCGTCCTTTATTTTTTCGTAAGTGCTATGATACTCGGTGCAAGACATGTCCATACGCTGCTCAGACACAAATTGTCTCAGATCCTAATTATTCAAGTTTTTGTAAAGCATTTAATGTTATTTATAGTATAAAGTGCAACTTATGTAATATGAAATATATTGGTGAAACATCAGGTCCAATTCATAAACGAATCAATCATCATCGATCAGACTCTAATAATAACAAAGCAAAAAATATACAATCTACAGCTGAAATTCAACATTTTCATAAACATCTATTTAAAAATACGACAATTGAAATCCTTCAAATTCTAAAAAATAAATCAGAACGTCTTTATATGGAATCATCATATATGAATTATTATAACACAATTTATCCTTATGGACTTAACAGTGAAGTATTTAACAGACCTGTCAAAGTCTTCACATCTATAAATAACAATATTGTTTATTCTCCAATTTATCCTACTCTTAATCATAATTTAAATGCTAAAACAACACGTAATAAACGCGGAAAGGGTTCATCATCAGTTGTAGTTTCCAAAAAATCTATCACAAAACAAATTAATGATCTTCAACGAAATTACTTAGAGAATTATAACTGGTTGTTAATTCGTAAAAACATCTTTGCTATTAAAAAGAAACAGCTGGTACAACATTTAAATGTATTTCTAAGTAAATCTTTCTCTAAATATTTCTCTGATATTTACTTTGACCTTATTATGAGTAGGTTTAATCTTTTAAATATTAATATACAAAAAAAAAAACACAAAATTCAGAACATGAATACTCAAATGATAATTACTTTTTCAAATCACATTTTTAATAAAATTAATATCAATTCTATAATTAATGATAAAAATTGTTTTATTCCTATCAATAATCTCCACATATCAAAAACCTTTAAATATCCGAATACAATTGGGAGAAAAACTTTTTAACTACAATACATTTTCAAAAAATACATCTGCTGCAAGTACTTTTCCGTGTAATTGCAAAGACCCCACTCTAAAAAAATACATAAACAATGATCATGGACATATAATCACTGGAAATCTTGATATTGTTCATGATTTTAAATTGAAACAACTAATGGGTTATGGTACTAAATATAGACTTCCATCTAAATTTAATGTTAAATCTATTATCAAACAGTTTACATATGATATTGATATTTTTATTTATAAAATTTCTATCTCTTATAATAAGCCTATTGAATATTTTAATCAATGGAAGATATTAGTAATTGAAAAATTAACTATGGCTTTAAAAAATAATTTTGCTGATTTGGTTTCTATTAATACACAGCATTATTTCCAACAAATTACTAAATTACAAAAAAAACTTCGTTATTACATATGTAGACAAATCTCCTAACAATTATGCTATTATATGTAAATCATATTATCACCAACTTCTTACAAATTCTATTTCTTCTAATAAGTCTTTCCAAAAAACTAATGAAAATGTAATGGTAAATAATCGTAAAATTCGAAGTTATTATAAACTTTTAAATATTTTATCTACTAATTTTAATTATCCATATTTAGTTCTTATTCCCAAATTTCATAAAACTCCTATTAAGTTTAGGACTGTTACTATTGGTTGTAATACATATAATAATAAAGCCAATACACTTCTCTTAAAAATTCTTAATCAAATATATGAACTTACTACAAATAATGATAATACACATTGTATAAAAAATAGCTATCAACTTGTTAATATTTTAAAAAATCTTCATTCTGTTTGTAATATAACGACATATGACTTCAAAGATCTTTTTAATAATATAGACCTATTAGATTTACATAAAATTATAAATGCATTATTTAAAAAGTACTATAAAAAACTGGAATTACCATCTAATCTAGATATTGCATATTTTAAATCTTTAACTAACTTCATCATCTATAATAATTATATATTGCAAGATAATACTTTATATTTATAGCATGTCGGTATACCACAAGGCGGTTGTACTTCCAGTTTACTCTCAGACTTATACTTATCTCATTATGAACGTAATTTTACTAATAATAATCTACATTTATATCGTTATATTGATGACATCATTTTAATTGAAACTGATCAATCTGCAATTACTCGATTTCCAGTTGATTATCCCACTAATTTGGAATTAACGGAAAACCTTTTATTTAACAATACAATTAACTTCTTAGATCTTAAAATTACAATAAAAGACAATAAAACAATCACAGATTTATATGACAAACGTAAAGAATTTAAATTCACAGTTAATACATTTACAAATTTTAAATCTTGTCTACATCATTCTGTATTTCGTAATATAATACTTAATCATTTATATAGAATAAAATGTTTATGCTCTTCTCCTCTAATTAACAATAATATTAAAAAACTAATTTATGATGCATTAAATCATGGTTTTCCAAAAAAATTCATATATTCGTTAATATACAATTAGTACTTTTCTTACATGATCTATACACACAAATTAACACATGCGTAAACAAAATTACAAAAAAATTATAAAATAAAAAAATATCTATAAAAAATTAAAAATTGTAACATAATATAAAAAATATTATAGGTTGGTTGGGTGGGCAGATGTTAGAGTACGAAGGAGGGTGGTGTTGTCTGGATAATACGCAATGGTTAATTATTTATTAAAAAAAAAAAAAAAAGCGGGGCTCTTGTATTATTACTATATTTTTGTTATGTATTTTATGTGGATGTTGATTTGATATTTTATATGTAAATTGGAGATTTTCATTAATATTATAATTAGCTTAATTATTCATTAATCTAATTTACAACTATTTGTTATTAAATTTTAATTTACTAAGGACAATATCATATTAATTACTAATAGTATGCCACTCTTAGTTTAATGTTTTTGAATGTCCCACATTCATACTTTATGGATTTTTATGGATGTCTGAAAATAATCCACATTCTATATTTGTGCTTTTTAAGTAATGGGATTTTAAGTATTATTTAACCTTCTATATACTTCCACATGTTTTTTATTTCCTGTTCATTTTATAAATATCTTATATATAATTCATTAAAAAATAATTTTTAAATAATTTTTAATAATTATTTATATTAATTATTACTGAATTTATTTTGTTTTTATAGCATATAGCTATATGCTATATATTATCAATGTTCTAGCATTATTTAAACTCTTAGTTTAGTTTAAATAAGTTAGCTAATAGAATATATTGTATGCTTTTAAATTTTATTAACAATAGTTTTAAATACATTGTGTGATTTATATTAGGTTTATAATTCTCTATATATAAGGATTTGTTTGATTTTGCTGTTTAAACTGTTATTTACATTCAAAAGCTTACAAATTTTTCTCTTGCGATAGATGTTTAATATAACTAATAATAGATGGCAGCACCAAATTTGTCTCTTTCAGATTGCTCTAATTTTTAATTTTTCTAGCTCCATTTCAGTTATAATTTATACACCAGGGTGTATTTTTAGCTAAATTTTAACGATATTGTTAAACTGTTATCTATTAATTTAATAGTCTATTTTAAATAATGTAATTAATATCTATTTATTTTATATTAGATTAAATTTGTTTTACAAGGTATTTCAAATTATATTTCAAAATGTATTAACTGCATCCTTTGGTATCATTTACTGTGATTTCTTAACTGTTTTATTCACCTTAATCTTTTTGATATACTGGTAGACATGTGCACATGGATTTTTGTAAAATACTGAAATATTAATCGGTATGGTGTTTATTATTTATATTTTGTATCCTATAAATATTTAAATACGTTTTATTGATTCTTCCATTTCATATTATTTGTTTCTATTCTGCTTTCATTTTTAATCAATTCACTTGATTTTTGTGGTTGTTCGGGCACAGGGGAAAAATAATTTTAGCTTTAGCTTATTTTTCCCACAGAAAACAACCATTTTGCTTATATCATTGAATTCTGTGCCCTTGATAACGCAATTCAATGTATAAGCTTTTCAATTTTTGTCGGTGTCCACTTTTTTCTTTTTTCTTCCATAATAATTCTTATATATATATTTTTTTAATACTTACAACATTAATTCATAATAATTGAAGGTGGTAGGTTATGTTTAATTAATGGTAATATATATATATATATATATATATAGTTAAAAAATTCCAATAGTTATTTCAAGCATTACCACAAACTGTAAACTTTAATTGAAGCACAAAATTAACTTAACCAAACCAAATAAGAACTATAATTTAACTTAATAAACAAATTTAAAGAAACACAACTTAACCAACTTTAACTTAAACAAAACAACCATAAGAAACAAGGCAAATAACTAATTAAACATGGAGACAGGTCTGTGTGGCTTATGACACACTAATGCAGGGTTAAAACTGTTTTTAAGCATGCAACATTCCCCAGATTTACCTGTCGAGACCATATTGAAAAAACAAATGAAACAAGATTAACGCTAAATGAAACCGACCGACCGAAATCAATACATATCAAAAGCGATCTGTTTCCACTACATTCCGTAAACCACACGCTTCGAGTAAAGGCATCAATTCACTTCTGTTCTTGCAAATTCTAACATAATTATACGTCATATTTTTGACCAGACTCACAGGATAACCCTGTTTCACAGCAGCGACGTACCATTTCAGCATATCCTCATTCAAAATGACACTACCCGATGTCAATCGGTTTAATCTGTTTAAACCGTTAATATAAATGTTTCTGAATACCGATATATGGACATTTGAATTGAAATTCAATATTGCAATTGTTTTAAAGTTAAAATCGTCTCTTTTATCATAAACCGATGTAATTAAATTTCTGTTTTCTAATTTTAGATTTACATCTAAGTAATTTGTATTGCAACTATTATGACTACCGGAAAGTTTCAATTCTAAATTTTTAGGATAATATTTAAATTCATGGTTAATCTTTATTCCATTCAGCTCGACAATCAAAACGTCGTCGATATATCTGAAACTCATTATGTCTTTATGTAATTCACTTATATTTTCATATATATCTAGATACATGTCGGCCAAAATTGAACTGCAACTCCCCCCCATGGGGATACCCTTAATCTGCTTATATACCTTATTGCCCTCATATAAAAAATTCTCTTGAACCACCAATTGAAACAAATTTTGAAATTCACTTAAATCCATGTATAAATCACCATACCTATTATACACCTCCAATATCTTCTCCCTCAAATCCTCAATCTCTATGTTGTTAAACAAATCTGCAAAATCATATGCATACAATCCTGTAATCTTATTTTTATACCTTTTTACTTTTTCCAACAGTTCATAACTATTACTTATTATAAAAGTTGAATTCTCACTTTTAATCTTCAAAAATATTCTCTTCAATACCTTTAATAATTTTTTATTCGCACATTCAATATAGGAATTATAACCACATGTAACGGTTCTAAATTTCACAGGGCATTTATGGAACTTGGGTATTAAAACCAAATAAGGAAAATTCAAATTATCTTGTTTTGTTAACTATAATATATAATTATTATATATATTATAGTAATATATATATATATATATATATATATATATATATATATAGCTATAATATATTATATATATCAAAATTTATTCATTAATGCTTTATCATTTACATCTCATAAATTCGAATTATGGATTTAAAAAGATATGATATGAAAATTTATTTGATGCCCTGATGTTGCTTAAAACGAATAGTTTTAAAAAGTTTTAAAATGCAATTTAAATTTTCTTTTGGCTAAATACATTTATTTGCACATCTGAACAATACTTTTCATTTTCTAATGCACTGTTGAATATATTACTTTCACTGAATTTATATAATGCACTGAAATGTATTCATTTGAATAAATTGATTTATCTTTTGTGCCACGCTATCCAAAAATCGAAAAAAAATTTATGTAAATAGTTTTTTTGAGTCATTGTATCCAAACTAAGTTAAATGTATCCAAATGGGTAATATGACGAAAGAAAACTATTTACATAAAATTTATTTTTTATTTTTGGATAGCGTGGCACAAAAGATAAATCAATTTATTCAAATGAATACATTTCAGTGCATTATATAAATTCAGTGAAAGTAATATATTCAACAGTGCATTAGAAAATGAAAAGCATTGTTTAGATGTGTAAATAAATGTATTTAGCCAAAAGAAAATTTAAATTGAATTTTAAAATTATTCGTTTTAAGCAACATCAGAGCGTCACTTAAATTTTCACATCATACCTTTTAAAATTCATAATTCGAATTTATGAGATGTAAATGGTAAAGCATCAATGAATAAATTTTGATATATATATATATATAGAGAGAGAGAGATAAATTAATAGCATAGCGTCACTCAAAATTTGATATCATTATTTTTAAGTTCCAAATTTAAAATTGTTAGAGCTAAAGATAAAGTGCTGTGCACAATCTTTTAACCCATTAAGGGGTTTTGTATTGATACTTCATATACCCACGGACACAAAATCATACAAACACACACAACACAAACTGTCGAATACACATATATCTTGTATTTTCTTCTAAGAGATATAGAAAGATGTTGGATTTTTTAATAAAGATTTTTAAAATACCACTAGTTGAAAATTTAATAGTATCAAATAGAGATTGCCCTTATTACTCATGAAAACCTTTGAAAAACAAAATTTTTATCAGTTTATGGTAAATGAGACAACCACAATGAATAGTCATCATTACGGTTTGCAACAATGATTTAAACTTCCATGGTAAAATTATTATTTATGAAGTTTAAGTTAAATTCCTCTATTTATTTTAAAGAATATATCTGATTTATATAGGGAAAAAATAAATCCATTATTATTTTCTGTAAAGAATAATGATAATTTTTTCAAGTACATGATAATAAATATAAATAATGTATTATGTTATAAATTTAAAAAATATAGCTAAAACAAATATATATGTTTTTTATAAACATACGTAAAAAAGACTTTATGATATTCTAAAATATTATTAATCAAAAATAAATAAAAATGAACAAATGTTCTACCCATTTAAAATCTTATTTCTTGCAAAAAGCAATTTCCTCATTTCGTTTGCGAAATATTTTGATTTCCAATTAACACAGATCGATGTAGCACTGAAAATTAAATTTCAAGTAATATGTTGAATAATTACAGAATGAAGGAAAAGTTTAAATTAAATTCTGCAGAAAATCTCGTTCAGCTTTATTTATTAAATTTTTACTTTCACTTTTGTTTATTAGTTCAGCCTTTTAATTTCCTGCGAATTCAATTACTCTTCGTTCTTTTTAGTTCTTAAAATTTATTAACAGTTTAATAAAATAAGTAATTTTAAATAGTGTTCACAACTGCACTTCTAGAAATCAATATCTAGCGTTGATATTTCTAATTTCAAAAATATTTTTCTATTTAAGCAAAATTAGTTTTATATTGAAGAACAGATCGACATTTTTATGCCAGTTTTACAAATATTTGTCATATTTGAGCTTTAAAAACTGCCATTTGAGCTGCGTTGTATTTAATTTAATAACATAAATATTTCGATTTCCCAGCTTTAAAAGAGCTATATTAATTGAGGACTAAAATCGTAAAACGATGAAAGTCCAAAAGACGAAAATTTTCAAGAAAAGGAAAAAAAAAAAAAAAAGAAAAGAAACCCCTACTTCTGGTACTTGCAGCGTTTTCCACTTCATTCCTTTTGGGCTCCTAGTGCGACACCTTTAAATGTAGGTACAATTGTTTAAAAGAATAAACACCCCCTACTAACTCCTGTACAAATTATTGTAGAAGAAAGTTACTGGTAACGAACGATTGGAAATAAATTCTACTTTTAAATTATGTATATAAACTTTGCTTAGGGGGACATCTACTTAATAAAACGAAAGAAAATTTAATTTTTTTTCAATATCAATACACAATTTCAACAAGATATTTCAAATCTTCGGTTCAAACTATGCCTATACACTAAATTTTAAGTCTTTTGAATTATAAGTTTTTGAATTATAAATATTCAAAATTTAGTGCTTCTAATGTTAAATTACATTTTCAAATTTTTATTAATATCTCCTGAAATTATACTCCAAACGTGCTATTTTTTTTTTGTTTAGCAATAATGCTAAAATACCCAAACATAAATACATTGAATTTGCAGTTTTTATATTTTTATGATATGAATTATGAAATTAATATTCGAAAAAAAATATGAATTGCAACCTGCAATTTTTTTGATTGATTTAGATTTATATATTCTGCTTTATGGAAATCCAAAATTTCATAGTTTTCTTTAAAGTAGTTTTCAAATTATGCTTAAAAAACGGCAAAATGATGATTTAAGGAGCCGTCTATGATAGAAGTGACTAGATATTTTGAAATTTCTTACGCTGTTTTAACATGTAGACCCCCCCCCCTAAGCAAATGTTATATACATCATTTAAAAATAGACTTTATTACCAATCGTGCGATACCAGTAACTTTCTTCTTCGATAATTTTTTGCGGAGTTTGTAAAGGGTTTTTCTTTTTTTTTTTTGCCGCCATGACTACGTAGCTTTCGTTTGTTTCGTGTTTAAATACCTTATATTATTATTTGTAAATATTTCTATTATTTATATATGTAATATTTTCCACCTTGCTTAAAAATATCCTATTGACGTAAACAATAATAAGATGATCAAGTTGTGTAATGGACAACAGTCGCCGCACATCTTATCAATAACACTTTCAGCGATCTCCACTTCACGTTGTGTAGCACATTCAATGTTCTCCACTTCACTTCGTGTGGCATATTCAACCAGGGAAATTTTTCTACTTTTTTAAAAACTATTTCTGCTAGAGTGTGCTCTTCAAGGATCCTCCTGTTAGTTAAGTTTGACATTTACGATTTTTTTTTTTCTAATAAAGAGATTTTTAATTTTTTGGTTCTTTCAGCGTTTTCCATTTTTAGTCCTCACTTTTGGAAAGTTCAACAAATAATATTCTGTATAAAAAGAAATGTAATTAAATACAAATAGTTTATCCTTCTTTTATTTTTTGCATAATTATTTCTGAGTGGAAAAAAAAAAAAAAATTCGATTTAGTCTGTCATTATGCATGCATATATGAAAGCACTAAAAATGCAGTAATAACAACTCTCTATCCGGCTAATAATTTTTTTTTGTTTTTAAATATAAAACAGTTATGATTTAAAATAAAATAATTATTCTATCTGTAACTTCACTTTCAGTCATTATATCAAATAATACAGTATGAAATAATAAATTTGGAGCACATGTGTAAGTCAGACGAACGTTCATTTTTTTATGAAAATCCCCAGATGATGTTTCGTCATAATTTTAAATTGTGCTTATGGGCACCAATTCTCAAAGTCGCTTGGGAATTGTAAATTACAGTCAGCCAGAAAAAAGAAATAACACGAAATACAATTTAATAACGAATTTATTGGAAAAAAATTAAGTTATCTGTGGACTGGAAATTATGTATTCGCTCAATTTTACAAAAATAGGTTTAAGGAACCGTGTTCTTAAAGGCATTTTTCGAGAGTCATATGATTATTTCAAAACAAACACACACTTTTTACACCATATTTGGATATTTTGGTGACGTTTATTTTATTATATTAAACAGGAAGGCACTGGGTTATATTTAAGGAATTATAGCGATTTAAAATTTTCATAGCCTAAATTTAAATATTATGTTATTAGTTGGAAATCAAGTTGTGATTGCTGTATTTTTTTTTTTTTTTAATAATTCAAAAACATTCAACGAAATGAGCTAAAAATTTCTATTCGCGTGATTAGATGTTGCAGAAAGTTATACCTGTAAAAAAAATCAGAGGATACATTTGGAATGATCTGTGGAAGTTTAAAAAAAAAAATGTTTCCGAATGTGTAATCCTTTCCAGAAAAACAGAAAACCTTTTCCCCATTTGCTGCACAGGGACACTGTAAAGAAGTTGTAAATTAAACATTTAAATAAATTGATCGTAAGTCCTAGTGGGATTAATGAAAATGGCCAATATTCGCAGAAAATATAATAAAGTACACTAGTAAGCATGGATGTGGAATTTCGATGAGCCACTCTAAACTACTAAAAATAAAACAAGCAATCACGTTACTATAGACATTATAGGATCAAACCCGGGATTCCTGGGTTACAGAATATAGGTGAAAACCATTTTTTAACTCTAATACACGAGCCTCAAAAAGTTAAGGTAGAGGGACTGGATGCTTTCGATTGCACATGTTTTGTCGAATATTTACCGAAATTATTGGCGAATTGTTCTTCGACTTCTGAGATGTAAAGAAGATGTCTTATTTCATATTTCTCGTTGAAGATTTATTCCGCAGGAAACTTAGGGGGCTAATAATAAATTTAAGTATAAAATAATATTTGCGATCACCTATGTAACAGAAAATGCCGAAAATGGTTTGTCAATGATATAAATGACTATTTGGGTCCTTTTCAACGCTTGTATCCTTTTGTGTACATAGCAGTCATATTCGTGAAGATGTTATTGTGTATGTAAAAAATTCAAAAGTTTTTTTTTTTTTTTTTTTTTTTTTTTTTTTAAGCATACTTAGTTTTCAACCAAATTTAACACAACTTTACGAAAACACGACAAAAAAGAGTAGCAACAGTATACTGCAATTAAAACATGAATACATTAAATATTTGTTGAAATGGGTATTTAAATGAAATAATTTTAAACTGCGCATGCGTGGAATATATTCCAATTTTTTTATTTCATAATTTGGTAGTCAGTTATTTTGGGAAACTTCTATAAAAAGTCCAGTCAAATATTGCGAAAACTCACAAAGATATTGTGAGCTGATTGAAAATTTGTGTAAAATCCCTTATAATAAAATTATTTCTATAAAGCAACTCATTATATATCCCCTATCTTTGTGAATTTTCGCGATATTTGATTGGTCTGTTTATATAGGTTGCCCTAAATAGCTGACTACCAAATTGTAAAATAAAATGTTAGAATGTTCCACGCATGCACAGTTAAAATTTATTTCATACAGATGCTTATATATCATCAAATATTCGATATGTTCATGTTTTAATTACAGTATACAGTTGATACTGTTCTTTGACAGGTTTTCGGAATGTTGTGTTAAATTTGGTTGAAAACTATGTAAGCTATAAACAAAACAAAATTGAATTTTTTACAAATAAGTTAACATCTTCACGAATATAAGTGCTATACTTACACAAATGCACACAAACGTTGAACAGGACCAAATAGTCTTTTAACACATTGACAAACCATTTTCAGTATTTTCTGTAACATAGGTGATCGTAAATATTATTTTATTATTATACTTATTATTAACCTCCTAATTATCCTCCCGACTAAATCGTCACCAAAAATATCCAATCAAACGCGTTTTTTTCATACCAGAAGTTCAAGAACAATTCGACCATAATTTTCGTGTATATTCTACAAACCGTGTACAAGCGAAAGCATCCAGTACCTATTCGTTAAATTTTGGAGGCCAGTGTACATTTCTTAAATTAGGAAAACACATTCACAGTTCTTCAACATTACAGTTTTAACCAATTTACTTAAGAATTTTAAAAATTTCTAACGGAAAATATCCGGGCAGCAAAATCCCGCTTTAGACAATGCGAAAACATTTATTCGCTTCTTTATAATGAATATCAGTTACAGTACTAAATAAATAATTACACTACCATTCAAAAACAAAACCATAGTAAACTACCAAACAATTTGATACTTTTTAGCTACAGAAAAATTCATCTGAGATCTTCTCATTTTCTTCTAATCTTATAGTTGTAACAATTCAATTTCAGTTATCTACGTTTATCATGTGCGATTTTTGTAATAAGATTAAAAAACAACCCCAAAAAATAATAAACGGTCATATGCGAGAATTACTCGCTCTCGAAGGTCAAATTAATCAAAAGGTCAATTTAAGAAACCACGAATGCCGCCATCTACACATAAGGGAGGGAACCATGTTCAACTGAATTTTCATTCAACTTTTTGGCAACATAATGCAAGTTTAATCTGAAACTTGATATTAACTTTGATGAGGCAAAAATTGTAGTTCCATGCAATAAATCTTTTGAATGTAAAATTGGAGAATCAGTCGAAATCATTACACATGAGGAAAAACCTTGTAACGATAATTTTTCCTATAATATCCCAAAAATCTGGCATAATATCATAAAGTCATAATTCTATGTCTAATTACATTTTTTTCAGCTTAAACTTGTATTATGTTGCAAAAACTTGAATGAAAACTCAGCTGAACGTGGTTCTCTCCCTCATGTGTAGATGGCGGCACTCGTGGTTTCTTAAATCGATCTTTTGATTAATTTGATCTCAGTTCATTAATATTTATTTATTTTCACTGGATGGCAAAACTACATTTTTGTATTCAAATCATTGTCAAGTTTCGACTAATTATCTCTTGTACAGGAAACTTTCGTCTCTGAACTTTGAGCCATTTTAAAATTATATTTTCCTGAAGACGATTGTAGAAACAGCTCGAAAGGTAGATTTTAAATGTTAGTTCATTAAAGTTCGTATTTTGTGCACCATTTAGCAAGATTGTGTGTTTATTTATTATATTTTATCGTACGATTCTCCAATATGTGTTAACAATAATATGTTTTTTTTTTTTTTTTTAAGATGCTGCCTGTTATGAAAGATTTTTAAGTGTATAATTTGTAGCACAAAGAACAATTTTAACAAAATATAAACGACTATAATTAGGTAATGTGTACTAATATAGAAAGAAATCGATATCTGACAATACAACTTTTATTACTTTTAATAGGGCTATTATTAATATCGCCTTATCTTTTTCAAACACATTTGCAGACCAATGTTTCAAAGAATTTTCTAATTGACGTTATACAGTTTTCATTTTAAATGACATCATTATAGATGAAATATTTGTCAAAATCAATACTTCGTGAAGATTAAATGTTGTAAAGATATCGTTAGTTTAGATACATAAGATTGGAAAGGATTTTTTAACCCATATTATGTCTATTTTTTATTAAAATGAATTATAAATGCTGATTCCTATTAGCTTATACATATTTATTTTTTATATTATACATCTGCATTGTAAAATATTGTTAATAAACTTGATTACTTGCTTGTTTTTGATAGTTTTGCTATCATAGTCTATATTTGAGTATTTAAGATTTAAGGTATTTCTGAAAACTCTTAGATTGACTACTATCATACCAAAATGCATACTTATTGCTTGAAAATTTTTGGATAAACATATTATTTTTCTCTAAAATACACCTTTGTAATCAGTTCTAAAAAGGAATATTTTACACTTGAGTAATATCTTCTAAAATTTTACATTGTATCCACGTTTCTACTTCGAAATAATGTAATTTTAGGCGCTTAATCGATCTATAATAATATTATAAAGAAGTAAAGCTTGTTTGTTTGTTCGAGGTAATCTCTGAAACTATCGAACCCATTTCAAAAGTAACGGTACCAAAATGATAATGTTAGTCACTGTTTCAACATAGGCTATGTCTTATGTCCAAAGAGGGTGCATGAGCAAATAATTTTCTAAAAATGAGATTTCTGTGTTACTGAAGAGCCTAGAAACATGAAATTTGGAATGGAAGTTACTTTAAGATATAAATGATCTCTAAGAAAATATCTTAAACCTTTTGAAATCTTAAAGGGGTGAAAAAGCGCAAAAAATGTTCTAAATGACAATTTCTACGCAATCTCAGGAAGTACCGAACCGAGTTCAATAATAATGGTGTGAAAATGATTATGATAGCCTTTTCTCCAACATTGGCTATGTTTTATGCCGGTGCCTCTACCCCAATGGGGTCAGAAGCAAAAAACATTCTAAAAATGCGGTTTTTGTGTTACTGAAGGGCCGAAAAACATTAAATTGGGCGTGACAGATACTTATGAGATATAAATGATAACATTTCTTTAAAAAATCGATAATTAACCCATTTATGCCTAGCGTCCCATTTTTGGGACGTTTCAAATTTTAACGCATTTGTATAATTTTCTTCTTCTTTATAACATGAAAATTGCATGAAATCATTATTTATAAATGTCTTTATCTATAACCGAGAGATGACAGCACAAGGTGGATATTTATTTACTTAAATTAAGGCTTTTTTCGGTGTTTATAGATTTTTAATTTTTCAAGAGGGCGAATGTAAAAAGTAAGTTTATTTGTATTTTTTCTATCATGGACTCAAAATCGCAAGTTATAATCTTAGCTTGTGGACTTTTTTGAAATACGTATTTTTTAATCTGCGAAATTAAATGTTCAAGCCTATTTTTTATGCATTTTTGTAATGTACAAAATATAGGGTTCTAGGCACAAATGGGCAACATTTTTGTTAGAAATTTAGGAGAAAGTTATTTATGCAATGATAATTATGAAATAAATTGTTATTAAGTCTGCAATACGATTATTCTTATTGTATTATTAATAATAGTTATAACGTTATTAGTCTCTGCAAAGAAATAAATAAATATTGTTTTTTTTTTTTGTAGTTCATTAAAATACTAATTATAGTACATAATATACAATTTAAAAACATTTTAAATATAAATATAGGCAAAATATATAATTATGCATATTATTCTACTAGAAATACTCATATTTAGTTATTTTTCATTTTATCAAATAAATACAAAAAAAAATTAAGCTTATTTTTTTTTTTTTTTTTTAGTATTTTTCCAGTTCATTTTGCAACATTTTAAAGTGATTTTACCAAAAAAATTTGAGAATACAAAAATGCGATTTCTATGTTACCGAAGAGCCTTGAAACATGAAATTTGGAATGGTAGTTACTTATCAATACAAAAACCCTTAACGGGTTAAAAGTTTGACGCAGCACTTTACTTTATGGCTATATGAATCTGAAATATGGGTCTTAAAAATTCTGATATCAAATTTTAAGTGACGCTGTGCTATTAAAATGAATTTATATATATTTAATTTTTCTTTTTTGTTGTATTTATTTTTAATCAGTGATACTTTTTCATTCAAAATATGAGTTTTAAAAGATATGATATCAAAATTAAAGTGACGCTGTGATCTGACTTAGATAGTTAAAAAATTACTTTACACATACTTATGTTTTGTCTTCTGAAATATATTTAGAAATTGAAACATTTTTTTTTCAATACACTATCAAATATGTCATACATTTTCTCAGCTGATGTTATGTATTAAATGTATTTAATTCAATAAATTCATTTATCTTTTGCGTCACGATATCCAGAACCATCCGTAAAACTTGTGTAAACGTTTATTTTGCGTCATAGTATCTAAACTAAGTAAATAGTATGCAAATAGATAGTGTGATGCAAAGAAAACATTTACACAAATTTTACCGATGGTTCTGGATATCGTGACGCAAAAGATAAATAAATTTATTGAATTAAGTACATTTAATACATAACATCAGCTGAGAAAATGTATGACATATTTGATAGTGTATTGAAAAAAAAATATTTCAATTTCTAAATATATTTCAGAAGACAAAACATAAGTATGTGTAAAGTAATTTTTTAACTAATCTAAGTCAGATCACAGCGTCACTTTAATTTTGATATCATATCTTTTAAAACTCATATTTTGAATGAAAAAGTATCACTGATTAAAAATAAATACAACAAAAAAGAAAAATTAAATATATATAAATTCATTTTAATAGCACAGCGTCACTTAAAATTTGATATCAGAATTTTTAAGACCCATATTTCAGATTCATATAGCCATAAAGTAAAGTGCTGCGTCAAACTTTTAACCCGTTAAGGGTTTTTGTATTGATATCATTACTTTTTTGAGGTTTAGGATCAAAAGATTAAAAAAGTACACTTTCATAGATAAAATTGGATTCAATTTTCCTAGAAACAAAATAAACTTAATGAAATACCAAAATTTTAGAAAAAGTGCATGAAAAATAGAATACTTTTAATTCATATCTTGATACTACTTGCGGATTCGCCCGGAGTCCACCTTGTTTCTTTGTTGATCATCGCCGATGTTAAATTTATTTATTTTATGTTATGTTTGTTGTTGTTTATATTATGTTTGTTGTTGTTATGTTATTAAATTAAGCATAAAGTGATTATAAATGACCAACAAAGAAACAAGATAGCGGACTCCGGGTGAATTCACAAGTAGTTCCCATATTTTTTTAAACTCATACTTTGAATTTATGAGAGATATGAATGATAAAGCATCAATGAATAAACTTTTATACATCTTTTTAAATTGAACATAATTTTTGCACATGCGATTATAAAAAAATAAAATGATGAAATATATATAGAGATTATAATTAATAGCATAGCGTCACGCAAAATTTGATATCATTATTTTTAAGTTCCATATTTAAAATTCTTAGAGAATAAGATAAAGTGCTGCATCACTAACTTTTAACCCATTAAGGGTTTTTGTATCGATACTACTACTTACAGGGATGGGGAATTTTCAGAAAATCTTACCAAACAAAGATTTATTTTATGAGCCAGCAAGATACAACGTACAGTTCAAAAACAATGAGAAAACACACAGCAAAAATAGTTTACACTGTTACTAAGAAATTGTTACTATAGTAGTCACTGTAACTAAGAAATTATTAATTGTTATTAAAAAATATATACAACAGAGGAAAGTTTAGTATAAGATAGAACTTAGCACTATCGAAGTAAATTTGAAAAATATAACCAACTATTAAAAAAATGTTTTTGCCAGACCTTATATAGCCTGCAGTATTTTCAAAGATTGCCTAAAAATCAACTCGCCCTGCGAAGAAAGGTACTCGCCAGTGGCAAGCAAAATGATATATTTCCCATTCCTGACTATTTAAAGTGTTTTCAACTGGTTTTAATTGCAAAAGAAGATCTTTAACGTTATAAAGATTATAGTCTGATAATTTCAAAGAAATGTTAATAGTGTATTAATAATTTTAGTATAATGGCTGTGGTTATTGATAAAAGTTTCAAAACAAGTTATCTGACTGTTCTAGTAAAAGTTGCAAGGTAAGAGTAGTGTAAAATGATCATTGCATTCTTTTAACCAAGCATATACAGCATGGTAATTGTGAAAGTACTTTTGTATTTCAATGACATGTTTTGTAATTGTTTGTGGAGTTATATTGTCACCTAGAAGATTTAACCAATGAGTAGAGCAACCATATGCTTTAAGTTTATCAGTATCTCTTCATTCTTGCCTCGTGTAGTTAAAATAAAATCCTTAAAACCCTGTTTTAAAATACTAGGATAATTTTTGCCAGCAACAAAAATTGTGACAAAAGGTATTTTTGATGTGATGGTCTTTTCCACCTCGGCACAAATTGGCCATCAGTGGTTGAAGTTCACAATAATTTTCAGAAACATATAGGTGAAATTTGTGATATTTACTTTTGCTAAGCAACGTAGATTATAGAAAATTGCAGACAATGGATGCACATATTATTAGTGACATTTTAGATACCGTGTCCTTGCACCATTTAAAAAAAAAAAAAGCTAAACGTAACTAGAGATGAAAAAGCTGTATTTTATTTGGCGATAGATAATAGATTTTTTAATTGCCACTTTAAAAACTTTAATTGCCATGCGGCAGGGTTGGCTTTTTATGACTCATTCGAGACAAATTATTAATAATCTAAAATATTTCTATAGAAACAGTAAAAAAGTCTTAAAGATTCACTAGATGGAACCCGTCAAAACTTGATGGCACCAAACAAAAAAGTCTAACTCTTTAAAATGTTATTTACTGACATAACAACATCAATAAATCTCTCATTATTTGGTACTAATTTCATATAAAATACATTCATATCTACTACGATCATAAAATCCTTATTAGAATCGGTAGATAATAAACTATGTAGTGCATACAAATGCATTTTGTGTGCACTAATGTTAGATAATGACGAAAATGTATTGTACAATATATATCGGTATCATGCTGATCGATGGCAAAGCACTTTTAAGTAGGGATGGGCAATGTCTAGAATTAAATATCATGATAAATCAGCATCTTTATATCATATTCCGATATATCGATTTAGGAAAGTGCCCCCCGGGGAGGGGGGGGGAGTAAAGTGGTGGGCGGAGCACTGGAAGTGCATAAAATGATTAAGCAGTCACAGGCCTTTCCAACGATATGTCACATAACGGGTGTCGGCAAAATTTAGGAAAGTGCCCCCATGGGGGAAAAGTGGTGAGCGGTGCACCGGAGGGCCATAAAATGATTAAGCCGTCACAGGCCTTTGCAACGATATGTCTTATGAGGGGTGATGGGAAAATATACAAAAAGACCCTCCCTCGGGGGGGGGGACAAGTGGGGAGTGGGACCCTGATGGTGCATAACATGAATAAGCAGTCACGGCCTTTCCAATAATGTCACATGATGGGTGTCAGCAAAATTTAGAAAAGTGCCCCCCAGGGGTGTCAAAGTGGTGGGCGGGGCAGCGGAAGGCCATAAAATGATTAAGCGGTCACTGGCCTTTGCAACGATATGTCACATGAGGGGCACGGTAAAACTTAAAAAAAAGCCCTCCCGCAAGGGGAGGACAAGTGGGGAGAGGAATGCTGAAGGTGCATAACATGAATAAATAGTCACATGATGAGTGTCGGCAAAATTTAGGAAAGTGCCACCTTGGGGGGCAAAGTGGTGGGCGGAGCACCGGAAATGCATAAAATGATCAAGCGGTCACAGGTCTTTGCAAGATACGTCACATAAGGAGGGGGGGGGGGCAAAATTTAGAAAAGGCCCTCCCACGGGGGGGATAGGGACACTGGAGGGGCATAACATGAATAAGCGGCAACAGGCCATTCCAACGATATGTCACATGAGGGGTCTCGGTAAAATTTAGAAAAGTGCCCCCCAGACGTGGAAGTGGGGGGTGGTCACAGGAGGTGCATAACATGAATAAGTGGTCACATGCCTTTCCAATGATATGCCACATGAGGGGTCTCGGCCAAAGTTAGAAAAGTGGCCCTGAGGACCCAGCTATATAATTATTATTTCATTTGTCTAATTAAATCCACTGTTGCAAATAAAATGTTATATTTCATTTCTTTATCGTCCTGATTCACACATTGTTCAATAACAAAGAGCAAATATTCATCAACATCGCTGAAATCTAAATACCATAATGAAATGAAAGACATGGTGTCTGAAGCATAAATTGCATATGCTCAGAGATTCAGCTTACACCGTCAATACCATATACATATATATATATATATATGTGTGTATCATCTGATGTCAGTGATCACACAGAAAACTGCATGTACGATACTTATCACCCACCAAAACGAAATCACATACCATTAGTATCATGAACATGGAACCCGAGGAGTCGGTATTTAACATCACAATTTAGGCTGGCAGAAGTCGCACCGCTAATATCAAGAATACTGAAACCGAGGAATTGGTATTTCTAATACCACGGTTTAGACTTGAGAGGAGACACTCCGTTAGTATCATAATAATCGGAACAGACGATTCATTATTTAATACCACGGTTTAGACTGGGTCGAAGCTGAAGAAGCGCTGCTTAATGTTGCGGTTTAATGAAGAACCACGATAATCACGGTTTACATCACGATTATGATATTCATGATACACCGTTTTGTAAGGTTTTTTAATATCGTTATCACAATTACCATTTTCTATCAATTTTATCAATATATCGCCCAGCTCTACTTTTAAGTTATTTGCATTGAAGTACATACAGACTTTTACCACAGAAAACAGCGAATGCTTACATGCATAAATATATAAATACACTGTTTTTTTTTATTACACAACATAAATCAAACGTCTTTATATTTATTGATTGGCCCAGAAGCAGAATTTTCTGCGTCAGTCTGCAGCAAACAAAAATTTATCTGTGACCCAATAAGCCTACTATCATAAGAAATAACAGAAACACTTAAAGTAAGCAAAATTTCCATTTATAAAGAATATATATAATATAAAGATACAACAAATACCATAAATCTAGAGACTTAAAGCAAATTTCAGCTATTTTTTAAGCCCAGCATTTATTTTTAAGTTGGTGGATTAATCTGCAAGGTTTAAAATAATCTGCAGCGCCCGCTTCCGTGCTGCACTGTTTCTGCTACAGGGTTGATTGGAATATATATATATATATATTTTAAACCCTCCGAGCATCTTGAAGGCATTCCGGCATTTTCATAAAAATGCTTATAAAAATAATTTTAATTAAAATTTTCTTTTCCTGTTTCTAAAATACACTTCATGCTCCTATATTTGATAGACATCTTGAAATAGAATTCTGCTGAAAATATTTTTGTCTACAACAGATTAAAGTTGTTTTTGGGAAACTGAAAAATATGCTCAAACCGCTCAGAGAGTTAAAATATTTCTCAATTTATTTCTGAGTAATATTGTACTGAGTACTGTTTCGACCAGGTGTCATGAACTGTGAAAATACCGAATTAAAAAAAATAATAATAAAAAAAAATAAAAAAAATAAAAAAAATAAACTTGTGCACACATAAGTGCACTCGCATATTAAAGTATAATTTTTTTAAATATAAATCAGTGTTGATTTCAGGGGGTGACCCGGGGAGGGGACACCCCCCCCCAGAAGATTTCAGATTTTGTGTTTTCAATGGTCAAAAAGTGCAATCCCTCCTGGAGAAAAGTGTCTGAATTCAACACTGATATAAACAATGATTAAAGAGATGACCTGTAATATGCAAAATGCATAAAAACAAACAGTGCCGATAAATTTTCTTGTTTATACAGTGCATACAGTGTTTAGTTTTGCTACTTTTTCGGCCAGATGTCATGCACTCTGCAAATACACAATTAAAAAAAAATCACTGGTGCATACATATGTGCACTCGCATATTAATGTATACATTTTAAAAATATAAACAATCAGTCAAGAAACAGTACAAAGTCTCTTAATTTTTAATCTGCATTGCAACAATTCTTTAATTATGTTAGCTTACTTATCATAGAGTACTTTTTTAAATACACGACTTGATTAAAATATTTTGAATTACAGTTTAATTGCTTTAAACCTACAAACTGGTTAATTTATTTAATAGAAAACTTACCAATTGCTGAATAATGATCACCATCTTGCTGGGAAAAAAATAGTGTAACCAGTTTTGTGCTTCACACACTAATTGAGGAAGCATGTAAAACAATTTACTACACTAACTGAAAGATATCTGCATTAGAGTCCTGCATCAGGTCGGGTTACTTGCTTTTACCCGAACCGACTCTTGGTTCGTATCGGATCAATAGTAGATTTTTTGTTGCAGGCCGGGTTCACTTTCATTGTTTCGGTTTGGGTTTTGACTCTAATTGTTCGACCTGAATTTCAAATGATATCCAAAGTATTTTTTCAGGTTGAAGATCTATGTACAGGGTTGTGGAATTTCTAGAAAATCTTACCAACCAAGGATTTATTTCACCAGCCAGTAAAATGCAATCTACAGTTGAAAATTTTTATGAGAAAATTACGCAACTCAAAAATAGTTGGTTACTATTACTATAATGCATTTTCATATTTTTCTTCCCTATAAATTAAAAAAAAATAAACAAGAGATGAAAGTTTAATATAAAATAGAACTTAGTACCATGTTTACATCGCAATAATTAGGAAAGTTGAAAAATATAGCTAACTAATAAAGAAAAAGTTTTCGGCATATCTCTATAGTTTGCAGTTTTCAAAAACTACCTAAAAATTCACTCGCCCTGTTAGAAAATTCACTCGCCAATGGCGAGTAAAATGATGCATTTCCCTACCCCTGTCTATGTACAATAAGACTTCCATAATGGCTTTTCTTTCAAAAGGCAGACATTTCTATTTAGCAAACACTTTTTAATTCCTAAACTTTATATATTTGAACTTTTATATAAGTTTGAATAACATGCACCTCTCAATGTAAACACATGTAACATGTGTACATAAACTATCAAAAATATGATACATGTGGTTTTTGTGTGTATCAAAAACAAAATATTGATAATATTTTTCATATTTTGAAAATTATTTTTGCAGGTTCGGGTCGTGTTGACTTAAAATCAGACATGGTACAGGCTCAGCAAAAAAAAAAAAAAAAAAAAAGCTAAACTTTCACAGCCTCACAGACTTTTTACGAAATTCGAAATCTTCCGTAACATTTTGAGGAAATTTTCATTTATTCTGCGATCCCTTGACAAAATTAGTCTTTTTCTGCGACCATTTGACGAATCTTACCACAGGAATCTTATTAATGCATGAATTTTGTCTATAATCACTGTAGATTATAAATGTATGTAGAGAAATTTCTAAATCGCTCTTGTGAAGGAAAAAATTCACAAGTTGGTTACAAGAAATTCTTCAGTTAGTCACGAAGAAAAAAGAAATCGATTAATTTGCCCATCTACTGCTTAAAAAATCACAAAATTCATCAATCAGTCGCAGATGAAAAAGAAAAATCGACAGTCGGTTGTTAGGGGAAAAATCATAAAATTTGTCAAGTGGTCACATAAAAAACACACAAAAATTGCCATCGTTAGGAGAAAACATACGATTCATTCATAATTAATATCCAAGGTTTTTAGGTTAAGAAGGAATGATTTTTTTTTCTTTTTCAGAACTGAATGACTGAAATTTCAGAACAGAATCACCCCTTGCTCTTGAAAATAAAAGTGATGTTCTCAGAAAATCATTGGCAAAATAAATAATCCCCCCCCCCCCCCCGAAATCATGCCATGTTGGACAGCGCTGATAAAATACATTAAATGTTTTCCCACCAACCAAAACACTGATAATTTTATTGTCAGTGTACGTGAAGGAATTCTTACTTTGAAAAAAAGCTTTTTAAAATAGTATTACACATATTATGTATTTTGAAATTTATTCATTCTGACTTTTTGGGAATTAATCGTGAACTTTTCTTTTGATTTAGTAATCTTAATAATCTTCAGATTTTCAAGTGGAAGCTGTTTAGAAATCTATTGGTATGTATCATATGATAGGGCATAGAGAATGTAACTTTGGTGGTTTTTAACACAAATCGCAACCGTCTGTCAACAAACATTGAAAAAACAATGATAACTTAGTTTAAAATATTTTTTGAGTTATGGGGATCCCACAATAAACCATTTAATTAATTTGTAATTCTGACTTTGAATTTTAAATTTACTTTAGTGAAAGCATTGAAAACTCCATTTATTTGTTCCCATCAGAAACATTGTAATCTTTTCTAGCTAAATAGTTTTAAGTTTTTTTAGTACCTTTTTTCGCGAAAAATCAATCGGCAAAATTAAGAACTTCATTTTGTTTAAATTTGTTAATATTTAAAGATATTTTAGTTAAAACATTGTGATTAAACATTCATTGTAAGATATCTGCTTTAAAAATTTATATTTGTCTCAGCCTTTCCAAGTATTAAAATTTTCAGGCTTAATTTAACATATATTTTTTTATTAATGATTCGATTGTTAAAATTATCATTTTAGTTACATTTTCTAAAGAGTCAAGAACATATTTTTTGTTACTCGATATGTAATCAAAACAAAAGTTTAAGTTACTGCTGGATATTAAAACATTCCTATCGTAATCGATATGTAAACAAAAGTTTTCAGAAATTTCTGTTGCCCTTTTCAGAAGAAGCTATTCAACTATGAAGCCATTAGGTATTGTAAAAATAATTATTGATGCTGGATATTAAAACATTAATAGATATTTCAAGAGAAAATAAAAGGTTCGTAATATCTACAAAACCATAGCGTGGTTAGGTTAAATCGGCAGAAAATAAAAAAGGACACATTAAATCTAAGTAAATCATAAGAAAAGTTAAAAATGGAATCGTAAATGAGATTAAAAAAACAAACAATAAATTAACAAAATACCTAATAAAGTGTAATCCAATAATTATGCAAAGCAAAGCAATGAGAAATAGCAATGGTTGAGTTGAGTCACAAGTCGAAAACCTCGAGACACGATCATAAACAAAAAATTAAAAATATTTTTTTTTGAAAATTGAAAAAGAATGATAAATAACAATTATATTGAATATATATAATAAAAAAAAAAATTTCCCCCTTTTTTAAAAATGAATCTAAATATTTTTTCGACAAAAAGCAGTAATAAGGAATAATAATTTCTTCATAACAAAAGAGAAAGATAATATCAATCGAAATTTCATTTAATATATTTAATATTTTAAAACGCATAATAATTAACATTTAAAATTTTAATATTTAAAAAAAAAGATTTACTGCCTACATTCAGATTGTTAACTCAACTTAGAATACCTAAAATGACTTTGCAAATCTTCTGATTTCATACCCACATCAGATGGATTAAGACTCCTCCTACATACGAAGTGACGTCAAACCTATTCACCAATCACAGACAAGAAAAGTAAAAAAAGCGATTTTTTAAAATAACGATTTTTAAAATAAAACGAGTTTTCCCAGAAGAAAGAAAAGTGTTATTCACCTCGTATTAATCAGATTTATATTATATATCAATTTGAAAAAAATCGTTAGAACCGTTTTCGAGATTTTCAAATTAGGAACTTCCTCGATAATCATACCAACGTTTTCACTTTAAAAATGGCTATTTAGATCTCAAAATATACTGCACGTAGAAATGTAAAAATTTTAGTATACGATTAGACTGCAGATATAAGACTGTTCTAGAAAATTCAGAACAATAGGACCTATATCTGCTGAGTTATTAAAAGGCGGCTTTTCGCGTTTTCTTTGATGTCGAGTTAGCTGTATATATGAGTTCCGCCATCTACAAATTCTACGATACGATACGATACGATTTTAACGATACGATACGATACGATTTTAGGCTTAAGGCTGCGTCACTCGGAATACTACCGTCTTCCATGATAAGATATAAATGATCTCTAAGGAGATTTCTTAAGCATTCGAAATCTTAGAGGGGTGATAATGCGCAAAAAACGTTCTTAATGGCGATTTCTACGCAATCTCTGGAAGTATAAAATCGATTTAAAAAATAATGGTTGGAAATTGATGGTGAGAGCCCTTGCTCTAACATTGGGCTCTATTTTATGTCGGTATCACTACCACCTGAGTGTTGCAGGAACATAAATCTTCCAGAATCTCAATTTTTGCGATACTGTTTGAAATTAGGCATCGTAGTTATAAGATATAAATGATCTCTAAGAACATCCTAAAAACTTCGAAATTTAAAAGGAGTTAATAAGGCGAAAAACGTTCTAAAATCGTTCAAAATTTGATTTCTACTGAATCTCGGGAATTTTCAAATCAGTTTCAAAAGTAATTGTTGCAAATTGATAGTGACACTCCCTGCTCCAATATAGGCTATAATTTGTGTTGTTGTCACTATCATCTGAAGGCTGCAGGGAGGAAAAATTGCATTTTTTTGTAATACTGAGGGTTTAATATTTTTAAACTTTCCACTTAAAAGATGCAAATATTTTCTAAGAACCGTCGTAAGAAAATTCCAAATTTAAAGTATGAAATCAGCTAAAATCGTTCGAAACGTTATAAATTACGATTTTTATGCAATCCTATGAAATACCAAACCGATTTAAAAAATAATGGTTGGAAATTCATAGAGAAAGTACACTTTAAAAAAAAAAAAAAAAAAAAAAAAAAAAAAAAAAAAAAAAAAAAAAAAAAAACGGAATAAAAAACGGAAATACTACTGGTAAGATAGACGACAGTACTATTTCCGTTTTTTTTACGGGAATTTTTACCCATAAATTACTGAAAAATTTCCGTTTTCAATCTGAAAAACGGAAACTTTTCTGTAATTTATGAGTAAAAATTCCCGTAATAAAAGGAAATAGTACTGTCGTCTATCTTAGCAGTAGTATTTCCGTGTTTTAGTCCGTTTTCTTTTACAGTGTATCTGCTCATACCTAAGCTATTATTTAAGTGGCTGCTACTACTACCAGAGTGTTGCAGAAGAAAAAAAAAATCTAAATTGCGAATTCTGTAATACTGAAGAGGCTAGAAATTTTAAATATAGCACTGTAGTTACTTAGAAAATGTAAATGCGCGGTAACAACTTTCGAAAATAAATTCGAAATTTAAAAGGGGTGAATCGAAGAGAAGGAGCGAAAAGCATTCTAAAAATGTCTTAAATTACAATATCTAAATAATATCAGGAAATAATAAACCTATTGCAAAACAAAGGTTGCGAATCAATAGTGACAATCTCTGATCCTATACAGGCTAAATTGTACGCCGGCGACACTACCTCCTAAGTTTGGGGGAACAACAAACATTCTATATAATAAAGCCTTTAGAAACTTTCGAAATTACCTTTTCTATAGATTATTAGGAAATACGAAATCAATTACAAGATTAACGGTAGCAAATTTATGATGACAGCTTCTGTTTAAATTTAGCGTTTTATGTTCGTGTTAATACCACCAGAGCGATGACATGACGGTAAATTTAAGATTTAAATGCGTACTAAGAACGGTTTCTAAAGAAAAATTAAACTTCAAATTGATACTGAAATGAACATAAAAGCTTCAATATACATTCTAAATTACCATTTATTTAGAATTAGTTTCAGTTCTTATTGATTTTACTCTCATTTCTACCAAATGCAGTGTAATAATGAAGTTTAGTGTAACTGTGGCTTAATTAGTAATTTTTGAATTATTCCAAAAAGTAATGTCTTGTAATAAAACTTGGGATACAAATATCACTCGGCATATTTCAAATATTACGCGAGCAAAGCCGCGGGTTTTGCTAGTTTATATATATTTTTTTGAAATATTAACATGTAGTAACAATGAGGTAACATGTGTTAATTATTAATCAAATATTGTAAATTTTATTTTTTAAATATTTCATTGACTAATATTATTGTTTATGCTGGAATCTGTGTTTGAAAACTAAAAGCAATTATATATAAAAGTTGAATTGTTTGCATTCTGTCAAACATAATAATGTGTTAGACATACCAAATTATTGAAACATGTTTTGTTGGCCAAAAAATTTATTTACATACACAGAAATAATAGAAATGGGACACTCGAATAGATGTTGGCAATGGCAATTATGTACATATTTACAAAAATATAGAATTATTTTACATTAAAGTGGGATTACCATACTCTTTTACCAAAAAAAGATGACTCTAATATATGTATACTTCCTTTCCTATCTTAATTTTTGCCATGCTAATTCAGGAAAATTGTCGAAATTATTCTAAAATCTTCCATAACATCCGACGAAAAAAAAAACCTACATACTAGAAAAAAATTCTTTTTAACTAATAAACAAAAAACAGATGCCAACTTTTATTACTTAAATTTAAAATTTTTCTTGTGCGGTAACAAAAAATTAAAAGAAAGTAAAAGAAAAAAAAGTAACAAAGCGCATTTAACAAATAAATTAAAATCTTTGCGGTATTTTCCAAAGCCGTGCGCAAAAAAAAAAAAAAAAAAAAAAAAAAAAATAATAATAATAATAATAATAATAATAACAATTCCTGACAGGTATGTATAATATTGTGTTTTATATTACCCTCTTAGTCAGTATTGTTTATAAATATGAAATATTCAAAGAATGATATGTTTTTTGGAATGAATAATTTAAGCATTTGTTTTGAACTATTTTAAACTTAAAACACTTTTATAAATACCATGACTACAAACTTAGTAATATCTAGCTCGGATTTACCACGAAAATCGAAAACAATTTCATTGTAGTGCACGGTTGAGTTTCTTTAATCTCGCAAATTAAATTAACTTCAGAATATCATATATATTCGGAAGTTAAGCTCAAGTAAAGCATGGATTCCCGTTATATTTAAATATTCTCAAGGTAATAAATATTCGTTTAGTTAAATGCTTCTCTTTGTTTTAGATTAATGTTGGAATAATAAAGTCCCTATGAGATGGTTAAACTATAATTTACTATCCATTTTATTAGACAGAAAAAAGGTTAAGAGTATAAGGTAAAGTGCACTATTTTCGTCCTCTTTCCTAATTTCCTCTCCAATTACTTCTCCGCTTCTCCGAACTTATCACGCAAGGCAAAAGAGATGGCAGGTAAAAAGCGTCAGTAGTGAAAGTTTTGTTCGCTAAGACGAAAACATATAGTAGAGACGCCGGATTTCCTATTTTTAGAAGACCTGAGTTCTTATTATGTCATTTGTAGAAGGCTATTTACTGCACATTAACTATTTATTTCCTATTCACTGCATGTGCGTAAGACGATAACAGTAACATACTGTGAGTTTTGGGATGTTCAGCTCCTCTTACAAGAATTAAAGCTCCGCCATATTAAGAAGTAGCATGTTTTTAATTTTGTCCTCCTTGCAGATCTTATTTTTCTCCCGATGACGAAATTAGGAACGTTTTTTCATGGCAATTATTTCCAAAATGAAAATGAAGTTTAATATATGTTATGCTTCAATTTAAAACGTTTTATGCTGACGGAATAGAAAATTGACTTTCAAACAATCCTGGTAAATAAGTTGGGAACTTACAAATCCCACAATTTTTAATGAAGCCTACAGACGTGCTGTTGTTGTTAAAGCTGCTGTCCAATGGTTTCAAATCTACGGTCGTCATGCCATTTAATCCCAATATTTTTGGACAATAAGATTTTTTGGCAAACCTCATCCCTCTTCATCTGGCGAAAATTTCATGGTATCTGATCAACCACAATCAAGCGACCAGATTGAACAAACTGTTCCTGCCTTCTGACCTAAAGAATAATGAAAGTGCCAGTCACCACATCAGCAACTTCTGTCCGAAGAGTTTCAGCAACATTGATTACTGAATCTCCGCATATAAACAAAGTGACAGATTCCAACAAGAAGAAAAAACGCTCAGCTGAAAAATAACTAATGGCACTCACCACTCTCTAGGAAAAAGGGAAGAATCCACAATGTAAAAAATCAAATCGTGGCCTTCCCGGTGGCTCTGAGGACGAAAACGATTCTCCTGTTGACATTCCTTATGCTAATACAAGTGATAATGATGGCGACAATGATGCTGAGTGTGATGCTGAGCGCCTTATCTGCTTGAAGCATTTTTCTGATGATAAACATGGAGAACTATGGTTTCAGTGACTTCTATGCTCCACTTGGTCACACGAAACATGCTCAAGAGCCCAAAACAGTACAAAATTTATATAAATACTCATGTTTGGTTGGCGAAAGTTTCTTTGTGTGTTCATACTCCACTGATTAATAGTGCATTTCTTTGTTCCTTAATTTAAGGTAAATTAAATTACATGTGCATTTTGCAATAAATTAATCCTCGGCTTTTTGGACTTTTTGAGGGGGACGAAATTAGGACCTTTATTTCTCTTTTTTTTTGGCCATGCATAGACACTTTTGAAAAGCAATTTTCGGCATTGTTATTATTTTTTTAACGAGATTTGCCAATTTTACAATGTGCATAGGTAGTTAGCCTATATGTGCATAGGTTAGTTAACTTACGTGGACCTAAATGTGATTGGGATACAAAAATAGGGCACCTTACCTTACTAGTTTTATATTGTTAGCGTAGAATATTTTTTCATCGTTAATTATATTTTTGGCTTTTTGAAGTTGTTATTAAGGATTATGATTTATAATTTTTCAATTTAATTCAAAACATGTTTTCAAGCGCAAGAGCAAATCATATTTAAAACGTATTTCTTCTATAAAGAAATATTTATATATGCATATATAATGGTTAATAAAAAAATGCAAATTAATCAAAAATAAATCACTATACTCATTAATTACAAATCTCTATATAACTTACTAGCGAACTTGCCCGGCGTTGCCCGGGTACGTCAAAAAACAGCAGGAATTGCGAAAAAGCTCTGAAAATCACAATAAGATATCGCAAAAAAATTTTTAATCGATGCGCAAATTTCGAAAAGAAAAAAAATATATATATTGTCTCCAAAGATTGAAAGTTGATTCCTTTCACTAATATGAAAAAATCTTGCATCAGACTGTATTGGATTAAAAGAGGCATGCTATTTTTATCTGGCATAGAAACAATTTACACTTTACATTAGCACGCTTAATTCGATTGATAGGCGGTATCTTTCTCATGCCTTCTTTCTTTATTTTTTGATTGTGTCTCTACAGTTGCAACATATTTTTCCAACGCATAAATTCTTGTCATAAATTTTGTCTGCAATATCTTTTATTTTCAATTGCATATGCCTTCAAACGGCTCGCGCGCCTAATTCCAATGGTTTGGCAAACCCCCTGTAAAATGCGGCTTTGTGGCTTTCGGTAGTTCATACTTTCCCGATCATCTGGTTGGCATTAATATTCATATTTTGACCTTTCGCCCTCCTCATTGGGAATTCGTTAACGGAAATTAATACGTGTCTCATCTCAACTTAATTCTCGCCAGATATCTACTGGTTAACGTTTTCTGTAAATTGCCCCTCACCAATAACCCTGCTCTCTCAGAATTTTAATGACATCACTTCTCTTTTGACTGTCGGGCTGATAAAATAAATATGTACTACGTTTTCTCTCCCCTCCTGCATCGGCATTTACGGCTGAAAATCTCTGGAAGTGTGTTAAAGGACCTAGTGATTAATAAACAGCGTTCAGATATTCTTCGATATTCGTCTATTAATATAAAATGGCCTCCTGTTCTTTATTCAAATAATTAATATTTAGTTAATGGCTTTCTGATGTTTCTGAGATATCATCGAGAATCACCTATACGATAAATATCAACATAACACTTGCTAAGCATTGTATCATGCTACTTTTATTCATAATTTAAATTACTTGGATTCTCTTAAACATAATTAATATAATCCCTTACGTTAATATTAGTTTTTATTGCACTAAAATATCTCAATTTGTTGATTTTCTGTTAGCAAGTAATCCCGATAGGTTTACAATGGAAGTCTATGGGAATTTGGCGAAATATCAGAGATATCGCCAAGTTGACGTCACTTTTGGCGACTTATTTTGGTCGCCAAATTTGGCGATATATCGCAGAGTTGGCGACAAACTTGACGGTATTTGGCGACAGAGCTGTGCCCCCCCCCCCTGCGGTAACTCCCTTATAAGTATGAAGATGCATTAAATGTTGTTCAATAAACGCATAAAAATTCGCTAAAAATTCAAAAATCAATGTACGAATTCCGAATAAACTTTTTTGAAAAGAGAACAAAATTTACTATATTGGGTTAAAAGAAAGAAACAGTATTATTTTCACTAATGTGGAAAAATCGCCTCGAAACTTAAAAAAGTGCTAAAAATCGCATAAGAAATTAAATAAAAAAAATCTAATCAAAAAATCGAAAATCGGGCTTCGAGGTGCAAAACTTCGTATATAGACGTACCTTTTGCCCAAATTTTGTAGTTCTACGTGCAGTGGTCTCTTTAGAACACCGTCGACACACTCACACACAAGCTTCTTTCTTTATTATTATAGATGTTGTAGCAGGGACTGTCACTATTGATTTGCAACCATTACTTTTGAAATAGCTTTGGTATTTCCAGAGACTGCGTAGAAATCGCAATTTACAACGTTTTTAGAAAGCTTTTCACGCATTTTCACCACTTTTTAAATTTCCAATTTTTTCGAAACTGTTCTTAAAGATCATTTATATCTAATAAATATGTACCTTGCCTAATTTTAAGTTGCTAGCCCCTACCGATCACAAAAATCGAAATTTAAAACGCTTTTTTGCTCCTGCAACGTCTAGGTGATAGTGATACCGACATAAAATAGCATCTATTTTACAACAGATGCTATCAGCATCAATATCCTACCATTACGTTTGTAATCAGTTTGATTCTTCCTGAGATATTGCTGAAAAATCGGCATTCAGAACGTTTTTAGAACGCTTTTCGCGCATTTTGCTTCTGAATCTTTTCTGGGGTAGTGGAAACAGATATAAAATATAGCCTATCTTGGAGCAAGATTTGTCACCATCATTTTTACACCATCGTATTTGAAATCGGTTCAGTACTTCCCGAGATTGCATAGAAATCGCAATTTAGAACGTTTTTTACAACGCTTTTTTCGCATTTTCACCCCTTTTAAATTTCGAATTGTTTAAGAACTGTTCTTAGAAATCCTTTATACCTAATAAGTAGCTAATATTTCAAATTTCATATTTCTAGGCCCTTCAGTAACGCAAAAATCGCATTTTTAGAACGTTTTTTACTCCTGCAGCCCATTTTGTGTAGTAGCACCGACATAAAACATAGCCTATGTTGGAGCAAGGGTTCTCACCGTCATTTTGATACCATTATTTTTTAAATCGGTTTGCTATTTCCTGAGATTGTGCAGAAACCACCATTTAGAAGGTTTTTTAGAACGCTTTTCGCGCATTTTCACCCCTTTCAAATTTCGAATTGTTTAAGAACTGTTCTTATAAATCCTTTATATCTAATAAGTAGCTAATATTTCAAATTTCATATTTCTAGGCCCTTCAGTAACACATACATCGTATTTTTAGAACTTTTTTTCTCCTCCACCCCCAAAAGGGTAGTGGCACCGACATAAAACATAGCCTATCTTGGAGCAAGCGTTGTCACTATCATAGTGACACCAATATTTTTCAGATCGGTTTGGTATTTCCTGAGATTTTGTAGAAACTACCATTTAGAACGTTTTTTTGAACGCTTTTTGTGCATTTTCACTCCTTTTAAATTTCGAATTGTTTAAGAACTGTTCTTAGACATCATTTATATCTTATAAGTAACTAATATTCCAAATTTCATATTTCTAGGCCCTTCAATAACGCAGAAATCGCATTTTTAGAACGTTTTTTGCTCCTGCACCCCCTTTGGGGTAGTGACACCGACATAAAACATAGCCTATCTTGGAGCAAGCGTTGTCACCATCATTTTGACACTAATATTTTTCAAATCAGTTTGGTATTTCCTGAGATTTTGTAGAAACTACCATTTAGAACGTTTTTTAGAACGCTTTTTGTGCATTTTCACCCCTTTTAAATTTCGAAATGTTTAAGAACTGTTCTTAGACATCATTTATATCTTATAAGTAACTAATATTCAAAATTTCACATTTCTAGGCCCTTCAGTAACGCTAAAATCGCATTTTTAGAACGTTTTTTGCATCTACACCCCCTTTGGGGTAGTGGCACCGACATAAGATATAGCCTATGTTCTAAGTTGGACTAACACCATCATTTTGATACCATTACTTTTGGAATCGGTTCGGTAGTTCTAGAGCTTACCTCCTACAAATAAACAATTTTTTCCTCTTTATAATAGGAGTATAGATTTAAACTGACATAATAACATTATCATTACATTTCATAATTTATGAAGCGATGTTAAAACAATTTTACGGCATTTAATATCTTTATGTATTTATCTTTCAATTGGAATTCGCCAGATAGTCAATGTCTAAAACTTCGGATAAAATTTAAAGTTACATTGTGAATTTCTTGACCGAGTTTTTGACTGGCACATTACATTGCTTAGCTAAATATTGAGTATAGTAACCGTTATTTCAATTTCTTAGAATATTTTATAAAATTTAGAGCTTCTAATGTTAAATTACATTTTGATATTTTTATTAATAACTCCTGAAATTATAATCCTAATGTAATATTTTTTTTTATTATTATGAAATATACTTATAATTCTAAAAATCCCAAACATCCATAATTGAATTCGTAATTAAAAAATTTTTTCTTTAAAAATTTTTTTTATGTTTTCTATGTATTATGAAATATGAAATTAATATTAAAAAAAAATATGAAGTGAAACTTACAATTTTTTTTAAAGACTTGTATTTATCATGTCCTGCTCTATGTGAATTCTGAATTTCAAATTTTTCTTTTAAGTATTTTCCGAATTACGATTAAAAACTTTCAAAATAATGGTTTAAATGGTCGTCTAGGATATGCAAAAAAGTATAATTTAAAAAAAAATATATATTTTACTTATTTTATTGAAACATTTGGGCTGACAATAGTCGAAACATATTAAGCGAGTGAAATGTTCATATTGGCAGGAAATAATACATTAATAGAAGGGACATAGTCATTCTGTAGCATTTCAATAATCGAGTATTGAACTTCAATTTATTAACCCTCCGACTGTCTTGGAAAAGGGTAAAATTGTAATGTTGTTTTCTTTGCATTTTGTTTTAAATGTTAAAAAAAAAAAAAAAAAAAAAAAAAAAGTTATCGTTTGAACATTTTAGAAAAAAAAAAATAATAACGAATTTGAATGCAATCGTTGGAAGTATTAATCATTGTTCAATGTATTAAAAATACATTAAATCAATAGAATTATATTATTTTAAATATTGCTTGTATAGCAGTGAAACCTGGAGCTTAGGGAACGCATTAACACAGGCTTGTCAGTGAGGGGGTTTTAAGAGTCGCTAAAACCGGCTCATTTTAAAATAATTAATTTTTCTGAAATTAATCGAACGAATTTCATGAAAATTTGTTTTAAGGCTAATTGAAGGGTGCAAAATTTTTTATAGTGTCAGACTTGGGTATTTACAGAAAAAAATAAAGTTTGAGTCCGTTTTGATATGTAGATCTCCCCCTAAGCAATTTTTATATACACCATTAAAAGATGGAATTTATTTCCAATGGTTTGGTACCAGTAACTTTTTTCTACTATAATCTGTTGCAGAGTTAGTAGGGGGTGTTTGCTTTTTTTCCCACGACTGTCAATCGCTCGTGCTACCTTCTTATTGCTCCTATTTTTGCGCACTGAAAAAGTCTAGAAAAAGTTGATTTTATATAAAAGTCTGGAACGAATGCTGTTGAAGGACGAGGCTCCTAATCATTTTCAATCTATACAGATGAGTTTTAACTGCGGGAAATGCCATATCTATTAAATCTGTATTCATTTAGCAGTCAGTAAGTAGGCTGTCTCTATTGGGAGGTACATTATGCTCTACAAACTTGGTTGAACAGTAACTATTACGCTATTAAATCAAATCAAATCAAATATAAAATAGAATTTCTTATTTTAAATATACTGCTATTTAAATTGTTAGGTATTACCGCACTTTAATAGTTATGATATCCATGCGAAATGTTTTAAAGAAATAATGCATTTGATAGATGAAGTATCAAAAGAGATTACTCTCTTTACACCCGTAAAATTAACTGTATTTTTCGAGAAATATCAATAATACACACACACACATGTTACATTTATTTATAGTTTTTTAAACATTTTACTTTGTTGAAACATCTCTTTCAGAAACTAAAAAACAACTCAAGCAAAAGTAATTAAGAAAATTAATAATGTATCTGAAGTAGAAAATTCATCAATAACTTCATTGTAATTAAACATTTTTCAAAATCTTTAAAGAGGAAACAAAGACGCATAATAAGTTTGAAAAGTTTGCTTTAAGAAAACAAATAATTTGTATAATATAAATTTGCCTTTTAGTTTATAAATATATTTATGAACAGTAGGTGACGTTTAATTAACTTACGTGGGCTATTCACACTTTTGAAAAGAATATGAAGAGCAATCAGTTTACACTATAGTCTACGTTATAAATTAAACAATGTTTGTTATATATGAAAAATTGACCATTAAATTTTCTCTATTTATTTTTCAACAACATTACGTATATGTAAATTTTAATGGTTATTTAAATTTTTAACTTTCTTTCTTTACGAAGAAATTTTCCTTGTAAATTATTACTTTAAAATTAACCAAATAAGATAACCAATTGTCCAAATAATTGTTAGAAGTTGTTACTAAGCACGTCGCTATGAAAATTATTTTTATGGGTCAGATTGCAGTAACACCGTAATATAAAGAACAAATAAGCAAAAGTTCGCAGAAAGCATAATTTTCGTTTCAGATAATTAACATTTAGTTTTCAGGTAGATATCAAACACTTTGTTTTTAATTTCTAAATAATAGTCAGTGAATAAACGGGGTATACTATCAGTCTATAAACATTTTTTTAAAATTCAGATAAATGGAAAGAGTCAGTAATATTAAATTGGCTTAAGGAAACTTATTAGGTACTTATATTAGGAAACTTATATTAGGTAAGGAATTTTTGTCAAATTAAAAGTTTTATCAAACTACTTCAGCATTAAGCGCACTGCACTAAATACAGTATATCGTTCTAAAATAAAGTTTCTTCGGATGTTTTGGTGTTGTTAATACAACTTCAATGTCACATTCTATATTTTAACTGTAATATAAATATATTGAATATTCTATTACTGTGGCCACATGCAAGCCATAGTTTAGAAAATATACCTATAAGAAATCCAGTCTTTCTGTTTTGATTTAGCATTCAAAGATTCTGAGTCAATTCATCAAGCGCAATTTACCATAGAGCAATTCATAGCAGCGTCATTTAATCTTGATGTGCATTCGTGGCGCCGTCAATTCATCATGGCGATAATCTGATCATAAGAGTAATTTCTCTCCATTTTAAATATACATACTTTAACACTAAAGCAGTAAAAAGCAAAGTAATATATAAAAATATTTTTAAATACCCGTATATCGAAAATCGGCCTGTACAATCTAAATTATCATAAATCGCTATATATGAAAAATACGTTTTAAAAAATCATTAAATAATGCTTGTTTAGCATATTAATTTCATCGTCATCTTCTGTAAAAACATTTTCTAATCACACGCTAATTAAATGACGCTGCGATGAACGCACGTCGCGACGAATTGATGCTACGATGAATTGACGTGATAAATTGCGCGCGACCAATTAATGCGATATCGAATTAAAGTTCCTGAATGTTTTAACGAAAGTGCAAAAATAACTATTATTAGTTTCTAAAAATACAATGCTCAAAATTATGATCACTATCTTAACATATTTTGTAAATAAATGATTTTTTCTTTTCCACAGAGGTTTTTTTTTATTTATTTATTTATTTATTTTTTTAAACCATTTGGAAAAATGGTTATTATTATCTGTCAGAGTAGGAAATCAAAAACATATATGAGGCGTTTTATTGGTTGAATCCGCATTTTATTCGTTTTCTGATTGGTCTATACAGTAATCTGTATTTCCCTTTACTTTCAACAGAGATGGATACCTTCTGTTGCCTCTATGACAAAAAAAGTAATAAAAACAATAACAACAATTAATAACTCTGAAACAAATTGAAATACAGCTTTCAAACAAATTGCATTTAAAAGTACATTTTTTTTTCTCTATACGACGGTGGAAAAAGTAATATTGTGGGATGTTTAGAAGTTTAAGAATGAAATTTCATTTAAAAATTGGTCGTCAAGTTTCTTGGACGATGGAAAAGCCTTTCCCGAACAGCCAATGAAATGTTTGGATAATACGTAAGTTTCAGGTGGATAATACGTAAGTTTCAGGAAATCTGACGAGTCGCAGGCGATTTTTGTCGCTTGCAATTTTTACGTGTAATAACACTATTAATGTTTAATTCATGGCGTACGTAATGTAGGATCAACTCCGTGCGATTTTTTATGTCTTAAATTTTAGTCTTTGAAAAAATCATTTTCGAAATGGTCGTGAAAATTATTAGAATAATTGTGAAATTTACAATAAAAACTTGTTATATTAAAGAAATATTTAAAAAATATTGATACATTTAATATTTAGTGTGCATCCTCTTGTTGTTTATTAAAGAAATGATAGCATACTTGTCTTGGCATACTTTGTATGGGTTCTTGGTAATTAATTTGTATTTCGTTGTCATGATGCCAAATTTGGATGAGTGTTTCTATCAGACTAGTCTTGTTTGTGGTGTTGTGTTTCTTTAATTTTTTCTTTATAATGGCCCAAATGTTCTTTATGGGTTTCATATCTGGACTGTTTCCAGGCTATGAAAATGTTTTCTTTAATTAAATTAAAGAAATGAAACATCACAAACAAGAATATTCTGATAGAAAAATTCATCCAAATTTAGTATCATGACAACGAAATACAAATTAAATGCCAAAAACTCATACAAAATATGCCAAGACGTATTCAACCTTTAATAAAAAACAAGAGGGTGTGAGCTAAATGTTAAATGGGTCAATATTTTTAAACGTATTATTTCTTTCATATAACAAGATTTTAATGTAAATTTCACAATTATTCTAATAATTTTCACACGTCTCTCTCTCTCTCTATATATATATTATTTTTTATTTATTTGTTAAAAAATGCATATCACTCATAAACCCGGTTGTTGTAAACAATATTTCTTTTTCAAAAGTAAATATTTTAATAGCATCATTGAGTGTAAAAAATACAAGTACATGCGTAAAAATAAAAATAGAAATTACCTATTTTTGCACTTATGAAATGGTCATTTCTGAATACAATTATTCATTTATGTTGATTTTTTGCATGTAATACATTTCTTAAATATAAATGCTGCTATAATATTAAAATCATAAAGAAACAAAATTTCTAAGAAATCAGCGGGCCGCCTTTAGTATATGTCTTTTAATAAATATACCTTTTCACTTCATAAACAATTTCGTTTATAAAGCGTTTCAAAACGTTCTTACCTTAAAAAAATGTCAATAGAGGAAGTATATTATATGATTAAATGTCGTCGGAAGAAATCATTTCTAGGTAATACCGATAAGATGACGGCATAGTTTAAAAATCGAAAAATTTCAAGAAGAATATATATTATAAGCATTACTTATCTCAGGTTGTATTGTTGGCTTTTCAAAATAAAAATAAAAAGATAAACAGACTATACATTTAAAACGGACTATACCGAAAGAATGGAGTATACTTTTAAAAAATATACATTAAAATCTTATTGCATGTATTTTCAATTATAATTCTTGGAAAATAAAGGTAAATCTTAATTGCTTCTTCCTAACTTTATTACGTAGTGCCGTCAGTATCTTTAAGAACAACATATAAATATATACAAACGGGGATGACAGCGAGCATAGTTCGAAAAAAATTAGCTTTCTGTTCATTTCCATATAATATTCTCACTGTATCATCCGTCCATCCAAATTACATTTTTAGCTCAACTCTGATTGGTTAACCATATATCTCGAGTCCTATTAAGAATGTCTAAAAAACCTTTCAAATTCTGAATTCGTATTTTTTCGACAAATATAGCCAAATTTGGCGACATTCAATGACACACTAATTAAATCTGCTCGAACATTTGACTTAAGCTGAATGGTCTGTTAATCAAAGACGTTAGGATACAAAATTTAGTCAAAATCATTTAAGCAGGCTCATAGATAAAATTAGTTTAACCCACAGTGACTCCAAAATGACACACTAATATAATTTTCTCGAACATGCGACACAGCTGATTGGTCTTCTCAAGACCTAAAACTGTATAATACAACATTTCTTCAAAATCTTTTGAGCCTTTTTAGATTAATTAGCTTGACCCTGACCCATTGTGACTCAAAATGACCCGCTAATCGAATGTTCTTGAACATGCGACCTAGCCCAGTGGCATTCTTCCATCCGAAAATGTGATGAAATTTTGTATTATGTCGAATACAAAATTTCATCAAAATCGTTTGAGCCATTTTCTAGATAAAATTAGCTTGGCCCACAGTGATACAAAAATGATCCACTAATCGAATTTTCTCTAACATATGACTTAGCCCAATAGTCTTGTTTTAATCCAAAAGGATAGAATACAAAATTTAGTCGAAATCGTTAGAGTCGTTTTTTAGATAAAATTGGCTTGACCCAAAGTGAACCAAATATGAGGCACTAATCTAAATTTCTCGAACATGTGACATAGCCCAATAGTTTGCTCGTGCCTCAAAACGGTTGGATATAAAACTTAGTTAATATCGACTGAGTCATTTTTTAGATATAATTAGCTTGTCCCTGACCCATTATGTCCCAAAATGACAGACTAATTAAATTTTCTCGAACATGTGACTTAGCGCAATAGTCTTCTCGTGCCCGAAAATAGTAAAATACAAAATTTAGTCGAAATCGTTAGAGTCGTTTTTAAAATAAAATTTACACATACAGACACACACACACATACATACACACACAATTTTTGCTCATATAGTATAAGATTTATCAAAACTATTTTCTACAATTAATTCACGTTGAGATGAGCTGACGCGTCGCGGCGAATTCATGTTGCAATGAATTGACGCCGTGATGATCTGTACGTGACCAATGACGAGAAGCCGATAAAAGTATCTGAATGCATTTTCGAAAGTACAAAAATAACTATTATCATTTTATAAAAAATACAACGCTCAAAATTACGATCACAATCTAAACATAGTTTGTAGGTAAATAAATGAACCTTTTATTTTACACAAAAGTATAGATTTTTCTCCACACATGTTTATCTTTTTTTTTTCTTTAATTGTTAAAGCTGAATATGATTTATAAACCCTGTTTTGGGAAAAATATTTTTTTCTCAAAATAAAATTTTTTAATAATTTCATTGAGTGTAAAAAATACATGTACGTCAATTTAATTTTTTCGTAATTAGAAATTATGTATTGTTTCACTTATGATTTGGTCACTAATTATTACAATTATTCAGTTTTGAATTTTTTTGCATACAATACATTTTTTAAATGTAAATATTGTCATAATATAAAAAGCACAAATATAGCTAAATGTGTAAGAAAACAAGAGGAAGTCTTTAGAACAAGTCTTTTAATAAATATATTTTTTCTCTTCATACACCACTTCGTTTATAAAGCATTTTAAAACGTTAATATTTTTAAATATAAAAATAAAAATCAGAGGAGACAGTATACTATGTGATTAAATGACGTCAGATAGATTATTTTCTATGTAATATCGATAAGCTGACGATATAGTTTAAAAACAGAAAAAAAAAATACAATTAGAGAAAAAAGAACAGTTTATGTCAACTGTATGTTATCGAAATATTTAAAGAAGAATATATATTATAAAAAATATATAAAATATAAAAAAATCAAATACGTGCGTAAAAAATGGAAACTATCATTTTTTTCACTTATGAATTCGTCATTCTTGAGTACAATTATTCATTTAACATTTATATGCACGTAATACATTTCATAAATATTTAAGTAATGCGCGGCAGCGCAATACTTATTTATTTCTAGTGTCACTTCTCAATGTTAATTTAACATGGACAAAGTAGCAATATTTTTAACACTTTCGAACAAAGCAGATACATGGTCGTCTATGGATGATAACTTCTGGAAATGTAATTTCAGTAGTTTTAAAAGTGTTTTTGTTTGAATAAAATTTTACCTAAATAGTGGCGTGTTAATGATACTAGGTAAACTACAGGGTAAACTACAAAAGTATTTAAGTATGTTTCCATTCATTCATTGTTTTAGTATAAATTGTTGAAAGAGAAATTTCGACCTGTTTTGCGTTTTCTTGCTAAACTAAATTCTAACATTATATACAGGGTGTCCCAGAAGTAATGGGACAAACTTTAAGGGGAGGTAGGGGACATCATAAAGATTTAGATTTGCATAGCAACCCAGGGTCGGAAACGCTTTCCTGTCGCGGTAGTGACGACACAAAACACAAGAAAGAAAGGACACGAACCGGGAGAGAAAACATGTTTATTATTCTTAGTAGTATTGCAAAAATGCCGGGACAATGCTGGAAAGTGTTGAGGAACTCGTTGCACGCATCGTGGCAGCTGCTGGGGAAATCCGGGCACTCTTAGTATTTTCGAGAACATTAGATCTTCCATACGCCGCAGATGCGCTTCCATGCATCACGGCCCGGGGTCGTAATTTCGAACACCTACTTTGATGACGATCGTTGTCCCTTTAATGTTCTTTCTTCTTAGTCTTTTGATGTACTGAGGATAATAAACATGTTTTCTCCCCTTATTCGTATCCTGTCTTTCTTGTGTTTTGTGTCGTCACTACCGCGCCAGGAAAGCGTTTCCAACACTGGGTTGCTATGCAAATCTGAATCCTTGTGATGTCCCCTACCTCCCCTTAAAGTTTGTCCCACTATTTCTTAGACACCCTGTAGAATATATATCAACTCACAGATAAAATGCATGGCTGTTCAAAAGTATTCAAGTATGCTGCCATCTATAAGTATAAATTGCTGAAAAAGAAATTTCAGCTTGAAGAAAATTATTTCTTCAAAATCCTATTTTCTGGAAAAACTTTTGAAATCTGCTCTCGTTGATAGTATGAATTATTAATTTATTATATTATTGTTACTATTGAATCTTCGAATTCGAATAATATTGTATATAACGAATTTAACAAATAATTTTATTTGTTTACAATTCTTTTGTTACCACTTTACAATAAATAATCATTATATAACTCTTTTAAAATACGAAGTATCGTCTGCATACATATCATATTTTATTTCTATCTAGTTCAAAGATATTTCTTTCCTTAATTAAATTTAAAAAACAGGCTTTGCGATATTTTGGCGGAATAATGAAAATATATTTTATTTATTTAATTAATCATGATTCTATCTATAATTACTAACACCATGATTTATTTTTTTTATCTGAAAATATACGTGTTTCTTTTTTTTTTATTTGTTAAAATTCGTCCGTAATGGAAAAACATGTAAAATAAATTAATAAAAATAATAATTTTTTTAAGCTTATTCTATGAAAAAAATAATATTGTGAACATCTACAGATCATAATTTATTTTTATGTTTAATTTCAAGTTAAAATGCTGAATAGTTTTTTTTTTTTTTTTTTTTTTTTTTTTTTTTTTTTTTTTTTGTAACATGTACGACAAAATGTAATTTTTGTAGCCTAGTAAAGGATTCGGTTCGCTCATCCTAATAAATTCAAGTATTGCTATCCTGCATAACTCTTTTTTTTTTTTTTTATCTTATCCTAATCTGCCGATTATGAACTTAATTCGGTACTGACAATGAATTTAGTTCATGGGATCTGAAGCTGTTAGCGGATGTTTGTCAGTAACCATCAATGCTGCCGCATCTGCTGGATTTTTTTTTTTAGATATTTTGAATTCACACCACAAAAAATTAATTGTTAATTTTGTTTTACTTTATTTATGAAAAATTAAACATCTTGAAAGTAGTTTTGCCAGGTTAGGGATTTTGTACCCAGTTTTGGGGAATTTTTGGGGACAAGTATTTCGTGGGGAAATGTTTGGGAGGGGGGGGGGTTCCCTATTTCACGTAATGTATATGACAGTCATCTGATAACAATGGATCGGCCTCGAACTCGATTTTGATTAGAAAAGCAAAAATACCGAAACCTGAGATATCAATCATTATTCTCGTGCTCATCGTTTACAACATTATAGACTACACCCATTGCAGGTGCATTACGACCTACAGTGGACTACACCCATTTGAATTTCCAGATTTTCCTAGTCATCGCGTACAGACACACACACATATAACCTTAAACACATATACACATTTCGTTTATTAGTATAGATTTATACAACAGTAATAAAAATAATTATTTAACTTTTTTTGGTAAAGGCTGGTTTATTTATGCTTCATGGAATGACAGTAGAGCTTTTTGGAAGACATACAATTGCATACTAGAATAACATTAGTACGCTTATAACTGGAGATTGCTCAATGAATGCAGCAGAAACCTTGTTTCTCCTTATCAGTTTTGCCAGTGGGCTACTTTTCTTTTATTCAGCTTTCTTGATTAACCCCACATTTTTGAAATAATTAATTTCGCCATTTTTAATGACAGAATAATTAAGGCGAAAGGAAGGAAATTTCAGAAAAGTGGTGTCACTCAAGAGTTCAGAATTTAAAAAAAAGTAGCATATTGGCAACACTGCTCCTTATAAGAAACTTGAATGAGAACTCTTCGGTATTAAACAGCATAAACCTTCACGCCAGGTCTTATCTGAAACTTTCTTTTGCCGTGATTTTTAAACGATTTAATTAAAGATTTGGAAAGCTTTCATGCTTGGTACTTTCGAAAGCATCAATTAATCTTTCATTATTGAAGAAAGCAGCGTGATTGATAAATGAAAGTGCTTTGTATTACGATTAGGTACTTCAATAGGTTTGACAAAAAATTTTGAATCAAAGTTTTATAGGTTAAGTCAGATAGAAGCAGATGACACCAACGCCATCTCAGATTCATTGAAATCTCAACTGACTAGAGATGGTCTAAACCTTGAAAAAGTTATTGGTATAAGCGTAGATAGAGCTATTGTAATGATAGCCCAGCATCATCGAGTGGTAGCAATTTAAAAAGAATTGTAAGCGAACTTGTCGTTGTAAAATATCTCTTTCATTCTATTCATTAAGCTGCGAATATGCGTAAAATTATGCCCAGTTTAAATGTTTATTTCTTGCAAAAGGCGAAAAAAAAATTTTGATTTGGTAAAAAAATTGAGTTGAAATTAGTTAAAAATTTTTATACTGGAAAATTGAAAAGTTAAAAGTTACTTTTTTGAAAAGAAACTGCGTTGATGAATTTTTCGGAAAATAACACTGATTAGGGGAAAATTTCAGAAATTTTTGGGAAATTGCCTTTCGACTATCTGGCAACACTGTTGTAAAGCAAAAATAAGAGTTAAAACTTTCTTGTGAGAGCTCAGAATGTATGATTAAAAAATCAACCATACATCATTTTCGGAAAGGACCAAAATAGCATGACGTACACCGCGTACGTCATAGAGCGCATGAGGTTAAACTTCATTTGGCATTTTACAAAACTAAATTCAGCGAAGTAACATTAATTTATTTTTAAAGTGTAGCTAAACGAAAACACTTGTTTAGAGTTTAAGCTTGCCATTGTGCAAAGCGAGCTTTGAAAGAACGTCGCAAAGTTTGAAACAACGTCGCTAGGTCCGTGCCGCGTTTTTCCAGATTGGTTTTTAATTAACTTTTAAAAACACAGTAAGCGTATTGAGAGATCTATTCAATGCAAACAAGCCGCGAATCCCATAATATTTCTGTGATTAATTCTAATTAAATTACTCTGTTTTTAACAATTTGACGTTTATTGTTTTATACTGCTATTGTCCATTGCATTACACAAATATATCACTAAAAGTTGCTATCTGGGATTGAAAAGACGATGGTACATAGCGTACGTCACCCCTGTCATTATGTATGTCCCAACCATCCTTATCTTTAAAGGTTAATATATCCACTAATTATTGACGATTTTTTTCGAAAATCATTACACTACTGGGGAACACACATTTTGTTGACTTAGATCTGGCACTTGTTTTTGGCTAATTATTCACATATTTAAGACATAAAAAATCGCACGGAGTTGATCCTACATTACGTACGCCATGAATTAAAGATTAATAGTGTTATTACATGTAAAAATTGCAAGCAAGAAAAATCGCCTGCGACGCGTCAGATTTCCTATGAAACATAGGTAATAGCCAAGCATTTCATTGACTGTTCGGGAAAAGGCTTTTTTATAATCAGATTTCCAAAAAATCTCACGACCAATTTTAAATAAAATTTCATTCTTAAACTTCTAAACATCCGACAATATTACTTTTTATACCGTCGGATAGAGAAAAAAATGTACTTTTAAATGCAGTTTGTTTGGAAGCTGTATCTCAATTTGTTTCTGATTTATTAATTTTTTTGTAGTTTTTATTACTTTTTTGTCATAGTGGCAACACTCTGTTGTCCATCGTTGTTGAAACCAAAGGGAAATACAGATTATACCAATCAGATAATGAGTAAATTACGGATTAAACCAATGGAAACGTTCAGATATGCTTTTGATTTCCTACACTGACGAGAACAATAACCATTTTTCCAAATGGTTAAAAAAAAAAAAAACATACTTAATGTGAATACAAAGGAAAATAAAGAAAAAAAATACTAAAAATATATTATTCCTTGAATGGCTAGATATACAGGGTTAGCGAAATTAAACTTCCGCTACTCAAAGGGCCCTGTAGGCCGTTCTACTACTCCGAAGAGAAAAATATTTCGACAACAGACACTTCGGAGGATGCGCTCGAGATTTCCGAAATAAAAAAAATTAGTTTAAAAAATCGCTACCAGGTGGCGCAGCGGGGCACCACATTGCAGCAACACATGCAAATTCCACGCACGAAAAAAGAAAGAAGTTCGTCCCCCAATCATATGAGCATTTCAAAATGCCAACGTTGCCGGAGAGAGCAATGCTAGTCAAACTGTACTACCGCAACAGTGAGAATGCAGAGGCAGTTGTGAGAGAGTTCCGCCGTCTCAAGAAACAACGACGTAAACTGATATCGGAGCATGCTCTTAAAGACATGAAGATGAAATTCGAGCGAACAGGACAGTTAGGTGATTTGCGGGGGGTGGAAGTAAAAGTGTACCACCGCCGTCGTAGAGGATTTTGCTATGGCGGTCGTGGAAGCAAGCACTCATTCGCCTCATGGAACTGTCAGCGTACAGACGATTTCACGTACCCTTGATGTGCCCTACTCCAGTGTCCGACAGTGTTTAGAATTCTGATCTGCTACCCGTATAAGATTCAAGCGATTCAGCAATTGGAACGACAAGATCCGGACACTCGCAAAATTCTCGCGAGAATGGCGGTTGATGGTTCCTGCCCATGGAAATTCTGTGCTTACTTATTGCCCTTATTGTGTTCCATTTGTGTAAGACCACTGGTCCTTCAGTGTTTCGCGATCTCAGATTTTCCTCTATTCACACGTTAACTAGTAGCGCCATCTAGTGGCGATTTTTTAAACTATTTTTTTTTATTTCGGAAATCTCGAGCGCATCCTCCGAAGTGTCTGTTGCCAAAATATTTTTCTCTTCGGACTAGTAGAACGGCCTCCAGGGCCCTTTGAGTAGCGGAAGTTTAATTTCGCTAACCCTGTACTTACTAAAAGCTACATTGTGCGCAGTCACTTAGTAAAATTCTTTTAGAAAACGAAAAAAGTACATATTAAGGTAAAAATGTTCGCTTGTAGCTTTTCCTAGCGCGTTCAATTTGTGGACAATCACGCTTGATGCTTCAACAATAGTCAGCCATCATATGTTCATCTCATCTACCTTGATACCGTTCTGCCATGAGCTTTAAATTTCGGTGGAATCAATCACACTTGCTAATCACTGGCTGCACCAAGATTTTCTTTCCTGGAAGATATCCTCAAGATGGCTATGTAGGAAATGAAGTTTGATGCTCATGTTGAAGTCAACCCTTTTGAAGTTCTTTAAAAGCTTCTGGACAATTTCAGTGCAATTTTCTACTCGCGTATTTCCATCAGAAAATCTTTTACAAGGTTTATGAATGAAACCAAGCATTCTTTTGAAGACCTGTCATTGTCCCGATGAAATGTTCATTTTTACTGAATTGTCGAATCTGTGGACAGTCAAATACACCTGCCTTTATCTTTTCGAAAGGCAGGTTTCGAAATGAGATACTTGAAACAATCTCCTTCGGTTGACAAAGCTTTCACGAACTGCTTCATTAGCAACAATTTTCAACTGCATTCATTCATTCATTCATTCATTCATTCATTCATTCATTCATTCATTGGTGTTCTTGTAAATCTCCCAGCCTTCATCGAACTCTCGATGAATCCACGCTCACACCAGTACATATTAATTCTCTCTGAAGATCTGTACTTGGTTTGCGAGGATTCATTTTACTATTTCGTACAAGAAATGTGTCTGTTCGAGGTGTGGTCTTGCGTTTGCGTCCACATTTATTCTTTCGTTTTGGAGACGCTGTCCCAAAATTCTTTTGCTGATTAATAATCTTAGAAAAACTGGATTTTCCAAATTCAACTTCTGCAGCAATATCTCTGACAGTCGTAAAAGTATGCTGTCTAAGGGTAACAATTCTAGTTCTTTTCCTGGGAGTGATATCCATTTTTTTAAATACACGTCAGAAGCGAAAAATTCACACAATCGACCACTTCTTACAGCAACTGAAGCGCAAATGAATGGAAATATTTTCGACAGGTCGTGATCGCGTGGTCATACCAGTTTAGACTCATCAAGGGCAGTCGTGCGTTGTAAAAAATGCAGTTGAACTGGTTTGAGGAAGAAAATTCCAAAGAAAAGAAAATTTACTTTAAAACATGTTTGTCCCAATTAATTCGCACAGTCGTGTATATATATTTTTTATACTAATAAAGTTGTTAGAAAATTACGTATATTTTTAACATCTATTGTTTTTAAATGAAAATAGTGTTTTATATATATTTTTTTAAATATGTCAAATCATCCCTTTTGTGTTATATGTATTTTTTAATGAGAAAAAATTTGAAAGTTTAACAATTTAAATAAAATGTCATTTCAGTATTTTTATGTGCAATTCGCCCTCCTCTTGCAAACGTGTCGAATTCCATATTCTAATACATTACAAAACTATCTTTACTATGCAATCCACGTCGTAAACAATGAGGAATTTTCTATAAAAAAAATAATTAAAAAATATTCATTTAAAAATATCTGATTATTTTAAGCAAAAATTCAATTATTTATTAACACTTTCGACTCCGGCGTCTCTTACACAAATTTTATACGCTCGGCACCATTTTTTAAAAATAAGTTTCCTTCAAGTACACAATTTTAAAAAATGCTCTGATTAAATAAGTAAAATTTTATTTTCCTTTATTACTGGTGCCGAATTAAAAAAAAAAAAAAAAAAAAAAAAAAAAAAAAAAAAAAAGGCAAAGGAAGATGATGTCTCGTCAGACGTGGCAAAGGAGTGTAAAGGGTTAACACTTATTATAATATCAATGAAATGGATAAAACTCGTCTAATGTTTAAAGATACACATGCAAGTTTCATAATCAATATTCTAATTGTTGAAAAATTTGTAACGTAAATTTCTTAATTTAATCACATGATTAAAATTGCAGATTTTTAGTCTTGTTTTCTTTTATATGATGAATTGAGGTTTAAAAGTGCAAAACGCTGTAAGTCCAAAAAGGAAACTTTTCAAGAAAGCGAAAAAAAGGAAAATTCCGATTTCTGGTACTTACAGCGTTTTTCACTTTACTCCTTTTGGGCTCTTGCTTCAACAACTTTAAATGTAGGTAGTTAGCTTCATTTCGTTAACAGTTTAAATGCCTAATAAATTCATTTATAAATATTTCTTTTATTTATTTATTTAATGTTTTTATCTACATAAACAATAACAAAATAATCAAGTTGTGTAATGACCATAAGTCGCCACGAAACTTATCACTGGAACATTCAGCGGTCTCCACTGCACTTCATGTGGCACATTCAGCATTCACTTTACTTCGTGTGGAACAATCAGAGTCTGCACTTCACTTCGTGTGGCACATTCAAACAGCGACATTTTGTTACTCTTTTTTGAACTCTTTTTACTAGGGATGGCACTTCAAGGGTTCTCCTATTTATTAAGCTTTGTATTTAAGACAAATTTTCGTAAAAAAAAAAAAAAAAAAAAAAAAAAAAAAAATCAATTTTTTGGTACTTTCAGCGTTTTCTATTTTTAGCCCTGTAACTTCATAATCACATTTATAGTAAAGTGAGGACAGATGCCGCAGTTTTACTTTTCTTCATTTTAAATGTACAATAAAGCAAAAAACAACAAACTAAGTACCAGAAATCATTAATCAAACCCTTTAGAATCAAATTTCTATGTTAAATAAGTTAAAGCCCTCTTAATAAAGCAGGCATAATTATTTTCCCAAACGTCCTTTTTTAACATCATTTTTTATGTGCTGGGTAAGATGCCGCATGGGGTGTGGTGCAGATGCCGCATAGAGAAAAAAGCTATGCTGTTTATTTTTTTCAAGTAAATGACATTTTTATTTCCTCAAACTACTTAAAATGAAAATAAATAACAGTAAACTTACATAAATTATATATATCACTAAATTGTGAAAAGTTTAACGAAATTGCAAAAGTGCAAGCTCAAAAAATAAAACTTGAGGCAAAAAAAAAAAAAAAAAAAAAAAAAAAAAAAAAAAAAAAAAAAAAAACATTTCACAGAAAACAATAGACAGCATACAAACAATAGACAGATATAAACCACTTGTTTATATCAAGGCGACCATTGTAGTTCTCTCTTAAGTATTAGTTCCATTCATTTTAGGCCGAAGTTTTTTTATTTTTGGCATTTCTTCTCATTTTTTTTATTTCATATTTCTATTCGCCCACAATCACCACACTTTCCGTTGCAAGAGTAAAGTGAGCATGTTTCATGCACCCACCGATTGCATGTTATACACTGAATCCAGACCGCTTTAGACTTAGTTTCTTTATATGACTCCAGACACTCAGCACATTTAGAGTCATCAAAATCCAATCCAATACTGCGTTCAAAATCCATAAGAGGAATACTTTCGTTGCTATCGGAAGATGACTCACATTTCAGTTTCTTCCTCAAGTGAGGTGTTTTCAAGTTGATCATTCCCTTCCTTTTTTTACACACTTTACTTCCGCCAAGCTTTGACGCATTCTTGCTTCTTTTGCTTTTTATTTCCTTCTTCCCTTTTCTTGTTTATAAAATCTGTGCTTGTAATATTTGCTGCCTTTTGCTTTCTCTTACTTGGCTGTTACTTGACCATTGATTAATAGTTCAGATGGTGAGAATTGTAAACGGCCTATGTTTTCCTTATTCATACTTGGTGAACCACCACTGTTGCTGAGGATATTTTGATATGTAGCAGAATGCGCTAATATACGTTCATTTAAATGTAAGTTCTACTTAAATCACAGTGACGAATTTATTGAACCGAAAAACAAAAATATATTTTGCGGCATCTGTCCCAATGTGGCGGGTAAGATGCCGCGTCGCCATTTTGTGTCATGTGAGCGACACGAAAGAAAGACAAGCACATGTCTGTATTCTACGAGGATCTAGAATATAGTTGCAATCGGTTTTGGGATGAAATCTATGTTTATTTTGCTTTAAAATGTTATAAAACTTTATTAGAATAATTTTAGCAACTTACCATGCAGGTTCGAACCATAAAAACAGGCATAAATATGTAAATAATGACAATTAAGCTATGGAAACGCATACAACACAGCTGAAAGCATTTAGACATACAACGAAATTCTTAATTTGGCCTAGGGAGCGCTAGTGTCGCCAATACAGTCTCTGCGGCATCTGTCCCACCGCGGCGTCTGTCCTCACTTTACTATGCTGTTACTTTAGAGTCACATATTTTATTCATTTAGAAATTGATTACTGTTAAGTAATTGCAGGTTATAAATTGTTTTCAAAAATTTACTTTAAAATAGAGAATTTTTCACTTTTATTACATAAGTTTTATGAAAAATGCCTTAACCTATACACGGGCTATGTATTCTCGGACAGATGCTGTTCGAACTTCCGTGTAAAGTTGTTTCTTCATTTTATTGATTAAATACATATTAATAAATGAAATACATTAAATACATATCCTGACAGTAAATTATAGTAATATTTTATATGATAAAATTTTATTCTTTTAATTTTTTTTAAACTTATGATGCTGTTAAAAATGATAATGAAATGCTTCATTTGAATGTTGGTAAATTTATGGTGTTCCATCAATATACATACAGAAAAGTATTATAAAGTTTGAAATCTTTCAATTAAAACACTTTCAACAATTTCTAATTAAACAACTTAACCACTTTTCTTTTAAAAGAAATTTGTACAAAACTTCTAGCGGAAATCTTTCCGGAAGTTTTTAATAAAACTTTGTTAAAAACTTCATCATTAACTCCATTGTAATGAAACATTTTTCTCAAACATTAAAAAGAAAATTAAGAAACATACTAAATTGAATGAAGTTTAATTTGATGTCATGAACTGCAAAAATTTGCATTTAATTTGAATAATGCATGTGCAATCATTAATTATTGGTTAATTATCTTAATTTGAAATATGCTAAATTAAAAAATAAATATGGAGATCGAATATTTTACATTATTTTTCAACATTTTAAATTAACGCTGTTTAATATATGCGGAAAATGAACTGTTAAAATTTAACACTTTTTTCTTCAACAGCGTTATAACAGATATCATTTTAACGTGCGATTTAATTAGATGGCGTTTTTTGCTCTATTATCAAAAGATTTAATTTTTATTTTATATGAATATTTATTAAAACAGACATGCGTATTTTTAATGAATTATAAAAAATCAAGTTATTTTCATTAATTAGAATGCAAAAAATAGTGATATAAAAAAATAAATGACGCTTATCTAATTGTTTCTTTCGCATATTTTTATTTGACCTATGGAGTAATTTAATAGTCATGGATTTTTTTTTTTTTTTGTATTATACGTTGTGTAAAAAAATAATGACGGTATTTATTTCAACTTTTCAACATTTTTTTTTTTCGATAATTGTTTAATGGGTTGCTATTTTTCTCTGTGTTATTTTGAAGATTACACATCTTTTGATTTGTTTGGCGTTAGATATTTGTTTTATAAGAAGGGAATATTAAAAGTCGTTAAAAGAATATGGACAGGAAGCGAATTCGCGCAATTTTTTGTAAATATCCAAACTGGAGCAAATCTTTTCGGAAACAGTTCCTGATAACAAACATGCATTTAAAGTAGTGGCAACTATTGAATCACACTTGATCGTAGTTTCTCTAAATTTGTTTGTAGAAGATTGATCTTGACACTGACAAAGGTCATTCGGTAAATGAAAATGAGAAGTATTAACAATCAGTTAATATGCATACAACAGTCGCATTGCTTCGTGCTGGACATTAAAAGTTACGGAATAATATTGCTTGAATGTTATAGGTTATTTTTTTACACAACCTAATACTACATATCTGTGAAACGCTATAAATATACAAGGTGACGCATAAATTTTTAATATTAAAAAAATCAAATTAATCTTTTTTTTATGAAGCATATCCTGGAGAAGGGTGACTTTTCAATGATACCAATAATGTAAATTGAAATATTTGTCAAAAAGTGCGCTTTTGTTTATTTAAGGAGGTCCGGAATGGGGTTAAAATTTCTCTCAAAAATGCAATTTTTTTTTATTGACTAAATAAAAACATACTGAGCTTTTAGCGCCAAATACCGCAAACCGCAGTCTTTATCTTCATTAGATATACACATTTTGCCTTGATATGCGATGCATCAGCTGCCCGCTGACGAGAAATTCAGTTACATTTATCTCAGAATGAATTTTTTAACGATTTGTCAAATTTAAAAGAATATATCTTAAATTCCTTCTAAGATACATGTATGAAATTTTTAACATATATTTTATGCTATATTTCTAACAAATTGTCTTCAGGATTTTTAATTTTGAGTTATAATTTTGAAAATATGCTAATTAATGCAATACTCAATCTTTTTTTTTTTTTTTTTTTTTTTTTTTTTTTTTTTTTTTTTTTTTAATATATAAAATTTTTAATCAATATTTAAAAAAAAAACCTGAAGTCAAATTAAAATAAAACATTTTCTGTACACAAAAGTGTAAAAAATTTGTAAATCGTGTACGTACTTCGAGATTTATATCAAAAAGTAAATATGTTAAAATTTTACTATTTAAATTTAAAAAAAAATGTATATTTAAAATTTTCCCGATTCTTTTTACATGCACTATTCTTATTATATTAAAAGATATTTCAGAAAAAAAAAATCATAACAAAATCTCTGTATAAAAATAAATAAATAAATAAATAATAGAATTTTGAGCTCCGGACCCCTTTAAATGAACGCCTATGTGGTTTAAAATTCATACTTTTAATATGTAGACGTTGTGCGTGTAACAGGATCGAGTTATAATGAAAAATTAAAGTTTATTGTCAGTCTAACGGAAATTTACGCCATTTACAATTTACGCAGCCAGGAAATACAATAGTATCGATTGCTATCACCTCCCCTTTCTGGAATAAGTATTTGTGCCGAAAGGGCAATTACTAATAATACAGTAATATTTACACCGTAGCAAATTACTAAAAATAGGCTTCTATAAATTAGCAAAAGTATTTTTTTTTTTGCTCAGGTTCATTCCATATTATAAGATATTTTCTTAGTCAATAAATTTAATCCTTTACATCATTGTCAATATATATTTTTTTGATTTTTTATAACAGCTTCGCAAAATCACGTATCTCATCATAATTATAGTAGAATGCACAGTTTTATTGAAATTTATTGTATGTCTCATCCTCTATATATGTATTCAAACACTAAAAAGTGGTAAAAATTTAAATACACACTGTAAAAAAAAATCCGTAAAAATATGGTATATTTTCCGTTAAATTTTACGGAATACTTTCATCTTCATTTGAAAACAGTACAATTTCCGTAATTGGATAATTTTTCCATTCTCGGATCAAAATGAAGAAGGTTTTCCGTAAATTTTACAAAAATATTTCATCATTCTTTCAAAACAGTACAATTTCCGTAATTGACGTCTGTGTTGTATAGAGTGGCGCTATGTTTAGTTGGAATGCGGAATAATGAATTGTTGTAGTGTGAACATATGTTTACGTTTAAGACTTAGTTAGACTTACGTTAGTCACTATTTCTCTTTTCTTTTCTTTTCTTTTTTCCCTTTTTTTTCTTTATTTTAAGTAAATATGAATTAATATCTTTTCATATACCAGTTAAAATTTAATATAATTTATTTTATCTTTCGAATTTAATGCCACGTAGAATGCCGTATAAATTCCAATTTAATTTATTCAGTTGTTTTTTAATTTGTATCAAATAAAAAATTAAACATATCAAGTAACTTATTAAATATTAAATAACTGTTTTCATCTGTTATTCCTTTAATATAGTAATTAAAAAATGATACGATAAATATTATTTCTAATTGAAAAAAAAAGTGTTAATTTCTAAAATTATGATAGAAATTTTATTTTTTAAATGCATGCAATTTTGAAAAGGAGTCATAATTGTTCCTATTTTATATGCATGTAATACTTTTTTTTTTTTTTTGGGGGGGGGGGGCATTAAATACTCGTATTCTTACAATAATAATTCTTTTTAAATGGTAATACTAATTAAGTTAAAAATAAAAGAGCAATCTCATTCAATTAGAAATAAATTAATATGTCTTATTTGTCTGATAAAGGTAATGTTTATGTATCAAGATATTTTAATTACAAATAGGGAGCGCTAAGTTAACACCACCCCCTTTTTCAATATCACAATTTCAAAAATATCAATATTTAGCTATTAATTATCTCTAATTTTATGTCTTTAGCGTTGATTTACCACCCCCGCCCCTCCTCCCCAATTTCAAATTTCAAAAATGCCAATATTTGTCTGTCAATTAGCTGAAATTTTATTTTTAAAACTAACACTGTAGTATTTTTCTTTCTTTCTTTTTTTTTAAATAAAATGTTTTTAAATTGTTTTATTTATTTTTTTTTTTTTACAATATTAAAAAAAATAACAATAATCTGATATTTAAATGAATTTTATTAATTATTTTTAAGTTTCAGATAGTTGAGAAGGAAATGTTACAGTTTATTTTTCATAATGATTTTAAAATAATACTTATTATTATTTAATAAAAAAAATTGAAAAACTCTATTTTTAATTTTAATATTTTTTAATCTATTCACTTTAACGGATTTGCACATAAAACTTAAAACATATCTGAAACATAATAACGAAATTATAGATGTTTATACAAATAAATAAATAAAAGTACAATAAAATTTTTAGAATCTTGCAAAAAAGAAGCAAATATTACTTATAATACATTCTTTCATGCACGTAATATTTTAAAGACTATTTTTTTTCTTTTTATAAAGCATGAAATTAAAAAGCTAAATTTTAAAAAGTATGGAAATATTCAAAATTGTACACTCAATTGAAAAATATCTCCAACGAAAATACGTTCCTTGCTTAACACCGTGCCTTTACTTCATAAAAAGCATCTAAAATAAGTAACGACATTTGGAAACATAACTCGAGTGCCCATGGCATGGTGGATAAGGACGCTAATCTGGTACACTCCGGTTCCCCAGTTCGACTTGACCCTAGGTAAGTGTTGTTTCATTACTGTTATTTGAATAAATTAGAGGTTCACTACCTTGATAAACGTGTTGAAATTCACAAAGATGTAAGTTTCTCAAAAAGTTGTATAATTTTTTTTTTTTTTTTTTTTTTTTTTTGCCTTTGAAACAAAAAAATTTAAATACGGATATATGGGATAAAAAAAAAAAAAAAAAAAAAAAAAAAAAAAAAAAAAAAAAAAACGGAAAAATTTTGTGAAAAAACGGAAGATTTTCTGGAATTTACGGAAAAGAAATTTTCCGTTAAAAAACGGAAATTGTACTGGCGTCTGGATTGCCAGTACAGGATTTTTTTTTTTTTTTTTTTTTTTTTTTTTTTTTTTTTTTTTACAGTGCATATATAATAAAACTAGTCGGATGTTAACAATCCCAAAACCTTCTTCTATCTCATACATGTTAATACTTCAAAATTCGCTGTCACAGTGCCAAAATTAAATGGGAATCTATGCTCATCATGAGGATTATAAAAATATGAAATTCCATGCATTAGTTATTGAGATATGACTATCGCGGAAATCTTCAAAATTCAGAAAAATGAAGCATAGCAGCGCCATCTATATAGTGATTTACACCAGAACCTAATCATCACCAACTTATGTCAACGTCTAACTGAATATGTAATTTGGGGGAAATCCGTGCATTGGCTTTGAGATAGAGCTATTGCTGAAATCATGACAAATGCAACATAGCAGTACCACCTGTTTAGCGATTTACACCAAAACATAAACTTCAGCAATATTTGTGAAGGATTACTTGAATCTGAAGTTTAATGAAAATTAGTGCAGTAGTTCTTGAAATAATACTATTGAAGAAGTCGTGAAAAATGCAGCACAGTAGCGCCACCTATTCGGCGATTAATTCGAACATGTAATCTGGATTATTTCATATCAAGGACTAACGAAATCTGAAGTTTGATGAAAATATGTGCATAATTTGTGAGCTCGAGCTATTGCGGATATCGTGTAAATCCTGCAAACTGCATCATATCAGCGCCAGCTGTTGGGCGATTTACACCAAAACATAATCAGCAGCAATATTAATCAAGGTATACTTGAATCCGAAGTTTGATGAAAATTCGTGCAGTAGTTCTTCAGATAGTGCTATTGAGGAAATTGTGAAAAATGCAGCACAGTAGCGACACGTAGAGAGAGATTTGCACCAACATGTAATCAGCAACATTTCATATCAAGGACTGATTGAATGGGAAGTTTTATGAAAATCCGTGCATTAGTTCTTGAGATAAAGCTATTGCGGAAAATTGTGAGAAATGTAACATAGCAGTGCCACTTGTTGGGCGATTTACACCAAAAACAAATCAGCACCTATACATATCAGGGACTACATTGAACATTTTTTATTACATTATTCAATTTTTATTACTGTGCATCAATTTGCATTAGGGACCAACTGAATATAAATTTTTATTCAATTCTGTGGATTAGTTCTTGAGATAGATTGCCCACAAAATTTGTGTCACACAGAGACAGACGGACAGAATCACAGACTGACAGAAAGACATTTTTTAAAAACATGTTTTTGGCGATCTCTGACCCCTAAATCCTGTAAATTCGTCAAAATCCGGAATTAAAAATTTTCATGAATCCAATACTTGTTTCTTGTAAAGATAGAAGGAAGTAAAAACCATTGACGGTGCAATTTTTTTTAATAACATAATAACCAATTTAAAATAATAATAATAATTATTATTGGTTCGTTCGGAAAGTCGTGTCCGTTCGAGAAAATCAATTCGCACCGGAAAATTCTACTCGGTAATTATTAGACATTAGATATCGGAATCAATGTCTAATAATAAGATGATAGAATTTTCCGGTACGAATTGATTTTCCCAAACGGACACGACTTTCTGAACGCCCAGTAAAATCGTTTTCTTAAAATCGTGGAAGAATTGTTAACGTGCATAGAGCAATTAATTAAAAAATTATATGCAATGGAAAGTATGTTACATCTAAATATATGTTATTAAGTCTAATTTTGTTCAAATTATATTAATAACACAATTTATTGATGATCAAAGAGAGGTTCGATAGGTCCATAAAATAAGCAATTTGTAAAATTAAATAAATTTCGGATATACACGGAATCCCCTTTTCTTTAAAGAATAATATTGAAAAAAAATTATGTATTTAAATATTTAAAAAACTATATTTTTTTATAAATTAAAAATTTTTATTCAGTTTTCTTAAATATGTATTTTGTACGATTAAACAGTAACAAACATTCAGGAATAACTAAGAAATCTAAAAGTTATAAAAAATTCAATATTTTAAAAATGTCTTCAAAAGTTTAGAATTTTCTTTTGAAAAATAAATTGAAAATGCAAACGAAAACTATCTAGAGTACTCAAAACTAAATTGCAAATATCTTGATAAAAAATTAAAAGAGAGAAAAAAAAAACGTTTAAATTAAAAAATCTGTCAAAAAGTCCTGTTCACATGTGTTTTATTAAATTTCTACTTAGATGTTTGTTTATAAACTTGCCATTTTAATTTCCTTTGAATTTAATTACACTGCATTTTTTTTTATTTATTTATTTATTTATTTTTTTTTGTTATTGCATTGTTCAGATTTAGATATGAAATACGTAATTTAAAATAATACGAAGAAGTACACATTCAAAATGTATTATCAAACAGTGGATTTCTAATGGCATACATAAGTATTAATTGTTCGTAAATTTTATTTATGTTATTGAAGTATGTTTTGAAGTTTCAACAAATGTTTCATAAATAACATGCATTTATGATGTATATTTACTGAAAATTCTTAGAGCTTATTGAAATTCATTCTGTTTTATCTTCTTTGAAAGAATTTTACACTTTGTATTTATTCTTTATTTGCATAGGTTCAATTTTGGTTTCACACCACAAATTTTAACAATAAAATATCATTAATTTCATTGTCAGCCTACGTGGTTATAATATCTATATTTTTTTTCTTTCGACGGATTTACATGTTGTTTTTGGGATCAGTGCTTCCGAAAAATATGTTTTTATAAAATGTCTGTCTGTAAGCCTGTAAGCCTGTGAGTCTGTCTGTATGTGACACAAATTATTTGGGCACTCTTTCTTAAGAGCTAAAAGGATATTAATAAAACTTTAGATTCAGTTAGTCGCTGATATAAATTGTTGCTGATTACTTTTCGATGTAATTCGGCCAACAGATGAGCTGGTATGCTGCATTTTCACGATTTTTCAATATCTATATCTGAAGAACTAATACACGGATTTTCATAAAACTTCAGATTCATTTAGTACTTGATGTAATTTGGTGCTGATTTCTTTTTCGTATAAATCGCCCAACAGGTTGCGCTACTATGCTGCATTATTTATGATTATTACAATAGCTCTATCTCAAAAACTAATGCACGAATTTTCATCAAACTTCAGATTCATTTTAGTTCCTGATATAAATTAGCTCTGTTTAGTTTGTGGTGTGTATCGCTCAATATGTGGCGCTTCTATGTTGCCTTTTTCTCGATTTCAGTAATAGCTGTATTTCAAGAACTAATCCAAGATTTTTCATCATAATTAAGATTCAGTAATTTCCTGATATAAATCGTTTCTGATTAGTTCTTTTGTGTAAATTGCGCAACTGGTGGTGGTACTATTCAGATTTTTTTACGATTTCCGCAATAACTCTACCTCAGAACGGATATTTGTTAAACATCAGTCTCAATTAGAAGTTGACATAATATGCTGCTGATTAGATTTTGTGTACATCATCGAACCGGTGGCGCTGCTATGCTGCATTTTTCATGAAGTATTAACAGAAAATAGTTTTGGGATTACCATATCCGATTAGTTTTACTCGAAAGTAGATATTGTAAAACTGCCTAATTATATATTTTTTGCGCATTAAACATATTAAAGTTACAGCAATATATTTGAAAAATTGTTTAAGCGTTTTATAATTAAATTGTTAAGTATTTTGAGATTTAGTCCATTATATATATATATATATATATATATATATATATATATATATATATATATAAGTTTAGGATTCGGTAAGCATAAAAAAATTGCTGAAACCTTATTTTGTAAGTACATTCAGTTTTCTTATATTATGTAAAAAATATATGCTAACTCATTTAGGAAACATACAATATTTAAAAATGAATACCCCAAAAGGATAAACCGCTCTGTATCACCCTATAGAACATGACTTGCATCAATTGATTAGAAATTAGGTCTGCTATTTAATTCTAGTGTTTAAGTTGTACATACTGAATCCAATTATATCGAAACTGCGATAAACTTTAAAAAAATCATAAATGTAACTTCACTTTTGGTGAATTTTACCTTCGGATGCTAAACTCACAGTCATTCAGACCATTAGTTTAGTGAATTATTTACGAGTAAAACACTTAACTCCCTATGGCATATTCAATTTTAATCAATGTAAAACAAATCCCAATGCGGTTTCGCTAAACCTTATTCGAATAACACTAGTTACTTGAATGGAATTAAGTAATGCATAAGTTGTAAGTTTAGATTACCATAGGTGAAGATTTTAGAACTTAATTCCTATTAAAAATTCGCTGGGCAAAATTTGTTTTGAAGAATTTATTTAAAAAATATATAAATTCTCGACTTTTATCACGTAGGATCATTTTAAAAGGGCTTATTCTTCATTTTATAGAAATATTAAATGCACATCCAGATAGTGCATTGTACAATTTTTGACAATAAAAAGTAATATATTTTTAATTTTTTTAAACATTTTGCTTATGATGATAAAAATCGCTGAATTTGACTGCTGAAATAAATATGTATATTCATTATTTTATACATAAAGAAAAATATTGTAAAGTTTGAAATTTTTCGATTAAAATATTTTGAAAAAGTATAATTTCTCTTTAAACATCTTGCCCACAATTCTTTAAAAGAAATTTCTTCGAAACTTCTAGCAAAAAACTTTTCGGAAGTTTTAAATAAGAATGCATTATTAGCATTATCATTAACTCCATTGTAATGAAACATTTTTCTCAAACGTTAAAGGGAAAATTAAGAAACATAATAAATTAAACGAAGTTTACTTTAAGCAAACTTTCAAATTTACTTTGATAGCTCAAACTATAAAAATTTACATTATATTTGAATAATGCATGTGCAAACATTAATTGGAGGTTAATTATTTCGCACTGCAATTTTCTAAACTGTAAAAATTATACGAAGTTCAAATACTTTATATTCTATTCCTAACTTGCAATTTAACGAGTTTAATCTAAGAGGAAAATGAACAGTAAAAATTTTACAATGTAATTTTCAAGAACATTATGCAATATTTATTTTTTTGTAATTTAATTAGATGATTTTTTTTTAATTCCATTATCAATAAAACGTAATGTTAATCGTATACTACATAATATTTATGAAAAAAAGATTACACAATTTAATTCAATTTTTAAAGAAATCATGAAGGAAACTTGGTTTTTTTTATGTATTTTCACGAATTACCATGCAACGCTATCATACTTAAAATACCTAAATGAACGCTTAATAATTTCATTGAAATCGAGATGTTCCTTTCGTATATTTTTCTTCCAACTATCAACGGGTCTAACATTCATAGTTTTTTTTTTCTTTTTGTATTATATTGTGTAAAAGTATAACGGTATCTTTTATTTAACTTTCGAACAATTTTCTTTCTTTTCTTTTTTTTTTTTTTTTTTTGATAGTTGTATAATGTCTTATAAGTTTTTGTATGTTATTTTGGAAGGGTAAATATATGTTTACTGATTTAGCGTTAGAGATTTGTTTTATAAGATAGACTAGACATACCGGATGAGCCAAAAGTTCATTACAAATTTAAAAACTCATAAAAAAGGAAGAAATTATGATAAAAGAGTGCGGTTTACAAGAAAGGGATCACAAGATAGTCGGATTTATTCATGAAAAACAAAAAACAAAAAAAAAAAGTTAGAAAATCATATCTAGAGGGCGCTGACGACCCGAAACACAATGAACAAGACAGCAATACTCTCCATTCATTTGTTCTTCCAAATGACCTGCAGAATATTCTACGACATAACTGTTGTCCTGTTCATTGTGTTTTGGGCCGTCAGCGCCTTTTACATCTTAATTGTTTTTTCTTGCTATAAAAAAATCCGACTGCCTTGTGAGCCGTTTCTTGCAAACCTCACTCCTTTATCCTAATTTCTTCGTTTTTTATCCATTTTTAAATTTCTGACGAACTTTTTGCTAACCCGGTATTTAAGGTCGTTAAAAGAATATAGACAAAAAGTGAAATCGCACAATTTTGTGCACGAATTGAAAATAGAACTTATGTATTCCGGAATAGCTCCAGATAAGAACAATGCATTTGACGTAGGTCCAACGATTGAATCACAAGTGAATGTAGTTTCTTTAAATATTCGTTGTTGAAATGTGATGTTGACGCTGACGAAGGTCATGCGGGATTGAAAATGGGAGTGTATGTGCTGAAAGAAAGTTGAACTATGAATTGCAGTAATACGTACATTGTAGCAAATTGCGAGAAATAGTCTTATACATATTAATAAAAACAATTACTTTGCAAAATACCTATTTTATTAAAATCAATTTCTTCATTTACGTTATTTACTCCATTTAATTAGTGTACAGATACATTTCTTTTAACAACTATTGCAGAAAGCATATATAATTATATCTTATATTAATTGTTGTAGAATATAGTGTATTATAGTGACTTATACAATGTAATTATATCTATGTATGTTTTCAGAAACAGTATTAAAAAAAAAAAAAGATTTTATAAGCGATAACTCGATGAAATGTGATACTGAAATGTATATGTACTCGTAAGGGTACCATCCATAAAGCAGAAATGACAGGAAATGCTCCTATTCTGTCAACAGAGATCTAAATCTTTGATTTTTACTTCATTTTTGTATCAGCTACTCTCACATGAACTTTAGTGAATATTTTTGCTGAATTACCCTATGTTTATAATCATCCATATTGATTATAATTCTTTAACGAAAACAATTTTTTTAAAGATTTCTATTTTCATTTACTAATGCAGTTAACCTTATTTAATAGACCTTTTTTTAAACGCATATTGTTGACTGGTTTTCCATTTCGAATTTACTCTAGTAGTATAAAAAAATATAATTGGGAATGAACTTTTTTATTAAATTTCAAAACATTTTACTTGAATAAATAAAGGAATTGAAACAAAATTAAATAATGAAAGATTAAGCAAATACATAAAAATTATTTGACAATATTTATCTTAGAAAAGTTTCTCGTAATAACAAAAACATTATGTTGCTTATTTAAAATTTCTCAATAACAATAGTGTTTTTTTAATGCTAAAATGTTTAAATGCATTTAATACAAAATAGAAGTTCAGAGCATAAATATACTACTTTTTAAATGTTACGTAAGACCATAGTTTCATATATTTCACAATTGTTGTACAAAAAGTTTTAAAGGAAAAAAACTTATTTGACACATGAACTTTTAATGCAGATCTGTCTATTTACAGACATAAAATTTAACTGTAACAGTTGATAAATTTAAATAATATATGTGTACTGGCGGTTACCCGTGACGTCGTTCACGTAACATAAAAAGAAGAAATGAATTAATTAAGCAAAGCATTTCCCTTCCGACAATTAAAAACATATATAATAAACCAATTGTTTATCACATTTTATAAGAGACAATCTATATATATATATTACGCTAACGTACGAGGCACAGAAATCGCAATTATTTGTTAATTGTTTAATGGCAACACTCAAATGAAACGCATCTCATTGGTTATTGAACAGCATTTAATGCACATCTATACCAATAAGGTGGTGGGCATCCGTGGGAGACCCTGTTCTGTCACCAAAAGTGACGCCAACTTGGCGATATCTCTAATAATTTGCCAAATTCCAATAGGCTTCCATTGTAAACCAATAGGGTTTACTTGCTTAAGAAAATCAACAAATTGAGATATTTTAATGCAACAAAAACTGATATTAGCTTCAGTGATTATATTAATTATATTTAACCCTCTCACTGTGCATTTTAAAAAATCAAAATCGGTTCAAAAATTGCGCATTTTTTATTACATATTTCAAATCTGTATATAGCTTACAGTTTAAACATGTAAACATTTTTTGTAAAAGAATTCAAGATCTTAGATGAGATATGATATTGGAAATTAGGCGAAATCAGGGCTGTCACTGGAGACTATTTTTATTGTCTCGAACCACTATTGAAGGAAAATCAATTTTGCAGTATATTTTTCTTGTAGATGTTGTTAAAGTCTATATGAATTTTTTTGTATTTAAAAAGTGGTCCGAGTTGAAATAAAAAATAGTCGCCAGTGGAGAAAATGAGTTCCCGAAGAAATCTCGGATTGCGCGAATTTTGCTACTTTTACGTTGCTCTAGGAAATCTCGGGTTGCGCAGCGAGAGGGTTAAAGGAGTCCAAGTAAATTAACTTATGAATGAAAGTAATAGGATACAATGCTTAGCATGCTTTCACAAACACCAATTTTAAGGAAGACCAAACTGGTCGCCAAGGGCGGCTAGTATGAGTAATTTAAGGTATTTCTTTATTATAAGGTCATTGACTCAGGTTTATACGCTGAACCAGGATGTCTGTTTATATCATGAAGTAATAAGAAAAATGGCAAAGATGTCATATACGCACCGGGGTACCTAGTTCTTGTTAACTAAGATTATTTTGCTTGACATGGTAACACAGCTATTGTTGTTTATTTATTAATAAATTGTTTATTTACTTTAAATTTCTTTTAAAATTATATAAATTGCTTTGTTCGATAGCTTTTAATGACACTTTTTTTAATTTATTGTTATTTCCTTTTTTAAGTAATAGAACATAATTTAAAAATATACTTGTAACTGGTATTCGAAAACGATGTTTTCGCCAAATTGGCGTAAAAAACAGATCGCGCAAAACCAGGTGCGTATATGGCATCTGTGCCAAGAAAATTATCGGATAATACTGTTTTATATGTTTTACAATCACACTTCGCATCAAAGGTGGGAGAAGAAATGATCATCTGATATATTAAGTTTTTATCACACAAAAAACAAACCTGTTTACTACAATTTATTTACTTTTGCACCAAATTTCTTTCTCTAAAAAAAGCAAATTGATTACGAACCCGATTACAGAACATTACCTTTCTATCTAGTTAATTTTTTACTTTTTAAGAATGAAAATATATATTTCGTGCTAATCATTACGTGATTTTCGACATTGATAATTTTACTGTGCATATTATTGACATTTGCTATCCATTTGCTCTTCAAAAGCTTTTTTTTTATTTTAAATTGAAATTTAAATCTTTGTGTTAATCATGCGCAGGCGATAAATCGTAAGCATTGATAACAATTTTCTTTAAATAATAAGAATTAATACCATAACACAATCTCATTTTATTTCAACATAAAAGTATATCCGTTTTATATTTTCCATATATGACGTCACATTTGCCTTCTTTCCGCACTTACTCAAAATTCATGCACCTTGTATTATTAAAAATACTTGAAAATTTCCGTTTTAATCTTTCAATTGGAAATTAAATTATTATTCTGGGTTTTTATTTTTTTTGCAACGAAAAAAGGAAGACGGTTAAATTTTATCGGAAAAATGTCAATTCATTGTGTATGAAAAATAATGGAAATTTGGATTATTAAACAAAATATTTGAATAAAATAAATTAAACCTAGCCTATGTTCATTTCCAGGTTGTAATCCATCTATATCCAAAAATACAAAAGCGTCAATTCATCCGTTTAGATGTTGACTTCATTCAAACATTCGGACACACATTGACATTTATAATATTATAAGGATAAGGATATGCAATGTGTTCACGAATTTGGCTTGCAACTGCAGAGGTGTGATGTAGGTAGACATAAAGGGAAATTGCCATGGAGCATGGGTCGAAAACCAGTTATTTAGTCCTAAATACAGGGTATTTCACAATAACCAAAATCGCCTTGAAGGTAATAAGTTTGAAAAAAATAAGTATTGCAATTAAAATGTAACGATATGAACCTGGTTTTGTATAAAGTGTAATAATATCACTAAAATTGTACAACAACAGGGTTATTATGCAATCGATGATAAGTATGAACTGATAAACACAGTCCAAAATTTGGAGAGTCAAGTGCATAGTTCTTGCGTGTATAATGCAAACTTCTATCACTGTTTTTTGTGTTATTATATTCCAAACAAAGGTGAGCATGTCTATTAAAAGTTCCATTATAATGTACTTCCGTTTTCTGATAGCAATTACCTTCAACCTAAGTTGAGTTAGGATAGAAAACCCTATATTATGATTAAATGCGTGGTTCGAAACGTCATGTTCTACGGTAATTTGTCATCCACTTAATGCACTATTACCCCACTAAATTTGCTGATCGAATTCCGAAATATCCTATACAATGTACATGTATATATATATATATATATATACATAATCATAATCATCATCATCATGAACCGTTTTCAATCCACTGCTGGATGTAGGTCTCCTCCAGATTTTTTCAATGTTTTCTGTCTAGTGTTTTAGTCATGCAAATTACACCGGCCACTTTTCTGATTTCATCACTCGATCTTACTTGAGGTCATCTTCTTGGCATTTTACATATCTGGAATATCACTGTAGGGTGTTTCTGCTCCATCTATTGTCTTGTCTTCTTGCAACGTACCCAGCCCATTTCCATTTTAGCAGTTTAATTCTTTCAATGATGTCAAAAACTTTCGTCTGACTTCTTATGCAGGTTATTCTCTTTCTGTTTCTTCTAGTTATACCTAGCATACATCTTTCCATACTTATCTCTGCTATTTGTAATTTTGTACCCTCCGTTTTTCTAACGTCCATGTTTCTCCTCCATAAATTAGCACAGACAAAACACATTGGTTAAACACCTTTATTTTCAAACAAAACGGCATGTTACTCTTCAGAATAATATTGTTCTTCCCAAAAGCACTCCATCCACTTCTTGTTATTCTATTGATTTCATTCATGATTGATTCTATTATCCGATGATATTTCCTGTCCATGTTATACATAACTTTGAACTTCTTTAATCATTGTTGTTGTAGACGATTTTCTTTTTTGATGCAAATGAACTGAACATCAACTTAGTCTTTTGCAAATTTATTTTTAATCCCACATTAATGCTAGCTTCTGCCAAATCTTATATATATATATATATATATATATATATATATATATAAATAATTATAATTTTTTATACCTTTTAATTGTCTGACGCATCTCTTTTTAAAAACTTTAAACAACTTAAGTAAATTTAGGAAACCATTCAGAAAATTTGCTATACAGCCTTAATTCCGTCAATTACTCCATTTTAATTAAAATTTTCCACATTCGTTAAAAAGAAAACTAAGGAGCTTAATAAATTAGAATAAACTTACTTCGAGAAAACTCATAGTATGGATAATAAAAATTTGCAATGTAGTTTATAAATGCATCAATAGACGGTAGTTGACATTTAATTATCTTACATAGGCGATTTCACCGTTCTGAAAAGAATATGAACAGCAAGTATTTTATTCTATTTTCTGCATTATAAATTTAACAATGTTTGTTTTATGTGAAAATACATTATATGTTTGTATGCATTTTTAAAATTTTGGCATCTGCTTCATTTTTAATGGTTTTTCACATATGTAGCTTTCATACATTTATCAATAAATTTTATTTATAAAATATTACAGTAATATTTATGAAATAGGCAGCCGAAATTTTAAACAATTGTTAGATTTTTTGCCAAAAATATCGTTATTAATATTACGTTTACAAGTATTACATACACGTTTTTGCTTAATTATTAAAATAATACACATAACTTTTTGGAGTATCCTGTACATCTATTAACATTTTAATAATTCAGACTAATGAAAGGAATCGACACTTAGAATTTGTTTTTCAGAAACTTTGGGATTTTTAGCCCTATGAAAAGTTTTATTACTATCCTTCGCAATTAAACGCGCTGCATGAAATGAAACTACAATGAAACATGAGTAGATGTCCAGACGTTATCAGTGCAACCAGAAGGAGTCACGTTCATTAATCTAACTCAAAACAGAGTACAGACACATTTATTTTTATATCTATTGCAGAAACCATTTATCTTATACTTAATAATTGTTGTAGAATGTATAGTTTTATTTTGATTCTACTATGTAATTAGAATTTATCTATCATTTAACATTGGTAACGCAAGATATCTAACTTCATTCAAGTAACTGACATAGCATTCCATACGTAGGTATATAGCATACAAAAAAAAAAAATAAAAAAAAATAAAAAATAAAAAATCTAATAAACGGATTCTATATATCACGCATTTTCTTAGAAAATCAGAGATACTCTCCAGGGATTTTTTTTCTAATTTACATAATAAATCATCTCCTTTAAAGAACATTTTAAAGCACTATCTCTATTTAAAATAAAAATATATTTATTTATATATGTATATGTAATAAAAAAATTAAAGCTTATAAAAATAAACATTTCGTTTGTTATAAGTAACAATAAGTAATTCATTACTTTTTCAAATATTTATGAACTGGTTAAAATCGCCCAAGCTGGCAAAGAACACTTAATGAAGAAGGATGTGCAATGGAAAGTATAGAACAGGTAAGCATATTTGACAAACTGATACCGACTACACGTCAGGAATAAATACAAAACCTAAAAGTAGAGAATGTTTTAATATTTTAAAAATCTGATTTAAAGATTAGTATTCATTTCTTTTAAAGAATAAATTACATAGGCAAATTAACATATATCTAGAGCACTGAAAATTAAATTCCAAACATCTCGATAAAAAAAAAATAATAATTAAATGCACTGTTCAAAATCCTGTACATTTTTACATAGAAGTCCGTTTTAAAACTTGTCTTTTTAAATTCCTTTAAATTTAATTAAACTCATTTTTTTCTTACTGAAATGTCTCTAATCAGTTATGCAGTACGCAATTTTAAATAACGTGCATGCACATTCCAAAGTAATATCAAACAAACTATTTTCTAACGATATTTTTAAACATTATTTTTTAAATTAAACTCCACATTTATGTTAATAAACAATGTTTTGAAGCTTTAACGTATGTATCACAAATAACAAGAATTTCGGAAGTTTGTTTTTAAAAAACATGCTTCAGATTTTAGTGAAAATCATTCATTTTCATCGTATTTGTGACGATTTTACGCTATGTATTTATTCTTAATTAATTCAAGTTCCATTTCTGTTTTAATTTGTAAATTTCAAAAATAAAATATCCCTACCTACAGTATTACATTAAGTGCTTATAATTTATATATTTATATTATTTTATTTGAAAGCAGTTCCTAGGAAACTACCGAATTATGTTTTCGCAAATAGATTCAGAGTTCTTAAAAAAAAAAAAAAAAAAAAAAAAAAAAAAAAAAAAACATGTCTTTATGAAAATGATTTTTAAGATATATAAAAAAAAATAAAGTAAAAAGTTTAAATCGACATATTACAGGAAAATTTGTCGATTTTACTTTAATTTCTTCCATATATATAAGACGTGTAAAGATTTTAGACGTTATGAGATTACCGCTGCTTACAAACGTTTCATTTCAGATTTTCTTTTCATATTGAGAACTCCCTTCTCTTATAAGAGAAGTCACATTACACAAAATATATACATTGAAACATCCCTGTGTGACCAACTCTATTAAGCGACCAACTCCCTGAAAGATGAAATCATCGAAGTTTTTTCATCGAAAGAAATTTATTCCCATAGGCTCAATACTAATTTTACCTCCATTTAGAGATCATCCCCGTTGAATTCTCTCCATGAGCGACCAATTTCCGCTTGAAGAAGTTTTTATTAGAAAAAATAATTCACAGAGCGCATTATTCATCAAACTTCTAAACTGAAATTAGATTTTTTTATTATTCCGGTAACCTTCAAATGTTTAAACCCCTTTGTTCCTTTTTAGGCAATGGATTTATCTCTCTTGACAAATTAAGTGTGACGGCCAATAAACTCCCCTGCCCTATTCTGTCAGGAAACTCTCAAAGAAATAGATAAATTAAAGAAAACGTCATTATAAGTTCCCGACGCCCCCAAGAAAGTGCATTTATTTCCTGAAATTTGAAAGGACTTGGAAATAAAACTTACAAAAGATAAAACAGTAAATTCAAAGCAAACGTCAAAGTATTCATTTCTTAAACTCTATAGTAATTAACTTTTGTAATGAACTTGTTTTAATACTTAAATTTTCATAATTTTTCCTATTGTGAAAAATGAATTGTAGTAACATTGTTACCATTTTTCAACAATTAAAATCTAGATTTAAACATGAGCTCCATTAAGAGACACCGCTCGGAGAGACCAATTTTGATTGGAAAGGCAAGTGGTCGCTTTAAGGAGGTTTTACTGTATAAAAAATATTAGTGATCTTTCATTACATCGAACAAGTGGAAATATACGTCTTTGAAATATTTTTAAATCTGCTGATCAGAAAATGTCAGATTATTTTATGGAAAAATTTTATTAAATTTTAATACATTTAACAGCCTCGACGAAATGAATAAAATAATATTTATGATGAAAGATAAACTTAAAATGTTCATGAAGAATATACTAGTGTTGGAAAGTCTGTAAGCTAAAATTTCGAAATAATCACACTTAAAATTCTGAGAATCCCATAAAATTATTTTTGTAAGTTTTTTTTATTATTATTATTTATACTGAATATCGAGAAATATGTAAACTTTAATTTCTTTTAAACGAAAATATCTATTTTTTAACCATTTGGAAAAATGGTTATCGTTCTCTGTCAGGGTAGGAAATCAAAAGCATATCTGAAGGTTTTTATTAGTTTAATCCGCATTTTATTCGTGTTCTGATTGGTCTATACAATTATCTGTATTTCCCATTACTTTCAACAACGATGGATACCCTCTGTTGCCACTTTGACAAAAAAGTAATAAAAACTACTCACAAAAAAAAAGAAAAAACTCAGAAACAAATTGAGATATAGCTTTCAAACAAATTGCATTTAAACGTACATATTTTTCTCTATCCGACGGTGTAAAAAGTAATATTGTGGGATGTTTAGAAGTTGAAGCATGAAATTTCATTTAAAATGTGTTATCAGATTTCTTGGAAATCTGACGATGTAAAAGCCTTTTCCCGAACAGCCAATGAAATGCTTGGATAATACGTACGAGTCGTGGGTGATTTTTTGCGGTTGCAATTTTTACGTGTCATAACACTATTAATGTTTAATTCATGGCGTACGTAATGTATGATCAGGATCAACTCCGTGCGATTTTTTATGTCTTAAATTTTAGTCTTCGAAAAAATCATTTTCCAAATAGTCGTTGTAATTTGTTAAATTGATTTTTTTTACATTATTTTTTTTTTTTATTTCTTGAAAAATAAACTTTTAAAATAAAGTATTTTTATCCCACTGTACGATAACTCTAGGATAGATGGCCATAGAGGAGAGTTGTCCAGTATAAACATCTCCAAAATTTGATCATAGATTGCAGCATAAACTTTGTTCATAGGAAATAGTTCAACGAATTCATTCATTGCGACGTACAGCTGTGTTTTTCGACTATAAAAAGTAAGTGAAATTTTAATGTTTATTTAATTTAGTAGTCAAATGTTTTTGCTGAGTTAGGTATATGAATGTTTGCAGTAGGTAAGTTCTTTTCTTTTTACTATACGAACTTTTATGGCATGTATGTAATTTAATCTTTCTTTCTAAGCCTAAAACGAAGAAAAAATAAACGTGCAATGGTGGAGTGACGCTTTACATTGGGTGGCCATCTGTCCTTCAATTTCAGGATAGATGGCCACATCAAATCGAGGAGAGATGACCACATTTAATCAATATTTCAAAATTATACGGAGTGAGGATTTTAACTAAATATAATTATATTTAAAATAATTATATATATTTTTTTTGTTTATGATTATATTAATTGATACAATTATTTAACTTTTAGCAGATATAAATTTTTAAATAATAATAATATAATAGGGCCTAACGATACATTTATTTTATAGAAAATATTGAAAAACCTGGGAAACTTTCATTCCAAAAACATATAACGTTAAAAAATAAACATAAAACGGTGAAAAGGGTGTAAATACATGCGAGAGAAAACCAAAAACGACATTTCCATAAGCGAAAAAGATTAAATATATTTGAAATTATCAGATTCGAAAGATTCCGGGGGAATAGAATTGGATGAGGATCACTGCGTTGGTTGTGGAGAAGAATTTAATACCACAAACAAAATGGATTTCTGGATACAGCACATAAAGTTCCTGAAGTGGCTCAATGAAACGTGTTCAAACTATCAAGACCTTTGCCAAAAATGTGGTAAAATTTTGCGAAAAGTAAAGGCTCCAAATTATACTTGAAATGTTGTTTATTCGAATTTCATTTAATCATTTTCCGCGATATAATTGCATATTTACAAATTTTTATATGTTTCTCATAATTAACTATATGGATTTTTTTTTTCTGTTTTAACTTTCTTTTTTCTGTCTTGTATTAGATTGTTTTCTCTTCTCGACTTGAAACAGAGATGGCCTTTAGCTATTTAAATATCAATTTTGAATACTGCTTTTTGTTCTTAATATTTAATTACCCCCCCCCCCCCAAATATGATGAATATAAGAATTTTAAATAAGCATAAATATTTCTTGTATTTGCCTTCTGAGAATTTTTATTTCAATCTTTTAAAACTATGGCTATCTATCTTAGAGTTACCCTAAATCATCTAAATGACAGTGTGTAGAACTTATTGCGTTAGTCAAGTAGGCCGAAAGTTAAAGAACATTTTAATAAAAACAAGTCTTAAATTTTACGTCGAACGTGACAAATGAGGTGCGTTCCTACTACAACTCCTTTTATAAATATTCAGATGTTGGTGCAATAGCTGTTGCACTCTTATGCGAAATGCATGAATGAAACATTTACTATGATTATACATAATTAATGTATGGATAGAATATTTAAGGATTAATTTTGAATAACTCGAATTTAAATTAGGGAAAAGAAATATGAATAATCTGACAAAAGAATATGACTTAACAGAATTCAATTCACAATTCGATTTTAAAACAAAAACTGCGAGTTGTCATGATTAGAATTTAGAATGAAGGTTAAATTTGCGTTACTTACCCCAATTTCCCAGAAATTCAGGCAGGCACTGACAAAAGAATGGCAGCAGTATAAACACACATTTTTTTTATTATACAGATGACACTGAACATCGAAGAATATTTTCAATTTGAATAAGAATTTCAATACAACATAGTATACTGGTCTGAAAGATGATAATTATAGTTACGAAGAATAAAATGGCCATAACATTGACCAACGTGGGTGAGTTGAATTAAACACCTTTGAATGTTGACTTATTCTTGAATAGACTTGCGGTAAAAGAATACAGGTAAATATCTAACATCACGCCGAATAATTAATTCGTCGAATCAAACGAGTAAAAGAATGCACGTACGAGACTGTACCTGTAAAGGCTGACGTCACGCTCTTACGTCAGTTGCTCGGTTGCCAAGGTAACGAGTTTTTTCACTCGACAATCGTACTGATCATCCAATGTATATGGAAATAATATGACAACATCTTAAATCGGACGTAATCACCATGGAAACCTAGAATGCTTACATATCATGGCATATCATTGAATTAATTACGTATGATAGGATTTAATAGGATAAAGAAAACTTTTATTAATATAATTTTAATTTTTGATACGATTTTCGTAAAATTTGAAGCGACTCCACACAATCCTGCAAATAATATATATGTTAAATATCAAACAATTCGGTTGGGTAAGTTTTTAGCTGCTATACGTAGACAGCCGGACAGACCAGAAGAGGTCTATCGGTGTTACGTCTTTAAATAATTACGATATTCCCCTACAGACCATAAAATAATGGAATACTTTTCAGTGTCTCTGTAATCAATCCATAAACACTACATACTTTATATGCAATACCGAACAGGTCAAATAAATCTCAATAACATGTCTCAATTAAAGAGTAATCCAACTATATTAAAGCAAGTTAGATTTCGGAGAGATAGACTGACAGACGGACAGACGAACGAATTTCATAAACATTTTTCAACTATGCTGGTAAGTGTTATAAACGCAAAATAGTTTGAAATTTCTCTTTCAGCAATTTAAACCAATAAACGAAGCATATACTTGAATACTTTTGAGCAGCTCTATATTTTATATACACGCCACATATTACATAAAATTTAATTAAGACTAAAACACGCTTATAACTAATGGAATCACACTTCCAGAGAGTATCATCTATACACGACCATGTATTCAACTTCCTGCGTGGCTCTGTACATTATTTTATCTAAGAGAGCCTGTGCACAATACAATATAATAATAATAAAAAATCTAATTTTTTTTTCAAAATTATCTATGAATAATTTAGACTTCATTTGTTTTATATGTATTCATATTGCTATTTTGTTGTTATGCTGTAATTTAATAGAAGAGATGGAATAAAACCAAGAAAGATATTTTGCGCCATCTGTCCTTACAGAGTATATGGGTATTAAATATTTTTATTAGTAATGACTAAAATTGAATTGTTAACAATGATAATTACATTTAAATTAATGAATGCATGTTTTTGTAATCAACTTTTATTATAATAGGAGTGAAAATTTCAACCTAATGATTAAAGAATCGGAATAAACAATTAAATTTAGAAAATAAAAAAACCCGACTGCGTAAAAAGGGCACTAATTAATTATTTCTTATCAGTGTGAAACTATTTTTTTTTTCAATTCCTACTATCAGCTCACACTCTCGCTATATATATCTTGTTCAAATTTTCAATAATTTCAAATTTAATAAAATACTTATTATTCATCCAATCAAGCCCAAATAATTTTTTTAAAACTTGAAGTGGAAGACACTTGATGTTAATTCAGTTTTTTCAAATATTAATTTATTAATTAAATTAAATTAAATAATTTTCAATAATCGAGAGATCCCACTTCTTTATGAAGGTATTTTAAGCGCCACTCAAAAGGAAAGAAGAATGGGAGAACAAAAAAAGCTCTTATTGACCTAAGTAGGAATTGACTTAAAATATTTTTTTTTTTACTTTCTTCTATCTTTACAAGAAGAAAGTATTGGATTCGTGAAAACTTTCGACTTCCGGTTTTCGACGGATTTACATATTTTAGGGGTCAGGGATTCCAAAAGCATGTTTTTACAAAATGTCTGTCTGTGAGTCTTTCTGCCTGTCTGTCCGTCTATCTGTATGTGACACAAATTTTGTGGGCGCTCTATCTAAAGAACTAATCCACGAAATTTAATAAAAAATTATATTCAGTTAGTCCCTAATGAAAATTGATGGTGATTAGTTTTTGGTCTAAATCGCTCCACAAGTAGCGCTGCTGTGTTGCATTTTTTACGATTTCCGCAATAGCTCTATCTCAAAAACTAATGCACGGACTTTCATAAAACTTCAGATCCAGTTAGTCCTTGATATGAACTGGTGTTGATTACATTTTGGTGTAAATCGCCAAACAGGTGGCGCTGTTATGCTGAATTTTACAGGATCATTACGATTCCCGCAATAGCTCTATCTCAAGAACTAACGCACGGAATTTCATCAAATTCCAGATTCAGTTAGTCCTTGATATGAATTGGTGTTGATTATATTTTGGCGTCAATCGTCCAACAGGTGGCGCTGTTATGCTGAATTTTACAGGATTTACACGATTTCCGCAATAGCACTATCTCAAGAATAAATGCACGGATTTTCATCAAACTTCAGATTCAGTTAGTCCTTGATATGGATTGCTGCTGATTACGTGTTGGTGTCAATCGTTTAACAGGTGGCGCTGCGGTGCTGCTTTTTTCACGATTCCCGCAATAGTTGTACCTAAAGGTGGCAATAGCTCAATCTCCAGAACAAATGCACGGATTTTCATCAAACTTTAGATTCAGTTATTTTTTTACATGAATTGACGTTTTATACATTTTGGTGTAAATTGTTCAACAGGTGGCACTGATATGCTGCATTTTTGTGATTTCCGCAATAGCTATATCTCATGAACTAACGCTTGGATTTTCAACTAACTTCAGAATCAGGTATACCTTGATATGAATTAGTACTGTTTATGTTTTGGTGCAAATCGCTCATCAGGTAGCACTGCTATGCTGCATTTTTCAGAATTTCCGCTGTAGCTCTACATCAATAACTAATACACGAATTTTCATGAAACTTCAGATTCATGTATACCTTGATATCAATTAGTGCTCCTTATGTTTTGGTGTAAATTGCTCAAGAGTTGGCGCTGCTGTGCTACATTTTTCAGAATTTCGGCTATAGCTCTATCTCAAGAACTAATGCGCGAATTTTCATTAAATTCAGATACTTTGATATGAATTGGTGCTAAATTGATGTAAATTCTTGTACTATTTAAATTATTTAATTAACGTGATTTATATAGAAGAACATTTTGTGATGGCCACAACATACTAGTTTTATATAACTTACATATTTTTTTATTTACTTGTATTGATGAATTTTAAGTTGCATTTAATTGTTAGTCCTTATCTATAAACACTATTTTGATGAGGTCTATAGATGTCTATGATGGTTAGAGTTGCAGTAAAGCTAGAGATCCTACATACACAACTTCCAGGTTGTATAATATTTTAACAGCGCTTCTGACTGTAAAATAGTCAACGAAACATCGTCTTCATTTTGGAAGACCTATCCAATGATATGCCACTCAATAGGGTGCGTAATTTTCTTATTTGTCTCTACCGCCATTTTGTATTTTACGGCCGCCATTTTAAATTTATAACAACAAAACCTAGCCTATTACCATCGGACCGTTAAGACGAATTGATAGAGACCTCATTCATTAAAATCCATCCAGCCGCTGGGACGTTTCGAGGGTATAAAGAAATCCACATAACGCTTGAAACACATAACCCTTCTTTTCAGTCGGGTAAAAAGGAATAAATTTTAAGGAAAATTACAATTAGAAAAATCAGAAAAAAATGTTAGTTAAAGAAAAGTAATTTGAAGAATTAAAAAAAAGCAATCGCAGAAAAACTTGAAAACAAACATTAAGTTACTTGATAACCCATTTAACTTAAAATTACTTCATTTTCATTTTCACAGCTTCAATGTTTTCTAGTTTGCTGACTTTAGTTGCTGTCGTTCAGTATCGAGTGCACATATTGTTGTAAATGGTTCAGCTTTCGTGGAATCACCTGCCAGAAATAATACACTGAATCCGGCCACTAGTCAAAGTTGTCTTCTGGTACAGTTCCAGACATTCAGTGCACTAATTCTCCTTGTACTTCGTTTTCTTTCCTTCAGTTTTTTTTATCCTTCTGCTCTAGCTCTTGTAACACCTTGAGCTTTCCTGACACTTAACTCAGGATGTCTTCGCATAAACGAGGTAACCAAACATTTCCTGCTTAGCAAAATTAACTTATTATTAAAAAAAAAAAAAAAAAACATTTCTTAGAAGATTTATGTTTAGTTAACAACATTAATATATCTGCAAATTAATTTTTCATAAATTAACAAAAAATATGATTAATTTATTAACAAAAATATTTGTATGAAACTAATTTAATAACAAATGTATTATTAATTTATTAACAAAATTTTTTATCTTCAAAAGTATTTTTAACAAATTAATTTATTGCCAATTTTAGTTTCTATAATTATTAGTCTTTCAAACATTCTCTTAAAACTGATACATTCATACGTTTAATATGTAATTTTTAATTTATGCAAATTTAGAAATAAGCTGCGTAATCTGTCCTGTTATGAAAACTGGCGGGAACAATGTGCATCTCTCCTAAGTAGCAGATGTGCAAGCTCTACAATTTCTGTAAGAGAAATTGCGCTATTTATACATGGCCGCTTCTAAAGCGAACCGTTGGTGTTCGAACCGTTAGTCTAGGTTTGTAGTTTCTGATAAATCGTTTAAATTAAAAATATTCTGTACTATAGACATTTTGAAGAAATTCTGAAGAATACTTATAAAAATTAAAGCAGGTACTTTGGGAAAACGAAATAAAATACCAATGCTTTATACTAGACGCTCAAAACAATCAACATGAACATTTAAGTAGAAGCTCCACTACTACTGTTGTACAACTACACGGAGTCGCTTCGCCCGCACTCCACTCCTTTCCCCCGAAACTCTTTGTGCCCAATCTCTCAGACCGCGCGATGTATCTTGGCTTTACCTTAAAAGTATCTGATCAGCACTCCAAATCTGGACTTTATGGATTTAGTGCATCCAGCATTGTCATAGTAGTAGCGACTCCTCCTTTTCCACGTGCTGCCTGTCGCGTGAGGTCTCCTTGACCCAGCGGGTGGCGTCTAAGTCATCGTTTTTGCTCCCCTCTTTGTCGCGAAGGGGCAATCTGTGCCCTAGCAGGAAGAGCTTTTTACGTAAATTCTTATGTTGATGGAATTTATAGAAATACCGCCCATTATCGCGATTTTGGCGGTTTCAGCTCTGGCGGAAAATGTTTTGTTAAGACCTTAATAAAGGCAACCGGGATGGACACTATGCTCTACAGACTTAGTTTCCTTGTCTGAGCAGTCCCTCTTAGACAATCAAATATATCTTAGAAGGGTCTACAACGGATCATAGGGATGTAATGATCTTGCTACACTAAGGCATAAATAAATAAATAAACATATCTTAGTATACTAAAAGTAGTACACAGTAAAAATGTATAACTCATGTGAAAACCACTTTTAGGCTATATTTGTTTATACTTAGTAACCCTTGCGAATTCTTTTGTGTAGCCTTGTATATGATCTACAGTATCTATACACTAATGTAAATTAAATGTAAAAGCTCATATCACAACTAAAAATGCACTTTTACCAATCATCACTAATATACAGTACTTTAGATGCAGTACAGTATCCGAAAACTTTTGTGTGTCTCTGTAAATACTATGCACTTACTATTCTACAGAAAGAAACAAATATTAATTTCATTACATGTGAAATAATTTAACATAATTAAAATGCCCCGCTAAAAATGTTTCCTCCTAAACCTCTAAAAATGTTTCCTCCTATTAAATATTCAATTATTCGTATCCACCACGTATTCTACAGAATGAATATTTTCGTGCCCTTCATAAATGCGTATGATTTTCATTAAGTTCGAAAAGTTGTTATGTCATTAAAATGCACTTAAAACTATTTTTCTCCCACTGGCCGTAATATAACGGAATAAGTTTGAATGTCCCTGTAATTGAACTATATATCCGATTTTCATAAAATCTGAAATGACTCAACAAAATTCTGCAGTGTTTCTATGTCTTAGGTTTCAAACCATTCGGTTTTATAATTTTTGAGCCATTATAAGCGAACAGAAGGACAGACAGACAGATTGATGGACCAGACGACGACTATAGGCGTTACGTATTTATATAATAACGAATGCACCTAAAATGTTTAAAATATTTTAATATTTTTTAAGCACGACATTAGTTTTCAGTAATTACTTTTAATGCTTTAGCTTTTGAAAAAATTTTGCAAATTGTACTTAAAACGTGGCAAATGAGGAGCGTACGATAATTAATTTTACAGATTTTGGTGCAATAACTGTTACACTCTGTTGCATAAATGCATGAATTCTATTAATATACATAATAAAAATATTATTTTAATTAAATTTAAAAAGATTTTAGGCACATATGAATGATACTATACCGATTAAATAAACATGAATAATTCAGTATATAATGCATAAAACTTATTTGACAATACACTATATTGCCATTAATGACTGGCAACTTTCAATTTTATACATTTTGTCGAATATTTAGAAATATACTTGATAGATTCTTCTGGAATCTCAGGATTGAAAAGAACAGGTATGACCTAATATTTAGCAATGTCGATTTGATAAGAGGGGCAATTAGGGGGCCAACAAAAAATCAAAGAAAAAAATAATACTTGGGATCACCCTGTAAAATAAAATGCACGAAATGATCTATCGTTACCGAATATAAATAAACAGACATTGCGCAATATGTGTATTCGTTTGTGTAAAAATAGCATGTATATTAATAGAGATATAGCGATTTATTTAAAAAAATTAAAAAAAATTCTTGCATGTTTTTTGCTTATAACATACAGGGTTTTCAACAAAATTTAACTCCGGCTTCAGAAAAATTGACAAAATATAGTAGAAACAATATAGTGCAATCGAAATATAAATATATTAAATATTTTAAGAAATATGAGCAGTTGTATGAAATAATTTTATCTGCGCATGCGCGAACGATAACAAGTATCATTTTACATATTTTAATAGTCAACACTATGGAACAACTTATAAAAAAAAATCTGGTCAAATATCGTAAAAAATTCAGAAAGATATCGGCGTTAGAGTGTGAAAATTGTTAGTTGTTCTCTAAAAGCAGCTGAATGATAAGGGATTTTCCACAAATTGTCATTTTTTATTTTTTTTTTTTTATTATTTTCATTTTTTATTGATGATTTAGTTCTTCTTGGATAACCACCAGAACGAGCCTGTACCATGATAAAAAGAAGTATCAAAATCGAAGCATTTTTTCCAAATCTACTCGTTGATACTCACTAAATACTCGCTTTTTTTCTGAAAGTCAGTTAATAAAAAATGACAATTTGTGTAAAATCCGTTATCATTCAGCTGCTTTTAGAGAACAACTAAAATTTTGCTCACTTTAACGCCGATATCTTTCTGAATTTTTACGATATTTGACTAGATTTTTTTAATAAGTTGCTCCATAGTGTTATCTATTAAATTATGTAAAATGATCCTTGTTATCGTTCGAACATGCGCAGATAAAAATTATTTCATACAACTGCTCATATTTCCTAAAATATTCATTATATTTATATTCCAAATGCACTATATTATTTCGACTATATTTTGTCAATTTTTCTGAAACCGGCGTTAAATTTGGTTGAAAACCGTGCATGTTATAAGCAAAAAAACATGCAAGAATTTTTTAATTATTTTAAATAAATCGCTATATCTCTATTAATATGCATGCTATTCTTACACAAAATAATACACATATTGTACAATGTCTGTTTATTTATATTCGGTAGCGGTAGATCATTTCGTGCATTTTATTTTACAATGTGATCCCAAGTATTATTTTTTTTTCTTTGGCATTTTGTTGGCCCCCCAATTCACCCCCTTAACAATTTGACATTGCTAAATATGAGTTCTTACCTGTTTTTAATATTCCTGAAATTCCAGAAGAATCTGTCAAGTATATTTCTAAATATTCGACAAAATGTCTAAAATTGAAAGTTGCCGGTCATTAATGGCAATATAACGTACTTATCTCCGCAAAATGTCGTGTACTGACAATGCCATTATGTTGATAATTTAAAATTTCTAAATTTCAATAGCGTTTTTTTACTGATAAAATGCTTATTTGCATTTAGTAAAAAATAGAAATTCAGATCATAAATATACTAATATTTGAATATTAGACTACACAGCAGTTTTATAGTTTTTTACACTTGTTGTTAATTTTTTTTAAAGAAAGAATGTGTTTCACAGTTGAAGATTCAATGCAGATCTGTCTATTTACAAACATAATATTCAACTTTAATTGTTGAGAAATTTTAATAATAATAGTATATGTATATATTAAATGTTTCATAATAGATTTTTAAAAATTTTAATTTCTTGAAGCATCTCATTTTAAAAACTTAAAACAACTTAAGCAAAAGTCTTTCAGGGAATTCGTATGCGAATATATACGAAATTCCAGCAATAACTCCATTGTAATTAAAATTTCTCACAATCGTTAACAAGAGAACTAAGGAGCACAATTAATTAGAATAAGCATACTCTGAGAAAACTTTCAAATTAATAGTATGGATAGTAAAAATTTGCAATTTAGTTTATAAATGTGTCAATAGACGGCAGCTGACGTTTAATTATCTCACGTAAGCAATTCCCTTATTCCGAAAAGAATATGAAGCCCAAATATATCGTTCAGTTTTCAGCATAAACTTAACGAATTTTGTTATATGTGAATAATATATCATGAAGATGTTTGTCTGTATTTATTAAAAAAATTGCGTCTACGTAATTAATTTTTTTTTAAATATGATGCTTTCATTCTTTTATTTTAAATGTTATTTATAAAATATTACTTCAACATTTATGAATTAAGAGAACAGAATTTTTTAAACAAATGTTATATGTTCTCAACAAAAATGTCGCCATTAAAATTATGTTTATGAGTTAGCTTGCAGTAATTTCAGAATTAAGGAAAATAAAATAAATAACAAATCACTGAAATCCTAATTTTCGTCTCGGATATCTGTCATTTGGCTTTTATGTAGTTATGCATACACTTTTTGTCTATTTAAATAATACACCGTGACGAGGGGTGTAGTGGAGGGTATACGCGGGTTTCTGGATCTTTTTTAAGAACCACCGTATACCCTCTTTTTCTCAAATAAAGCTATAGCGCATACCCTAAGCATGACGTTCATGACTTTTGCGTATACCCTCTGATTTTTTTACGACTACACCACTAACCGTGACAAACCTGGGTATCCCATAAATATATTAAGATTTTAAAAATTTAGAGAAATAAAGATATTAGCAATTTAAATTTTGGTTTTCGGTAACTTATCCGCACTATGGAAAGTCAACCCAATGAAACCAAATGAAAAGTTTAATTAATAATTTTTTCAATTACATTCGCTGCGTGGAACGAAACTACATATTGCTATTATAAAGTTTTGTCACATGTCCATAAGTTCTCAGCGCAATTAGTAGGAGTCACATTCAATAAGTTAACCCTTTATGCACTGGCGGGGCTTTTAACGCCCATTAAAAAATGCAATATAAAATTTATATAATTTTCATGCTAATAAAATTATGTGACACTTATCACCCAAAACACTTTGCTGGATACAGGGGTCGTATTTGTCCTGAAATTTCATGACCAGGAAAATTTTCGGTACCGGTATTTTCTTATAGAAAATCTCTTTTTAAATAAGGTGAAATTTCGAGCGTTTAACCTAGATTTATTTTTCTATAAAAAAAAAATAATAAAAAAATATAAAATAAATAAAAGTGTATTACACATTTTGAAACATGTACGAAATAGTTAAAAAAATAAATCATTTTTAAGATTAAATTTAAATAAAAGAATTTTGTTTATCTAATAAAACACTTTTTTATGTGACACTGAACACTATCTACTCTCACTTTATTAAATTATTTTCATTTCCAACAGAAACAGATTCAGTAAATACTTTAATGTTAAATTACAGAATGTAGTGTACAGAATGAACTCTAAATTTCAGGGATATCGTATTCAACTGTGTTTATTAGAACACAGCTTTAATATTGTTTACCAGTCCCTTATTTTATTTTCTGCTAGGTTTCATTACATTTCACATTTATTTCGTTATTTGAATTTCCTAGGAGGCTAATGAAAATCTATGCAAAAACAAACTACTGCACATTTTAATTTTGTGCAAAAATACGATTCCAATAAGTGATATTTACTGACTTTATTTTGAATGTAATGTAAAGACATTTTAATATTCATTTAGCATCAGGATGTTTTTATTTATAAATATTTTGGTGATTCTATCTTATATATTATGGTTGCGTTTAATTTAAACAAGTAGGAAATTGCTCGTCAAACGTGGCAAATGAGGGGCGTTCGTACTATAACTAGTTTTATAATTATTTTTTGCACCCCATATTGTACTGAATGTACATTTATTTGCACTTCATTAGTGCATAGTCTGTAACATCATTAAAATGCACTTGTAATATTTTTTTTTCCCATTGCCCGTTATGTAACGGAAAAATTTTGACTGTCCCTGTAATTAAACCATACATCCAATTTTCACAAAATCTGAAATGGCTCGACAAAATTTTGCAACAATTATATATTTAAAATTTCAGACCATTCGGAAGACTGTAACATCATTAAAATGCATTTGAAATAATTTTTTTCCCATTAGCCATAATGTAAAAAAAAACTTTTGAATGTCCCTGTAATTAAACTATTCATCCGATTTTCATAAAATTTAAAATGGCTCGACAACATTTTGCAACAATCATATATTTAAAGTTTCAGACCATTCGGTTACGTAGTTTTTGCTCTGTTATATGCGGACGGACGGGCGGACGGACGGACAGACGGACGGACAGACGGGCTGAACGACGACTATAGGTGCTACATATTTATATAATTACGAACGCACCTAAAAAGGAGGTTCCAGGATCATTTAAAGGGTCCCGTACCTTTTAAACGCGACGGAAATCAGCAAAAACTCTGAAAGTTTGAGTTAGTTTACTTCAAAATCTTTTTATTAATGTACATGAAAATGTGACTATTGATTAAACAGATTAGATTTTTCAATCTAATGCCATTAGAAACTGAATAGATTTTTACATAATTTGTGGAATATCGAAGTTAAAACAATTGGTTTTATTGCTATGTAAGTCATTGCGCGCATGATATCTTGAAAGCGTATGTTTGGGTTGTTATAAATTTGCAATGATAAGATTCGTAGTTATGATTATTTTTATTAAATAAAAATAAAACGTTTTGACTTTTGTTCACAAAAATATTTTTTTTATAGTTAATAAAATAATTTTGACCTAACAGTTGATCATTTTAAAAAATGCATATATTTTTATTCATTTTATCAAATTTCATAAAAATCCATGCATACGTTATGAAGATGTCATGCGCGCAATATCTTACGGAGTAAAAACAACAACAACAAAAAAAAAGCGATTTTAATTTAAAAAACTAGGGGCCTTAATTTAAAAAACTAGGGGCTCGGCCCCCTACGAGCTACGCTCGCCAACCCCCGTCCAGACACCGCAGACTCTAAATGCACGCTAATTTGATCGGCTTAAAAAAGATTTCGAAAGATTGAATTATAATTTAATAAACAGTGGCGATCTCCCTATAAACGAATTTCTATTCATTTCTCTTTGATTGGAGAATTTTAACGCCAAATCCGCTGCGGTACTACTTGATTATCCTGTCGACCAATTTCGCCAAATTATATAAATCGCCAAACCACTCGCCAAATTATACAAGTTGATATAATTTTTATTTTAAATAACGAAAGAACAAATAAATTCGTACAACATTAATAAAAACACAAATAAAACGTCGAAATAAAAATAACTTGATGACGTATACACGTGTAACAACATTTCGAAATAAGCTAATATAAAAGGAATTAAGTAAAGAGAGTCTTTGTCTCCTGGTATTTTTTAACAAAGCGAAAAGAAAGTTCTTTTAAATGAGACATTTTAAATTAATTCTCAAAATATCAAATAAATGTCTAGCGCAATTTCTAAATTTAAACTTTTTTGCAATATTATTTTGTGTTCATTTTATGTAATAACTGTAATGTGACGTAAATATGACGTAATTTCTTCTAAGACTTCTAACGCATGTTAATGAATTTATTATTTTGCAATATCCTTTCTCTTTTAAAATTCACGCGTATACTTTTTATGACGTAATTTTTAATAAGTTCCTGCTTTTTATACGTAATTATTTAATTCTAATTTGAAAGTTTTCTTCCTGTTTATAATAGTCACGTGTAAATAAATTTTTAATTTGAAGCAAACATTATTGCTTGCGCTTTTTATACAGTTGGCAACAGTTTAAATTAGTACAATTTTCTGAAATCTGTAAAAAATATCCCTAGAAATGCTGAAAATTTGAATTTAAAATAGAAATAAAACCTGAAAAAATGAGTCAAAATATAAAAATTAATGCAATCTGCACTCCGGCAAATTCTAACGCATAAAATGATCTAAAAATGATTACACTGCCATATATAGTTTTTGCAGCTATAAAACTTTTTTAGTGGAACGATTTTGTCCAAATTTAGCATTAAATAACTCTTAAAATAATTCTTCGATTTGAAAACTGTCTGCATCAGCGTCTTTATATCAAACATTTCTGTATAAAACCACCGATTTTCATATTTTTGTATGTATTATGTTTGTTAATATTAACGAAGAAAGGCCTCCGGTCACAAAAAAATCAAAACCGGCGGCGGCGGCGGCGGCGGCGGTGACAGCGGTAGTTACTTTTTTTTAGAATAGAGAGAGATACATAAATTCTCTGAAAGACTGGTCAGTTTCTAAAGGTAACAAAAAGCAAATTATGTTTCATCAGTAGTCAAATTGTTACGTTTATACATACAAATGCTTCCGAGATACACTAATTCAAAGTTTGGATTTTTTTTGTTGATTTTCAGCGAGTTTAAAATGTATAAGACCCATTAAGGAAATTTCACCTAATGATATTTAATGCTCCGTATATTTCTAGAATGTGGAAAGTATGTGACAGTCATTTAAATATTTCATTTTTACACCTAATACGGAGATTTTCATATGAACCTCAACTATGAAGAATCCTGCCTAGGTCATGCTATGATCACAATTCATCTACTATCCAGTCTATAAAGCAGTATAACCAACACTAAAATGGGTTGAATGTTTGTTGTTTGAGTTTAAACTTTAAACTGATTCTTAAATATTGTTTTTAGCCTCTGATATGCTATTTCTTTCAAGAAACAATGCCACCGCTAAACAATAACGTTACGTTACATAATCCAATTTTAAAACGAAGCAGATGTATCATTGTACGGTTAAATAACGATAAATTGTACTGCAATTATTTTAACTTCTCAGCATCGCACATTTGCGCATCTTTTGTTTACACCTTCTTATAGGAAAAAAAGTACTTTTAATTGAAAAAAAAAAAAAAAAAAAAAAAAAAAAACTGGATCTCAAGTGATTGATGATATATTAATTTGTTTGTAGTTTTTAATTCTATTTCTGAAAAGGTGGCAATTGAAGCACTCTAATTCTATCGTAAGTCAGGGGGAAATTGTAGATTAACACAAACTGGACAATTTTAACGTAAAATATCGTAAATGGGAACATATTCGTTAAAAACACATAACATTGCTCATTGGTATACAAAAACAAGAATTTTAACATGAAGTCGTACCATTAAAACTGAAATCTAAAATCTACGTTTCAATCTGCTACTACAGTCGTCCTCAGGATAAAATATGATGGTGAAATGACTAAAAGTTCATAGATGAAGGCTTCCTGTGCGAGAGACAATTTGTCCATCTTTGATCAATCATATGATTCCAAAATTGCAGTGGCGCCATACAGTGAGTACCACAGAATAATTTTACTGAAATAAGTTCGAAATAAATCAAAAGTTCGTTTGAACAACAACGAGTGCCGCCATCTATGGATGAAGGAAAAAACCACAATCAAACAAGTTCTTGGAAAAAAAAATCATGGCAAACACGATTCCAGTTCAAACTGAAATATTGAAAACTTGCATAGATTAAGATACAGTTCACACCAAATTAACGAATAACATTTTTTTTCTGTAAAAATAACGTAAATATTCCAAAGAAAAAATCTTTTTAAAATGACATCATTATAGAATTAATACTTACGAAATTGCATACTGCATGAAAATTATGTTATTTAAAGGCGATTGATGATTAGTAAAGAAAGAACATTAATTTATATAGAATCATTATTATGCATGATATATAAAAAGAAAATCCATTCAAGTTATGAGAAAGGACATTTGGAACTTTTGTATGTATCTGTATTATAAAACGTAGTTAGTTAGTGTATTAGAATATTACTCATTTGTCTACATAATGTTTTTAATCATTTATGGTTATAATTTATATTGAAATATTTAAAAGAACTAATCTATTTCGTCCATCTATTATTATTAACAACTATGTTACTAATATATATATACTACTAGCTGTTACCCGTGACGTCGTTCACGTAACATAAAAAAGAAGAAATGAATTAATTAAGCAAAGCATTTCCCTTCCGATAATCAGAAACATATATAATAAACCAATTCTTTACCACATTTTACAGGAGACAATCTCTATATCTATATTACGCTATCGTACGTGGCACAGAAAGCGCAATTATTTGTTAATTGTTTAATGCCAACGCCCAAATGAAGCGCATTTCATTGGATATTGAACAGCATTTAATGTATCCCCACCCCTATAAGGGGTTACTATAGGGTACCCTGTTCTGTCACCAAATACAGCCAAGTTTGCCACCAAAAGTGAGGCCAACTTGGCGATATCTCTAATATTTTGCCAAATTCCCATAAACTTCCATTGTAAACCAATAGTGTTTATTTGCTTACAGAAAATGAACAAATTGAGATATTTTAATGCAACAAAAACTAATATTAGCTTAAGGGATTATTTTAATTATATTTAACCCTCTCGCTGCACATTTTTTTAAATATCAAAATAGGTTAAAAAATTGCGCATTTTTTTATTACATGTTTCAAATCTATATATAGCTTAGAAGCTTAGAGTTTAAATATGTAAACATTTTTTGTAAAAGAGTTCAGGATCTTAGATGGGATAGGATATTAGAAATTAGGCGAAATCAGGGCTGTCACTGGAGACTATTTTTATAGTCTCGCACCACTATTGTAGAAAAATCGATTTTGTAGTATAGTTATCTTGTAGATATTGTTAAAGTCTATATGGAATTTTAGTATTTAAAAAAGTGGTCCCAGTTGAATTAAAAAATAGTCGCCAGTGGAAAAAATGAATCCCCGAGTAAATCCCGGATTGCGCAAATTTTGCTACTTTTATGTTTCCCGAGAAAATATCGGGTTGCGCAGCGGGAGGGTTAAGGGAGTCGAAGTAAATGAAATTATGAATAAAAGTAACATGATGCAATGCTTTGCATGCTTTCCCAAACATAAATCTTAAGGGAGACCAAACTGGTCACCAAGGGCGTCTAGTATGAGTAATTTAAGGTATTTGTTTATTATAGGATTATTGACATAACTCGGGTTTATACGCTGAACCCGGATGTCTGTTTATATCATGAAATAATAAGAAAATGTCACAGATGTCATATACGCACCGGGGTACCTACTTGTTGCCGAAATAGATTATTTTGCTTGACATGGTAACCCGGCTATTGTTGTTTATTTATTAATAAATTATTTATTTACTTTAATTTTCTTTTAAAATTATATATATTAATAAAACTTTTTATTTATTTATTGTTATTTCTTTTTTTAAGTAATACAACATAATTTAAAAATATACATGTAACTTGTATTCGAAAACAATGTTTTCGCCAAATTGGCGTCAAAAACAGATCTTGCCAAACCAGGTGCGTACATGGCATCTGTGGCAAGAAAATTATCGGATGATACTTTTTTATATGTTTTACAATCATACTTGGCATCAAAGGTTGGCGAAGAAATGATCATCTAGAATATTATTAAGTCTTTACCACACAAAAAACGAACCTGTTTACATCAATGAATTTATTTTTGCACCAAATTACTTTCTCTAAAAAAACCAAATTGACTACGAACCGGATTACAGAACATAACCTTTCTATCTAGTTCATTTTTTACTTTTTAAGAATGAAAATACATATTTCCTATTAATCATTACGTCATTTTCGACATTGATAATTTTACTGTGCATATTATTGACATTTGCTATTCATTTACTCTTCAAAAGTTTTTTTTTTTTTTTTAATGTTAAATTAAAATTTAAATCTTTATGTTAACCGTGCGCAGACGATAAACCGTAAGCATTGATAACAATTTTCTTTAAATAATAAGAATTAATACTATAACACAATCTCATTGTATTTCAACATCAAAGTATATCCGTTTTATATTCCATATATGACGTCACATTTGCTTTCATTTCGCACATACTCAAAATTCATGCACCTTGTATTATTAAAAATACTTGAAAATTTCCGTTTTAATCTTTCAATCAGAAATTAAATTAATATTCTGGGTTTTTATCTTTTGGCAACGAAAAAAGGAAGATGGTTGAATTTTATCGGGAAAATGTCAATTCATTGCGTATGAAAAATAATGAAATTTTGGATTATTAAGCAAAATATTTGAATAAAATAAATTAAACTTAGCCTATGTTCATTTCCAGGTTGTAATCCATCTATATCCAAAAAATACAAAAGCATTAATTCATCCGTTTAGACGCAGGCTTCATTCAAACATTCGGACACACATTGACATTTATAATATTACTAGCAAACCCCGCGGCTTTGCTCGCGTAATATTTGAAATATGCCAAGTGATATTTATATGTCTAATTTTTATCAAAATGTACTAAATAAATTTTTATTTTATTAAAAGGTAATATTTTATTTTATTAAAAGGTACTTATTACTTTCAGGAATAATTCAAAAATTACTATTTAAAACACAGTTTGACTAAACATCATTATTACATTGTATTAGGCAGAAATGAGCCTTAAATTAATAAAATGAAATTAAACTAAATAAATGATAATTTAGAAAATATTTTGAAACTTTTATGCTCAATTAATCCGCTCATTTCAGTATTCATTTGAAGTTTCGGATTTTTTAGAAACCATCTTCTGACCTCTTAAAATTAACCATCACCTCTCTACCACCTCTCTCAACATAAACGGCTATGTTGAAACAGGAAATGTCACCATTAATTTGCCAACATTAATTTTGAAATCGGTTTGTTATTTCCTAATATTCCACAAAAACTTAATTTAAAAAGCTTTTAAAGCCCTTTTTTAGAACGATTGTTGTTCCTGTGAACCCCAGGTGGTAGAATCACCGGCATAAAATATAGCCTGTGTACGATCAGAGACAGTCACCACTGATTCGCAACTATTACTTTTATAATCGGTTTATATTCCGTGAAATTGCATAGAATCGTAATTTACAACTTTTTTAGAATGCTTTTCGCACCTCCCCTTCACTTCACCCCTTTTTAATTCGAATTTATTTTCGACAGTCCTTCGAGAGTATTTATATTTTATAAGTAACTACCATGCCATATTTAAAGTTTCTAGCCTTTTCAGTATCACAGAAATCGCAATTTAGAAAGTTTTAAGCTCCTGAAACCCTCTGGTGGTAGCGGAACAGACATAAAATATATCTTATGTTGGAGCAGGTTCTATCACCAAAATTTGTCATCATTATTTTATTAATCGGTTTGGTAATTTATAAGTTTGCTTAAAAATTGTAATTTATAACGCTTTTCATCACTTCATTTTTTTAAAATTTGGAATTTTCTTTCGACTGTTCTTAGAAAGCAGTTGCATCGTGTAAGTAAATACCATGCCGTACTTCAAAGTGTTAAACCCCTCAGTTGTGCAAAAAATGCAAATTAGAACATGTTTTGCTTTTGCAACCCTCAGATGGTAGTGACAGCAACATAAAATATAACCCATGTTATAGCAGGGACTGTCACCATTTATTTGTACCCATTACTTTTGAAATAGCTTTGGTATTTCCTTAGATTGAGTAGAAAACGCAATTTAGAACGTTTTTAGGACGATTTTCGCGCATTTTCACCCCTTTTTAAATTTCCAATTTTTTCGAAACTGTTCTTAAAGATCATTTATAGCTAATAAATATGTACCTTGCCCAATTTTAAGTTGCTAGTCCCTACCGATCACAAAAATCGAAATTTAGAACACTTTTTTGCTCCTGCAACGTCTTGGTGATAGTGATACCTACATAAAATAGCGTCTATGTTACAGCAGAAGCTGTCAGCATCAATTTCCTAACATTGCGTTTGAAATCAGATTCATTCTTCCTGAGATATTGCCAACAAATCGACATCTAGAACGTTTTTAGAACGCTTTTCGCGCATTTTGCTCCTGCATCTCCTCTGGGGTAGTGGAAACAGATATAAAATATAGCCTATCTTGGAGCAAGATCTGTCACCATAATTTTACACCATTATATTTGAAATCGATTCGGTACTTCCTGAGATTGCATAGAAATCGCAATTTAGAAAGTTTTTTATAACGCTTTTTGCGCATTTTGACCCCTTTTTTAGGAAATGTCCTTAGATATCATTGATATCTTATAACAAACAACCATTCCAAATGTCACGATTCTAGGCCCTTCCGTAACGCAAAAGCCGCAATTTAGAACGTTTTTTGCTCCTGCACCCCCTTTGGGGTAGTGGCACCGACATAAAACATCGCCTATGTTGGAAAAGGGTTTTCACCATCATTTTGACGCCATTATTTTTTTTAGATCGGTTTAGTATTTCTGAGATTGTGTAGAAACCACCATTAGAACGTTTTTTAGAACGCTTTTCGCGCATTTTCACTCCTTTTAAATTTCGAATTGTTTAAGAACTGTTCTTATAAAATCCTTTATATCTAATAAGTAACTAATATTTCAAATTTCATATTTCTAGGCCCTTCGGTAACGCAAAAATTGGATTTTTAGAACGTTTTTTGCTCCTGCACCCCCTTTGGGGCAGTGGCACCGACATAAAACATAGCCTATGTTGGAGCAAGGGTTGTCACCGTCATTTTGACACCCTTATTTTGACACCATTATTTTTTAAATCGGTTTGGTATTTCCTGAGATTGTGTAGAAACCACCATTTAGAACGTTTTTTAGAACGATTTTCGCGCATTTTCACACCTTTCAAATTTTAAATTGCTTAAGAACTGTTCTTAGAAATCCTTTATATCTAATAAGTAGCTAATATTTCAAATTTCATATTTCTAGGCCCTTCAGTAACACATAAATAGCATTTTTAGAACGTTTTTTGTCCCTGCACCCCATTTGGGGTAGTGACACCGACATAAAACATAGCCTATCTTGGAGCAAGCGTTGTCACCATCATTTTGACATCAATATTTTTTAAATCGGTTTGATATTTCCTGAGATTGTGTAGAAATTACCATTTAGAACGTTTTTTAGAACGCTTTTTGTGCATTTTCACCCCTTTTAAATTTCGAATTGTTTAAGAACTTTTCTTAGATATCATTTATATCTTATAAGTAACTAATATTCAAAATTTCATATTTCTAAGCCCTTCAGTAACGCTAAAATCGCATTTTTAGAACGTTTTTTGTCCCTGCACCCCATTTGGGGTAGTGACACCGACATAAAACATAGCCTATCTTGGAGCAAGCGTTGTCACCATCATTTTGACATCAATATTTTTTAAATCGGTTTGATATTTCCTGAGATTGTGTAGAAATTACCATTTAGAACGTTTTTTAGAACGCTTTTTGTGCATTTTCACCCCTTTTAAATTTCGAATTGTTTAAGAACTTTTCTTAGATATCATTTATATCTTATAAGTAACTAATATTCAAAATTTCATATTTCTAAGCCCTTCAGTAACGCTAAAATCGCATTTTTAGAACGTTTTTTGCTCCTACACCCCTTTGGGGTAGTGGCACCGACATAAGACATAGCCTATGTTCTAAGTTGGACTCACACCATCATTTTGATACCATTATTTTGGAATCGGTTCGGTAGTTCCAGAGCTTATCTCCGACAAATAAACAATTTTTTCCTCTTTATAATAGGAAGTATAGACTAGTAAACCGCGCGGCTTTGCTCGCGTAATATTTGAAATATGCTAAGTGATATTTATATGTCTAATTTTTATTAAAATGTATTAACTAAATTTTTATTTTATTAAAAGGTAATATTTTACTTTAATAAGTTTTTCTATTAAAAGGTACTTATTACTTTTAGGAATAATTCAAAAATTACTATTTAAAACACAGTTTGATTAAACATCATTATTACACTGCATTAGGCAGAAATGAGACTTAAATTAATAAAATGAAATAAAACTAAATAAATGATAATTTAGAAAATATTTTGAAACTTTTATGCTCAATTAATACGCTCAAATCAGTATTCATTTGAAGTTTTGAATTTTTTAGAAACCATCTTCTTACATCTTAAAATTAACCATCATGTCAAATTCCAAGTCCTACCACCTCTCTCAACTTAAAGGGCTATGTTGAAACAGGAACTGTCACCATTAATTTGCCAAAATTAATTTTGAAATGTTTGTTATTTCCTAATATTCCACAGAAACGTAATTTAAAAAGCTTTTAAAGGCCTTTTTTAGAACGTTTGTTGTTCCTGTGAACCCCAGGTGGTAGAATCACCGGCATAAAATATAGCCTGTGTAGGATCAGAGACTGTTACCACTGATTCGCAACTATTACTTTTATAATCGGTTTATATTCCCTGAAATTGCATAGAATCGTAATTTAGAACTTTTTTAGAATGCTTTTCGCACCTCCTTTTCGCTTCACCCCTTTTTAATTCGAATTTATATTCGACGTTCTTTCGAGGGCATTTATATTTTATAAGTAACTACCATGTCATATTTAAAGTTTCTAGCCTTTTCAGTATCACAGAAATCGCAATTTAGAAAGTTTTTAGCTCCTGCAACCCTCTGGTGGTAGTGGAACAGACATAAAATATAGCTTATGTTTGAGCAGGTTCTATCACCAAAATTTGTCATCATTATTATTTTAATCGGTTTGGTAATTTATAAGTTTGCTTAAAAATTGTAATTTATATAGCTTTTCACTCACTTCATTTTTTAAAATTTGGAATTTTCTTTTGATTGTTCTTAGAAAGCAGTTGCATCTTGTAAGTAAATACCATGCCACACTTCAAAGTGTTAGATCCCTCAGTTGTGCAAAAAACGCAAATTAGAACATGTTTTGCTTTTGCAACCCTCAGATGGTAGTGACAGCAACATAAAATATAATCTATGTTATAGCAGGGACTGTCACCATTGATTTGACACCATTACTTTTGAAATAGCTTTGATATTTCCTTAGATTGAGTAGAAATCGCAATTTAGAACGTTTTTAGGTCGCTTTTCGCATATTTTCACCTCTATTTAAATTTCCAATTTTTTCGAAACTGTTCTTAAAAATCATTTATATCTAATAAATATGCACCTTGCCTAATATCAAGTTGCTAGCCCCCACCGATCACAAAAATCGAAATTTAGAACGCTTTTCAGCTCCTGCAACGTCTTGGTGATAGTAATACCGACACAAAATAGCGTCTAGGTTAGAGCAGAGGCTGTCAGCATAAATTTCCTACCATTCCTTTTGAAATAAGAATCATTCTTCCTGAGATATTGCCGACAAATCGACATTTAAAACGTTTTTAGAACGCTTTTCGCGCATTTTGCTCCTGCATCTCCTCTGGGGTAGTGGAAACAGATATAAAATATAGCCTATCTTGGAGCAAGATCTGTCACCATCACTTTTACACCATTTTATTTGAAATAGGTTCAGTACTACCTGAGATTGCATAGAAATCGTAATTTAGAATTTTTTACAACTCTTTTTGCGCATTTTGACCCCCTTTTAAATTTTGATTTTTTTTTAGGAAATGTCCTTAGAGATCGTTGATATCTTATAACTAACTACCATTCCAAATTTCACGATTCTAGGCCCTTCCGTAACGCAAAAGCTGCAATTTAGAACGTTTTTCTCCTGCACCCCCTTTGGGGTAGTGACACCGACATAAAACATTGCCTATCTTGGAGCAAGCGTTGTCACAATCATTTTGACACCAATATTTTTTAAATCGGTTTGGTATTTCCTGAGATTGTGTAGAAACTACAATTTAGAACGTTTTTTAGAGCGCTTTTTGCGCAATTTCACCCCTTTCAAATTTCGAATTGTTTAAGAACTGATCTTAGACATCATTTATATCTTATAAGTAACTAATATTCAAAATTTCATATTTCTAGGCCCTTCAGTAACGCTAAAATCGAATTTTTAGAAAGTTTTTTGCTCCTACACCCCCTTTGGGTTAGTGACATCGACATAAAACATAGCCTATCTTGGAGCAAGCGTTGTCACCATCATTATGACACCAATATTTTTTAAATCGGTTAGGTATTTCCTGAGATTGTGTAGAAACTACAATTTAGAACGTTTTTTAGAGCGCTTTTTGCGCAATTTCACCCCTTTCAAATTTAGAATTGTTTAAGAACTGTTCACTAAGGATCGGTTAGGTATTTCCTGAGATTGTGTAGAAACTACAATTTAGAACGTTTTTTAGAGCGCTTTTTGCGCAATTTCACCCCTTTCAAATTTAGAATTGTTTAAGAACTGTTCTTAGACATCATTTATATATTATATGTAACTAATATTCAAAATTTCATATTTCTAGGCCCTTGAGTAACGCTAAAATCGCAATTTTAGAACGTTTTTTGCTCCTACACCCCTTTGGGGCAGTGACACCGACATAAAACATAGCCTATCTTGGAGCAAGCGTTGTCACCATCATTTTGACACCACTATTTTTTAAACTGGTTTGGTATTTCCTGAGATTGTGAAGAAACTACCATTTAGAACGTTTTTTAGAACGCTTTTTGTGCAATTTCACCCCTTTTAAATTTCGAATTGTTTAAGAACTGTTCTTAGACATAATTTATATCTTATAAGTAACTAATATTCCAAATTTCATATTTCTAGGCCCTTCAGTAACGCTAAAATCGCATTTTTAGAACGTTTATTGCTCCTATACCCCCTTTGGGGTAGTGGCACCGACAAACGATATAGCCTATGTTCTAAGATGGACTAACACCATCATTTTGATACCAATACATTTGGAATCGGTTCGGTAGTTCCAGAGCTTACCTCCGACAAATAAACAATTTTTTCCTCTTTATAATAGGAGTATAGATAAGGATATGGCCAAAGGTGACCGGTCACTTGCGATTTTAGACGTTTTGTTAAATATCTAGAAAAATACACGAGGAATTAACCTGAAACTGTAGGTGTGTAAACAGTATAGTATAGGTCATATATTTCCACGAAGATTTTTTCCCGAAATCCCATAGAGGACCGTCAACAAATTGAAAAAGAACAATATCTTTTATAGTAGTATGTGCAATATTGCGTACGCTATCATGGCACTAATCAATAGATATTTGATACAACCTCTCGTCTTTTTGCTTCTTTTTTGAGAACAACGGATTTCGAGATTATTCTATCGATGATAATTTTCAGAATTTTCAAGGTATGATTTTGAGACATTCTGAAATGTTGCTCTACATACATAGCTAATACATTATGCATATTACATTTTGGATGCATTCGCGCATGCGCAGTGAAACATGTTTAAGTAAACCTGCTCATTTTTCATCCAATTTTTATTATTTTTTAAATTCTGATTGCAGGTTATTATGTACAATGCTTTCTGTCATACTTTCAGAAAAGAACTTTTTTCTATATGTACAACTCTGCAAATTATAAGCAAAATACTTGGCGATATTTGGGATTGTTTTTATAAAAACCTTAATTTCTCTGCGAGTATACGTGCTATCCTCATAAAAATGAACGCAGTATATTACAATAAATCACTTATTAATAATATCGAGTTTGAACGCTTTTGCTACACTAGATTTTACAGGGTTATCCAAAAGATATTTGTTATTTTTTAATTTGTAGACGGTCCCCTATGGGGTTCCGACAAAAAATCTTCGCAGAAATATATGACATATACTATACTGTTTGCACGACTGCAATTTCAGGTTAATTCCTTATGTATTTTTCTAGATATTTAACAAAACATCTAAAATCGCAAGTGACAGGTCACCTTTGGCCATATAGTGTACATATGTATTTATTTATAAAATTGCGATATATATATATATAATGATTTTCTTTAACTTTATTTTAATAACTAGTGTCACATTTTATTATTTACAATTTGATAATTTCGTGATAAAATGCATATAATATACAGGGTTAGCGAAATTAAACTTCCGCTACTCAAAGGGCCCTGGAGGCCGTTCTACTACTCCGAAGAGAAAAATATTTTGGCAACAGACACTTCGGAGGATGCGCTCGAGATTTCCGAAATAAAAAAAAATAGTTTAAAAAATCGCCACTAGATGGCGCTACTAGTTAACGTGTGAATAGAGGAAAATCTGAGATCGCGAAACACTGAAGGACCAGTGGTCTTACACAAATGGAACACAATAAGGGCAATAAGTAAGCACAGAATTTCCATGGGCAGGAACCATCAACCGCCATTCTCGCGAGAATTTTGCGAGTGTCCGGATCTTGTCGTTCCAATTGCTGAATCGCTTGAATCTTATACGGGTAGCAGATCAGAATTCTAAACACTGTCGGACACTGGAGTAGGGCACATCAAGGGTACGTGAAATCGTCTGTACGCTGACAGTTCCATGAGGCGAATGAGTGCTTGCTTCCACGACCGCCATAGCAAAATCCTCTACGACGGCGGTGGTACACTTTTACTTCCACCCCCCGCAAATCACCTAACTGTCCTGTTCGCTCGAATTTCATCTTCATGTCTTTAAGAGCATGCTCCGATATCAGTTTACGTCGTTGTTTCTTGAGACGGCGGAACTCTCTCACAACTGCCTCTGCATTCTCACTGTTGCGGTAGTACAGTTTGACTAGCATTGCTCTCTCCGGCAACGTTGGCATTTTGAAATGCTCATATGATTGGGGGACGAACTTCTTTCTTTTTTCGTGCGTGGAATTTGCATGTGTTGCTGCAATGTGGTGCCCCGCTGCGCCACCTGGTAGCGATTTTTTAAACTAATTTTTTTTATTTCGGAAATCTCGAGCGCATCCTCCGAAGTGTCTGTTGTCGAAATATTTTTCTCTTCGGAGTAGTAGAACGGCCTACAGGGCCCTTTGAGTAGCGGAAGTTTAATTTCGCTAACCCTGTATATATATATATATATATATACAGGGTGATTCATAAAAGATGGGCAGAACTTTAAGGGGTTATAGTACACTTAAAGACAAATAATATTAAATAGGAGACTAAGGGTCCCAGACGTATTCCCAAGGAGATAGGGGGCATTAAAGTTTAGGGTCCGAAATTTCAAATGATTATAAAACATGGAAAAATTGGTCGATTCGTTTGCGGTTTTTGCAAAAAATTTTCTTTATGCCAGTATTTTCTTGAAATAAAATTTTAAAGTTCAATTTCAAAAAATGCCGATAGGGGGCGCTTTAGACTTTGGAGTAACAAACAACTATTTTTTAACGTTATTTTTTGTATTTCTTTAAATGATTTCGAAAGCTTAGACTTAAACTTAAATTTTGATCTAAAAATCTGAGTCCTAACGAGTAGTTAAGTAGCATAAACTGAAATTTGAAATTTGAAACCCTTCTCCCCCCAGAACAAAAATCAGTTATTCCCGATCTTTGTATCGTAGATTAGGCTCTAACTACTGCCGCGTTTTGCTAAAATTATTCTTTATGTCAGTATTTTCTTGAAAATAAATTTTAAAGAAAATTTTCAAAAAATTCCGATAGAGGGCGCTTTAGACTTTGGAGTAACGAACAACTATTTTATACCGTTATTTTTTGTGTCTCATTAAATGCTTTCTAAAGCTTAGACTTAAATTTTCAGCCCAAAATCTGAATCGTTAGACGTGGTTAAGTTTCTGGGGAGAGGGGTTTGAAATTTCTACTCCTGAGCACAGTTCAGTTTACCATGTCCACACATTGTGTGCTGTGATACGAGGTAAAAAGACACAAATTAGGATTATGTTACCAAAGCATATTTATTAACATGTAATTACAATAAATGTTCAAAATTGTGACCACCAGAGGTTATGCACGCAGAACAACGGCGAAGAATGGAACGGCGAACATTCGCGAAAACATCAGGCTTTTCGAGCACTTCCCCTACAGCGGCGGAAAGTCTGGCGACCAGTTCCTCGGGGGATTCAATGGGTGTCTCATACATAAGAGCCTTCAATCGTCCCCAAAAAAAGAAATCGAGGGGTGAAAGATCTGGCGAGCGAGCAGGCCAAGCAATAGGACCACCTCGACCAATCCATCTGTTCGGAAATGTGATGTCCAGATAGTTGCGGACGTCTCGTACGTAATGGGCTGGCGCTCCATCGTGCTGGAACCACATGACCCGCCGGATGCGTGGAGGAACAACGTTTAACAGGTCTGGCAGCACATGTTGCAGAAATGTGAGGTATGTTTTACCGTTGAGGCGTTCAGGAAGAAGGTACGGTCCGATTAGGTGGTCTCCGAGGATTCCTGCCCAAACATTGATGGAAAAGCGTCTCTGATGAGCATGTGGATACGTAGCATGTGGATTGACACCCGCCCATACATGTGCATTGTGTGTGTTAAATGTACCTTCACGTGTGAAGGTACATTCATCGGTGAAAAGCACAGTTCGTCCAAAATGTGGATTTAGCACGTTCTGCTGCAGAAACCAGCGGGCGAATTCAATACGATTTGGATAATCCCCTGGAGACAGTTTCTGGACTCGTTGCACATGAAACGGGAGCAAATGTTCATCCTTCAGTACCCTCCAAGTCATGGACTGTGAGGTATCCACCTGCCTAGCCACTGTTCGTGTACTTGTACTTGGCTGCGCCGCTACTACATCCAGAATGGCTTCTGCAACAACTACTCATTCGTCCTTTTTTGCACGACCTGCATTCGACCGGGAAGCGAGAAATGATCCCGTCTCACACAACTGTCTGTGCAAGCGCTCGAAAGTTTTGCGGTTAGGCAACCGCCTGTTGGGAAATCGCTCTCCGTACATTCGTTGTGCCTCTGCACCATTTCCATCTGCCGCTCCGTAAATTAAATGCATCTCAGCCTTTTCCTTATTCGTGAAGGGCACCATCTTCCGATTCATTACTACAGCGACTTACACTTGACTCACCGTTCAGTGGTTTTTATGCCTGAATCGTGTCGAAATTTTGCATACGTGTTCTTCTTCTTCCCCATTTGACATTTGCATACTTTCTGTTTCCTTCTTCACCCGGTGACTAGCGTCAGGAATGGAGCTTTAACGTTTGCATGAGCGACGTTTCCAACTGTGCCAGTGCCTTTATGAGTGAATTCCGACTATGCAGTCCTTGACGAAAGTTGTATTTTTGCCTCGTATCACAGCACAGAATCGTTGGGCATGGTTAAGTAGTGCAAACTGAACTATGTTCAGAAGTTGAAATTTGAACCCCCTCCCCTCGCTACTGAACCACGCTCAGCGATTCAGATTTTGAGCTGAAAATTTAAGTTTAAGTCTAAGCTTTAGAAAGCATTTAATGAGACACAAAAAATAACGGTATAAAATAGTTGTTCGTTACTCCAAAGTCTAAAGCGCCCTCTATCGGAATTTTTTGAAATTTTTCTTTAAAATTTATTTTCAAGAAAATACTGACATAAAGAATAATTTTAGCAAAACGCGGCAGTAGTTAGAGCCTAATCTACGACACAAAGATAGGGAATAACTGATTTTTGTTCTGAGGGGAGAAGGGTTTCAAATTTCAAATTTCAGTTTATGCTACTTAACTACTCGTTAGGACTCAGATTTTTAGATCAAAATTTAAGTTTAAGTCTAAGCTTTCGAAATCATTTAAAGAAATACAAAAAATAACGTTAAAAAATAGTTGTTTGTTACTCCAAAGTCTAAAGCGCCCCCTATCGGCATTTTTTGAAATTGAACTTTAAAATTTTATTTCAAGAAAATACTGGCATAAAGAAAATTTTTTGCAAAAACCGCAAACGAATCGACCAATTTTTCCATGTTTTATAATCATTTGAAATTTCGGACCCTAAACTTTAATGCCCCCTATCTCCTTGGGAATACGTCTGGGACCCTTAGTCTCCTATTTAATATTATTTGTCTTTAAGTGTACTATAACCCCTTAAAGTTCTGCCCATCTTTTATGAATCACCCTGTATATAAATTGCTACTTAGACTAAAATAATTATCTGTAGAATAATTTTAGTGATGTAGTGTATGTATTATTTCTTCTTTAATATAAGCGTAGTATAAGACAATTACGTTTATTAAAAATTCTCTCTAGACTATAAAATTGTTAAAATTTATTATTTTTAAATATTTCATCTTTTAATATTAAATGTTAATACCAAACACATTTGGCAATGTCAAATATGTTTGGTGTCAAAGGGTAATTAATGTAAATCTAAATATTATATATTGTATGTAATTTACTTTTCCAGAAGAAAATTTTGGCGCATGCAATATTCGAAGACTGATGTTCCTTTTTCGAATATTATACTACACGCATGAAGTCCAAGCTAATTACATGATAACAAAGTGTGAAATATTATTAATTTACCTTTGTAGTAATAACTATTTAAGGTTTTACACCAAAGCCGGGAACATGCTTACTGTCTCTGCATGGTTGGTTTAATTTATTCTCAAAAATTAAATTCATTTTACAAATATCTAGAGTATAGAATGGAAAGTTAAATCCAAAGAGGGAATGAATTTCGCTTTTCGTATAAACATGCATCATATAACGCACATTTATGTAGTGGAATGCACTTGTTTGTTTTATAATTAAGTAGAAATAATTATGGTCCCATATAGTTAACTAATAATTAGGTATACTGAGTAGTAAATATGAAAAAATGCATACCAATAACATTTTTGTATATAATTTTGTCATTATTAAACAATATGTTAATTATATATTTTAACCATTATAATTTACAATTAAGTGTTTAAACGAAAATTTTACGTTAAAACCTATTTGAAAGGGGAAAAAAATCACAACAAATACATTTCGTTACAAAATCTTTTAATAGCTACATTTAAAATATTTAAAGTTTTGTAATAGCATTATTGTAACATTTTGCAATTTACTGGCGCTATTGAACGGATTTTTCAATGTTTAAAATCTTAAGAATTTTATCTCGAATTTTGCATTAGTTACTTAGTCGAACATGTTGCCTAAAGCTTCGGATTAAAATCAAAGTCAGGGTTGATACTTAATTGTTTTGAACGGTACCGTTAAACTATTTAAGATTTCCTTTCAGAAATTTATTTTGACGTCAGCGTACATAAAAAATTATCCATTTTATGGCGTACATGCATACGCGATCGTTAAGAATTTTATTATGAAGTATTTACATATTTTATGACTTATTTGTAATTTCTTTAACCTGTTTAATGTGTTTTTGGAGGAAAAAATTAAAATACGTTGTGGATGTTCTTATATGTGGATGTTCTCGTTGTGGATGTATAGAAATAAAAATGCTAGTTAAGCTTTCATCACTGAAAACATAATTTCTGCAGATCGTTTAGATATCAACAAAGGATACCGTTTTTCGAATCTATATTTGAACAGAATAATTATATAAAAATATAAGAGAATTATTTTTCAAGCGATTATTCTTATAAAAGCTTAAATACATTTACTTTACCCTGAATCAATTTTTCTTTCGAACTCACTTTTATTACGATTTCATTTTCTCCAAAAGATTGATATTAATAATAACGATTCCTTCAAGAAAACGAAATTTTACATTAAAAAAAAAAATATTTCAATATTTACTATATTGGGTTGAAATATTAGAACCGGATTTCTTTAAGTGAGTCATTAAAATTGCCGCGAAAAAAAATCTAATTGTATAAAAAATTCGCGTAAATTAAAAATAATTAGGCATGAATTCCGAATGAGTTATTTTAAAAATTGTATAAATTTATTATATTGGAGTATAAGATTAAAGTCAGATTAATTTCGCTAATATAAAACACTTGTGGCAACACGCAATAAATAAATAAATAAATAAATATGAAAAAAAAACGAAAGAAAGAATAAATTGGATAAATATGTAAATTAATTGTCTGAGCGAAGCGAAGACTAATACTCAGCGAAATATTACTGTCCGGACACATTACTACTACGATGGATATTAACGCCATGTCCTACTAAAAAAAAAAGCCTAATAAAAACCTTTCGTCAAGCATAACTCAAAAAATATTTGTCGGATTTCGTTTCTGATTGCACCAGAAGGTACCTATGAGGGTCGCCTACTGAATGCACCTACTATGAAAAATAAGTTCCAAACCGTTTAAAAATTACATAGAAAAAACTGATTAAAAAGCCCAATTTATCTGCATACGTCACAGAAATTTGGTGTCCGTCACTTTCACCGGTTGATGTTTTCGTAGACAACTGGTTTGAAGACATGGAGCAAATAAAAAAAAATACGCACGCAGTAATATCGAATAGATCAGTTTCAACCACGTAATCACAAACCTTGCAACAACCCGTGGCAACCAGTTTTGGTGGGCAAACAAATAATAATACAGTACTCCATACCACGGTGACCGTTTTTAGCCTGTTGTATGAAATCTGGCCTGTTGTATGACATACAATTGTGGATGATTAAAACAAAAGACATGAGTGTTTATTGCTCCGGAGGTTAACTTTCTCTGGATGTCTGTCTGTCTATAATACAGCATGCAATTTTCTTGTAAAAGATGATATTATTATGCAGTAAAACCTCCATAACGGACACACCCGATTAGTGGACACCTCTATTTAGTGGGCATTTGTTCGATTACCGGCCCTTAAATAACTGTACATTTTTTACTCTCAGTAGCGGACACCTCCAAACAGAAGACAAATTCTGCCCTCCCGAGGTGTTAGCTATTCAGAGGTTTTACTGGTAAAACCTCCATAGCGGACACACCCGATTAGCGGATACCTCTATTTAGCGGACATTTTTCGATTACCAACTCTTAAATAACTGTACATGTTTTACTCTCAGTAGCAGTCACCTCTAAATAGAGGACAAATTCTGCATTCTCGGGGTGTCCGCTATTCAGAGGTTTTACTGTATATAATTTTGATAGTTATTTTACAGGACCACACAGAAGAATAAGAATATATGAAACGAACATAAACTAAATTCGGGATATAAACTAAAATCGCTGATGGTAATGTAATTTTAGGATGTTGTTACAGTCGTCCGCAGCATGTTTTTAGAGTTTCGTTCATCTAACGAAACACTACCTGTCACACTCCTTTGTCTGTCTGTCTGTCCGTCTGTCACAGAGCCCGTTCTCAGAAACTATATATGTCGGAGTGTTGAAAATTTGCATACTTATAGCTGAACACCACACATCAAACGGCAAATAATAAAATTTTGAAAAAGTCTAATATTTAACCCTCTGGGCTCTAACTTGTGTATTTTAAGCAATTTTTCTAACACAGCCCCTAATTTAATTAAGTTGGAGACATAAAATTTTGCATACTTATAGCAGAACATCTCACATCAAATGACAAATAATAAAATTTTGAAAAAGGTTTAATATTTAACCCTCTGGACTCTAACTTGTGTATTTAAAGCAATTTTTCTAACTCAGCCCCTAATTAAGTTGGAGACATGAAAGTTTGCATACTTATAGCTGAACACTTGCGATAACACGATAAATCATAAAATTTTGAAAAAGTCACATTTAACCCTCAGGTCTCAAACTTCTGTACTTTAAGCAATTTTTCTAACTCAGCCCCTAATTAAATTGGAGACATGACATTTTGCATACTTATAGCTGAACACCTTACATCAAACGACAAATAATAAAATTTTGAAAAAGTCTATTATTTAAACCTCTGGGCTCTAACTTGTGTATTTTAAGCAATTTTTCTAACTCAGCCCCTAATTAAGTTGGAGACATGAACTTTTGCATACTTATAGCTGAACACCTCACATCAAACGGCAAATTATAAAATTTTGAAAAAGTCTAATATTTAACCCCCTGGGCTCTAACTTGTGCATTTTAAGCAATTTTTCTAACTCAGCCCCTAATTATGTTGCAGACATGAAAATTTGCATACTTATAGCAGAACACCTCACATCAAACGACAAATAATAAAATTTTGAAAAAATCTAATATTTAACCTCTAATATTTTGTCTCGCGTAATTTTTAAATTTAAGCTGTTTTGCAATACTATTTTTTGTTCATTTTGCATAATAAGTGTAATGTGACGCAATTTCTTCTATTTCAGACTTCTAACGCATGTTAATGAATTTATTTTACAATATCCTTTCTCTTTTAAAATTCACATGTAAATATAGTTTTTATGGTGTAATTTCCAATAAGTGCCTGCTTTTTATACCTAATTATTTAATTCTAATTTGAAGGTGCTTTTCTGTTTATAATAGTAACGTGTAAATAATTTTTTTTTATTTGAAGCAAACATTATTGTTTGCGCTGTTTATACAGTTGGCAACAGTTGAAATTAATACCATTTTCTAAAATATGTAAAAAATATCTAAAATATTTCTAAAATATGTAAAAAAAAGATGCTGAATATTTGAATTTAAAATAGAAATAAAGCCTCAAAAAATGAGTCAAATTAAAAAAAATAATAATAATGAAATATGCACACCGGGAACTTCTATTGAATAAAATGATATAAAAATGATTAAATTCCCATGTATAGCTTTTGCTCCTATATTTTTTTTTTTTTTAATGGAACGATTTTGTCCAACTTTAGCATTAAATATCTCTTAAAGTAATTCTTCGATTTGAAAACTGTATGCATTAGCGTGTTGACCAAACATTTCGCTATAATACCATCGATGTTCATATTTTTGTATGCAATAGTTTTCTTAATGTTAACGAAGAAAGACCTCCGGTCACAAAAAATTCAAAACCGGCGGCGGCGGCGGTGACAGCGTTATTTACTTTTTTTAGAATAGAGAGATATATAAAAATGAAAACTTGTCTATCTATCTGTTTGTAATTTTATAAAAATCCACAATTTGGAAGCCAAAATTTTGAAAAGATACGGACATGTGTATTAAAACATGGCCGAGGCAACTAAAGTAATCCGGAATCGAAATAATTTACAGTGAATTTTTAATTAATAAAAAAAACCAATTTAATAGCAATTTCTTATCAAATTTAAACATTTTTCGTTATAGCAGTTACCAACAATTAAAAAACACAATAAAATTATTACTACAACAATTAATTTTCTACTGCAAGATTTCCACGTGAAAAATGAAAATGAAATAAACAGTTTTATGAATTTATAAAAAAATGTGAATATTACATCATAACTTTTCTATTGCAAGATATTCACGTGAAATATGAAAATGAAATAAATGGTTTGACGAATTTAAACGAAAGTTAATATAGCTTCATAACTTTTCTATTTCAAGGTTTCCACGTGAAAGAGGAAAATATTACGTCATATTGGAAATATAAAGAACGTGGTGGATATAGTATAACGTCATATGAGTGTGTAAAATGTATTGAAGCATTATAAAAACCCGATTAGGGAAATTATTGGCCTATTTTAACATTATTGCTCCAATTATAAATTGAAATAAGTTCATTTATAACTGTATTCTTTTGCGTCTGTTATATACATTTATACATTTTTATGTATCGTTTTCATATGATTCATTCATACAACATTTCGACTGCTTTTTTTAATGTTTGTTTTGTGTTGTATGTTAAATTTTGAAATTGATTTTTCAGAACAAACATCCTTCAAATTCTGGGCAACGCCGGAACTTTAGTTTGTAACGGATAAATGGCTTTCGTATCTGTACATCTAATGCTAATATTATAAAGTGTTATAATATTATAAAGTATATAATATTATTAATGCTTGTACGTTTGTGAGGTGTTATCTCTGAAACTACATAGCCAACTTAAAAAAATGTTGGTGGCCATCTCTGCTCCGAAAAAAAGACTATTTTATGTCAGTGCAAGAACCTACATCGCTGCAGGAGCAAAAAAGTTCTAAAATTGTGATTTCTGCGATATGGATTGGGGTAGAAACTTTAAATTTGGTGCGGTAGTTACTTTTAAGATATAAATACTCGTAATGAGCGCTCTCTAAAAGGTTCAATTTGACGGATAAACGTAAAAATTTCTAGAAAGGTTCTAAACTATGATTTATTTGGAATACTGAAATTTTTGGGATACTGTTGGGGTTATCAACTAGAACTTTGGCATGGTAGTAATTAATAAGATGTAAATGCTCGTTGTAGAACGAATGCTAAATAATAGAAAGACTAAACAAAGCGGAAAAAGATCTAAAGATGATCTAAGTAACGAAGTACATGGAATTGTTAGGAATATAAACATGAAAATTGACATGGCTGTATTTATAAAGACGTAAATTCTCGCAATAGAACAATTTCTAAAAATGTCGCTATATAAAACAGTGCAAAAACAAAAAACTTTCAAAAATTTTCTATTTCTGTGTTACTGTTGAGCCCAAAATCTTGAAATTTTGCTTCGGGTTAGTTTTAAAATATACAATTGTCTCCATGAATGGTTTCTAAAAAATTTAAAAAGATGAAATTAACGGAAAGCGATCTCAATTACCATTAATTTGGAATTATTAGGTACAGCAACTTTAAATATTTCATAATGCTGCATTTCCTCCGCAAAACATGCGATTTAAATGAAACAAAACTGATAGATACCCACCTAGCATTAAATAAATTGTGTAAATATTGAATAAAGACCTGTATGAAACAGTGATTAGGTTGCTCGAAAGTACTTGTTAAAGAGTTCCTTCTCTCGGCTTTTCTCTCCCTCGCCAATGCCACTAACAGAGGGAAGTGCCGTTTTAAATGTGATATGAATTTTTTATCCGATTCATTTTTCTAGACATTTTATTATAAGGTCATATTCTCAATTATCATTAGTAGATTTTTTATATATTAACTTATTCTGGGGAAATTTTATAATCGGGTTCATATTGACGTATGTTAGCTTGCATGATTTGCTGAATAAATATGTATGGATTTGTAAATTACTTCAAATGACACTTTGATAGCTCAAACGTTATGCAGACGATATATTCAGATCTTGTGTCATACTTTATGTTGTAATCATTGCCGATTTCTTTTATTTAATACATGCTAAATACAGCTCAACTTGTGCAGAATATGTTTGAAAACAAAACATTACAGCGTATGTAGTGGCCAGCATACACTCATCATTCAAATCCGATCGAGCATATCTAAAACACACTCAAACGAAGCATTGCATGCCACTGTTTATGTATTCGGTACTTTGATACTATATTAGATTTTGAGGAGAGAATTCCTTAAATGTTATCGACAACCTCATTGCATCCGTGGAAAACAGATATTGTACAATATTAACTATTCCGGGGGAGCACACACCATATAAAGTATAGCCCATTCTTTTTAAACATCATATATTTGTCATTTAAAGTTATTCAAATTGGTGCGAGCGTCTGATTATGCTCTTGACATCATTTTATACCGTTAAAATTCCGATATAAGTAATTTAGTATTTCATTTTCTATTTTACTTTTAATATATTGCGTACTTTCAATTTTATATCCATGCATGGCTGTCTTGAATGGTTAGATTTTCCATTTTTTAAAACAGTGTATACGAATTTATATATAAGATTTTGTAATCCTATAAACTATATTCTATATTCTATCTTCGAATAAAACAGGGCTGTCAATAACTCAAGAACGACTTATTTACCGTCCTGAAATGCAAATTTAGGACTGGAAGGTTGCTCTGATAAATCTCCAATTTAATACTCACTAAATTTAAATTCTTAAGGCACATAAATTTAATTATATTCTGAAAGAAAATAATAAGAAAATGATTCAGAGAAAAAACAGAGAAAATATACATATACAATCAATTTTTATTTTCAATCATTTAAATTTCATATTTCAAATATCAATTCCTTTTTAATCACAATAAAATCTATATCATTTTCATTTCAATAGGTCACAAAAATACTCTTTATAAGCTTCATTATAATGAAATTTGGTTTCAAAATTCAAGATAAAATCAAAATTCACGGTTTCAAAATAATTCTCATCTAGTTTCTCACAGCACAGATAAACAGATGGGCTAATTAGCCAAAAAATTTTAACAAAACATCAAAACCATCATATCTTACTATTATGATTCTTCTAATAATTGATAATGATAATTATCTATGTCTGCTTTAAAATTAAACATACAACATACTAGCCAATTAAAATGCTAAATTCACATATTATAATACACAAAATAAAGTGGCCAAATATCAAAATAAGAAATTAATTCTCACCATATACGTCAGTCAAATGGAGTGGGGACTCATCCTTGGCAATCACTTTTAGTCCTTAATGCATAATTAAGAATTTTGGTCCACAAATCACAGTCTTTATATTGATAATTTGGCTTAGCACCTTAAAGTTTTTGATAGTCTCTTTGGGCTTAGCCGTTCAATCAGTCACAGTAGTGCTTGGAAGTGGTCTTCTTTTGACGTCAGAGTCTAGCTTTCAAATACAGCTTCTTAGAGTCAACAGGATAGATCTCTTGATTATAAATGCGGTTCGACTCTCTTGGGTGTGCGTCCGGCTTTAAGGATTATCTTCGCTTTTTTCATCAAAAAATTTCACAATCAGTGAATTTTCTCTATCAGGATTTTTTGCAAAATAAAGCTGCTGATTAAAATAAATGATATATATATATTTAAATGCAGTAGAATCTCTTTTATCCAAAACTCTCGGTTAACCGTAATTCATTTTTAAAGCTTTTTTTTTTCTTGCTATCACATTCCTTGTGTTGAAAATCCATTTTGAAAGATTTTTTTTTTTTTTTTAACTACCATATTCCTTGTGTACAAGCTTTCGTTTCCGAACTACGAGAACATATAAATATTTTCTATCACCTTAGAGTTGCTTTGAATTTAACTTGAGCTCCCGTAAGCTGCGGGGCGGCACAAAGAAAACGAACAAATTAGCAATTCTGAAGCTTTTGAATGTTTTGCTAAAGGTTTGGCATGGCAGTGGAAGCAAAAAGACTGTGATTCTAGTGAACTAATAATATAAAAAAAAACAGTGATAGAGCTGCAAAGCAAAGGCAAACGAAACTACGACAAACAAAATGTTTTTTCAAACCCATCTGATATATGTAAAAGGTACTGAATTTCAATATTAAAATTCAGGTAATTTATTCTTGTTTCTATTTTTCTATTGCTTTATTTAAATTAAGAACTTGTTACCATATTAAGAAATATTGAATATATTTCTCCTTAGCCTTAAAAATGAAACATTCTCGATTATCCGATAATTTCGATTTTCCGAAAGATGGTCGGTGCCAATTACTTCGGATAATCGAGGTTCTACTGTAGTTTTGTAATTTTATATTTCATAGAGACAGAGAGTCTTTTATTAGTATCTTTGAGAATATTTTTCCAAGATGTTTTGAACATTTTTTTTTAGTTTAAAATCATGCCTTGGCTTTTGTGTAAATATCTGTCAGTATTATTTTTGACTGTATATATATTGCACTTATTATACTATGTTGAACAAAAAGTTCTGGGAAATTTGTGAAAGTTGCGTTGTTATGAGCAAATTAACAACAAAAGCAACAAGGGGCTTTAAACTAGAGACCATTATAGTTCACGACTTTTTGCCACCGTTCTGCCAGATTTTGGATTCACTGGGTAAGTTTGTCGCCATTACCAGCACCTTCATCCCCATTAATCTCATCGAAGGCTTTCAGAATCGTTAGGCCTTTTCTCTAATGATGCCGGGTCAACGCACGCAAATCATTCTGTTCAATAGGCATTTTGGAGCCAAAGTCCCTGAACTCTTATAAATATACCACTAGTGCTCCTATATACGATACAAATTCTTGTAACTGTTAGATTAAAAATTTAACAGAACTGTTTGCTCAACCTAATATTGGGATTGTGTGATTGGTTGACGAGCAGTGAGACCTCATTTACTTTAACTCACGATGCTCAAGATGCTGAAACATGGAGTGAGGCATTATCATGCTGAAAGCCCATTATTGGAATTAGATATCCTTCAAGCAAAAAATTTATCTTTTTAACAGGCACGAATACCCAAAGCAAGTAACTTCTTTCTAATCTAGTGCAATTTGATTAAATGCATCTACATTTACAAGAATAAGTGAGAAAATATAGTTTTGTTTGAAGATAATTTCAATTTAGATTATCTAGACAATTTATGATTTATATGGACATGATCGTAATGAAAAGGCAATATTCTGTAAACGAAAGTACTGAGGTTACCATAAAAGGATAATCCGCTCTAAATCATCCTAAATAAGGGATATTTGCATCAAGAGATTGTAAATTAAAGGCAGGTTCCATATGTGAGCTGTCATTGTTAACTTTATGTAATATATTGAAAGTGACGGGTACATTTAGAATTTTAAATATATAAATATTTATTCTATTGATGAAATGAGATATAAATCCAGCTTTCTTTTTTTTTAAATGTTTTATTATGAAACTGATTCAGTGAATTATTTGTGACAAAATTTATTCTTTTCTAGATCAGTTCATGAACAACGAGTTCTTGAACAACATGAGTATGAGAACATATTCTTTTCTCGGCGAGGTTTATAAAAAACACACGATATATGTTTTTATGATTCCGTACTTAGAAAGTAAAAAAGGAACCAATATAAGATCACTCCTATGTCTGTCTGTCCCAAGCCACATCACATGCCAAATACAAATTCTTTCCCAACCCTCCTTCTTACTTGAAGAAGCTTCTAAAATCATCTCTACACGAACAATGGCAGACTCGCTGGGACTATGGTACCACAGGACGGTACACATACGCTTTAGCCCCAAAAGTCTCGGAAAAGAGAATCCTGCTGCATAGAAATCTTTTTCTGTTTGCCACTAACGACGGCCCATTTTCATCATATCTTTATAAATTTGACAGGGTTCCTTCTCCATTATGTGTATGCGGTCAGCGAGCTACATCATTGCATTATATCTTTAACTGTACCCTTACATCATATTACCATATAAGAAAATCTCCAAAAATTTCTTTGTCTCAGTGGTTCTCAGTGGTTTTGTCAAATCCATCATTTTGTCAAAAGATAATTGAATGTATGAAAGTTTTAGAAAACAACCATTATTTGTTTCAAAATGTTTTGCCATTTATAGATGATGATGAGAACGTATATTAACAAATAGACAGATACCACCAATTCAAAATAAACTCTTAGCCAAAAACAACACGATTGAACTATAATTGAACTGTTGCAAGAACAATAGACTTTTGAAGTTTTGTGTGTGTATATAATTATATAATATTCATCATAATTATTCACTATTTTACCTATTTTTTATATTCTACATTATTTTTAAAATTATGAATCTCTTTCTAATTTAGTATACATATACGTAGCTTTTATTGTATTTTTGCAGAACGCCCAGCTTTGCAGAGTAATTGAGCTTTTGCCGCTCCAACAAGTTTAAAAATCCTATTATCTATTATCTCATGATCTTATTAATTACAAATATCTAAATTTCTCTCGTAAACGCCCAGTAAAAATTGGGCTTTCCCTCGTGTATATATTGTACTTATATTGTATTTAATCTTAATATTCTCAATTGGCTTTCCTGTAGGTCCCTTCGGGCCTTTTATTTATTATTTTTTTTTTTGTGTGTGTGTGTGTGTGGTGACGACGGTAGTAGAAGGAAACCGCTGGGTGGGGCTTGTGAGTGCTTAAGCCATTTGGTAGGCCTCCCCACCTAGCTGACCCTTGTCTGTCTGTCCCTCTGTCACAGCCATTTAACTCGTAAGCTATGAAATGTGGAAAGTTCAAATTGATTGAAGTAATAAAGGCCATGGAAACACATATTTATAGATTATTAACCATTTACAAGTATATTTAGGTAAAATTTAGAAGTGATAGTTAAGTTACTTAGAAAAAAAAAAACTTTTATTTGTATATCGTGTGGGATATCGTTTGAAAGATTTCATAATGCCCAACCCAAAAATTACATTTCTTTTAATTTTAGATTTTATATTTTCAGAGATATCGTCGAAAATGTAATACAAAAAAATGCCTCCCATCTCCCTGTTCCATTTCCGTATCTACTGAAACTAAAATTACGAAAAAACTAAGGGTTGAAGAAGTGAATTTAAGCCCTGCAGGAAAACTATAGCGATAACTCTGGGTGACATAGTTTTTGAGAAAATCGTATTTTTCCGTTACACACAAATATTCATTTGCGGACGCCCAGCAAAGGAATTGAGGATCGCTGGAAGTAACTATCATCGCAGAAATTTAGAATGATTGCTGATACTTATTTCGAAAAAAAATGTAGTCAGTTAGCCGAGATAGTAACCCTTATCGGCACGGACATTTTGGACATACATAAAGACACGGACGGCGTACTGTACGCGCCATCGCCTTTTAAAACCTAGATCTCAACTTTTAATGACATATTTGTATAGTGAAATGCCTAGTGGCAGTATAAAAGCAATAAACATCAAACTGTTAAAAACTGACAATTTTAAGTAGAATTAGTCACATAATTACAATGGAATTCGCGACTAGTTTGCATTGAGTGGCTCTCTCAATACGCCAAATGTGTCTTAAAATTTTAATCAAAAACCAATCTGGAAAAATTTGGCATGGACCAGGGTGACGTTGCACCTCCTTTCGAAGTGCGATTAACGCAATGCCAAGTTTAAACATTGAAGAAGGTTTTGTTTTAAGTGCACTATAAAAAGAAAAGTTTATTACTACGCTGAATTTGGGCTTATGAAATGCCAAAGGAATTTTAAATATGCGCTATTTTCACTGTCAGCACCAAACTATCTATATTATAAAGGACAAACATATCTGTGCGTAACGCATACGTCATTCTGCGAATGGCAACACTTTGAAATTTGAAATGAAATTTCGGTTTTGCAATTTTTGCTACAGCAAATTTTTAAACTTCTAAACATCCCACATTTTAAATGTTTACACCGTCGTACGCAGAAAAAATGCACTTTTAAATGCAATTTGTTTGAAAGCTGTATCTCAATTTATTTTTGAGATATTAATTTTTTATAGTTTTTAATACCAATTTTCTAATCGTGGCAACTGAAGTACTTCATTTCTATTAAAATTGGATTAGTTATCTTTATTGATTATATTCTTATTGATGCCATTTTCTCATTACAATTAAAAATATATTTTTACAAATTTGAACAGAAAATGACGTTACGCTTTAAAAAAGACACAATTTCCCTGATAATGCTGTTATATTTCACTATTTTTTCATTTCGCTGATATTGAGTTTGAGTCAATAGGCAAAATATTTCAGCGACTGAAAATGACGTCATATTTAAAAGTAAACGATAATTTTATTTGATAAAACGAGATATTTCTCCTTGAATACGTCTAAAAGTTATAAATTTCTGGAATTTTTACGCGCAGGTACAGAGATTATACTAAGACCTCAAATGACGAGTGGAAATTTTAACATAAAAAGTTGTAATAGTTAACAAACGTGACTTCAAGCTTGAAAATATATTTATTAATAACTTATTGCGCATTAAAATGTTTTTAAATGGTTAATATGGATGTGAAACGTGGAAAATTACTTGATTTGGTTTAGATGTGCAGGTAGAAAAATTCTATGATTATGTGTAGGTGAAATCATTTTTGCGGATTTTTCATTCCGTAATACCAAGCATCAATTAATAACTTAATCAAAATTACTTATCTTGATCATATTTTACTGATGACGTATATGAATTAAGTTTAATTCTTCAATAATTTTAACAGTTGAAGTTTATGGAAAAAGTATTTTGTTAATCTTAGGTTAAAATATATCTTTGGAGAGTTAAATTAACAAGTGTAAGATGGATTTTTTATTCTAATTGTTGTTGTTGATGTATTATAAATTTGATGCAACAGCTCCTTTGTAAACATTTTCTTTCGTCGAAATTCGGCGGGTTCCACCTCGTGTTTATAATAAACAGATTAGGATAAGAAAAAAAACAGTTATACAGAATAGCCCTATTTGATACTACTTAGGCTTCATATCTCTCTAAACATTCGTTGTATATCCATTTATAAGTTTCTGGTATATAAATGAACCCTACGTTGCATATGGCATTTTACAAAGTCTTATTATTCATTTAGCAACGATTTTATTTTGTAATAATGCAGTTACTACTTAATAGATTTATTGTACGGAACCCTCTGTTCGTGAGTAATAGTCGCATTTGAACCTTGTTTTTTTTTTTTTTTTTTTTTTTTTTTTTTTTCGTACTGTGAACTTCTGTTTTCAATTCTAGAAATTTGTAAATAGTTAATCATACTAGGATCGCTTCTTGAAACATAAACTAGTTTGATATGCCAATCCCAAACCTTTTTTTCTCTCAGATACATCTTAATATTACAAAAAATTAGTTACGCATGTTAATATTTCAATGTTATTAGTTCAATACTATACCAACTTTGATTTTATTTTAAAATTCCTGCTTCAGTCAATTAATCGGAGTAAAAACGAGTTAATCCAGATCATGATATTTATTACAATCAATAGTCTTTCCTTATTCTGTTGTCGTCAAATTTTTGCGAGTAGCAGGGTTAGCAGGACGCGAGTTCCCGTCGCTGCACGAGCCGCCCATGGACAATAGAACTACGAAAAACTGAGATACAAAAATCACTAATACGGCGCCCCTTTCCTGCTTAATATTTCTAAATTCCAGGAGGACCTGCTGGTCATAGCCAAAAACATGCACAATTTTTTTTGTTTATTTCTATGCATAACTTTATACACTTTTTGATAGTACAATAAAAAAATGGCACAGACATCGCTATTACAGCGCCTCCTTTCGACAGATTTTTTTCAAATTCAGGGAGGACCTGCTTGTCATAGCCAGAAACATACGAAAAAAAATTGGTTCAATTGTATGAATAACGTAATACACTTTTAGATGTTAAAATAATGAAAACTGCACACATATCGTAATTATAGCGTCCCCTTACGGCGGATTTTTTTCAAATTCAGGAAAGACATACCGGCTATAGCCATTAACATACGCAAAGAATTTTGTCCAATTCTATAAATAACTTCATACACTTTTCAATGGTACAATGGCGACATACGGACACACGGACTGACAGACATGCATTTTGTATATATATGTTTTTGGAGATCTCTGAATCATATGACGTATAAATCCATCGAAAACCGGAAATCGAAAAAAAAATCTTCAATAGCAATACTTTCTTCAATTGAAGATAGAAGAAAGTAAAAATAAATTTAATATTTTACTTAACAATTCATTAGGGTTATTTTCATTGAAAGCATATATTATTATATTTTTACAACTGAAAAAGTTGTTTATTAAGCAATGAGACAAAAAGAAAAAAAAAACAACAACGAGATTTTGCTTTTTTAAGTAACCATGATATTCCCGCTCCTTTTTATTTTATATAAATGTTTAAAAAATTTATTTTTTTTTATTTTTTACTTTATCAAATGTTACAGTATTTGTGAATTTATCTTTAAAAATTCTACTGTTTAGTGTACCTGTAGTATTTTATTTTACCTACATATTAGCTTATAATGAGTTTCCAGAGAGCCTCTAATGACCATGGTAGCAGTTCTGCTACCATATGTTCAACTTTAATTTTTAGCAAGAAATTTTGAACATAATGTATATTTTAAATCATTAGAGCAACAATTTCATCTTTAGGTAACGTTAGTTACAAATTTTGAATTCAGATGGAGCACTAAATAAAAAAAAAAAAAAAAAAAAAAAAAAAAAAAAAAAAAAAAAAAAAAAAAATGGTTTGGAACTACGTGTCTAACAAGCTGGACAAAATGGTATTTACAGAGGTACGTTTTTGCATATTTTTTCAAATATTTTACTGAAATAAATCTAAATATATATGATACACAGGTATAAAAATAGTTACTTCTCTTCTCTGCACACAAAAAGTTCTATGTAAGTATGTTTTTCAATGGTAAAATGAGTAGTTAAAATCAAGGTAGTAGATATGCTACCATGGGTTTCTAGATCGTACGCCCATAATAGCAATTTAGCTACCATATTATTTTCAAAGGAATTTTGTACTTCTTAGTGTTGTTCACTTTGTACCTAAGACACGTGTTTAATTTTGAATTCACATGCTAATGTTATTAAATAAATCCGAAATAAATTACTTGAAATTTGTGTAAATACGGAATTAATATTTCGAACTTTCTGTTATAAATTTATATATATTATAAATTAGCTATTATATTTATTATATTTCTATGTTATATATAATATTATAAATTATCATTATACTCAAATATAAGCATAAATTCTAAGTAAAAAAACTTCTAAGTATAAAAAGTTTTTCATTGAGCCGTATCACTCGAGTATATTATATTTAGTATGTTTGTATTACGAGGTATATTATTACACTATGTGATCCCGCGGAGATGAACTGCGGTGTAGTTAACTATATGTTTAATTAATTTCTGTGTTTATTCTGCGTTTAGAATTTTTGGCAAAAAGTAGTAAATGTTATAGGAACTGGCTGTTATCTCGTTTATTTTTTATTAATTAAAAATGAACAACAATTTATTTTGAATCCGGATTGTTCCTTTTTTTTTTTTTTTTTTTTTTTTTTTTTTTTTTTTTTTTTTTTTTTTTTTGTCTGTCCAATGACAGACCGAGTTACAAAAATTTAATTTATGGGTATTAGATAAAGATATCGCATGTTGCCATCGGCAAAAAAATAACCTTTTTTGCCGCAACATACTTGCATATTACATTAGTGTTAAGTACCAGGTGAGCCAAAAGTTCGTTAAAACTTTAAAAACTAATAAAAAATGAAAAAAAAATGTGATAAAGGACTGCGGTTCGCCAGAAAAGGCTCAGAAGGTAGTCGGATTTTTTTAGTAGAAAAAAAAGTTTAAAAATCAGGTGTAGAGGTCGCTGACGACCCGAAACACAATGAACAGGTACTACGACACGACCTGGTAGTGTCGTAGAATGTTCTGAAGGTCATTTTGAACATTTGTCATTGGAAGCACAAATGAATGGAGCTTATTGTTTTCCTGTTGACTGTGTTTCGGGTCTTCAGCTCCCTCTACATGGGATTTTTTAACATTTTTTTTTCTACTAAAAAACATCCGACTACCTTGTGAGCCCTTTCTTGCAAACCGCACTCCCTTATCATAATTTCTTGTTTTTTTTTTTTTGTTTTTTTTTAGTTTTTAAAGTTTTAACGAACTTTTGACTCACACGGTATATAATTGTACACAAAATCTAAAAGCAAAAGTAGGGTTTTTTAAATATTTGTAATGTGTAAAATTGAATAAATGGTGGAAAAAATAAAATTATATGGAAAAAATGTATATATATATTAGGGTGTCCCAAAAAAATCAACTTTTAAAATTGTGAACTCTCACCGTCCAAAAATGTTCTTCCTGTGAATATAAAGCACCTTGAATTGTTTCAGAATTAAAAAAAATATATTTAGAGTTCCCCCAAGGTCATTGAATTTACATAAAAATGGTCAAAACAACGTGAAATGCAGCATTTTGTTTTTAGCTACATTAAAAAATATTAATGTTTAAATGACATTTTTTCATTTATGAAAGCTTTTATATATTGTTTTAAACAAATTTTGTATAAATTATGTTATTGCTCTGGGTAGGAAGAGACATAAAATATTACCAAAATCAAGAAAAATGTGATTTTGCAGACCTTTCCACCTTTTGTATAAGTATGCACAAAAAGTGAACTTTGGTAAACAATTATTTTACAATCTATATTATAAAGGACAAACATATCTGTGCGTAACGCATACGTCATTCTGCGAATGGCAACACTTTGAAATTTGAAATGAAATTTCGCTCTTGCAATTCTCGCTACTGCAAATTTTTAAACTTCTAAACATCCCACATTTTAAATGTTTACACCGTCATGTGCAGAAAAAAATGCGCTTTTAAATGCAATTTGTTTGAAAGCTGTATCTCAATTTATTTTTGAGATATTAATTTTTTTATAGTTTTTAATACCAATTTTCTAATCGTGGCAGCTGAAGTACTTGATTTCTATTAAAAGTGGATTAGTTATCTTTGTTGATTATATTCTTACTGACGCCATTTTCTCATTACAATTAAAAATATATTTTTAAAAATTTGAACAGAAAATGACGTTACGCTTTAAAAAAGACACAATTTCCCTGATGATGCTGTTATATTTCACTATTTTTTCATTTCGCTGATATTGAATTTGAGTCAATAGGCAAAATATTTCAGCGACTGAAAATTACGTCATATTTAAAAGTAAACGATAATTTTATTTGATAAAACGAGATATTTCACCTTGAATACGTTGAAAAGTTATAAATTTCTGGAATTTTTAAGCGCAGGCACAGAGATTATACTAAAACCTCAAATCACGAGTGGGTATTTTAACATGAAAAGTTGTAATAGTTGACAAACGTGACTTCAAGCTTGAAAATATATTTATTAATAACCTATTGCGCATTAAAATGTTTTTAAATGGTTAATATGAATGTGAAACGTGGAAAATGACTTGATTTGGTTTAGATGTAAAGGTAGAAAAATTCTATGATTATGTCAAGTTGTCAAGGTGAAATCATTTTTGCGGATTTTTCATTCCGTAATACCAAGCATCAATTAATAACTTAATCAAAATTACTTATCTTGATTATATTTTACTGATGACGTGTATGAAGTAAGTTTAATTTTTCAATAATTTTAACAGTTGAAGTTTATGAAAAAAGTATTTTGTTAATCTTAGGTTAAAATATGTCTTTGGAGAGTTAAATTGACAAGTGTAAGGTGGATTTTTTATTCTAATTATTGTTGTTGATGTATTATAAATTTGATGCAACAGTTCCTTTGTAAACATTTTCTTTCGTCGAAATTCGGCGGGTTCCACCTCGTTGATAAATAAAAGGAATGAAGAGGAATGTTTTTAAACAATCATATATTTATTTACACAATCACACATTTTTTATCAACTATGTTTCAAAAAGATTTTGGCGATTGCACTTTATAAATTTATTTCTGTGCATCTTTATCTCTACGACTTATAACAAAAACTATTTTTACTATTCGTTCACTGTTGAACAACTAGTCATGCATCAATGCAACAGCTTATTTAGCAACATCATTTACACAAGATAAGTTTTCAGCAAATATTGCAGCTTTTTTATATGATTCAGTTTCGGTCCAATCTTTAACTGGTACACTGAGGAAACTATCTTCAATTTTAATCGTTTCAAAGAAACTAGTAGAAATACACAAATCATTCAAATTAAGCAGAAGTATTTATAATAGAAGTAAACTAGAACTCCTTTCCTTTTTCATGTTGAAAACTAGCTCCGATTTTTGCTTGTCAGAAACAAAATCTGAAAACAAGCTAAGTGTTTTAAGTTCTACACTCAAATGCCATGAATGACGTAACATAATTTTAAATCCTATATTGATAAATTATTTGTCATCATATTCTTTCAACCTTTGAATCAGTAAAACACATTAGGAGGAGCATCAATAGCAGATGGGCAAGTAAACCAAGACTATAAAAATAATCACACAACAAACTGATTAAATCGTTGTATACATTGGAAACTCTCAAGCAGGTAACACTATTGTGGTTTCATTCCCATTAAACAATAACTCCATTTTCAAGGAATAAATGGCTTTTGCCATTCAGCGAGCTCAGTGAAGAGCACCTGGTTTCCAAATTGTAAGTTGAATGTCTAATATTAATAATGCAAGATTTAAAATTTCTTTGTAGTCATCCCTAGGTAGTTTTGTAGCAATTTTTAGCTGAGTAGACGTAAAAGTTTTTGAATTGTCTGATGCTGTTATTATGGGTATCATTTTTGTTGTTGTTTCATGGTGGTTTAGCTTAGACCAGTTTTATCTGAATCTCTTAAATAAAAAGACTTCAGACCCAGTAGATTGTCCAAAGCACACACTAAATGCATCAGAAAGTAGATCTTCAATCATGTGATGCTGACATGCTATTTACAAAAAGTTCCTGCCTATTTTTGGCTCAAGAAGTGTATATGCTTCATTTAATCTTCCACTATTTATATGGGCTGTATCAAAACATATGTTAATTACCTGAGATTCACATTTCTATGATTTTAAGAGCTCGAAAACAGCATCAGCTGCTGATTTGCTAGTTCTAGACAATAACTTAGGAACTCCAAGAAGCTTAGTATATATTATTAGAAGAAACTTGTACCGCTAAACAATGTATCTTTCCCGTGCTTTTTGATGACAAATCGGCTAACAGTACGCCCCAATGAACAACTGACTTTGATGCTTCAAACTATGTTTTTAATTGTTCAGCGATTTCTTGGCGAAGATGTTGGCATTCCCGATGAACAGTACTTTTTGAAAGCACTATGGATTTTACAAGCGGGTCAGACGTCATGGTGGAGGAAAAGCAGCCTTCTTCGTTTATTCCAGATTCTATTATCATTGCGAACCTTCTAATACTGGTGTAGTTCAATCTAAAACAGCAGCAACTCTTTTAGTAATAATGGATCTGCGACTGCTTAGCTTAGATTTATTATTTTTGGATTTTGTATTGTCATCTGAATGTATTTTTACTAAAAATTCTTCATTAGAGCTTTCTTTACAAGATTTATTGGCTTTATCGATATCCAAAACCATAGACTAATAAATAACTAATTAAATATTCCGTTAACAACTGCTGGAGCTGCCATATATTATTAATATTAGAAATTAGAAGAATTGAAGTACATGATATTAATTTAGGGAATTTCAGCAGGTTAATAAAAATTGTAGAGCATTAGAAGAGTAATGATCAGAAAAATGAAAATATGGTACACGGATAGATTTGTATAAGTTTTTTATTAAAAAATGTAATAAAAATATAATATCAGATGAAATTATTGTTAAACATAATAAAGTGTTCTTAAACAAATTTTAGGATAACAAAATTTGTAAGAGAACAGTGGTAGAATTCTGCAATCCTGCATATTAATTAGAAATTCAAATTTTCCATAAATTCCCTATTTTTTATTAGCTTGGGGGACCCCTAAATCTTTATGAAATGAATTTTCTTGTAATATCATATTATGATAGAAAGAACATTTTTAAAAGATGAGACTTAGCATTTTCAAACTTTTTATTTTTTTGGCCTCTCCTGGGACACCCTAATATATATATATATATATATATATATATATACAAAGAAAGAAATTGCTTTTGGTCATAACCACGTGTAAAAATATAATTAATTTCACAACATAAATTACATTTGAAAGATGGTAAAATCCTTCAAATTTCATCCTAATCTGCACATGGTAGCATATATGATACCACACAGAAATCCTTTAAAATATATTAAAATCTCATTTTTTTTTTTTTTAATCATTCGACCAACAACAGCATAAATAAGAAAATTTTTGTGTCTTGTAGGGGGTTTTGTATCAAAACAAAAATTGATTAAACTATATTTTGGAAGCACATTCGTTTTTATTATGTTCTGTAAAATGCAAGAATATGTGCTAACTCACTTTCGTAACATAAAGACCTCAAAAATGGATACCAAAAACGAATAACCAGCTCTAAATAATCTTAAATAAACGAGACTTGAATCAATAAATTAGAAATTAGATCTACTAATTAATTATGTAGTTAAGTTTTGCTTACGGGTCGTATTTAATTTAGAAATTGTAACAAACTTCATTTTTGTAGCAATTAAAATATATGTGTATATATTTGTATTATAAGGTCAAGTTTACATTCAGATGTCAAACATGAAGTCGATCAGACAAGTGTTTTGGGAATTTGAAATTGTTTGATGGATTTTGTTTGAATGTGAAAAATTTTGAACTTTTAATTTTAAATAGAGCTGCATTCAATGTAAAATGAAACGCAATTAGGGTAATTCTTTAAATATCACTTTAGGAATACTACTTGGCCGAATGTCGTTTTGTAATGAATTAGCTATACCTTTAGATTAGAATATTTGAACCTTTTTAGAAATTTATTTCTATTAAAAATTCACAGGTTTATGTTTTTCAAAACTACATTCAAAATAAACACCTTTTCTACAATTTTCGTATAATATCTATTAAAAATGACTTAATTGCATTGTCTTGAAATAAAAAACGTAGATCCAGACAGAAACTATACTAAAATTTTACACGATAAAATGTCCCACATTTATATATTTTGATACATTATTTATTAAAAAATGATAAAGAAAGTCTCTGTTTGAATATTGAGACATTTATGTAAGCCAATTAATTTACATACAAAAATTTTTCAAATTTTAACTTTTTCTTTTAACTTTTTCTTTTAAAAATTTACTAACATTTAAAAAAAAAATTCTTGAAACAACTTACACACTCTTCTTTAAAAGGAACATTGTTCAAAACTTCTAGCCAAAATCTTACCGGAAATTTTTAATAAAGCTTGATTAGAAACTCATTCTTAGCTCCATTGTAATGAAACATTTTTCTCTACCGTTAAAAGGAATACAAAGAAGGATGATAAATTGGAAGAAGTTTATTTTAAGCAAACTTTCAAATTGACTTTGATGGCGTGAACTATAAAAATTTTCATTATTTTTTTAATAATGTATGTACAATCATTAATTGACGGTTAATTATATTTAATTGGTATTTCCTAAATTGTAAAAGTAATAGGAAGTTTGCGTATTTTTACATTTTTTTTTAACATTATAAATTAAACGCAGTTATTATGAAAGTAAATTGAACAGTTTAAATTTTGAACATATATTTTCAGTATTATTATACCAGGCAAATTTTAATCTTCCTGTAATTAAATGGTATTTTAATTATTTTTTGTCAATAAAATTTAGTTTTGAATGCTTTTTTGTTCATTTGATGAATTTTATTTGATGATTCAATATTTATAAAAACATGTATATTTGAACATGTAAACTTGAAAATTCATTTAGAAACATGTTTATGGTAAAATTATTATTAATAATAATGCCTATATTTTAGTTAATTACAATGAATTCGATTCGAATATTTTTCATTGAGCTACCAAGTAGTTAAACATGCAGTTGTTTTTATATTACTTTCTTTTAAAAATATAATGGGGTGTTCTCTTATTGAACGTTTTAACTAAACAATTTTCGAGAAGTTCTAATGGAATATTAACTTGTATGCAATATCAATTGTATGCTTTTCAAAAGTTTTTTTTCTTATTCAAATTTTCGATTAAAAATTAAACGTTTCTGTTAGCCGTGTGCAGACGACAAACCGTGAGATATTGTTTTTTTTTTTTTTTTTTTTTTTTTTTTTTTTTTAATAATAACAATTAATATCATAACACAAGGCCTTTTTATTACAACCTCAAAGCATATTCGTCTTATTTTTGATATATGCGGTTAAATTCACCTTCTTTTCGTATTTTGGACAATATGAAGACTCATTGGTGTCTATTTTTTAGTTCATTTTCCTCTTCTATATGAAAATCTTTCAAATCAAAATTAACTGTTTAGGATAAATTATTAGTCCGGGATCTGATTTTCTTGGCATTGGTACATTTTTTTTATTTTATAAATTTTAAAGATTGTTAAATTTTATAGAAAAATGTCAATTTATTCCTTATGAAAATAATTAACTTTTTTTTTTTAATTTATAAGAAAAATATTTGAACAAAATAAATAGAACATAGCCTGCCTTTATTTCTGGGGTAAAATCCATCTATATGTAAAGACAGAAAGGCATTAGTTCATCCCTTTTGAAGTTGAACTTCAAACAATTACACATACTTTCTCATTTACGATATTTTTAGTTACAGTTCCTTTGCTAGGTAACAGTTAAAAGGAAATTAAAACAATGAAATATGTACATTTAAAAGAAGTTAATTTATAAAAGAAAATATTTTATATTATTGGAACACATATATAAAATCCCTCACTAAGTTATACACCGAATTCAAAAACTCTTATAAATGTATACACAAAATTGCAAACTAATATAAATAATGTATAATTCTAATTAGGAAATTACGTCATCCATAATTTGCCATTTAAATCCTTCAATCATATGGGGCATTTTCTTTCAATAGATAAAAATGGATAAATCGTCTGAATTGCCATAGAAAAGCATTATTGCGCAAAATAAAATATTCTATATTTCCCGAACGAATGAACCAAATATAACAAAAAACTATACAGATAAATCCGGGTACCTCACCAACATACTCACTTAATTTCAAGTTAATCGTATGCTTTTTGCGGCAGTTATCGCTGATCAGACATACAGACGGACAGACAGACAGACAAAAAACCAAAAGATTTCGTGTCTCCACAGTAAACCTTCACAGTAAACCTTCACAAAAAATAGAATTTTGAGCCTCGGACCCCCTTAATCATAATTTTGGCCTGTTTAACCATTTATGGCTAAATTTTGAAATAAAGAAATTTTATCTTCTAAAGTATTGTTCCTGTATTTTGGAAAATTCATTAGAAAAGTTACACAATCAATTAATAAATTTTTGAAGTATAATGCCAATTAAAATTAATTAAAGAAATCTTTTTTTATAAGGATTTTGTGGAATATTTACAATTTCACTCAAATCTTTTTCATAACATATTTTTTAAAGTATTTTATGCAATTAGGAAACGTACGTACATAATGCCCATACAATAGAAATACAGAAACATTTAAAAACTGAAAATTTCTACCCAATATATTGAAACATCAAAAGAGCTGAGCAGATGAAAATTAAAGAGGAATCATCATTTTAAAAACATTTTTGTTTTGTGCAACAAATAAAGCTTTTGGAAAAGTTAAAGTAAAATATCTACAACACATTTTAAATCCTATTAATGCTGATCTATGTACTAAATTAATTTTATAACAATTTTTTAACTGTACTTGAATGTACATAAATATCATAAATAGTTAAGGAAAAATGCATAAATAGTTAAGCATTTGTTGTAGATATGATATTATACTACTACTACTGTAGATACTACTATGATACAGGCGGCTAGATATAGCTGTTAGCATTGCTCTGATTGGCTCTTCAGATCAAGTTTTTCTGACAGGAAAGATGTGATGTTTGCATATCTAACGGTAAGCTTCAAAAGTCACGTGACGCGACGATGTTTGTATATCTAACAGTAAATCAAGTCGTTAAGTTTAAAAGTGTTGTAAACGAATTTATTGTTTATTGTAATTGAGAAAGTTTTGTGAAATTTCTTCATCCAAAGTTCTAGTGCATTGGCGCAACAATAAAATTTATCTTTTGAGGGTTACAAAGCTTTTATTTTAAAAGAAGTCACCTCGTTTATGTGCTGGCATTAAACAAAATCTTTTACCAAACAGTTTGATGTTGACTCTAATAATAATTGAATTTGAAAAGGTACAGAATAGCTCTTAATTTAATCAGAAGATGTGCAAATATAAGGGCTATAACATAATGATCATTTTCTCAGTTATTATTGTGAGACAAGTGCTATATTAACAACTCGATACATGTATCAAGTGATTGTAGTTGTAGCGTGCGTATTATAACTAATTATTATCAAACTTGGTAATCTAAAATGTTTCTGACTTTCACCCACGATGATACTATTATTATTTATGCAAATTTTAATAATATTGGAAGCTAATATAAGTTTGTGAAAAAATTTTTTGCATATTTCATGTGTTTGTAATTAATAAAATATATTTGTTTTTATTTTTGCTTTGCTTTATTTAGTTGTTGCTTTTTTGTAATATTAATCTATTTTAAGTTTTAATCTGGAATGATTGCAGTCTTTCTAACTATAAAGTATTTTTATTTATTATAAGGTAAGGTGGGTGTAGTATCCGAGAAATTTGTAAAACATAATAAAAGTACTGTTTCTAATTTTCACATAAACAAAGAAAATAGAAACAATACTTAACAATAGAAAAAATACCTAATAATAATAATAATATATATAAAATTTGTGTTGCTTTGTAACGTGGTTATATATGTATATATATATATATCTACTTTTTGTTTTTGATTCACCATTAGTCAGTTCTCTCTCTCCCCTCCCCCCTGACAAGAATTGTGCTTTTTTTACGCATATGTACAATACGGATTACACACACTTTCAAATTAGCAGTACTCTACTATATTTCTATTTAAATAATAAAAACTTTGAGAAAAATGAAGTTTATTCCAATTTAACGTTATATAGTAAAAGTCTAATGAGATAAGAGAATCTTTACTCTCTTTTACATACAGAAATTTATTATGCTTCCTATGCTTATTTTATGGACGAGTAAATTTGATTACTGAAAGGAAATTGCTATAACAATGTGAATGATAACTATCAATTTTAAATTAAATGTTTTTTATACTTGAAAAAAAAATTACTGTTTGTAAGCCTATATTGCACTTTATTGTTCACAAACTTTAAGAATTTTCTTTCTGATACATCTTTTAATTCATTTTACATTATTTATTACTACAGTTTACACATTACAATGAAATTAGCAGGTGCTCTTATCCAAGGTGTAGCAAAAAGTTCAAGACTGGCGTCACAAATTTTCTTTTTTTTTTTTTTTTTTTCCAGATTCTTTTACCATAGAACCTTTATTTTGCTTTATGTTTAGCTCTTTATTACTTAACGCAAAAACTTAAGAGTATTATTAATAAAAACGAATAAAATGCATAAAGACATTACAGGTAAGTGATTGCTTGATTAATTAATGCTTCATTTGTAAAATATTTTACCTGGCAGAATACTTTCTACCCCTGAAGTAGGGGAAGACGGGGTACAATGAAACATTACTTATAAAATCAGTCAAATTTGTCACAGAGCATTGAAGTTTATATATATGTTATACAACTATGTGTTCCAATTACTAATGTGATTGGGATACATTCACACTTCTACAACAGTAGCAATAGAAGATTATTGGTTTTACACCATTGAAAGTAACTTTCTTTACAAAAAGTAATTTTGTTTCTTTTTCCTTGTTGTTATATGTAATAATTATTTTTTCTATACATTGTTATCTTTGGGTTGTTGACTTCATACCTCCAAAACCAAAATAAAATAAAATAAATATTAGAAGTTTGAAAATAAATTTTTACTTAGTAACCTCAGTGTGGGGTACAATGGAACATTTGCAGATGGGGTACAATGAAACATGTTTTATTTAGGGATGCACCGAATAGTGATTTTGGCCGAATACCGAATATTCTGCTTGTCGAATACTTTTATATTTCAAAATTTAAAGGCATTAAAATGTTACATTTTAAAACAATTTTATATAATATTTAAAACAGAAACTTCTATTCTAATAAACATGAGCTTTTTCAAGTAAACTTTATGCTGAAAAAAAAATCTGCTTTGAGTTATTTAAGAAGAGGATAGTTATAAAAAAAATTTAATTAGTCAAATTTTAAATTTCATGGCTTATTCTGAGAATTAAAACAAATGAATAAAATTTTCTTAAATTCTAAAACAAACATTTTAAAATCAAAGAGAAATTGTGAAAAAATTGTATAGGATCATATTATTTGTTTGTCAGGAAGAGACAAATGTAAATAAATACAATCGATTCAAATTTTATATGGTGGCAACTTAGCAAGAATAACTGTTCTACTCCCTTTGATTAAGCAAGGAAATTTTTTTAATTCATCCTAGATCGGTCTCTGGAGTGGGCTATCATTTTCAGAGATTCTAAACGTTGTTCTTAAAATCTTAGCAAGAAACAAATTTTTTACTGGAAAATGTTCAGGAACTTGCATTTGTACATAATTAATTCCTATGAAAATCCTCATGATTGGTTTATTTTCTTAAATAATACTTAATAAACAGCAAATAAATAATGTAAAAACATTCTCTTTTATTTAAATATGAGTCTGTTTTTAATTATTCTGAATATCTTTATAAGTTGACTTTTAAATGTAGAAGTTGTAAAGATTTTCAAAATTACGTTTTCGAAGTTTTTTTTTTAATTTTCGGTTCGGCCGAATATTTCGATATTCGGCATGCCAAATAGTTTGCTATTTGGCCAGGCCGAATATTCGGCATACCGATTAGTTTGATATTTGGCCAAACCGAATATTCGGTAACATGGCCGAATACCGAATATTAGGTGCATCCCTAGTTTTATTACAGTAATAAAAGTAGTAAATAGAATAGATTAGAAGTAAGAGTAGGAAAACAGAAAAAAAGAGTTTTGTTCTAATCAGGCCAGTAAAAGTGCTGTTGTCAAGCAATTAAAAAATAGAAAAAGGGAAAAAGCTGTGAAGGGATTGTTTTCAAAACAAACTCTGCCTGCTGCAGACTCTGGTGAAGATTACGATGATCCAGATTTTTTTTCTCAGCTCCAGCTGATCATCGAAGTGCTAAGAATGAGATATCTACACACAACAGGTATGGCACAAGCAGTACCTATATAAATGGAAATTTAAGGATATATATACCGTTAGGGAAATCATACATTTAAATGAAGTCAAATGTGAAGTACTTGATATAAAGACTCCAACCTAGTTTTAAATTTGTGCGTTCTTCAAAAACATACATTTTTTAAGAAATCTCATTGTGTTAAAACTACCACCCCCAATTTCTTCAGGAGCAACTGAAAGAAAAGTGGAAATGCTAATTTTTGAAACTGACTTGAGCCAATTTAATATAAAATGAAAGGTATTTCTTAAATTAATAGAATTTTCTTATTTTTCATCTTGGACTATAATATTTTTATCAAGCTCCTTTTTTGTATTTTATTAATCAAGTTTTGATTTTGTATTTATCTCATTGTTCATAAAATAAACTATACTGAGTGAAAATTGCTTCCATCTTTTGGAGCGTTTCATTGTACCCCTGCATACGGGGTACAATGAAACACTGTAAGACATTTATTTTTGTTATTTTTCAAGCATAAAGATATTGTTTAGAACCTAATAAAAATTTATTTAGATGGGGAAAATACAAGGTTAAAAGTACGCATTAATTATACTTTTGTGCATGCAAAATTGTAGATAGGGAAAAAAAATAGTAAATTTTGTTTCATTGTACCCCGTCTTCCCCTATCTGTTGCAGACACTTGGAGAATTTTCTGCTACTAGGCTCTTATCCAAAAACTATAATCAAACTTTTTCAGTTTTCCAGTAAAGGTGAAAGAGCTTTGAGAAAATGTCAAATTTGGTATTTTGAACCAAGTTTCTGAATGAGAGGGAAAAAACTGCTGTCATAAAACTACAATTACTTACAACACAAAATGTAATTTATCTAAAAAGAACTGTTGACTGATGAATTTTATTCAATAATCATGCCTACAGCATCATGCTTTTAGGTTTAAAAATAAGTCAAAGTTTTTTTTTTTTTTGAGAAACTGCTTTAACTATTATTTAAAGCTTCTGTTATTTATTATACAGGCATCCCCCGACTTATGTAAGTAATGCGTTCCGTCCTCATTTTAGTCAGGTTTGTTTTGTTAAAGATTTGATTGTAAATCCCAATAAAAATTATTTATATCTAACACAGTAGAAGATCTTTATAACACAAACCTAAAAATGCAAGGTTGTACGTTATATAGAGTTTTGCGTTATATGGATCACATTTCACACATCATTAAATTCACCCTTATAAATATGTCTAAAACATATGAAAGTACTGTGGAGTATGTTTATACTGCATTCCTTGTTATCTGAAGTTGTGCAGATTATAAATTTTTGCATAATATTGATCATTCCACACATTGTTAAATATACTTTATAAACATGGTCCAGATATATCAGGACCCAAATCATTCATTATATTACTCATTTTCAAAAATGTTTAGTGTAATAATAGCAATATTTTTCATTAAAAAGTTCTAATTTAAGGAGATAAAGTTGAATTAATGTATCAAATGTAATTTTCTAGAAAGTAGCAATTATTTACAATGTGGGAATTCAGGTGCTTTTAAACCCTTTGCACTTCGTATAAATTTGAGTATGGGCTACCAGCAATTCCGCGTCATTACATAAATGTTTTATTAGGTCGTCACCATTTTTTTAAAAGAAGTGTCCTTCAAGTACACAATTTTAAAAATGCTCTGATTAAATGAGGCAAATTTTATTTCCCTTTGTTACTGGTGCCAAAAACAAATTTTACAAGGAAAAATGATGTCGCTGCACCGGCAACGACAGAGTTTCTCGCTTACCTTACCATGTCGCCGCAGCGGCGACAACAGAGTGCAAAGGGTTAGTTGAAAAATTCATTGTTTACATCAGAGAAGTTGTGCATTATATAGAGAATTGCATTATAAAAATCTTCTACTGTATATAAAGCTATATTATTGTTGTGGTGTTTATCTGCATATTTTATTTATAAAACAGTTATCAAAAGTATGCAAATGCATATCAAGCATGTTAGTATGCTCATAAATGTAATTTTCGAGATTTCTTACGTAAGTGCGAATTTACGTAAGTCGAGGGATGCCTGTATAAGCACTATTATTTACATCTGTTGAATACTAAATTTTTCGTACAAAATATAGTAATGTATTTTAGGGCTACATTTACCTGTAGTGCTGCATCAATTGATAAAGTATATAAACATGCTAGCTGCTACTTTATGCTATGTGATTCCCACTGTACTGTTATATGAATATTGTCCATAAGAAAATATTTTTTTTAAATATTGCATAATTTTCACTATTTGTACACATAATAATTCAAAATTTTCCTTCATTTTAGAATTCTGTGCTTCAAAAGTAAAAACAGAACAATAAGATTACTCGTGTGTCTGCCACAGCCATTTTACTCATAAACTATGGAACGGGGGAAGTAATAAAAGCTATTGACCCACATATTTACAGATTATTAAAGATCACAAATATATTTAGGAAAATTGTAGAGGGGCTAATTAAGCTGCTTGAAGAAAAAAAAAAATTTTTTCTTTGTATATCGTGTGAAAGATTTCGTAATGTTGAACTCAAAAATACATTGCTTTTAATTTTAGGTATTATAGTTACAGAGATATCGTCGAAAATGTAGTGCAAAAATATGTCCCCCCCCCCCCCGTTCTATTTCCAAAACTACTCAAACTAAAATTATGAAAAAATTAGAGATAGTACAAGTTAACTTAAACCTTTCAGGAAAATTATAACGATTACCCTGTCACATAGTTTTTGAGAAAAGCGCATTTTTCCTATTTTATAATTAATATAGTATCTTCTAAAAATATTTGCGTATTAACAATGTACATTCCTCTTATTAAAAAGAAGTAATTGCACTTGCCCCATTCCTCCCCACTACCTTCTTTTATGTTAAACTTCTTGTATAAAAAAATGCTGCTTTTAGGCTTAGTTTAAATTATGGATTACTATGGAAAATGTTAAAACATTTGGGTGTGGAATTTACAATTAAAAGTAGCCTATAGATAAGAGTGTGTGTCCATGTGGCCTAAGTCAATCTATGGTTCTTTATCTCAGAACTTTGTCAATATATTTGTTTATTTTATTTACATATATAAAAACAAAGTATAAAAATTACAAACTGCATCAAAAAATGATGTGGTGGTTAAACATACAATAAAAATATAGGAAAAAGAGTGCAGCATGGCTACCAATATCAAAATTTAGAAAAGTACCCCCAGGGGGCAAAGTGGGGGGAGGGACACCAAAGGTGCATAACATCAGTAATTGGTCACAGGCCTTTCCAATGATATGTCACATGAGAGATCTTGGCTAAATTTAGAAAAGTGCCTCCTTGTGGGGACAAAGGGGGGGGGAGGGGTACAGGAGTTGCATGATTAAGTGGCCACAGGTCTTTCTAGCTATATGTCAAATGACTGGACGGGTGTCAGCAAAATTTAGAAAAATGCTTCCCAGGGTAAAGGAAGGGAGGGGCACAGTAGGTGCTTAATGTGAATAAGCAGTCACAGGGCTTTCCAATGATATATCATATGAGGGGTGTCGGCAAAAGTTAGAAAAATGTTCCCCCAGGTGGCTAACTATCATGCCTCCTGGAATACAATTCCCCTTTTTGAAATTTCATATATTATAAATAATATTTATTGGAGAGTTCCGTAAAAGAGTCCAATAAAAAATTATAAAAACGCTACGGTTTCAAAAAAGTTTGAAAAGTACCCCTCCCCCTGTGGGGGCCAAATTGGGGAAGGGGAAAGAAAGGTTTGTAATATGAAAGAGTGGTCTGATGGCTTTTCAATGATATATAACATGATCAAAAAATTTTTTGAAAATTGCTCCCCCACCCCTCCCCGTGGTCTTTCTCCCCAGAATTCATGCAGTCCCCACTTTTAAATTTTTAATTTTAATAAATAACATTTACCGGATGGCTCCGTCAAAAAACCACATCTAAAATGATATTTATTGTAGAAATCGCTACAGTTTTATAAATTTGTTCGCTCCCCCCAAAATTCAACTCTGGAGGGAGGGTTCATAATATGAAAGAGTCCCCAAAGAGATTCGATTATATGTAACAGAAGGGGTTCGGTAAAAGTTTGAAAATTGCACACCTCATGGGTCCAGTCGTACGCCCCCAAATTCACCCACCTCCCTCTTTGAAATTTTTATATTTAATGAATAATATATATCGTAAAGCACCAGGTATGTGACAGCGTGGTAGGACTAAAATAAGAGAAACTTTGAAAATTAAGGCTTCATTTCACAGCTCATTGTCATGCCTTTATCTCGTCCCTTGGTCTCCGCCCTTCTCTGTCAATGTTGAGTGAGATGTGTGAAAATGCAATAAGTGAGAATAACATACCGAGAAACAAAGGAAATTGATTTCTCATTCTCAGCCAACATATGAAATGTTGAAAAGAGCGAGAAGTCGAGATGAGATTTGCCGAAATGCGATCTGTTTATCCAATCTCTTTTTGTTATTAACTGATCTGGGTTAGAAGGCATAGTCAGTTTTGTATAGTCCTAGTTTCAATATTTACTGTTGAATTTAGCATCAGTTTGCTTGGAATTTGCAATATTTCTCTTATTTTAGCCCTCTGATAAATATTATTTATTAAATATAAAAGAGGGAGGTGTGAATTCTGCAGGGCGCAAGAGTGGACCCATGGGGGATTAATTTTCAAAATTTTACCGAACCTTTCCTGTGACATATCATCAAAAAGCCCTTTGACCTCTGTTTCATATTATAAACCTTTCTGCTCCCGGAGTTTAATCTCGAAATGGAGGGGAGAGGGATGATGCGAACAAATGTTTTAAATCATAGCGATTTCTACCATAAATATCATTTTAGATGTGGTTTTCTGACAGAACACTCCAGTAAATATTATTTAATAAATATATAAAAGTACGGGCTGTGTAAATTCCCGGGAGAAAGAGGACCTACGGGAGGGGGGATTTTCAAACATTTTTTAAATATGTCGTGTGATATATCATCACAAAGCCTTTGGACCACTCTTTCATTTTGTAAACCTTTCTTCATTTTGAATTTTGAACTTTTTGAATTTTTTTTTAAATCATAGCATTTTTATCATTTTAGATCGGATTGTTTTATGGAGCCCTGCAGTAATTATTATATAAAAATTTCAAAGAGAGGGAAAGGATGTATTCCAGGGAGCGCTATAGTTGGAACCCTGGGGGGGGGCACTTTTCTAACTTTTGCCAACATTCCTCACGTGATATATCATTGGAAGGCTCTGTGCCACTATTTCATATTATACACCTCCTGTGCCCCCTCCCCCTCCACTTTGGCCACACAAGCTGGCACTTTTCTAAGTTTAGCCGACACCCCCATGTGATGTATCATTGAAAAACCCTGTGACCACTTATTCATATTATGCACATCCCTTGTCCCCCCTTCAGGAGGGTACGTTTAATGTATTCAAGTACGGGGTCTTCTAATAGTGAAAAAATTATGGAATTCATCTCAAATGGCGTAGAAAAATCAATAAAAAATATTGATCCCATTTACCATCATTTTAGTTCCTGTTTTTGCCATCACTGGTGCTTTTAATTCTTATTTCTTGGGCCATTTTGCTGCTAATTGCCGGAAAATTCTATTTTTTTACGCTTCAACCCCCTTACCTTTTTATATCTGCTTGTGCCTTTTCAACTTTTTGCAACCAGAGGACGCCATCACATGACTTTTCTACTATTGCGGCTCAATTATAGCCTCCCTTCGGTTTGTTGTTTTTTATTCCATCGCCTTTTAGTTGCCATGTATTTACTAAAAAAGCATGTAAAAACAATGATTTTAATAATCGATTGGAGAACATTTTGTTTATAGATTCTCAGAAGTAAATGATGACTGTATCGATTGTGTTTTTTACTGCGATTTTTTTAGATTGGTAAATTTTCGAATCTACTGAAACTAAAATTATGAAATAATTAGTGGTTGTAGAAATTTATTTAAACTAGCAGGAAAACTGTAGCAATTACCTCAGCTCACATAGTTTTTGAGAAAATCTCATTTTTCCATTACACACAAATTTCACTTTGTGGGTGTTCAGCAAGGAAGTTGAGGGGCAATTGAGGTATTTATCATCATGGAAGTATAAAAGGATTGTTGATAATGAGTTCCAAAAAAATTGCTAGTAATTAGCCAAGATATTAAACTTTAAGTGGTTAAGGCTAATGTCAGACGAACGTCTATTTGCACGCTTTTTGTCTCAACATGTAACAGAAACACCTGTTAGCGAAGGCATTTCTGTTACATGTTAAGACAAAAAGTGTGCAAAAAGACATTCGTCTGACATTAGCTTTAAGAGAAAAATGGTTTGGGCATTAGGATGGAACTTAAGTATAGGGTAAAAAAAAAACTTTTTTTATTTTAATGTGTAATAGTGAAAACGTTTTTCCTTTTTGGATGTCTAAACTTTTGGCTGAAAAGGTTTTTTTAAATTACGTTGTTTTCCGGTTCCTCAAGGAGGTCAAAGTTTTGAAATTTCAGTATAAAGTAACTGAAAGTAAACAACGTAGCTGTTAGCTCATATCTACTTTTATTTAGCAAATACTATCCAGAAGTCACCACGAGGAGGTGGTTAAATATCGACTTCCACCCCCCTTACCTCCCTTTGTTATGAATTAATTAAATTGGACATTCAACCTACTGTCTTTTTAGGCAAACTTTGTCATTACATTGTGGGAATTCAACTTTCCCAAGATTAAGCCGTCTTTTGCTTAATATTTAAAGACGGTTGACGCAGCTCGCGGGACAATTTTGACACACGTTTCCACTGTTTGAGTATAATAAAGAAAATCTAAAATTCAGCTGTATCCCCTGTCTGTTTTTTAAAGTTCTTCATCCGATCAGACCGTCAAAATAGGATCAATGTTTTTATAGTCTATAATTTCAATATGTTCGCATTTTTTCATGTCGCTTTCCTACTTGTCCAGAAAATCCTTTTGTACCCGTAGTTTTTCAGCAAGATGTTGAAATAAGTATCTAAGAAAAAATTTCATTTGCATGTAATAATCAAATTATCCATTATAAAGTTTTTAGGGTATTGCTTCCGATGTTTTAACAACTCCAGATTTGCATCCTGCATTAAAGGCGTTTCTGTTTCACCTAATAACTCTCAAACTTGAAATGTCTGTATTATTATTTTAAAAATACACCAAAATTGCAGTGGCTATATTAATATAAGAAGAAGATATCAATGAAATATGACCAATATATTTTTATCTTGGTTTTTGAACTGCGACCAGATGTTCGTCTTTAATGATTCTTAATACTTTTTTCCCTCTGCTTCAGTTATCATAGCGTTATCCTTTCTGCCATAAAAATACTAACCTTCTAAAATTAACTCATTTCGTCTTTCCTGTTTTTTCAAATTCTTCCTTTTCTTTTCTCTTTGTCATCTTCAAGTACTTCTTTCAGTTACCTTTTCTTTATTATCATCAGAAATACCCATATCTTCTAAGGTGCCATTTGCAATAATATTTGCAGTTCTGTCTAATACTCCGGTTCTTTCACCGTGTTGATTATTAAATTCAGGTTTAGAAAAACAACCGATTGAACTATTTCCTTCCGAACTGTTTTTTACACTTGACGATCATTCAATCAAAACATTTTTTGTTTTAAAATAACTTTTTTCCTTGATATTTCCATTTCCAGTCTTGCTACACATTTTTTTGTAGTTTTTATATCTATTGATCCTATTGTCATCACCCCATCTCTCTTTGGTCTTTGAGAAAGTGACGTTCTTGTTCTGATACACGATAATATTTAGTGCTTTTACACAAAGAAATGTTTTTTACAGGATTACCTAACATTTTGCAATTTTATATTGGATGTGGGATTATTCTTTCTAATCTTAATATTTTTCTTCAAATTTTGACATTTCTCGCACTAGTCTCTAATCATTTTTTATGATTTGTGTATCAGAAACCGTTGGAATTGAAGGTCTCATCAATACACTTTTAATTGTATCATCAACAGCTTTAGATATTTTAGAAATAGTGTGTACCAGATTCCAGCTGTCAGATTTTAAGTTAAATTGAACCCAAAAATAATGTTTCATAACTTCATCATATGTTCGTCAAAGATTACAGTCTAATGTTAATTGCTTTGGTTCACGAAATACAGGACACTTCAACAATTATCTAGATTTAGGTACGTTAACAGACTTTGTCACTTTTGACACCGAATGTTTATCGAAAAATAATTAAAGAAACTGTTAACACCCGTTAAATCGGACTAACTTGTTATGTGTCGCAGCCAAATAAATCAGAGACAATGAAAGCCGACGCCCACGACGCTGGCATCTACAAAAGTCAAATAAAGTGGGGCTAACTTTTCTAAGGCACTCAAACTAAATTATTCTCTTTATTGCAGGACATTAACACTTAATTAATTTAATTTTGCAAAATATAAATTTAACAATATGCTTAAAAAACTTTTCATGCAATTATTGGCTTTTTTTCGTTTTTTATGGAAAATCAGGCGCTTTGAGGAACCGGAAAATATCATTTTAAAATTAAAAGAAAAATATTTTCTTTTTATGGAGTTAAAAAGGAAAAAAATAATCACTATTAGAATATAAAATTCGAAACACCGATTTTTAGTTCCACCCTATTGGGCATACATAAAGACACGGATGACGTACTCTATGCGACATCAGCTTTTAAAACCTAGGTAACATTTTTAAATGATATATTCATGTAATGCAATGCCCAGTAGTAATATACAAGAAATAAACATCAAATTGTTAAAAACAAACTAATTTAGGTACTTTTCGGTTAGCCGGGCTCCAGTGTTATGTATACATATCTATATGCACACACACATATATATATACATATACAAATATGTATGTGTGTGTGTGTGTGTGTGTATATATGTACATATATAACACTGGCGCCCGGCTAACCGAAAAGTACCCTAATTTAATTAGAATTAATCACATTACTTTGGGATTCGTGACCAGTTTGCTTTCAGTGGCACTTTCAATATGCCACCTGGGTCTTTAAAGGTTAATTAACAACCTATCTGGAAAAAAAGCAGAACAGACAAAGGCGGCATTGCAACTTTCTTTCGAAGTGCACTTAGCACAGTACCAAGTTTAAACTTTGAACAAGGTCAATTAATATATTTACAGAACCCTCCGTGCACAAGTAATACTCACACTTGACAGATTATTAAAAAAAGTTTTACTTACATAGGCAATACTTTCTTAGAAGTACAATCTAATGCACGGCTGAAATGGCAGTGTGCACAAGACTGTCCCACTGAGTTATTGCCTTTATTGATGCTTCACACTATTTCTACCAGTGTCAAGTGACACCTTTTTAAAGTTTGGATTCATGATTATTTTGCTTGTAGTTTTTTACTGTAATAAGCATAAAAAAGTCTTCAATGTATTAAAAATGATTTGTAATTGTTTCAGTCTAAAAATTACAAATGGAAAACTGTAAATTTAAATCTTTTTTAAGGTGTCATTTGACACTGGTAGGAATAGTGTTAAGCACACACTGTCTTTGCTCCTTGCTGTCTCTCATCATCTTCAATTATTATGTGTTGAAATAGATTTTTCTGTCACGCCTTCCTCCTGTGACAACTCTCTGTAGTAATGAAAGCTTCTTGTCTGTGAGGTACACATCCTCCACTTTTTGAGCTGAATATTTCCAGTTTTTCTTTTTTTTAGATACAATTACAGAACAGCAAGAAATAAAAATTATCAAAGTGCAAATTTATAGAACAAAATCAAAACAATAAATAATATGTAGTATTTAGGTGCCTACTACTGAAATTAATAAAGAAAATCTTCTAAGTGCCCTTTTCCACACCACCTTACATCAAGACCAGAAAACTATTCAATGATGTTTATTAAGGCTCGGTCTTGAATGTTTGAGGTAGGGCACACAGGCGCGTTTTTTTTTATGTGGTATCGCCAATAGCCATAATCCACAAAAAAAAAAAAAAAAAAAAAAAAAAAAAAAAAAAAAAAATCTGGAACCTAGGAAAAAAAGTGTTAATCCAATAACATAAGGGCAATATTACGGCTCTTATGGAACACAATTCCTCATGAATTGATACACGGTAGATTCAGTGCCATAACTGGGGAGGGACCCGGTTGCCAGAATGAAAGCGCCAAATGAAGATTGTTGTTTGATACAAAACTGTATATACCGTAATTTCCAGCTTATAATCCACGGCAGCACATAATCCGCATATGCAATTTTTCTTTTCACCGGAAAAAAGTTAGCAGAAAATCTGCACCGTCCACCAAGAGTACCAAGTGCACATAGATTAAGCTATTGCATGTTGCTGCCATCTATTTGAAAAATACCAAACCAAACTAAGAACATGCTAAAATTGTTCATTTTTTTTTTCAAAAGTGAAAAAAAAAAAAAAAAAATCTGCGGCTGCCGATTATCTGTATTGCAAAAATGTTCCCTGTTTTGGCAGATTATCCATGGATTATAGGCCGGAAATTACGGTATATATATATAGGAAATTAGGATAAAAATGTTTAGCAGCCAGAAATTCCAAATGAAAGACTAACCAAAAGTAAAAGTGACTTTTAAAAAAAATTGCAACCAAAATAAAAAAAGAAAGCACTAACCTGGTTAAAATTCAACCTTAGCAACCTAAGAAAGAGAAAAAAACATTTAAATGCAAGTGAAAACATTTAAAAAAAATGCTTCCATAGGTTTAACATTACCTATTTCTTCGCATGACTAGTGTAATCTCATGCGAAAACACTCGTATGCTAATAATGTTAAACATATAAGAGCAACCTTTTTGAGAATTCTCTCTTGAATTTTAATATTTTAAAATGTCTTTTTATGATACCTGACATTGTGTGTTTATACTTTTATGATTTTTGTTGCATATTTTTCACATGAAGACACTAATATAAATTTCAGAACCAGTTTAAATTTATTCTTTATTATTTTTCAAATCTAATTAAGAAATTCAAGATATATAACAGTGCTTACTGTACTAGCAAATAAAGAAAAACTACTGAACTCCATGTCAATGACATATTTATATTTCGTGAGGTACGATTTTACGGTAGTTAAGGTGTACAGAAAATAGGAAAGCAGACAAACATTGTATTTTAATAAAAATGAAATCTAAAATGAGTACAAATGGAAAAAAAAATAAGATAATCTATTCAAAAGTTATCATAAATATACATTTATCTACATCAGATGAATCTCAAATCTATATTGAAGTTAATAAAAGAAAATTATATGGCCTGCAGCGAGATTAGTAGCCCCAGAACATGAACATCCTCCCCCCCTCCCCCCCCCCCAAAAAAAAAAACTGAGAAGGATCCTTTCATGTATACTTAAAAGTAACGTATTATAGGCTAAAATCTCTCTTGGAAAAAGAAAAATGGCTCTGGCTATGGCCAAAAATTATAGAATATTAAGATGTTTGCAGTAAGCATATTATTTTATTTGAAAAAAAAAACTTAAATTTAATCTTACAAATTAAATTAATTTATATCAGATTGATAAGGTATTTTAGATTCAACAATTGGAATTTACTCGAATACAACATTCGGTGTAAAAAAGATGCAAGTCCTCGCTTTAAGAAAATCTCACTCAAGCACATTGCATTACATGTATTTTTAACTTGTTCTAAAGATTTTTTTTTTTTTTTTTTTTTTTTTTTTTTTTTACAATTTCATGTTACATTAATGTTTTGTGCTATAATGACAGGTAAGAATAATTCAAATTTCAACATATAAAACTTGAACAAGTTTTATAATAAATGATACAATTATTACAGTAAAACCCGTTTAAGAAGTTCCCGCTTAAGAAGTTTATATTTTCGATTCCCATTTTTCTCTTATTCTTACAACACTAAAATAACTCGTTTAAGAAGTTTTGTTCGAAACTCTTTCCCGCTTAAAAAGTTTTTTTTTTCCTTCCATTTTTACTTTCCAATCTCGTTTATTTTGTCTTTTTGATTATTATTTTATTTTCTGTGCTGAAATCTCTTTCTTTATTATTCTTCGCTATTCAAAAAGGTCAATGTTTATTTAGGACTGATAGCAGATGTGGTCACCTCTATTTCACCTTAAAATCTGTTTAACGTGTTTGATGGAAATGGAATGTGGGTAGAGGATGGGCCTCTCGTCACTGTAACAATAGTGACTGATAAGAGAAAAGGGAATTGCTACGCCCTACCGATGGGTGGTTCTTTCAGTTCAATAGTTGCAACAGATTCTTTCCCACCACCATATTCCATAAGTGTAATGTACCAAATGTGCGTTTGGTTTATTCATTTCGCAGTTTTTAAGTCAGTGTAAAGTGCATAACATCAAAGCTTTCTCGTTAGAAAATACACGGACAAAAAATTCTGTTTTTTTCCCCAAAAAATGTTGGGCAAGGCAATTAAAAGGAAAGCCTTGTCAATTGAAGACAAAATCAAAATTTTGAAAGAAGTTGATAGTAACGCGAAAACAACAAGAGTTGAAATTGCAAAGAAGTTGAACATACCAGTGACTACTCTGAATAGAATTGTAGCAAAACGAGATCTCATTTTAAACTGTTCTCAAAAATCTCGTAAAATTAAAAAGGTGAAAAGAGGAAAATATATTATGGAAGAAAAGTTATTGATTTGGTTCAAACAAGCCAGATCCGCCAATATTCCTATAAGCGAACCTATTCTTAGAGAGAAGAATGAGGAAATTGCCAAAAAAATGGAGATTGAATTTACTCCTTCAAATGGATGGATTGATGGGATGAAGAAAAGAGCTGGATTGACTTATAATTCTATACAAGGCGAGAGTAAAAGTGTCGATCCACAAGAAATCGAAGAGTGGAAGAAAATCTTACCAGATTTGATAACCGGCTATCATCCTAAAGACATTTTCAATATGGATGAGTGTGGACTTTTCTACAATCTTTTACCGGATAAAACATATGCATATAAAGGCGAAAAATGTCACGGAGGTAATAGAAATAAAGAACGACTTACAATATTATTGGGTGCCAACATGGATGGTTCTGAGAAGTTGCCAATTTTAGTTGTTGGAAAATCGAAGAAACCCAGATGTTTTCAGAATGTGAAATCGCTGCCTTGTGATTATGAAAGCAACAAGGCTGCGTGGATGACAATTACAATTTATGAAGATTACTTGAAAAGATTGAATGACAAAATGAGGAAAGCTAAGAGGAACATCATCATTTTCGTAGACAACTGTACCGCCCATTCCAAAGACAAGAAAAATTTGAGCAACATAAAAGTCCATTTTCTACCACCGAACTCAACTTCCGTTTTACAACCAATGGATCAGGGAGTAATTAAAGTGTTTAAGCAGCATTATAGAAAACGGCTAGTGAAATGGATGATTGAAAAACGTGACAATACTGGAGAGTTAAAAAAAAGTGAACGTTTTGGAATCAATTCATTTTATTTTATCTGCATGGGAGTTAATAACCCCATCTGTCATTGCCAATTGTTTTCAAAAAGCGGGATTCTTGGATGGAGAATCAACAGAAGAATATGAATTTGATATTGAGGATGATTGGGAGACTCTCCAGAGAAAGATGGATTTCACTGTATCGTTTGAGGAGTACGTGTCGGTAGATGATGAAGTAGTACCATGTGAAATGCTTACAGTGGATGATATTTGTGAAATCACAGCAGATGAAGAAATGAGTGAAACTGAGGAAGAAGATGTGGAAATTCCTAGTTTTTCGGAAGCTGTAAAAAGACTAGAAACCTTTCGACCTTTTATCGAAAGTGTCGAAGATGTGCCTGAAGAAGTTTTCAAAAGCTTAAGACAATTAGACTGTTATCAATTAAAAGTTGCCGAAAAAAAACAGAAACAAAAAACAATAACCGATTTTTTTTTGCAAAAACATATCAAATGACTCTTAAAGAAAAATTTCTTGTCTTGGATTAAATACAGAGTTTCTAAGGTAATTATGTATTTTTACTTTATTTGCTAAATTTTTTAAGTGTGCAAACTAATTTAAATTTCTTAAGAAAACTCAATTTTATAGAAAATACTCTTTGTGTTATTGTACTAAGATAAAATAAACCCTCTTCTAAATATCAATATTTAAACTATTAATTTTTTTCAAAAAATGCTAATTTTCCCGTTTAAGAAGTTTTTCCCTTCCATTCCCTTGGGAAACTTCTTAAGCGGGTTTCACTGTATAAGCAAAATCACTTATATCAAAAATATGTATGCTAAAAATGATAACAGTACTACACTAATGATCTTACAAACACTTTTTATACTAGTTTCATATACACAAAATCGATAATGGTAAAATAATATTTTCGCAAAACAAAAAATATTTTAAATAATATCGCCTAATTTCAAAACAGATTTTAGTATTGCAATATAGCTATAACAATTACTCAAAGTTATGTGTTTAAATTATACACTCATTCAGTTAGATAGCATAATGCTTTGTTCAATAGTAGGTACCTATCTATACACTGCTTTTAAAATAACATGTTAATGAGAAATCTATTTATTATTTGAAAATTGGATATGCTTGAAATTCTTAGGCCATGAGGCTAGGGATCCTGTCCCTAATCAGCTATTACTACATCAAAATTGATAACAAAATTAGTTTAATTTCTTAAAAATATACTTGCCCCCCCTCCCCCCCCAAAAAAAAGGAAAGTTATGCCATTTTAATAATAAATAAATAAGACATTTGATAATAGACAGAAATAGAGGGCAAGTCCATCTGCCATATAACCCTTGATTACAAGGTATAATAATTTTTTTAATGTAATATAAATTGCTCGTCTTACTACCTGACTTAAGAAATTACAAAGTGTGGTGGGTTTCAAGAAGAAATTGATAGCGAAGAGGGGGGGGGGGCGTCTGATTACGATAATGCATTAAACTTATACGCATTTTACTGTTAAATTATTTTAATCAAGTAATTACATTGGTATGTTTTTTAATTTACTTTTTCGTTAGTGATAGAGAGAAAGTATGCTGTCTAATACTTAATACAATGCCTATTTAAAAGTTCCTTTTGATACAATGCTTTTTTGTAAATTATTACAAGCATATTCATAACTGTAATACTGTATAATTTAAAAATAAATATAACAAACAGTTTTATTTCGTGCATGCACGGCTAACAAGAAATGCCTTTACCTTTTTTCGCATCTTCAAGATTCACGATCAAGCAATAACAACACAAACAAAAACTTTTTTTTAATCTTTAAACCGCTAGCGCATGCGCGTTGCATGATTTCATCGAGCAAACATTCTACACATTAAAAATGAGTATGGTCACGATATGTTAATCAGAAGAACCAATCAGAACAATGCTAACCGCTATACCTAGGCGCCTGTCTACTATGATACTATATGTAATATAGTGAAAGAACGCAGAAATTATGAAATATAAATTTTATTTAAAGGATTAGCAGATGATTTGATAACCTTATTAATGAAACATACATACACGATATGTATATATATATATATATATATATATATATATATATAATCCTAATAAAACGATTTTATGTAACGATTATATGTAACGATTTTATGAAACGACTCATTAAACTACTGCTTAAACGACTGATAATGTTTTACAGCTTTTACTCCTAAAATATGTTACCTTTGGCTGTGAAATTACACCTATTATCCGTATTGATCCGCGTATATAAAAAATAGTATTATTTTTAATTTTAAATTAGTATTCGATATATTAATTTTTATTATAATACTTTTACGATTCCACCAAATGTCTCCATTCTTGTGGAAAATAAGGAGAAAAGAGAAAAACTATAGAGATTATTAGATTTCTTCTTTTTCGTCGATTTCACAATTGAAATTGAAATTGTACTTTATTTCAACCGATAGTGAATACAATACTGTGATTAAATTACGTTTTTCAGGAAAATTTAAAAAATATATCTAAACATTTTTTCACATTTCGATTATATGGAATCAGTTTGTTTTAAAAACCAAAAATCGTCTGTCACTTTCAAATTCCATAGACGTAAAAAAAAAAAAAAAAAAAAAAAAACGTTTTATAGTCAATGGTAATGAGAAAATGTCGTCATTTTTAAAATAAGAATTAAATGTCCACGAGTTAAAAGCAGAAAATAAGGAATGTTACTTCAAAATTTTTACATGTAAAACAAAAAAGAACAAAAACAGAAAAACAAAAAGAACAAAAAGCGCGAAATCTTTAAAGTATTAAATTTATCACAGGCGAAACATGTAGTATTTAGATTGCCTAAAATAATTAAATTATTACACGTGAGAACTTTTAAATCATGTATTAAATCAATTTAAAAAGCGTGGCCATATTTAAAATGCTCATATAAAAATATTTCCAAATATCTGTAAGTTACACTAATCTTAAAAAAACTAAAATAACTAAATTATTACATGAAAATGCATTAATAGGGAAAATTAGTCATATATTAAAATGATACATTTAAAACGTTTTTCCTTCTGTAGATTTTAGCCTGACGTCACATGGTTTAAATATAGTGCAGCAAGCAAATTTGTTTATGTATTACACCACTTGCATAAATACATACACCACTTGCAGCATAAATACAGGTAAATATATGCGCAAAATACTTTCGATTTATTTTGTACGAATTACTTTAAAAAAAAATACATATTAGAAAATTCGGATATTCTTATATACAAACAATATACATTGTAAAAATATCTTGAAAATATCATTATGGCGTATGGTTGAACGCAGGACAGGGGAAAAGCTTGTTATCTCGACAACGAACGACTGACATCTAAGGATTACGTTAGCATTATGACGTACGCAATCACTCGAACGAAAAGTCCGATTCCAAGGATGGAAGTGAAAATACGTGTAGACTTAATAATAAATGTCAAAACCCAATTTTTTCTGTGTGTGTTAATAATAGAAATGTTTAATTTTATTCGAAAGCTATATTCTGTCGGCGTTAGCGTACTTGACCCGTTATTAGTATCTGGATTTCTGTGAAATTAAGTCAATAAAATATTAATTTTCCTGTTTATTGATCGTATTGAAAATTAGGTTTTCGTAAATAATTTTATTATCGTTAACGACTTTTATGCAAGTTAAGTTACGACATTTGAATGGTTACTTTCAATCAAACGAAGTCGTCATATTAGTGTCCAGTCACATGAATTCAATTAAAATATTGTTATTGATGAACTGTCTTTATTCAATATTAAAGTCTTAAATATTTGTTTGTCATCTGTAGTGAAAATAAAAATGTGTGAACTGTACGATGAGTTATTATTTTGTAGAGTCTGCCTGATTTTGTTTTTGGGAGATGGGGTAAGTTACGCATATTTAAACTTGTTTATCATATTCTAATAAATTGAAATAGCATTCTTTTTTTTTTTTATCAAGTATTGATTAAATCTGTTAGGTCCGATTCTTTTGTACGTTCTATTCTTATTTCTTTTCGAAAGTTTAAATTTTCGATTTATTCAGTTATCATCAATATCTTCTATCCAGCGTATTAAAATAGAGAAAATGATTCATAACTAATAGTTACTTGTTCTTGAAATATCTAAAACTCGATCAAGCCAAAAAATATAAGAGTAAAATTTCAAAACACAATGCTTTTGAATACGTGAATCTCGAAGCCAATCCCAAGCAGACGGAGTTATAAAATCTCAAACGTAAAGGAAGTGTATTGTCCATAGCTTCCTTATAAAACTCATTTTTAACCAAACCATTTTATACAAGCTGATTATCAAATGTGTAATTGGTCTTACTTATCAATCCCGAAAACATACATCAGTTATTACGACAGCGATGGATGAGGCCATGTTGATCGAAAAATGCTAATTCAAACGGAAAAGCATGGCAATGCGATTACAGAAGATAGCTGTTGTTATACTGATAATATAATTCAATCTTCCATAACCTGGCAATATATATATATTTTTTTAAACAGGGCACACTAGTATGTTTGCAGGTGCTGCAAAGCCTGTATGGGGATTGGTGTGTGCAGCTCACAGGTGGCTATTCTTCCTAGTATATACAGGGTGCAATATGTTGACTATCGCCGACCTTTAATTTCTTAACCGTTGGTCGTAGACATATAGTTCCAATTACAAAAAAGTTTCAAATAAGATAAATAATCATGTTGTGGCATTATTTAAAGTAAAAAATCAATTTGATAAAACTTACGAAAGCTAACTTTTTATACGGTCCCCAAGTCCTTATAGTTATACTAGGGGGCTCTGCCCCCTGCAAGCTACGCTCGCCAACCACCGTTCAAACACAGCAGAATAAAAAAAACACGCTAATCTGATGGATTTTTAAAATATTAGAGAAGATTGAATTGTACTGAAAGAAGTTGTGCATATATCCCTGTAAACAGGTTTCCATTCAATTCCCTTCGATTGCAAAAATTTAAGGATGAATCAGTTGCTGTTAAGATATCCAATGGTTGTTATCGTTTTTGATTAAAAAGGATCAGTTAAGCATTTGAAAAGAAGCTAAAATAAAATGAATTAAGTATATAGAGTCTTTGTCTCCCGCTATTTTAAAACAATTATTATAACAATAGCCTAAGTCATGTGACTATCATGAACAATTCCGGGCCGACCACTTCGCTTTTTATACTCTAGGTGCCATTTTTGTACTTTAATGTTAGCCAGGCACAGGTAATAAGTCGCCAAATATTATTCTATCGTATCATTTCATCTACATTATAATGGTTCGTCATCAACTGCCATAAAAATTACGGTCTGTTGCCTTCGCCTTTCATATGAAAGTTTAGCACAGATGCTATATTGGCGCGATTTTTTCAGACGCCAATTTGGGTAACGCATCGACAGCATGAATAACAACATCCGGCTTACCATATCAAGCAAAATAACAATACTTTGACGCCAGTTAAGTACCCGTTGCGTTTATGACATTGGCGTCAGAAAAAAATCGCGCCAATATGGGGCCGTATATGGCATCTGTGCCGAAAGTTTTCCATTTTGATTAAACAATAATACGATATTGATACTGTGATATGTTAATTAAGTACCTAAAACTGCGTTATCGCAAATTCTCCAGATACTCATTATTTCCCTAATGACTACTGGGTAATTGTAAACATCTATTTTTGTATCGAAATGGTATAAACACTGTAAAAAAAACGGAGATTCCACTGGCAATCTAGACGTCAGTACTATTTCCGTTTTTTTTTTGTTTTTTTTTTTTTTTTACCGAAATTATAAATTACAGAAAATGCCGTTTTTAATAAAAAAAAAAGGAAAATTTTCTGTAATTTATGAGGGACATTTTTCCGTGAAATTACGGAAATAGTACTGGCGTCTAGATTGCGAGTAGGCTCTCCATTTTTTAGTCCGTTTTTGTTTTACAGTGAAGCAAAATAATTTAAAGCTCATATACAACGTTTATTCAAGGAAAAGTTCATACACACACTATTCTACTATTAGCTGACCCGCCCTGGCGTTGCCCGAGTCAGTGATAATAACATTCAATGTATCTAAAATTAATGTTTAATGATGTTATATTTTTAAACAAAAACATTTCGAAAAGCACTTCATGTTAGGAGCCCCGCTGCCTTCGGAAGAGTACCACCTTTAATTTACATAATTTTATATTTTGAACTGTAAAAAATTTCAAACGAAACTATAATCATTGGCAACGCTGCATTCAGCTACGAATACTTGAATGCCTTTGACAACAAATAATCTCGAAATTTTACGATTTTATATTTTCCATTGAAAATCTGTACAAACGAGTCTGCACTGTTAAAAATTTGGCAGCAAACTGTACAGCAATTCGACCGTTTTTAGCGGAAATTGTTGCACAACCGTAATTTATCTCTATTCTGACTATAAAATGAGCAATAATATGATCAGAATAGAGTTAAATGTCGGTTATGTAACCGATTTTTCAAAAAACGGGCGAATGACTGGACAGTTTGCTGAAAATGTTTAACAGTGTAGTGTTTGGTCTCACTGCCTTCAGCCGCGAACTCCAGGCATTCAGCTCACTTAGCGATCTGTTCTGTATTTATATCTTTAAGCGAATTGTTTTTTTCAAAAAGTGGCTCTGCCGCCTTATAATTTAAAACAAAATTATTTGCAAACTAAGTGGTTCCCGATATAATGATTGCCCGTTTAAATTCTGTTATTTAGACAAATTAAATATTCAACACTGAACAAATTTGCCCAAGGAAAATAAAAGTTCCAACTGTACAAACAGTTAGGATTTACATGAGGCTTAATAAGATCAAATATGGAACCAAATCAAAAGGGGAAAAAACCTTTTGTAATTACCCCATATCACAAATAGTGTGGGTAAATGTCAACATGACACTGTAAAACCTTGAAAATGAGTAAATACTTGGTGATATAATATCATGAGACGTAGCGCAATTTTTCACCTTGATTCAACATAAAATATCATAAAATATTATTACGCATCCGCTATAAGAAAATCAGTAGAAGTCATGTGTAAAGCAATCAAGTATGCAACGACGCCCTATCATACAATAGCCCCAGTTTGTGGTCAATATACTGAAAATAAATCTTGAAAACCTGAACAAAGTGACGTAATAAAATTTAAAGTACAGAAGTTAAATATTTTCTTCTACCCATGGAAAGTGACGAATGAGAAACAAAGTGATGTCATAAAATAAATGGAACTGCAATTAACAATAATAATAATATATATTTCCTCTAATTAAATTCAACCCAAGAAACTGCTACTGCTACTTCTACTTTCAACTCTAGTCACTCTCAACTCTAGTATTATCTCTCTAATTTTCAAAACAAAGTGACGTATTTGTATAAATAAACAACATTTAGTTATTAAGATATTCTCTGATGATGAGCCTGGAAGGGTTGGAAGTACCAAGAAGTTTTAAACAAAATGTATATTTTAAACTTGTAACATCTTTTTCATTACATTAGTCGCCATTTAAGTAAGATTGTGGAACTTTTTAATGTTCACATTATATTCTTTTAGAGTAATTATAACTTAAGTGGGCTGGTCACTTAGTTTCCGATTTCCCCTCTCTAATGTAAAAACTATGGATATTCCACGCATTCCTATATTTAAAATATTTCCTCGGCAAATCAATATTTTGAACTTCTATTTTTTGTGTACACTTCTATAAGCTGTCTCATTGTTACTTAGTTCTCAAAATATTTCTAAAGTATAGACTTAATTTTATATGAAGTATTAAAATCTTACTCACAGCTCGCCCGTATTGAACACATAACATATGAAATTTAGCATAGATTTTAGAAATATTTTCAAAACTAAGAAAAAAAGAGACATACTATAAAAAGAGTACACAGAAAAAATATGTTAAAAATATGAATTTCTCGAGAAGGTATTTTAAATATACGAATGCATCAAAAGTCCGTATACTTAACATTACGGAGGAGAATTTCGAAGCTGTGTGACTAGTCCCCTTAACAGAAATCGATTAGTAGCAACGACTAATCTTGATATTATTTGATAGAAAAGATGAACATTCACAGGTACAAAAGGACTGCTTGTCACTTTTAATTGATATGAATTTTAATATGTAAGAGTAAGGATGCCATCCGTGAAGTAGTAACTGCGGTTGCGTTCCCATTCTGTCAACAGAGATGAAAGCCCATCATTTTTTCTGAACTTTAAGAAAAGCTACTCACTCATCGACTATGGTGGTGATAGTTCTGAATAAACCGGTGTTCGGAATTACCCCACCTGACCATAAATCATTAACAAAATCATATATTTTCAGGATTCCAATTATCGTACAGGGCTGTAATTAATGTTATTTAATTGACACTTTCCTAAATAGTTCACACTTTGAATTTATTCTACTAATATTAAGAATTATAATTTGTAACGAACTATTTAACCGAAATTACAGTTATTTCAATTGAAATTATAGCAAGGAAAAAATAATGAAACCTTTTATTTCGATAAAAATGTTCGACTATTTATAGCCACATATAAAATATTTTAAGCAGTATAAATATTTTTATACTGCATTTTTATAATTTATTACTGTTATCGGAGAATTTTATGACATTTATTATATTTATTACTTTATCTTGCATTTTTCATTGGATAATTAGTCAAGCATAATGCTCGAAGGCTCCGATAAAAATCGAGGTTAAGGTCCAATAATTTAAAAAGGTTAATGACAGTGTTGTTTCACTGGTAAAACTTTTTATTTTCACTGCATTTGCGAAATTACGACATGATTGATTATATGGCTATACAAAACATTATAGGGTTAAAAAGTGTATTTACTAAAACATATTTATATACGTTATGATTAATTATTGACCATATTTTCATTAATAACCAGTTTAATGCATTTTGTTAAAATCTGCAATTAAAATACCGTGCATTGTTTGCATTTTTACCTGGGTGGTTTTTTTTTTTTTCTAGAGAGTTTACTATAAAATACATGAAAAGCAAAATACAAGATTATTCGATACATTATTATCATAAATATATATGGCAACTAATAGCTTAAAAAAGTGTCGGAAATTTTATATTCAAACTAGCAAACCCCGCGGCTTTGCTCGCGTAATATTTGGAATATGCCAAGTGATATTTATATGTCTAATTTTTATTAAAAGGTACTAACTAAATTTTATTTTATTAAAAGGTACTTATTACTTTTAGGAATAGTTCAAAAATTACTTTTTAAAACACAGTTTGATTAAACATCCTTATTACACTGCATTAGGCAGAAATGAGACTTAAATTAATAAAATGAGATAAAAATAAATAAATGATAATTTAGAAAATATTTTGAAACTTTTATGCTCAATTAATACGCTCATTTCAGTATTCATTTGAATATTTGAATTTTTTAGAAACCATTTTCTTACATCTTAAAATTAACCATCATGTCAAATTCCAAGTCCTACCACCTCTCTCAACATAAAGGGCTATGTTGAAACAGGAACTGTCACCATTAATTTGCCAACATTAATTTTGAAATCGGTTTGTTATTTCCTAATATTCCACAGAAACGTAATTTAAAAAGATTTTAAAGCCCTCTTTTAGAACGTTTGTTGTTCCTGTGAGCCCCAGGTGGTAGAATCACCGGCATAAAATATAGCCTGTGTAGGATCAGAGACTGTTACCATTGATTCGCTTTGATTACTTTTATAACCGGTTTATATTCCCTGAAATTGCATAGAATCGTAATTTAGAACTTTTTTCGAATGTTTTTTGCACCTCCCCTTCGCTTCACCCCTTTTTAATTCGAATTTATTTTCGACGTTCCTTCGAGGGCATTTATATTTTATAAGTAACTACCATGTCATATTTAAAGATTCTAGGCTTTTCAGTATCACAGAAATCGCAATGTAGAAAGTATTTAGCTTCTACAACCCTCTGGTGGTAGTGGAACAGACATAAAATATAGCTTATGTTCGAGCAGGTTCTATCACCAAAATTTGTCATCATTATTTTTTTAATCGGTTTGGTAATTTACAAGTTTGCTTAAAAATTGTAATTTATAAGGCTTTTCACTCACTTCATTTTTTTAAATTTGGAATTTTCTTTCGACTGTTCTTAGAAAGCAGTTGCATCTTGTAAGTAAATACCATGCCATACTTCAAAGTGTTTGGCCCTCAGTTGTGCAAAAAACGCAAATTAGAACATGTTTTGCTTTTGCAACCCTCAGATGGTAGTCACAAAAACATAAAATATAACATATGTTATAGCAGGGACTGTCACCATTGATTTGCAACCATTACTTTTGAAATAGCTTTGGTATTTCCTTAGATTGAGTAGAAATCGCAATTTAGAACGTTTTTAGGACGCTTTTCGCGCATTTTCACTCCTTTTTAAATTTCCAATTTTTTCGAAACTGTTCTTATATCTATAACTGTTCTTTATATCTAATAAATATGTACCTTGCCTAATTTTAAGTTGCTAGCCCCTACCGATCACAAAAATCGAAATTTAAAACGCTTTTTTGCTCCTGCAACGTCTTGGTGATAGTGATACCGACATAAAATAGCGTCTATGTTAGAGCAGGGGCTGTCAGCATCAATTTCCTACCATTACGTTTGAAATCAGATTCATTCTTCCTGAGATATTGCCGACAAATCGGCATTTAGAACGCTTTTCGCGCATTTTGCTCCTGCATCTCCTCTGGGGTAGTGGAAACAGATATAAAATATAGCCTATCTTGGAGCAAGATCTGTCACCATCATTTTTGCACCATTATATTTGAAATCGTTTCAGTACTTCCTGAGATTGCATAGAAATCGCAATTTAGAAAGTTTTTTACAAAGCTTTTTGCGCATTTTGACCCCCTTGTTAAATTTCGATTTTTTTAGGAAATGTCCTTAGAGATTATTGATATCTTATAACTAACTACAATTCCAAATTTCACGATTCTAGGCCCTTCCGTAACGCAAAAGTCGCAATTTAGAACGTTTTTCTCCTGCACCCCCTTTGGAGTAGTGGCACCGACATAAAACATCGCCTATGTTGGAGCAAGTATTGTCACCATCATTTGGACGTCATTATTTTTTAGATCGGTTTGGTATTTCCTGAGATTGTGTAGAAACCACCATTTAGAACGTTTTTTAGAACGATTTTCGCGCATTTTCACCCCTTTCAAATTTCGAATTGTTTAAGAACTGTTCTTAGAAATTCTTTATATCTAATAAGTGGCTAATATTTCAAATTTCATATTTCTAGGCCCTTCCGTAACGCAAAAGCCGCAATTTAGAACGTTTTTCTCCTGCACCCCCTTTGGAGTAGTGGCACCGACATAAAACATCGCCTATGTTGGAGCAAGCGTTGTCACCATCATTTTGACACTAATATTTTTTAGATCGGTTTGGTATTTCCTGAGATTGTTTAGAAACTACCATTTAGAACGTTTTTAGAACGCTTTTAGTGCATTATAACCTCTTTTAAATTTTGAATTTTTTAAGAACTGTTCTTAGACATCATTTATATCTTATAAGTAACTAATATTCAAAATTTCATATTTCTACCCAGCTAAAAATGAACTGCAGTGAAACTTTAAAAAAAATGTAGTTGGAAGACTGCGGTGATTTGGCACAAATCCCTGCAGTGTTTTTGAAGTCGACATAACTATAAATTAACCGCAGTAAATGTGTAGTTGATAACTACACACTCACCGCAGTCAATTTATAGTTATGTCGACTTCAAAAGAACTGCAGGGATTTGTGCCAAATCACCGCAGTCTCCCAACTACATTTTTTTTTGCAGTTTGACTGTAGCCTTTTAAAAATTTATTAGAAAATATGGGGAGAAATGCCGGATGTGCATAACATAAATAAGTCGTATTAGGCCTTTCCAACAAAATGCCACATGATGGGTGACTCCAAAATTTAGAAAAAGTGCCCCATTGGGGGGGGCAAAGTGGGGGGAGGGAAACCGGATGTGCATAACATGAATAAGTGGTATTAGGCCTTTCCAACAATATGTTACATGATGGGTGACGGCAAAATTTAGAAAAGTGCCCCCCTTAGGGGGGGTGGGCAAAGTGGGGTGAGGGAAGTTGGATGTGTGCATAACATGAATAAGTGGTATTAGGCCTTTCCAACAATATGTCACATGATGGGTGACTGCAAAATTTAGAAAAGTGCCCCCCTTAGGGGGGGTGGGCAAAGTGGGGTGAGGGAAGTTGGATGTGTGCATAACATGAATAAGTGGTATTAGGCCTTTCCAACAATATGTCACATGATGGGTGACTGCAAAATTTAGAAAAGTGCTCCCCTTGGGGGGGAAGTGTGGGGAGGAAAGCCAAATGTGCATAACTTGAATAAGTAGCCATTGGCCTTTCCAGCAATGGGTCACACGAGGGGTGTCGGCAAAATTTAGAAAAGTGACCCCTCAGGGGGGAGCAAAGTGTGGGGGGGGGAGAACCGGATGTGCATAACATGAATAAGTGGTATTAGGCCTTTCCAACAATATGTCACATGATGGGTGACTGCAAACTTTAGAAAAGTGCCCCCCTTGGTGGGGGGGGGGGCAAAGTGGGGTGAGGGAAGCCGGATGTGCATAACACGAATAAGTGGTATTAGGCCTTTCCAACAATATGTCACATGATGGGTGACTTCAAAATTTAGAAAAGTGCCCCCTTCGGGGGGGGGGCAAAGTGGGGTGAGGGAAGCCGGATGTGCATAACATGAATAAGTGGTATTAGACCTTTCCAACAATATGTCACATAATGGGTGACTGCAAAATTTAGAAAAGTGCCCCCCTTGAGGGGGGGAAAGTGGGGGGAGGGAAACCGGATATGCATAACATGAATAAGTGGTATTAGGCCTTTCCAACAATATGTCACATGATGGGTGACTGCAAACTTTAGAAAAGTGTCCCCCCTTGGGGGGGTGGGCAAAGTGGGGTAAGGGAAGCCGGATGTGCATAACATGAATAAGTGGTATTAGGCCATTCCAACAATATGTCACATGATGGGTGACTTCAAAATTTAGAAAAGTGCCCCCCTTGAGGGGGGCAAAGTGGGGGGAGGGAAACCGGATATGCATAACATGAATAAGTGGTATTAGGCCTTTCCAACAATATGTCACATGATGGGTGACTGCAAACTTTAGAAAAGTGCCCCCCTTGGGGGGGGCAAAGTGGGGTGAGGGAAGCCGGATGTGCATAACATGAATAAGTGGTATTAGACCTTTCCAACATTATGTCACATGATGGGTGACTGCAAAATTTAGAAAAGTGCCCCCTAAGGGGGGGGGGGGAAACCGGATGTGCACAACATGAATAAGTGCTCACAGGGCTTTCCAACAGTATGTCACAAGGCATGATGGCAAAATTTAGAAAAGTTCCCCCTTGGAGGGGGGGGGGCAAAGCGGGTGAGGAAAGCCGGATGTGCATAACATAAATAAGTGGTGATGGGGCCTTTCTAACAAGTTACATGAGGGATGTCGGCAAAATTTTGAAAAGTGGGGGGTTGCACCACCTGGAATACATCCTCACTCCTCTATGAAATTTTTATATATTATAAATGACATTTATCGGAGGGCTCTGTAAAAAAATCCAATCTAAAAGGATGAAAATATTAAAAAAGTTCAAAAAGTAAGAGAAATAATGAAATTCTTCGATCGGCCGTGGTGAAAATCTGTGAAATTCATCCATCGACAATATGAAAAAAATCGCACGAGTTTTGCAAATCAATCGCAAAGAAGCTCCCGCACATTTCCCCGATCAGTAGAAATAAAATATTGCAAAACTCGAGAATTGGTACCGTGAAAAAAATTGCAAAAATCATTACTCACTCAATGAAAATATTTATGAAATTCCCCAGTCCATTATTGAAAAGCCCCACCAGTGGCCGAGAGGTTCTGCTCTCGAAGCTGGTAGACGGGAGGTGCTGTGTTCGATCCCAATAGCGCCCGTCGGCCTAATCTTTCAGAGTTTTCTTCGGACCTTGGTTTTCCAAGCATAAATACGGGTTAGGTTCCCTTAGAAAGACCACCCACGGAGGGCACTCCCCCCCGTTAGGGCCTATATCCCTCGTGCTGATAACTGGCCATCATAAACGCAACCAACAACCATTATTGAAAAAAAACAAAAAAAAAAACAGAACAATTCTTCAGTCGGCTGCTTTAAAATATTGTGAAACTTGTCAACCTGTTGCAGAAATCAATCGTGAAATTCATCAATCGAGACAAAACTCACAAGATTCTTCAGTTGGTGGCATTAAAAAATGTGAAATTTGTCGACCGATTGCAGCTGAAAAACTGCTAAATAAGTCACATTAACTGATAATTGAAAACTAGTTATTGCATATAATAATATTTAAAAAAAAGAATGCATAATAACATTAAATGGGGGGAAAAATCGCAAAATTCAATCTGTCACAGGAAAACATTGCAAAATTTTATTGATAAAAAATTGAGCTGTACTGAGTACTCGGTAAATACTGAGTATTCGGCATACTCGGCGAAATTTTGGCCGAGCACTCGGCCAATATCGAGTAGTTGTAAGAATTTCAAACTGATCAGTAAAAAGTTATTCGAATATCAATGTATAATATATGTAATAATTCATAAAACTATTTACTCAGTATTTAACAATATGTGTACAAAATTTAGAAAAAGTTAAGCAAAAACCCCTCATAAAATAATTCAAGATTAAAATTTAGTTTCACACATACAAATAAAAGTAAGTTTTTCTTATTACACAACTACTCGGTATTCGGTCGAGTAGTCAGTGGCCGAGTACTCGGTACTCGGCCAAAGTACTACTCGGTACACCACTAATAAAAAAGGAGTCTAAGCAAACCAATTTAAATTATTTTTTGTGAACAAGGTACACGAATGCAAGAAAAAAATTTAGGTGCCAATGGGCAGTCTCTCACCTAAATTTTTTGTAAGAATTTAAGTGAAGAGAACTAATAAAATTTAGTGGTGAGAAACTGCCTGCTGGCGCCTAGATTTTTATACTTCTGTTCTGCGAGTGCCCTTTTTTAAAAATTCGCACACAGCAGTCCTGTATTCTAGAATCATCACTATCCTAGTGTTGATTCTAGATAAAAAGGGCCACTGAGCGGAAATGTTTAAAAAACAGCACACTTGTACCTTGTCGCTTGCAGGGAAAATCTGAAAAAGTGGTCTGAAAGTCGAAATTCATTCATCGACCATATGATAAAAATCCCACGAGTTTCACAAATCAGTATCAAGAAAAAACTACATTTTACCAGTGGGTAGAAATATAATATTGCAAAATTCAACCAATAATAATATAATTCAATCAGTTGCATGAAAAAAAAACTGAAAATAGTCATTAAGTCGTCAGAAAATTTGGTGAAATTTGCCAGTTGATTGTTGGACAAAAAAGAGAAATCCTTTAGTTGGGGATTTTGATCAAAAATTTACCTTAACACTTTGGCTGCCCCCATTTTTCAAAATCTGTTCCCAGGCACCGAATGCGTGACTTAGAGATCTGCACGGGCAGTCCTGTGGCCCCAGAGTTGATTTCAGGGGGTGGACGGGGGGGGGCTCTCATTGCTTTGGAAGGAATGTGTGTGTCCCCTCCCCGGACCACCCCCTGAAATCAACTCTGGGGCCACGGGTCTGCCCATGCAGATCTCTTAAGCCACGCATTCAATGCCTGGGAACAGATTTTGAAAAATGGGCGGCAGCCAAAGTGTTAACGTAAATTTAAGGATATTGTCATTGATTTAACATTAGCTTGTGAGTATTATAACATGACAGTGTACTAAGCTCATTCAATATCCTCCTATGCACAAAAAACATTTAAAATAATTAAGGATATTTTCAGTGGTTTAACATTAGCTTGTGTGTATTGTAACATGACTGTGTACTAAGCTCACACAAATCAGTATCAAGAAAAAACTAAATTATACCAGTGGGTAGAAATATAATATTGCAAAATTTGTCAATCAGTTGCATGAAAAAAAACTGAAAATAGTCATTAAGTCATCAGAAAAATTCGTGAAATTTGCCAGTTGATTGTTGGACAAAAAAGAGAAATTCTTTAGTCGGGGATTTTGATCAAAAATTTGCCTTAACACTTTCGCTGCCGCCCATTTTTCAAAATCTGTTCCCAGGCACCGCATGCGTGACTTAGAGATCTGCACGGGCAGACCCGTGGCCCCAGAGTTGATTTCAGGGGGTGGCCCGGGGGGGGGGAGCGGGCTCTCATTGCTCTAGAAGGAATGTCCCCCACCCCGGACCACCCCTTGAAATCAACTCTGGGGCCACGGGTCTGCCCGTCCAGATCTCTAAGTCACGCATTCGGTGCCTGGGAACAGATTTTGATAAAAGGGTAGCAACCAAAGTGTTAACGTAAATTTAAGGATATTGCCATTTGTTTAACATTAGCTTGTGAGTATTGTAGCATGACAGTGTACTAAGCTCATTCAATGTCCTCCTATGCACAAAAAAAAAAAAAAATTAAAATAATTAAGGATATTTTCAGTGGTTTAACATTAGCTTGTGTGTATTGTAACATGACAGTGTACTAAGCTCATTCAATATCCTTCTTAATAAATGAAAAAATCATTTAAAAAATTTAAACGCATATGAAAACTCTATCATGTGGGAAAAAAAACAATTCTTCGATCGTTTGCAGGGAAAATCTGAAAAAGTGCTCTGAAAGTCTAAATTCATTCATCGACCATATGATAAAAATCCCACGAGTTTCACAAATCAGTATCAAGAAAAAACTAAATTTTACCAGTGGGTAGAAATATAATATTGCAAAAATTGTCAATCAGTTGCATGAAAAAAAACTGAAAATAGTCATTAAGTCATCAGAAAAATTTGTGAAATTTGCCAGTTGATTGTTGGACAAAAAAGAGAAATCCTTTAGTTAGGATTTTGATCAAAATTTTACCTTAACACTTTGGCTGCCGCCCATTTTTCAAAATCTGTTCCCAGGCACCGAATGTGTGACTTAGAGATCTGCACGGGCAGACCCGTGGCCCCAGAGTTGATTTCAGGGGATGGGCGGGAGAGGGGGGGGGGAGGGCTCTCATTGTTCTGGAAGGAATGTCCCCCCCCCCCCGGACCACCCCCTGAAATCAACTCTGGGGCCACGGGTCTGCCCGTCCAGATCTCTAAGTCACGCATTCGGTGCCTGGGAACAGATTTTGATAAAAGGGTAGCAACCAAAGTGTTAACGTAAATTTAAGGATATTGCCATTTGTTTAACATTAGCTTGTGAGTATTGTAGCATGACAGTGTACTAAGCTCATTCAATGTCCTCCTATGCACAAAAAAAAAAAAATTAAAATAATTAAGGATATTTTCAGTGGTTTAACATTAGCTTGTGTGTATTGTAACATGACAGTGTACTAAGCTCATTCAATATCCTTCTTAATAAATGAAAAAATCATTTAAAAAATTTAAACGCATATGAAAACTCTATCATGTGGGAAAAAAAACAATTCTTCGATCGTTTGCAGGGAAAATCTGAAAAAGTGCTCTGAAAGTCTAAATTCATTCATCGACCATATGATAAAAATCCCACGAGTTTCACAAATCAGTATCAAGAAAAAACTAAATTTTACCAGTGGGTAGAAATATAATATTGCAAAAATTGTCAATCAGTTGCATGAAAAAAAACTGAAAATAGTCATTAAGTCATCAGAAAAATTTGTGAAATTTGCCAGTTGATTGTTGGACAAAAAAGAGAAATCCTTTAGTTAGGATTTTGATCAAAATTTTACCTTAACACTTTGGCTGCCGCCCATTTTTCAAAATCTGTTCCCAGGCACCGAATGTGTGACTTAGAGATCTGCACGGGCAGACCCGTGGCCCCAGAGTTGATTTCAGGGGATGGGCGGGAGAGGGGGGGGGGAGGGCTCTCATTGTTCTGGAAGGAATGTCCCCCCCCCGGACCACCCCCTGAAATCAACTCTGGGGCCACGGGTCTGCCCGTGCAGATCTCTAAGTCATGCATTCGGTGCCTGGGAACAGATTTTGAAAAATGGGCGGCAGCCAAAGTGTTAACGTAAATTTAAGGATATTGTCATTTGTTTAACATTAGCTTGTGAGTATTGTAACATGACAGTGTACTAAGCTCATTCAATGTCCTCCTATGCACAAAAAAAAACATTTAAAATAATTAAGGATATTTTCAGTGGTTTAACATTAGCTTGTGTGTATTGTAACATGACAGTGTACTAAGCTCATTCAATATCCTTCTTAATAAATGAAAAAATCATTTAAAAAATTTAAACGCATATGAAAACTCTGTCATGTGGAAAAAAAATAATTCTTCGATCGCTTGCAGGGAAAATCTGAAAAAGTGCTCTGAAAGTCTAAATTCATTCATCGACCATGTGATAAAAATCCCACGAGTTTCACAAATCAGTATCAAGAAAAAACTAAATTTTAACAGTGGGTAGAAATATAATATTGCAAAATATTGCCTTTATTATTTGATTCTGAGAAGTGTCATAATTGACGAAAAAAACTAATTTGGCCCTATTACCATTCAGAAGTGTAAATTTTCTTTTTAAAATAACACAATTCATATGATAGTAAAAAAAGATTGCTTCATTTAAAAAATTTAATATTTTACATAATTAGTGAGTATGTACTCATTAAATAAAAATTATTATTAACACAATGTGTCTAACCGCTTTGTATTACATAAAACTGTTTCATTCCTAAAAAGAAAATAAGTTACTTACCTGTGAAATGTTATGCACTTATTGTAGGTATCCTAGGCAGGCATCAATTTATAATTTGAAGTTCAGTATTAATTTTTTGTGTAACTGAACATCAAAACATACTTTAATACAAAGCACAGATAAGTATCTGTGTAAGATATATAAAAATTCTGAAACTTTTAATCTAAAAGAACATACTGATTGAAGCAAGTTTAAATCTGAAATAAAACATTGGTAATTACTATAAATAGATAAGTGCACTAAATCAAGTAAAATCGAACTATCTGGATAACTATCTGGATTGTCAGAAACAAAATTTTATCAAATGTTTTGGATGACATTTGAATTTAATTAATCCTGTTAATATGAAATGGACATAATTTTTTTTTTTCACATGCATTAACCGTTAATAGTACAATCTCATCTAGATTTGAAATACTAACGATGATTGTACAAAAATTGCGACGGTTTATAAATCGTTATCACTTTATTCAAATTAACACAATCGTGTGGATCTTAAATTAATTTCTTTCGATTGAGAATGTAAAAATACCCATACAGCCACTTTATTTCAATAAACAGTGGTGATATTTTTCGCCAAACTGCAAAATAAATGATCTTCTTTTAGCAAATCAACGTGGTACTCCGCGCCGATTTTCATAAACAAGCCGGCGTTTCCATGAGTTGAGGTGTTTCTTTAATGCTTCTCCTGCAGTTGCAACGAAACCATGGGGTTAGACATTCAGCTGTAAGCGGTTGAAAAATAAATCATATGTCCAAATGAGAAATTTAAATAAAATAAAGGAAGAAAATTATACTATTCTTTTGTTGTTCTTCTTTGTTTTTATGAGGTAAAAGTGGAAAACTGGAAGTTATATGTATGTCCGATATGGAAGAAAGACAATTTATGCAATATGCAATGAGTAAACCCATCTGTGTTTCTAATTTCTAATCATGGGCGACATATAAAAGAATGGTTGGGCCACTGTCCCTCTCGATTTTGAAATTTATCTAATTAAATTTCCTTTTTCTTCGATTTTGAAAAACATAGTAAATTTTTTTCGAGTAATTTAAAATAAAAGAGGAACTAAAAACTAGTTATGAAGATAGTGGGGCAGTGAGCAAGGGAGACCTATTGCCCCTACCTTGATTTTAAAATTTAATTAATAAGAATTTCTTTTCTTCTGTTTTCAAAAACATTATGTAAATATTTTGAGTAACTTAAAATGAAAATAAATAAGAAATTTTCAGTTAAGGGGTGTTGGTGGTGTTGTTGTTGGTGGTGTGAGTGTGTGTGTGTGTGTGTGTGGGGGGGGGGGGTTGAGACTCATTGCCCCTTCCTGGATTTTGAAATTTAATTAGCAATTTTTTTCTCCAATTTACAAAAACATAATAAAATTTATTCTTTTCGAATAACTTAAAATAAAGGAACTAAGAACTTTCTGTTAGGGGAAGGGGGCATATGTGAGTCATTGTCCCTCCCTCGATTTTAAATTGTAACTATTTTTTTTTCTCTGATTTTTGAAAAACATAGTGAAATTTCATCTTTTCTCTTATCTTAAAATAAAAGAATAACTAAGAATTTTCTCTTATGGGAACGAAGTTAGAAGAGAGCTATTGCCCCTCCCTAAATTTAAAAATTTAATTAATTAAATATTCTTTTTCTTTTGTTTTCAAAAACATAGTAAAGTTTATACTTTTCGAGTAACTCTGAATAGAAAAATGAGAAATTTTACATTAAGAGGGAGGGAGGGGGGGGGGTTGAGAGGTTCATTGCCCTCCCCTCCCTGGATTTTAAAATGTAACTAATAAAAAATTTTTTCCACTTTTGAAAAGTAGTAAAATTTATTCTTTTCGACTAACTAAAAATAAAGAAACTAAGAATTTCCTGTTAGGGGAAGGGGCATAGCTGAGCGATTGCCCCTCCCTTGAATTTAAATGTTAACTATTTTCTTCGCTTTTGAAAAACATACTGAATTTTTTTTAATTATCTTAGAATAAAAGAGGAATTAAGAATTTTCAGTTAGGGATAGGGTAGGGGGTAGGAGAAACCTATTGCCCCTTCCTGGATTTCAAAAGTTAATTAATTAAAATTTCCTTTTCTTCTATTTCAAAAACATAGTAAAATGTATACTTTTCGAGTAATTTACAATAAAAAAAATGAAGAAATTTCTCATTCCCCACCCCCCCCCCCCCTGGCTTTTGAAATTTAATTAATATTTTTTTTCTCCGATTTTGAAAAAAAAAATAGCAAAATTTATTCGTTTAGAGTAAGTTAAAAAAAAAAAAAACTAAGAATTTTCCGTTGTGGGCAGGGGCACAGGTGGGTTGATGCCACTGCCCCTCCCTCGATTTTGAAATTTAACTAATTTTTTTTCTCTGATTTTGAAAATCATAGTGAAATTTAATTTTTTTTTTATCTTAGCTTAAAATGAAAGAGGAACTAAAAATTTTGCGTTAGGTAGGAATGTGACTTTCAATTAAGTCCTTAAAAGTCTTGGAAAGAGTATTAATTATCATTAGTATATAAAAAGTGTGTTTCATAACATGCAACTCTCACAAAATCAAAACAATTTTAAACACTTTAGAAAATTCGGGATATATCACACAATCATACAGCATTGTGTATTGCAAAAGTATCTTACAGTAACTGCTGTTATACTGTAGTTACTATTATAATAATCATACTTACAAAATTAAGACCTGTAAAGTTCATCAGAAACTGCAGTCAGACTGCAGATACATCACCGAAAATTTTTGTGAATTAATTGCTATAAAATCACTTGAAATTCACTGCCGTTTTACTGTAGACATAAAGTCTTACTATTTTTTTAAATTTTGGGTTGAAAAAATACTTGTCAATAACTGGAAAATAACTGAAGTTTTTTTACTGTTGATATTGCACTACAAAAAAAACTACAGTTGACCGTAGAAAAACTTGAAAAATACATCATTTCTGTAAAAAAACTACAGTTCATTTTTAGCTGGGTAGGCCCTTCAGTAACGCTAAAATCGCATTTTTAGAACGTTTTTTGCTCCTGCACCTCCTTTGGGGTAGTGACACCGACATAAAACATAGCCTATCTTGGAGTAAGCGTATTCACCATCATTTTGACACCAATATGTTTTAAATCAGTTTGGTATTTCCTGAGATTGTGTAGAAACTACCGTTTAGAACGTTTTTTAGAACGCTTTTTGTGCATTTTCACACCTTTTAAATTTCAAATTGTTTAAGAACTGTTCTTAGACATAATTTATATCTTATAAGTAACTAATATTCAAAATTGCATATTTCTAGGCCCTTCAGTAACGCTAAAATCTCATTTTTAGAACGTTTTTTGCTCCTGCACCCCTTTGGGGTAGTGACACCGACATAAAACATAGCCTATCTTGGAGCAAGCGTTGTCACCATCATTTTGATACCAATATTTTTTAAATCGGTTTGGTATTTCCTGAGATTGTGTAGAAACTACCATTTAGAACGTTTTTTAGAACGCTTTTTGTGCATTTTCACCCCTTTTAAATTTCAAATTATTTAAGAACTGTTCTTGGACATCATTTATATCTTATAAGTAACTAATATTCAAAATTGCATATTTCTAGGCCCTTCAGTAACGCTAAAATCGCATTTTTAGAACGTTTTTTGCTCCTACACCCCCTTCGGGGTAGTGGCACCGACATAAGATATAGCCTATGTTCTAAGTTGGACTAACACCATCATTTTGTTACTATTACTTTTGGAATCGGTTCGGTAGTTCCAGAGCTTACCTCCGACAAATAAACAATTTTTTCCTCTTTATAATAGGAGTATAGATTAACGAAAGCAATCAATATATTGTAAATGTTGTGCAATGTTAGAACTATTTTTTAAAAATATTTTAATATAATAAACTCTGCTAACTATTTTTTCATACATATGTAACGAAGTAAATTATTAGCTACGTTAAGAAAATTAAGGGTGTGCATAATACACGAGATCGATGCATTCACGGGAAATTAAGTAAATTAATGAATATTCTTGAATATGGAATTGATGTGTAACAATATGAATTGCATTTTTCATTCTTTGAAACCGTCTTGCTGTACAATCTTTAGACATACATCTTTATATGTAATCTTTATACATGTATGGTCTATTTATTCAAATATTTCTCTTCACTATAATTATTTAAATATATTAAAAAAGGTGTTAGAAAAATAGAATTAGTCAATTAAAAGTTTTTAAAACTCCATTTTCAGATTGCATGAGAATTCTTTAAACATGAATTATTTTTATTCTTATATAGATTATGGATATTTTTTCAATTTGATATTGTTTTTCGAGTTGAGCTCTTGATGTTCCTAAAATATGTAAAAAATCAATGCTTTTGCATTTTTTACGTAGTCATAAATAAAATACCAATAAAGCCACATTTTTTTTACGATTATAGCTCAAACATTTAAAAGTAATCTGCGCGTAAATTACAAGTTCTTTGAATAATGAGAGAGAGAAACAAAACATAAAAAGGTTATGTAATATGAGTGAAGATAGATGGGTAACTAGTTTATAATCGTTTTTCTTAAAACAAATATTTATGGGAAACAACAGTATTGTGGAATGAAACGAGAAAAAGAAATTTTTTATATTAGATTTCTCGGACTTTTATAACTAATCTATAGTTGTAATTTTTGTTTACCGAATCAATGCGATAAATCAAAATTTTAAATTTTAAACTGGAAATCTATCCATTTGTTGCATATTATGTTCTAATATTGTTCCACATTTTTCTTATGCACGAAATATTAGTCGTGAAAAATTGATATGTATTCCATAAGTCGTAATATTTTTGTAATAAAAAAACTAAGCAATTTCTCATAAATCAATCAATATAAAATGTCATGAAGCTTGCAATTCACATATATTATAGAAACATAGGTGTTGTATGAGTATATATGGAATTCTAAATAATATATATTACGTTTCAAAATATTTATAATAAAAGTTAGTTTTCTAAAATAACAACGTAACTTGCCACAAATGAATGTAGATTTTCTTATAAAACGTAATAATTTATGTCAGTCACTTTCTATCAAATCCTTTCAGTGTGACTTCAAACTAACTCTAAAGAAACAATTCCTAAATTTAATATACTATTTCATTTCTGTACTACAGTGTACATTATAGCTAAGTTTTCCAATACTTTAGAGGCAATCATAACATTTTCTACGATATATATTAAACAGAGAGACAGTTTTTTTTTTTTCAAAAAATGCGTCACGAAAAAAAGCTCCTAAAAAATTACATAATTTTTATGTAATCCTTTTAGATTTAATATTTAAGAATAAAATTATAAGTTTCCATAAAAAAAAGAAAAAAAAATAGTGACTCTATTTGATTTTCCGAACACTTTACAAAACACAGTTTGAAAAAAAAAAAAAAAAAAAAAAAAAAAAAAAAAAAAAAGAATAATATAAAATAACTAAATTCAAAAGTTTCCAATTTTAGTTAGGGTAATTTTAATAATGAGTGTCATTCTAATAAAAATGGTTTTTTCATTCATAAAATTACAAGTACGACGCACTTTTCAACAATTTTTAATTCCGCCCATGCAAAGATTGAATTGTGTACAAAATGAATATCAAATTGGGATTAACATAGCCATGCTAATGAGAGTTTTCAGTTATTTTAAATTTGGTTATTTCGTCATTTCTCCTTTAAAAAGCAACACGTAAATTTTCATGATCTTTTATGTCATAAAAAACTCCTTTCCGTTGTTAAATTGCCACTTTCAGGTGAAAGAGAATTGTTATAAGCAATATATATATATATATATATATATATATAATTTACTTGAATGACTGATATATTAGAAGAAACGTTAATCAGTTACCTTCAAAATATGCATGAAAGCTGGTTGAAATATGTGTTAGATACCAAACTCATTGGCCGAATTTCTCAAAACTTTATGCGGTTTTTGCTTCAGTGATCTCTAACGTGTTCACCAAATGGGAGTTCAATCGAAAAAGTAGTTTGTTTATAATCGTGATCAATCACATACATATACATATCCACATACCTATACAAACTTAAAGATAGGGAAATTGATAGAATTACTTTTAGACCCTTTCGCCTCTTAACACTGGAGAATGGAAAGTAAAACATTTTAATACAAAAAAAGAGCGATTTATACAATTGTCAAAAAACATCGAAACAACTGAGAACTTAAAACATAAGCAATTACCAACTTACACGCATACATACACACATGCATATGAAATATTCTTCAAATAGTAAAAACGGATTTATGTAACCTCAAAAAAAAAAAAAAATGCAAACAATTCCCTAATCAGGTTTTTTGTAAATGTTTTTTTAATAATTTCCTTATATTATATGTGTCCTAAAATATATACTGTTTTATGACGCCGAGCATCAATTGTTGCTCATAGGATGAATTTTGATACACGTTCCTTATAGAATGTTGGCACCCACTAAGAAAGTATGTATTATAATTCACTCGCTAAGCTGATAAAAAGTAATATCAGTATATATGAGCAGCAGGTTTATATAAGTGCGCGAAATTCCCCATAAAAAAGTACTAAAAAATATTTAAACACTTTTAGCGATCTTACAATTTCAACTACTAAGGTGTTAAATCTCAGGTTGAAAAGTTTGTCATATCACCATATCTCGGCAGCAAATTAGGTCGAAGAGTATAGTTCAGCATAACAAATCTACTAAAAAAGTAGTTAAACACATTTTTTAGCAATTTAACAGCTAGTTTAGCTATTTTATATTCACTATTGGTTAAGAACCGGATAATTGGAGATTATATGAATAAAACAACTATTAATGGTTTTAATTCGATGTTTTGCCTAATATATTTCTTCAAAAAAAGTTTACTTTTTACATTTAATATTTTTAAATTGTTTTTGATCTTTTATTCTTTTAGTGATCGAATTTCAATATTTATACAAAATTTAATTAGTGTGCCCATGAATTAAATTTATTATTCATTTCAGGAAATATTTATTTGAATACTTTTTGATAATTTTATTAATTATTTTCGTTAATGTACGAAATATTATATTAATACTTTTCTTTATTCATGCAAAATGCACTTTGTCAGTACCAGGCGAAGGTCGGGCTTTACCCTTCAAAACGATTCAAGGAGGGTAAGCACTGACTCCGTCTATGCCTATAAAATTACCTATAATAATAGTTACCTACAAAGTAAAAACTTTTTTTCAAGCCACACAAAATAGAATTTCATTTCATCCTATGTCATTTAGTTGTATATTTGACTTTTTTCCTCCTTTTGTTAGGAAAATCATATACTTTTCTGCTATACCAAAGAATACCTGCTTTCTCATTTGTAATGCTGATGGTTTTTAAATGATTGCGTCAGAAAAGCCTTCATGTATTTTCTAATTATTTGTTTTAACGATTTATTGGCGCGAGTGCATAAAGTTGGATTATTGTGATAGCGGATCCTATAGAATATTTCATTAATATATATTTTATTCAGAACGCCCCCAAAGTTAATTTGACGAAGCAGGGTGGTTGTCATAGTAAATAAAAAAAAACACAGTCTTTAATTGCTAATTTATGTTCAGTGTTTCCAAATTATGCACATTGTTTTTACGAAATGATTATACAATACAGTATGCCCACTGCAGTCCCTTGGCACATTCTTAACTTCGAAACGACTGCTGCTATATTCGCAAAAATGGTGTCTCGGTATAGCAAAATAGCCGTTCGCTACTTAATGAAACCGCTTACGGTGCCACCTGATGGAAATCTGCGGAGTTAACATTCTTATCTCGAAAACATGAAGAGATAGGGAAAAGTAGTGATTTAAAAGTTGTAGAGGATCATCGATTTAGCACGAAAATACACCTTTGGTGTACGAAAATACACCTTAGAAAATGGCCTAATTTTTCACACCTTAGTGTGAAAAACACCCTCCTAATAGCAGTGGTATTAGCTGGTACCTCAGCTAATACCTATAATACCCAAAAATACTATGGTATAATTACACCATAGTATATAATGAATTATATACCATTATATTGTTGGTATATAATGGTGTATATATATACACCATTATATACCAATAATATGTGTTGGTATTACAACACATATTACCATGTGTGGTAATATGTGTGGTTACCACACATGGTAACCACACATATGTGGTTACCATGTACCCACATATTTACATGGTATAAATGTAAATACACCACATTAATACCATGTGGGTATTAATGCAAAGAATAGAACGGTTAAAACACGTATTTGTTTTTTCGTGATTTTCTACATTGTGATGCGACAAAACGATCTTAGAAAGAAAAAAAGAAATTATAACAATATACAATTATATGAGATGTTCAAACTTCTCACTATCAGCTGCAATGCACATTTGTCCAAAATATAATAATTTCCGTTCCGTTCAAGTTTCGTGACGTCACAGGTTAGAAAATCACGAGAAAACAAATGTGCTTTTTTTACTGTTATATTCTTCACATTATTATCAACAAGATGTATTTTCTTACTAAATCGATGATGCTCTACAACTTTGTAAATCCCTTTTTCCTTCCTTTTTTGATATAGGAATGCTAAATCCGCAGTTTTCCTACAGGTGGTCCCGTAGGTGGTATCATTCAGTAGCGCATGGCTACTTTACACCACTTTATTTTTAGTATAGCAGCATCCGTTCTGAAGTTAAGAGGGTGGCAAGGGAGTTTAGTTGACATCCTGTATAGATATTTTTAATTATTTTATGATTTTATTAAGATATATTTAAGCTTTACAAGAGACGGTGGATTTTTAAAGAGACTTTTAAAAGTTCCTAATTTTTTGTTTATAGAAAACAATTTCATTTCACCGAATGATTTTTCCTAGAACATATTATGAAGTGTCATATTTTGATGTCTTCACATTCTGCAGAAATAAGGTTAAAAAACAAAAGTTTTGAAAGCATTATTTATTATCATTTGTATCACATATCTCACAGCATTTTCGTTCGAACTTTCTCTTAGCCTCATTTCCCAAATGCATTTTACCTTTTGAGTTCAACCATGTGTCACAAATTTGATTGAAATATTTTAGATTTTGTAAACACCATTGTGCTTTCAGGAAATTACGAAATGCACTACTGGGATTCCGAAGTACTTTCTTTGACAATAACTTTTGATGACAGCTAAATTTAATAGTGTGAAACAAGTTAGAAAACTTCAAAATATCGAAATGTTTACTAAGAAAAATAAATTCTTATTGATGACGAATTTTGTTCGCATTGTTCCAGTAAGTCTAGACTGCTATAGTTCATTGCTCATTGAACCGTTCAGTTTATTCTGTTATATATAGTACACGTTTCCTGGGGTTTTTCAGTATTGGTAATTATAAATCATGAAACATGTAATGTCAAATAAGTAAAAAATATAGATTTACCAATAGTAATTAAACTATTAACTTATTTTAAATGGTATATATTAAATCTGATATATATTTTGATATACATTTAAATTTGATATATATTTACATTCATGATTTCCGAAGAAAGCATTTTTTGTTTGAAAACAAAACTAAGAATACTAAAAACCAAATTAAAGTAAGTCATTGTTAAACTTAAAAGCAAAATTTGCTAACTTATAATAAATAATGAATCTTTTCAGTTGATTGCGATGGATATTGGGTTTTATATATATATTGGAACTTAAGTGAAATAAAGATGGATATTCAGAGTTAAAATGGCATAATTCACTGTGAACAATGCCTGAAAAAACATATATCAACAGAACCGTTAATATATTAGGTAAAATCTGTAAATATTAATAATATATTTAATCTGATATAATGACTCTTGACATTTAATCTAATAATCGATTAAATACTCAGAGACGTGAAAAACATATCTTTTTTGTCTTCGAGTTATTTACCCCAGCTTATATTGCATTCCAAGGTGAAAAAAATGACAATATATTATGCACAGTTTAATTGCGGTTGAAAAATATTTACATTCCTACAATTGCCTAGATTTATACTTACACAAACATAGACATAAATACACGTACGAGAGCCAATTTAGTATAATAGTATCAATTATATTTAAAAAGTTGCTTTTCGATGTTTTAAAAAAAGTGTTGTCACTGATATAAAATATATTAATTGTATGGCTATTTAAAAAATCTAGAAATATCCCTTTAAAAAATTATTGTATTATTAATATTTTATAAAACATTTTTTTTTTTTTTTAAATACGCAGAATTAAAGAAAATGTTTGTATTATTTGATGTGTGATTTTTTTTAAGCGAAACATTATAAAGATAGAGAGTGATTTCTATTTAAACAATATCTCATCTTTTTTGTTATATATTGAACAAAAAATTATTATTTTACTTTTCGTAATTTTTTTTCTTATGATTCAGCATGGCAAAAAAATCAAATATAATACTTCATACTTTATTAATTTAACCAGTAAGCAGGCTTCCTGGGTTAAATTTCACCGCTATGACATTTTTTCCTCGAAAGTAGGTCAATTTATTTGAGGACGCTTCTGACCTACCTCATAACTTTCATGGTTAAGATCGAGAAAGGGTAGTTGAAGGAATGTCTTTCCCTTGTTCATGAGAAGGGGAGAAATACGCCGCTTGGGACTGAAATATTCCCGAGCGTGTACAGACATTTTATTCCTATACGTTGATTTCTTACGGAATAATACACACTAAAATAATTTTAATGAAAGAGCAAGAGAAAAAGCTACTTGTATATATTGAGGAAAGTTTACTAAGTGTAATTAATATCCATTTTGTTAAAAAATTCATGTTTTAAGGAAATAGTTTGCATATTTTCTAGGAAAAAACTTTGTTTATACAGAAGCTGCTGTAAAATATGATAATAAATAGGAAATGCATGGCTTTTTTCCTAAAAAGGAGTAGTACCGATGCATTTTAAAATACAGAACAGTAGATCGTTTTTAAACCGCATTTAGCTAAAAGTATAATAGGAGACATAAAGGGGTGAGATATGTGCCACACATGTACTAACTTTAAAAAAGTAGACACGTGTGTTCACATTTTTTCACAATTATTCCAATTGGTAAACAAATCATACTCGTATGATCCGTTTACCAATTGAAAAAAATCGTGTTAAATTAATGAAGTTTAGTTTCCTATGAAACGTTTCCTTGGAGTTCCATTACCTGTGATGTACACTGTTGTGATGTTTCGGATAATAGGCCAGACGCCATTATCAATCAGGTTAACTGAGTGAAATGTGACCGCCGGATTTGATCAGGACACCTGAACTAGCAAAACATTGGCAGCTGAAGCCAGCAGGTCCCTTGATCGAATCATGGACTGGGGACATTTTCACTCTGTTGGAAATTTTCAACTCATATAACACTTTATCGTCGTTTTACAAATCAACTAAAACGTACCACATACCGCATATACTCGGGTTTAAGCAAATACAAAGAAGGAGTCGGCTACTACGCGGGTCAGATTTTGGGAGTAAATTTATAAGTCACAGAGCTTTCTAACTGTCGCGACGCACCCACGTTGGTGTTTGGTCAACAAATCATTTAAAGATAGATTGCAAAACATACAGATTAAGTGGATGTGCTCCTTAGATGTGAACCAAACAACATACTGCAGTTTGAAAAAAGAATCGATGTTAACCCATCTATGGGTAAAGAGGCGGCGATGCCAATTCTAAAGGTGTTGATTGTGAAATCACTTAAAAAGTGCGGTACTAGGAATGCTATGAATGGCACTGAGGGCGATTTTGTTTACGAAAGTAATGATGCATTTTTTTTCAAATGGTAAAACGAATTTTAATGAAGGGAACGAAACGGCACGGCTTTAGGACTGTCCGGAAATTCAAATAGTGACTCCGAATTTGAAGGATTCGTTTGATGTTTCTTAATTTTTCATATAATTATATTTGCCTGTTTAGTATTTCCTTAAAAATATGTTTTTTGTCTGAAAAGACATTGGAAATTTTTAGGGTTGGCTTATACGCGGTTCAAGAATCTTACCATATTGTTGTGATTCAAAATATGGATGTCGGCTTATACGCGAGTATATACGGTAATATTCCATTTTTGGGGTATTATACTTATGTATGTTACTCTTTTGTGACATTACTTTCCTGTGTATTTACAAATAACAAATTTTTCGTTAAAAACCAGGGGGCAATTAATAGGTATCAAGAAAAAGGGAAATCCGATTAATACTGGTGTATTTTTAATGGCTTTTTTTCTTGAGATTTTCCATAATCAAGGCTCTTACAATGGTGCCAATATTAAACGGGTAGAGTCGATGATTTCTTGATCCAATAGTGTCATTAATTCTTTCTGGAATTTTAGATGAAAAATATCACCGGAAAACATAGTCTGAAGTTAATATTTAATACGCACAACTTTTTCATCGGTTTAATACATTTATTATATCTTAATGGCATTGGGGGCCAGCTGTCATGTTTGTATTTCAATTTAATATGTATAGGTGACAGCACCATAGCTCCTCCCACAATTCATTAGGAGTAAATATCAGAGAATGATTCTTGTCTAGTCTTGTGTCATGTGTGACGTCTTGTAAGTGATGTTTTTGTTTGTGAAATGAATAGTAAATGTTTATCTGTTTACGATGTTGCCTCATCAATGAACAGTTGTGATAATTATTATTAATTACTTACTAAATATATAACAAATGGCGGCGATGGAAAAAACGTATAATTTCACCGGAAAAATTTTACCGAAAATGATAATCACGACGTAGGGGGAAAGTGACTCTACTTCCGTTTTCAATAACCTACGCTTCTGTGTAATAAATACTTCAATGTTACATAAATAAGCCATCATCTTTATGTCGATGGTAAGTGATAATTCATTTTTCTCTTTTCTGCTTTGAATAAAGCAAAATATTTACTCATTTCAAGGAGTTTGATGAAAAAGTGGAAAGTGTCACAACTTTCGTGAAACGACTGGAACGAAATTTCGTTCTACACGATATTGAAGAAGAAAAAAGTACCTGCTCTCTTATTATTATTAGAACCGAAATTATATAGTTTACTTGCTGATTTATGTGTACCTATGGATTGTGAAACCTTAAACATAAAGAAATTGTTGATATTTTGCTTAACCCTTTGAAGGGCGGTGGTTACATTTTTGGACCACCTATTTTTAATTCCTAAATGCTACATTGACATCAGAATATGGGAATGGAGAATTTTCTTTCATTAATTACGTGAAGAAAAGCTTTCGTTAATTTTGAAATAAATTTATTTGTGAATTCTGGTGTCAATCACTGATTTCAGCATTTTGCTAACAGTACCTTGCCCCTGAAAGGGTTAAAAACTTAAACCCCGCCCCTAACAAATTTATAGAACGTATTAAATTTAGAAAGTGTTTTCAAAATGAATCTGAATCAATTCAAGATTTTGCTGCTAGATTAAGAAAGGAGACAACCTTTTGTTTATTTACTGGTGATACTTTAAATGAAAATTTGCTGCAACAGTTTCTGCGCGGTCTGAAAAATGAAAGTATTCAGAATAAATTTATAACTCAAGTTGATGATTTAAATTTCGAAAAAGCTGTTGCGAAATCTTTAGCTTTACATAATGTAGATATTGAAATTGCTGAAATTAAGCATACAAATTCCATTGTGAATAAAATTTCCAGTACGAAAAATGTACAAAATAAGAAATTACAAAATTGTTCTTAAAAACAGAATGTCAAAAATCATTTAAATAATACACATTCTGACAAGTTAAATAAGTTAAAGTGTTACCGGTGTGGAAATGCCTCATATTTAGCAAATGTTTGCAGATTTATTAATGTTGCTTGCAACATTTGTAGGGAAAAGAGCCATTTAAGCAAGGTACGTAGAAGTAAATATTTTCAAAAACATGTTATTTCTTTAAATACTGTAAATGTTTTAACTGTTAAATATGATAAGGTTGAAATCCTATTAAGTTGTCTATATTAATTGAAAACAAGGCTAGAGCTGATATATGATTAGATACAGTATCTGGAATTTCTGCAGATCCTTTAAAAAGATTTCCCAGAACTTTTCCTGATTATAAAAATTTTCCTTCAGATGCTCAGTTAAAAACTGCAACTGGGGAAAATTTCAAACCTGTAGGTTATGTTGAAGTAAATGTTGCTTATGAAAGTAAAACTAGAAAGGTAAAGTTACATTTGATAAAATAGGAATTTTCCATTATTATTTGGTAGAGATTGGGTATCTGAATTTGATATTTTCATAGATAATTTAAAATTTGTATGTACAAATGCAGTTGTAAATTATTCTGATAAATTAAAAGGCTTGTTACAGGAATTTTCTGATTTATTTACTGAAAAGGCTGGGGGAAATTAAAGGTTTAAAGGCAGAACTTTAACTTGAAAAAGATGCTACACCCATATTTTTCAAAGCTACGACTGTCACTTATGCACTACGTGCAGCAGTCAATGAGGAATTACAAAATTAGAAAACGCAAGTATTATTAAACCAGTTACAAATAGCAAATGGGCAACTCCTATAGTTCAAGTGGTTAAGCCTAATGGGAAAATTCACTTATGTGGTGATTTTACAGTAACATTAAATAAATTTCTGAAAGTCGAAAAGCATCCTTCACTTAAAATAGAAGATATGTTTGCTACATTAGGTGGTGGCGTACATTTTACAAAAAAAAAATAATCTAAATCAAGCTTTTCTTCAGTTAGCTGTAGATGAAAAATCCAAAGAATTATTGACCATTAATACGCCAAAAGTATTATTCAAATTTCTTAAATTACCAGTGGGTCTTACTAGTTCTCCTGCTATATGGCAAAGAAAAATTGAGCACATTTCAAGTGGAATTGAGGGAGTTACAATTTTTATAGATGATATTGGGGTTACAGGTTAAACAGATGATATTCATTTACAAAGATTAAAGCAAGAATTAGAAAGATTAAGGGATTAAAACATTAGGATAAACAAAGGAAAATCATTCTTTATGGCAGATGAAATTACTCATTATGGTTATTCATAATGATATTCATAATATTCATGATATTCATAAAACAGCAGATAACAGTTAAATAATTTTAAATGCTCCAAGATCATTAAATATATCTCAGTTTAAAGTTTTTCTAGGCTTAGTTACATATTACGCCAATTTTGTATCAAACTTATATACTATTGCAAATCCTTTAAATAATTTTCTTAAGAAGAATGATAAGTTTAATTGGTCTTATAAGTGTGAACAAGCATTTAAAAGCATAAAAAATAAGAAATTACTTCTGACAGGGTTCTTACTCACTTTAATCCTAAGTTATCTTTCGTTTTAGCAACTGATGCATCTCCTTATGGTATCGCTGCTTTTCTTTCGCATATGAGGCCAGATAACACTGAAAAGCCAATTGGGTTTGTATCCAGAACTTTGAATAATGCTGAAAAACGGTATAGTCAAGTTGATAAAGAGTCACAGGCTATTATATTTGGTTTGAAGAAATGTGTTCAATATTTATATGGCAACAGGTTTACCTTAACAACAGTAAACATTTAGTGTCTATTTTGTCTCCTTCTAAAAGTATTCCTGTTTTATCGGCTGCTAGAATGCAGTGATATGCAATTTATTTACAAACGTTTCAATATGATATCCGTTATAAGAAAACTACTGAACACGGAAATGTTGATGCTCTTTGACTACTTCTTTTACGTTGTGAAGATGTACTTCAACAATTTAATTCAAATGATGCAATTGATGAATCTGAAATTCTTCAAATTAATCAACTCTCTATTCTACCATTAAATTCTAAATCTATTGCTTCCACTACAAAATCCGACCGCATTTCCGGTTCTGAAATTCCTAAAAATCTACTTTTATGAGGTAAACTAGAAGAATTTACTCTTTACATAGTTATATTTTAAATTGGTGTAGGGCAGTATTCCTAGAAGTGCATAGAAACCAAATCTTAAAAGAATTACACATTGGACATTTTGGTATAGATAAAATGAAGTAATTAGCCCGTAGTTTTGTATGGTGGCCAGGTATAGACCAAAATATTGAAGATCTTGCACAAAATTGCACTACTTGTGTAAATTTGAAACATAATCCTCCCAAAGTTGATACAAATCATTGGGGTGGCCTACAGCTCCATGGCAAAGAATTCATATTGATTATTTTGGTCCTGTTATGGAGAAAATGCTTCTTTTAGTGGTTGATGCCCATGGCAAATGTCCCGAAGTTTTTATCGTTCCTAGTACAACTTCAGAAAATACAATTACTTGTCTTTCTTCACTTTTTGCACGATACGGTTTTCCTATTTCTTTAGTATCAGATAATGCTAACCAGTTTAAATTTGCAGAATTTGAGACACTTTTGAAAAATCATGGTGTAAATCCTACGTTTAGTGCTCCATACCATCCAGCTACAAATGGACAGGCGGAGAGATATGTGCAAATTCTCAAACGTGGATTAAAAGCCTTAGCTTCCGAACCTGGTACTTTACAAAGGAAATTAAATAGCTTCCTTTTGCAATAAAGGAAGATGCCTCATGTTAAAACGGGGGAAAATCCTTCATCTCTATTTCTTAAACATCATATAAAAACAAAAATAGATTTGATAGTGCAAAATGTTACGAATTTCGTTAATGATAAACAAGATGCGAAAAAGTCCAAAGTTAAAATAAAAGAATTTCAAATTAACCGAAAGTAACTCTAAGAAATTTTACTCCAGAAGGCAAATGAAAAATTGGTCGAATAATAGCAAGAGAAGAAAAATTACATTATGGAGTTCAAGTTGGTTCGAATATTTCGAAAAGGCATGTTGATCAAATAACTAATGTAGGTTCAGAGATTTCTTTAGTTAATGATCCAAATTCTGAAGAAAGTGATACAGGAAATTTCAGAAGTGAAAATGCAATTTTGAAACATGGTGTTTCTCCACCATTACAGCCTTGTATCACAGATTTGCAACAAGTTGATTCTCATGAGCCAATTACTCTAGGTTCTACACCAACTAACTTTCATGATCCTGATTCTTCAAGTCCTAAATCAACTGACTCTGAGCCAATACTTTCAAAACCTTCTCTTCCCACTAGTTCAATAGTTGATGCTGATGAACTTGCAAAATCTAATTTTTCTTCTACTCCACAGGTACTGAGAAGATCCGGTAGGTACAAAAGACGTTCTGACCGACTATTAATCCTATTTGCTCCACTTTGCCATAATTATAGAAAATAAATGCGTATGATAATATCAATTTATTACATTTTTTAAGTGCAATATATTTAATACCATCAAAAGAAAACAACAAAGAACAACAAACAAAAAATAAAAAGAAAATAGTAAAAAAAAAAAAAAAAAAAAAAATGCAGCAATTAAAAGTGTAATATTCGATTTATAATTTAAATGGAAGAACAGTGCAATTGATGATACTTTCATTATGTTTTATGTATAATATTTTGAAATATTCTGATAGGCAAAGAGAAAAGTTTTTAAATCATGAGACAGTCTCTTACTCAAAAATATATTTGAAGAAAAAATTCAATTAAGTTATAAAAAGTCTCGTTATATTTATTAATTAAATGTATTATATCTTTAAAATTACACTATCATAATAAATATTAAAATATTAGATATTTTTAAAAATCTGAACTATATATTTTAAATTTGATTAATCAATAATTATTTCTGTTAAAAAAAAAAAAAAAAAAAAAAAAAAAAAATGCGTTATTAAGAACTATGTTCCAATAATATTCAATTTCTCGGTCAAATGTTCACATGTATATCAGTAACTAGTTCTTAACCATGAAAGTATCATCACAGGTATTTTTATATCTAGATATTTAATCATGAAAGTATCATTCACATTCATTTTAATATTTAGATTTTTATCATGAAATATCATTCACATTAATTTTAATATCTAGATTTTAAAAATGAAAGTATCTTTCACATACAGTGGTGGTCAAAATTATAAGGACAAGGGAAAAAGCGCCAAATCTTGGCTACATTTGGCCGGAAACTTATGCAAATTTAATGGATGGAAACTAAAAAAAAATTAAGAATATTTTTATAAGTTTTTATGGAAATATGCGGAAAATTCATATTCATAAAATGTATTATGGATTTATACAGCCATCAGATATGGACAAAATTATAAGAACAACTGTATTTGTGTGTTCTAAAAAGTAAAATTAGCATGTTTTTTGCTCTGCACACGGAACTCAGCGACGATATAAATGCGTAGTAAGCGTTTGGGATCATCATATTCTTTTTTTCAGTCATGCCCAAAGCTTTCAGTCATGCGCAAAGCTTTCGAAGTTCGAGAAAGTGAAAGTGGATGCATTTAAAAGTTCAGGACTTTCTGTACGCCAAATTGCGACAAAGCTTAATAGATCAAGAATGGTTATTTACAATTATCTTAAAAATCCCGGTAAATATGGACGGCAAAGACATACAGGTAGGCCATCTTCTGTTTCTGTACGGGAGAAAAGAATGATAATAAGGCGAGCTTGCTCCAAAGAACAAACGTCAACAGAAATAAAACGTGAATTGGATTTAGAATGCAAGGCTCGAACTGTTCGACGTGTTTTACAAAAAGAAAAAAAGGTTCGCTATGGTAAACATACGTCACGACCGCCTTTTACAAAAGTTCATAAGAGACTGAGGATGGAGTTTGCCAAAAAATGCATTAGTATGGGAAAAATTTGGGATGATGGTTTCTTTTCAGATGAGAAAAAGTTTAATTTGGATGGACCAGATTGTTTTCGCTACTTCTGGTATGATCTCCGTAGAGAAAAAGAAATTTTCTCAAAGCGTGCATTTGGAGGTGGCTGAATCATGGTCTGGGGAAGTTTCGCAACTGGTGGAACTACTCCAATAGTTTTTGTGCAGGGTAGAATGAATTCTGAGAGTTATGTTGATGTATTGGGCGATAATCTTTTACCGGAAGCACCGTTAATAACAAGTGGAGACTATTTTTTCCAGCAGGACAATGCCTCAGTACATGTTTCCCAAACTTCAAAATCGTGGTTTGGTGCTAATTTCGTGAAACTACGTCATTGGCCGGCTAGAAGCCCTGATCTGAATCCAGTGGAAAGTCTGTGGGGTATTCTGGCAAACGAAGTATGCTAAAATGGTATACAATATGAAAACAAGCAAGAACTCATGTCCTCCATCAAAAAGCCTGCTCAAAAATTTCCAAGAACGTTCTTAAGGAACTGTCAAACTCCATGACGTCAAGACTGATCAAAGTGATTGAGAAGAAGGAGTAGATTATTAATTATTAGTGTGTTTCAGGCAAAAACATTCATTGTCCTTATAATTTTGTCCAATTTTTACAATGACGTATTTTGTTAATTATGGCAAAACATTCATATTTTGCATTTTCCAATGTTTTGCATTCTATAATGATTTCTAGTATAATAAAGCATTTTATGTATAAATTTCACTTTATTCAGTTCAGAAATAAATTTTTTCTGTGCAATTTTCAATTGTTCTTATAATTCTGACCACCACTGTATATTCTAATATGTGCATATTAAATTTTTCCGTTAATGTATCATTCGCATATATTTGAAAATAAAGACTATATCCTTATGCATATTTATTTAATATCTAGATTTTTAATAATGGAGATTTTTTTTCTTTTTTTTAACGGTTATATTCAATATGCGACGTAACATATGGTTGAACTTAATATAGCGAAAAACTAAAAGCATTCTAATTCAAATAGAAATTCTAATTCAAAATATTAGAATTCGATGTTGTATTGTTTTTAAAAATTGCATAGAATAATGTGTTTAAAATAGCGAAACAAGTTACTGCAGCTCAGTTGAAATTACTTTTCCACTTTACTTTTCTACTCTTGTTACAAAACCTGCACTATATTTTACACCTGTCTAAATCAAACTCGAATTGTTCTAACATAATGTAAAACATTATTTTGAAAAGATTTTTATATCGAATACTTATATATATATATATATAACCATTAATTAAACATTACTGACCATGAACAAAAATTGTGAGAGTATGAATAAATTTACAACAATACAGTGTCCCCAAACACACTGAATGGATACCAGAATCATAATGTACAAGCTATATAACAAGAATTAATAAGGAAGAAAAAAAATATGTATTTCGATAAAAATAATTGAAAAGTTTACATATTGAATTACTTTATCAAGACTACAGAATTCAATTATATAAGCAAAATTAGTCGTTCTCTGTGAGAAAAAACTAAAAGCTGGAATTTTTTTTCTCCTGTACTCTAACGACCAATATAACCAAAAGAATAGTTTCAAATGAAAACAGAATAATATTAAATGTTATGAAATGGAAAAAGCAATACAACCTTTTAAATATTTAATTTATAGAAAGTAAAAATAGTAATATTACACAAAATACCTAATAAAATACCATTTATTTTATCCAAATACACATCGGCACATGGTATTCAAAAAGCTCGATAAGTTTAAGGTTATTTTTACAGTTAAGTTAACACATATTTTAAAACCTCATAAATGCAGTTAATCTATTTTGAAATACCGTGATAAATGCAATTAAAATAATAGAAATAGAAATAGAAAATAATTACATAATAAGTAAAAAACCTCTAACACTTTTAAATTATTTATATTTCTTAACTAAAGTAAAAAATACCAAAACCATTAGTTTACATTATCGCAAATAGCCAGCATTTAGCTTCACCATGTGTTAAAAATTGATATTATTACGTTAATCTAAGCATCAGACAGAACCCAATTTAAATTTTGTGCTGCCAACTATGATATTATCTTGAAACGATTAAGCTATTATAAGCTAATACTATCATAATATACAAACTGCTATATCCCAACAAATTCTAATATAAAATTACCATATTACATTACATTATTCAAATAAATATTAAATAAATACAAATGTTTCTAGAATGATTACAATATATTCTACTACCATACCCAATTAATCTGTATGGAAAATTTAAATAATTTTAAAACAATAATAATATAATATTATAATATAGCAATATGCTATAACACTAAATAAATTATATATAATAAATTATATACAATAAAAAAATTATAAGAAATACATTTAAATATAAAAAAATAATAATAATTAACTAATAAAATGAACATGAAGGAAAAAAATTGGATGTTGATATAATTATGTCAGAATCTACATTTCGCATTTGCCTAATGATAACAAGTAAATTGTGTGGTTTATTTTCATATTAACCATAAAAAACTGAAGAATATGAATTTGGGATTAACATTCACATATAACCGATAATTAATCATTTAATACTAAGTTCAAAATTAAACAATATTAAAAAGTATAGAGGACTAAATAAAAAACTGATAACCCAATTTTAATACAAACTGTAATAACATTAGTTATATCAAATAAATTTATTATGCATATTATTCTCCATAAAGATGGTATACTATTAGAAATTAATATGATATTGTCCCGAGAAGACTAAAAATTAAAAACAAGTTAATTGTAACTTGGTTAAATATTAATTAAGCTAAATAAATTCAATATAAATGGAAATAAAAATTTAACGTCACCATATATATATAAAATATCAAATCAACCTCCATATAAAAAGTGCATTAGCTATTTAGTTATAATTCAAATGCCCCATCAGTTTTTTTTTTAAATATACATACATAAATACACACATATATATATATATATATATATCTCATAATATATAATATCATAATATATATCTAATGAAAAATTATTGCATAATTGGCGCTAAAAGCAGCTCATATCAAATACAATAAAATGTATTTTATCAATAATTAAAACTGTTTGCCATTTATTTTTTAACACCTAAGTTTCATAAAAATCCGATTAAATTTAAGTTTATTTGCAGTACTTCAAAAAGTGCTAATAGAAATTTATTTAAAAATATACATGATTTTTTAAAATTTAAATTTAAGAAGTATACCCCTTTTTCGTCGATTTATAATTGTATCGAAATTTTGGACAAACTGCCATTGATTCCTCTGAAAATGCAGATTTTCGACTTTGAGAATCTGTTCACCAATATATTGATTGTCCTATTGATTGTCTTTAGAACATTTTAATAAATATTTTTTGATTTATTTTGTTTAAATGAAGAATTAAATATTAATAGAGATTGATATTAAAATTATGTCATTTTTGTTTTTATAATAATTATGTAAATTTAAACAATAAGACATTTAATCAGATCTGTGGAATTGGAATGGGGACAAATTATTCTGGTACAGCAGCTAATTTATTTTTGTTTCATTATGAATTTAAGTATACAATGAAATATAATAAATCTTTTAAAGTTTTTAGGTATAATTATGATATTTTGATTTTCATTTTTGATTTTACTAATGAATATGACATCATATATCCAAATTGTTTAAAGTTGAATAGGGCAAAGAGTGATGATTATAATGCAAAATTTTTGGATACTTCTTATAATATTTTTGATAATAAATTAACCTTCGATTTGTATGATAAAAGAAACAGTTTTCAATATTTTTCAAGAAGTATGCCGCATTGGTTTTCTAATTTACATAAAAAAAATTTACATAAATATTATAATTAATCAATTAATTCGTTTTACCAAAACTTGTGGCAGTGATAGTAATTTTTATAAGCAGATTTTTAAGTTTTTAGCTAATCTTTTTTTACAATAATAGTTATCCTATAATTTTTTTGAAGTATTATATAAATATTGTTTTAAAAAGTAAGTGGCAGCATTGTGGATTGGCGGGATGAGCAACTTATGGTAACATCCTTCCTGAACATTCCATATGAAGTGTGAATTCTAAAGTCTTGTATAAAGAACGAGTTGACACGGATGTTTTGAATCAATGGACGTCTGCAGATTTGGATTTAAAGATTTTGATAATGGACTCGGAGGAAAAATTAACAGTTTGCTATTATTGACAGGTGAAGGACATACTGCAGGTACTTCTCTTTGGTATGTATATATATTTTTTTTCTTGTAAGTTTGGGAGGGTGCACGCTGTTCTGCATTCATACATGCTAATTTTATTTGTTTATATTTAAATTGCAATTTTAAAGTAATTTTCTAAATGACCATTTTATTAAAAAAAATGTTTTGTTTTGTATTTTAATTATGCATTGTTTACATTACTTTTTTGTTTAAAATCGTTTTATTTAGCCTTTTGAATTTTGTTTCTAAAATGACAATAGTTTTTTTTTTTTTTTCTGTATTGAGTGCAGAATGGACGTGTGTTCAGAAACCTGCAAGCTTTTAACAGTTGGGGTGGTGTTAGGTCAGTCCCTTTGGGTTAGGAGTTAGATCCTACCACTGATGAAGAACTAACAGTTTTTTCCCTGTGGTTTGTTTTTTACCTGTATTTTTGAAAGATTTTGGGATTTATATAGTTAAATATTGTTGATATACAACTTCTTCACACACACACATATATATATATATATATATATATATATATGTTTATTTATTTATTTATATATATATATATATATATATATATATGTATGTATGTATAATCTTTCTGTTGCTTAACAATGAAATTGATATATATAATAAAACATTCACATGTTTCTTTTGTAGAAAATTGCAACTATATTTTGTACATTAACGAAATGTACAAGATAATTTATTTCTATAATTCAAACTTAAGTTTGGAATATTGAATTTAGTAAACTTCATTAAAAAATAATTCTCAAAACAAAACATGCGTACTTTTCATGGTATATCTTTTATTATATAGTGTTATTTAAAAAGACAAATTATGACTATAACTTGAAATTCTCCTAAACAAAATATAACAAAAATAGTTGTAGGAAAAACTCTATGATTTTTTTTAGTAATATTGACTACACTTTTATTATACTAATTACAAAATTTTATTGTACTACAAAAAAAAATAAATAAAAAAATAAAAATAATTAATTAAATAAAAATAAAGCATATTTCATATATTTCTAGAAAAGAAATATAGGTGAACATTTCACTATTAAAACATAAATTTAAATATTTTTCATTAAATATAATTAAAACAAATTCTATAATTTGGCACTATTTGTCTAAAGGTCCTTTTAAAAAATAAGCACTTTTATGAACTATGTTTAGTAAAATGAAAAAAAAAAAAAAACTGAAGTAGAATACTTTTGGTAAAATTTTAATAAAAATTGTTCGTACAAGTCCTTTGTAACGAAATATTTTTTTCACAATTGCAGAGAAGAAAACTAAAAAGCTTAATAAAATTGAAGAAAGTAAAATTTTACATTGCCGTTAATGACGTGGGTAATAAAAGTTTGCATTTTATTTGCACAATTTTTGCTTAATTTGTGTTTGGAGGCCCATCATCTTACTTCATATATCCGGCGGTTTTTTTGTTTATTTTTTGTTTCTTGGAACTAAATGTATTTTAGCTGTATATTTTTATTATTAAATGTTTTAAAAAGCTAAATATATTTTGTGTGAATAAACGAAAAAGCTAAATTCCCAGTGCTGTTAATTTCAGCATGATTTAAATTTTAATTCCGATTTAATTAGATTATGTGTTTTTAGTTAATATTTTTTTTTTGTATATTACATGATTATAACGTTTATATTTCTAAAAAGCAGAAATATGCCATTGTTTAAAAACAAAAATTGGAAATATGTCGTATTTAGTTCTTTTATTCAAAAGATAGCTTATAAACCTATCTAAAAACTATAAACTACTGATGTTAAGCAATGAAATATTATTTTCCTTACTGATATTTTACTTTGCGAATTTATATTTATTTGAAATGTTAAACTAGGAATTACAATGTACAGTCGTGGAGAAAAAAAAAAGTAAACACCCCCTACTAACTCTTCAACAAATTATTGCAGACGGAAGTTACTGGTACCGAACGATTTGAAATAAAGTCTACTTTTAAACGATGTATATAAAATTTGCTTAGGGGGTCATCTACATATAAAAACGAACCCAAACATATTTTTTTTTCAATGGCAATACCCAATTTAAACGAGATATTTCAAATCTTCGGTTCAAAATATGCCTAGACACCAAATTTCAAGTCATTTGAATGATAAGTTTTTGAATTATAAACATTCAAAATTTAGTGTTTCTAGTGTTAAATTACATTTTCATATTTTTATTTATATCTTCTGAAATTATGCTCCTAATGTGCAAATTTTTTGTTTAGCAATAAAACTAATGTGCCCAAAAATAAATACACTGAATTTTCAATTTTTATAATTTTATGATATGAATTATGAAATTAATATTCGAAAACATTATGAATTGCAACCTACAATTTTTTTGATGGATTTAGATTTATTAAGTCCTGCTTTATGAAAATCCCAAATTTCACATTTTTCTTCCAAGTAGTTTTCAAATTATGCTTAAAAAACGGCAAAATGATGGCTTAAGGGGCCGTCTATGATTGAAGTGAGTAGATATTTTCAAATTTCTTCTGCTGCCTTGTTATCTAACAGACTTCATTGACTGCTTAAGGTGCCTTGATCAAGAAGGCGGCTCTCTCGGTTAGCAATCGAGAACACAACTTCAATTTGGATACAGCCCTTAAAATACGCTCGTTTTAAAATAAATAATTTCTCGGAAACTTATTTTACGAATTGCATAAAAATTTGTTTTTAGGCTATTTGAAGGGTGTAGAGTTCATTTATGCTGTCAGAATTGGGTATTGCCATTGAAAAAAATGAAGTTATGGTTCGTTTTAATATGTAGATGGCCTCCTAAGCAAATTTTATATACATCATTTAAAAGTAGACTTTATTTCCAATCGTTCGGTAGCAGTAACGTTCTTCTACGATAAATTGTTGCGGAGTTAGTAGGGGGTGTTTACATTTTTTTTCCACGACTGTACCTGTATAAAGCTCACACACTCATTAAATATTCAGAACATTCATTATGTAGTCCATATGATATGCATATTATATCATGATACACTCATCATATAATTGCATTTAAAATGTGACGTTACGTATAAGAAATAAAAGGATTTAGACAGAAAAATTTTCCTGGTGATCTTTTAAAAGTATTTAATAATATGGTTAATTGGAATAATTAACACTATTAAACACAGAAGTATTACATTATTTAAACTGTAATATACTTTTCGCATATGTGGGGAAATTCTTAGAAAATTTAATGTTGATGTTAGTCAACTATTAGCAGTTAAATCGATTTTATTTATATTTCGGAAAGATATATTAAAAGACAGTTTCAAAGTACAAATGGTACTAAATTAAATAAATAACTATTGTGATACTTTATTTTTGTATTATATGATATTTTTAATAATACTTAATATTATTTATAAAATAGCTATATAATAATGTTTTCAAGAAAGCAGTTTTGTTTAAATAATTAAATATTTTTTTAAATGCTTAGAATTGGTTTTGAAGAGACATTCATAATTATTGCACGTATTTAAAAACGCGGTTTCTAGAGTTCCGTACTGAAAAAGTAGAAACGGAACCATTATAAGGTCACTCCTGTGTCTGTCTGACTGACTGCGACAGTTATTTTCCTCGTAAACTGTGGAACATGGAAAGTTCAAATTGGGGGAAGTAATATAGACTATTGACTCACATATTTACAGATTATTAAACATTCATAAATATATTTAGAAAAAATGTAGAGGGGCTAATTAAGTTAATTGAAAAAAAAAATATTTCCTTTGTATATCGTGTGAGGTATCGTGAGAAAGCATTCGTAACGCTGAACTGAAAAATACATTTATTTTAATTTTAGGTATTATATGTTCAGAGATATCGCCGAAAATGTAATGATAAAATATGTCACCCCCCTCCCCACCTCTATATTCGAATCTACTGAAACTAAAATTATAAAAAATAAATTAGGGGAAGTAGAGTTTAATCTAAAACTTTCAGGAAAATTATAGAGATTACCCTAGATCGCAAAGTTTTTGGTAAAATTGCATTTTCCTTTTGCATACAAATTCCGATTTGCGGGCATTCAGCAAAGTTGTTGAGGAGCGCCGGAGGTGCCTATCGTAGCAGAAGTATAAAAGCATTGTTGATAATGATTTTCGAAAAAAAGTCGTTGGTAATTAGCCGATACATTAACCCTTAAAGACACGGATGGTTTGAACTCACATAATGAATGAGACGGCGTACTCATGTACCATCGGCTTTTAAAGCCAAGATAACAACGCTTAATGATATAATACTTTCTTCTATCTTCAATAGAAGAAAGTATTGTAATCGAAATTTTTTTCGACTTCGGTTTTCGACGGATTTACATGTTTTATGGGTCAGAGATCCCAAAAAACATGTTTATAGAAAATGTCTGTCTGTCCGTGTGTCCGTGTGTCTGTCGCCATTGTACCATCAAAAAGTGTATGAAGTTATGCATAGAATTGAACCAAATTTCTATGTTAAGTTTTTGGCTATGGCAAGCAGATCCTCCTTGAATTTGGAGAAAATCGCCGGTAGGGGCGCTGTAATAGCGATTTTTGTGCGATTTTGAATATTGTACCACCCAAAAGTATATGAAGTTATGCATAGAACTGAACCAAATTTTTATTTTAACTTTTTGGATATGGCAGGTAGGTTCTCCCTGAATTTGGAAAAAAATAGCCGGTAGGGGGCGCTGTAACAGCGATTTTTGTGCGATTTTGAATATTGTACCATCCAAAAGTATATGAAGTTATGCATAGAATTGAACCAAATGTTTATTTTAAGTTTTTGGTTATGGCAGGTAGGTCATCCCCGAATTTGGAAAAAAAATCGCTGGTAGGGGGCGCTGTAACAGCGATTTTTGTGCGATTTTGAATATTGTACCATCCAAAAGTATATGAAGTTATGCATAGAATTGAACCAAATTTTTATTTTAAGTTTTTGGATATGGCAGGTAGGTCCTCCCTGAATTTGGAAAAATTTCGCCGGTAGAGGGCGCTGTAACTGCGATTTTTGTGCGATTTTGAATATTGTACCATCAAAAAGTGTATGAAGTTATGCATAGAATTGAACCAAATTTTTATTTTAAGTTTTTGGATATGGCAGGTAGGTCCTCCCTGAATTTGGAAAAATTTCGCCGGTAGAGGGCGCTGTAACAGCGATTTTTGTGCGATTTTGAATATTGTACCATCAAAATGTGTATCAAGTTATGCATAGAATTGAACCAAGTTTTTATTTTAAGTTTTTGGATATGGCAGGTAGTTCTTCCCTGAATTTGGAAAAAAGTCGCCGGTAGGGGGCGCTGTAACAGCGATTTCTGTGCGATTTTGAATATTGTACTATACAAAAGTGTATGAAGATATGCATAGAATTGAACCAAATTTTTATTTTAAGTTTTTGGCTTTGGCAGGCAGATCCTCCCTCAATTTGGAAAACATTCGCCGGTACGGAGCGCTGTAACAGCGATTTTGAATATTGTACCATCCAAAAGTGTATGAAGTTATGCATGGAATTGAACCAAATTTTTTTAAGTTTATGGCTATGGTAAGCAGCACCTCCCTGAATTTGGAAAAAAAATTGCCACTAGGGTTCGCTGTAATAGCGATTTTGCATATTGTACCATCGAAAAGTGTATGAAGTTATGCATAGAATTGAACCAAATTTTTATTTTAAGTTCTTGCAATGGCAAGCAGGTCCTTCCTTAATTTGGAAAATAATTGCGGGTAGGGGGCGCTGTAATAGCGATTTTTGTGCCATTTTGAATATTATACCATCGAAAAGTGTATGAAGTTATGCAGAGAATTGAGCCAATTTTTTTGCGTTTCTTTTTGTTCATGGCATGAAGGTCCTTCCTGAATTTGGAAAAATTCCGTTGGAAGGGTGCGCTATAATTACGATGTCTGTACTATTTTCTTTATTGTACAATCGAAAATTGTATAAAATTATGCATACAAATTGAACCAAATTTTTTCTGCATGTTTTTGGCTTTGGCCAACAGGTCCTCCTTGAATTTGGAAATATCGCGCGGTAATGGGGCTCTGTGATGGCAATTTTTGTATACATTTCTAGATTTTTCGTAGTTCTATTGTTCATCGGCGGCTCGTGCAAAGGCTCACTTCCTGCTAAGCCGGCTATTCACAAACATCTGATAACAACAGAATAAAGAAAAACTATTGATTTTAACAAATATTATGATATAGATTAACTCGTTTTTAGTTTATTTAATTGACTGAAGCAGAAATTTAAGATGAAAATCAAAGTTGGTATAGTAATGAACTAATAATATTGAAGTATTAACATGTGTAACTAGTTTTTGAAATATTAAGATGTATAATATAGAAGAAAGTTTTGGGATTGGCACGTCTAACTAGTTTGTGTAATGTAATGCCCAGTAGCAGTATAAAAGCAATAAACGTCAAATTGTTAAAAACAGACTTATTTAATTAGAATTAATCCCATAAATACTATGGGATTCGCTTCTAGTTTGCATTGAGTGGAACTCTCAATACGCTCCCCTTGTCTTTAAAAGTCAATTAAAAACCTATCTGGAAAAACGCGATACGGACCAAGGCGGCGTTGCAGATTTGCGACCTCCTTTTGAAGCGGGCTTAGCACAATGCCAAGTTTAAACTTTAAACAAGGGTTTTGTTTTAGATACTCTGTAAAATAAAAAGATTATTACTACTCTGAAGTTAGTTATATAAAATGCAAAATGAAGTTTAAGCAAGAACTATTTTATTGTCCGTACCGATTTAAGTTGACCATAAAAAGATTAGAATAAGATTAAAAAAAGAGTTATACAGAATAGAAATATTTGATATTATTTAAGTTTCATATCTCTTTGAATTTTTATGAAATACTTATTCACGCTTTTCTAGAATATACAGCTATATCCTACTCCACTCTGTATAGATTTTTTTTTTTTTTTTCAAAATCTTATTGTTATTTTAGCAATCATTTTTATTAATAATACAGTTAATAATTCAGATATTTATTGTATTGAACCTTCTGAGCGCGAGTAATACTCGCACTTGACAGTTTATTTGAAGATACACTGACTATAAATTAAGAATTTTAAAATTTAAATCGTTGAAAATTTTCATTGCGAATAATTTTAAAAAAACAGATAAAAGTCATACATTTTCTTTGCGTGACACATTTTTCAGAAGCAATAAATTTTATATTTAAAAATCCTTAATGTTGCATTATTTATATAATATATATATATATATATATATATTGGAAAATACAATATTAAACACAGAGTACACAGTAAAAAAAAAATCTGTAGTTCTACAGATGTAAAGTTACATGCTTACTAAACTTTCACCTGTAACTGTACGAAAAAATCTGCAAATCTACAAAACTAGTTTTTGTAAAGCTACAAAAATCTGTAATTTTACAAATGAATCTGCTAAAATTTCAGTAATCTTACTAAACTTTTATTTGTAACCCTGGCAGCAGTTACATGAAAAGTTCTCGGAATCCCAGTTTCCAAAAAAATTCTTAGTAACCTTACAGATTTTTTGATTTTCGGTTCAAAAGTGTGTCTGTTACATGAAATTTTGTTGTTGTCGTTACATGAAAAGTTCTAGGAATCCCAGTTTCCTAGGAAAACTTCAGTAACGTCACAGATTTTTTTTTTTTACAGTGTAGATATTATAATAAAATAAATACCTGTTTTTAATGGAAAATATTTGTAAAATGTAAGTAAACCAGTACAATATTATTAATGTAAATTAGATATAAATGGAACAATATCTATCTATAACACTGTAAAATATCTGTAATACTATAGACGTAAAGTTACAGAAATCTGTATGCTTACTAAAATTTTATCTGTACACTATAGAACAAAAAAAGTTGTAAATCTACAAAACTAGTCATTGTAACGCTACAAAAATCTGTAGCTTTAGAAAAGAATCTACTAAAATTACTGTAATCTTAATAAAAAAAAAATATCTATAATTCCTGTTGCAGTTATATAAACCTTTCTACACATCTCAGTTTCCTAAAAAATCCTTAGTAACCTTACAGATTCTTTGATTTACAGGTATAAAAGTGCATCTGTTACATGAATTTTTCTTGTTGTCATTACATAAAATGTTCTAGGAATCCCAGTTTCCTAAAAAAACATTTTAGTAACTTTACAGATTTTTTTTTACAGTGTACTAATATTCATAATAAAACTAAGGTACATTTTTATCAATACGTATTTATAAGTAATGAAGATATGAAAGCAAAATATAAAGCAACCTATTAGATAATTTAAAATTAAATCGCAATCAAAAACAAAATTACGATGGACAAATATTTTTAAAATTTATATGATTCTTTCTAATCCAAATCATTATAGTAAACTGCGAAAAAACTTACACTGGAATTAAAAAGTTAAATTAAATTCGAAGTAAAGTGATGAATATTTACAGAATGGTAGAAAAAAACTCAAATGAAACTCCCTCAAAAAATTCTGTTTAGTTCTGTTTATTGAATTTCTACTTACACGTTTGTTTATCAGATCGTATTTTTAATTTCCTGTGGAATTAATTGCCCTTCACTCTGTATTCCTCACAAACATTATTTAAATGTGGAGTGTGTTAAGTTAAAATACTATGAACAAATGTACTTTCAGAACAAATGTACTTCAGCAATATTTACAGATCGATATCTAATGCAATTTTGAAAACTGTTTTTTTTTTTTTTTTTTTTTTTTTTTTTTTTTTTTGGTTGTTTAGAATAATGATTCTTTAGAAGTTTATTTTGACATTTCCATGTGTGGATTCTAAATAACACAATATGTATTTTTTTATTTTAAAAAAATGCGATAATCAATTATGTTTAAATAATTTCACCTAATTATTTTTAGTTGTGTTTTTATTTAACATTCGTATTTATGTTTTCCATATTAATATATTTTAAAGTTTACATTAATGTTTATATATCATTGCCAATTCCAGATAAATGAAGAATTTCAAAATATTTCGCAAATGTCCCTAGAAAAGAGGAGAATTGTATTAAAAATATTAAATTGTCTAAACATATATATATTTATTCGACAAAAGTTTGACTTTTGGCGTAGTTTTACACTAGTGCTATGTCAAATTAATTTCATTTCATTCTTTTTCTTTTTAGTTTTCCAGCTAATCTTAATTTTTCGTTCTCCTCATATTTCAATGGACGGAGATCTTAATCAGAGACAAATAGACATTTGGAATGGGTTGCCAGCTTGGCCTCTATTTTAATTCAGTAATTTAATGTTCGTACTAGAAGAAATAAAAAATAGTATTTTATGCTTTGTTTAAAAATAGATATTTAGAGATAACATAACATAAAAAATATTCTTTTGAAATTTCCAGTGTGAATTTGAAATTTCGAATTAAAATTGGAGACCAAACTAGCAAACCTGTTTCAAACATGCTTGTCATATTTAAAGGAGGACATATTAATTTCAACTTAATGTAGCGTCGGAATCATGTACTTTTAACTAACTTTCGTTGCGTCCGTGCTGATATTCAGATCCTAAAACTTATTAAAATAGTTTGTTAGTAAACGTAAAGATTAAAACATTATATCACGTTTTTACACATATTTGCTCATATTTATGCATTTTCAGTAAATTACCTTTATAAAAACACAGTATGCCAGGAATCATGTCTTAGCGGAACATGCTATGCCTCGTATATTGCTTTATATACTATTCGGTATTATTTAAGGTTTCATTTTTGTATTTTAATAAAATATTAAGATTCTCAATTTTACTCCATTTCGAAATGACCATTAGGTTGTGTTGGATGAAATTCTTTTAGACAAAGTTTTATTTCAAAAATCATTCAATGTTTTGTAATTTGTTTTATTTACTAGAACTTCTCCAAAAACTGTTTATGACATTATAAAAGGCAATGGAAACTGCTTATTATGTATAAATATTTTGTACATAAATGTTAAATGATTTTAGTTAGGATTTTAAGCTTAAATTAATTCAATATTAGAATATAGCTCATCTTCAAGACATGCCAATTATTTGACAATGAATATTTATTTCTGCTGTTAAAAATTTGTACTAAATTTTAAATTCACACTTTAAATCCATATTTTCGAAGTAAAATAAAATGCTGTACAATATCAAAGATTTTTTTTTTTTTTTTTTTTTTTTTTTGGGGGGGGGGGTTAAGGGGATGATTAGTATATATTTTTTTAATATTTGGTAAATTTATGTGGGGTCTTTATGAAAATTAATGACAAAATCTTTTACTTAAAAAGTGGTGGTTTTTCATAATGCTAAAAGTGAAAATGAAATTGAATGAAATTCTATGGAAGAAATTACATTAGAGATAAAGCGCTTTAACTGCGTGAAAGTTTTTAACATAATAAATTGAAAGTAGCTACAACATAAAAAAAAAATTAACATTATTTACAAAGGAATAGATGAGAAAAAAATAATTATTAGCAACAAAATTTTCAAAATTCTTTCTTAAAAGCCACGCTTTCTAAAGATAAGTGTTATTCTTTATCAAAAAAATTGTGTTTTCCTTGATTTTAATAAGTTAAAGCCAAGAGAGATCGCACTCAAAAAGATTCGAATGGAAGGGGTAGAGCGCGCGCTGCCACTCCAGGTAGTTGTACAGCAGCATTAGTGCAGTGTCTACATGAATTTGCACATTTATTGTTCCATGCGTCTTGGAAAAATCATTGCTATTTTCTTTTGTTTTTCGAAAGTAAGTGCTTCAATTTTCATAATTGTTCGTCAGAATTTTTATAGAATGTCAGTAGTACAAAATATTTTGAACTTAAGCCATTTCTCATAAGATACTAACCTATTCTAAGCATGTTTAAATAAAAGGCCGCGCAATCTCTCCCACCAAAATAGGAGAGTTTGCGCATCTGCTACTTAGGAGAGATGGCACATTTCCCAATCAATTTCAGTGCTAGCAGAGATTACGTAGTTTATTGGTAAATTTGCATGAATTGCAAATAACGCGTAAAACATATAAATGAATAAATTTTGGAATAATTATTGGAAACACACATAATTATTGGAACTAAATTTGGCAATAAATTAAATAGAAAAAAAACTTTTGCAGATAAAGCTTTTCTTAATAAATTAATAATACAATTGTTATTAAATTCATTTTATGTAATTATTTTTGTTAATGAATTAATAATATATTTGTTAATAAATTAATTAAATATTTATATTCTTTAAATTTATGAACAGTTAATTTGCTAATAAATTAATTTTGTAAACTAAAATAAATTTTCTAATAACACCTACAATGTTTTGGAAAAGCTCTCAACCATTCCAAGTAATTTAATGCCATCGAAATCAAAAAGGAAACAAAGTGCAACTAATGTTACTGATACACAAAATATACATGAAAAAATAATGCCACTCAAAAATAAACTTAAAATAAGATGCTTTCAGAAAAAGTGGAATAAAAAAACTGATGGAAACAAAACGAACATCAATGAGGATGAGTGCATTGAACATCTAGAGCTGTACAATAGACCGGAGTGAAAAACAAAAAGTTTTGCAAATCGAATCATAATAGTGCGGAAAATTTGCTACTCGTCAATACAAGCACAGTGAAAAAAAAATTGAAATCGGAGAATATCTTCCGTTCGCGCATCGCGTTCAAAGTTTTCGAATTTGAATAAAAATTGTACAAATATACGAAAAATCGTAAAAAGGTGTAAACTTTTTTCCATCGAACACATTTTTTTTAACATTCCATGACCTTGAGATGTAGAATGGAGGAAAAAATACCACACATTCCTTCTTTATCCCCTTTCAACCCCTTCAAGGGAGTGAAAATGGCCAATTATCGCGGAATAAACCAAAATTAAATGAGATGTAAATACTGACGAATCGACCTGATTTTTTTCACATAAGGCAACCTTGAGGCTAAAAGTCGAAAACAATCCCCCCCTGGAAAGGTCCTCTATCGCCTTTGAACCCTGTCGAGGGGGCGACGTTTTGCGGCAAACATTATGTTGTGGTTTGTTTGCCGCCCAGTTACTCGACCTCTCCATCTCGTCAGCCCCTTTCTTTTTCGGTGCACTGCAATGCTCGCTGCGCGTGCGCACCGCAGGAATTCCGAGAAACGGAGTGGGGGAGGAGGTAGCACAGACCCCGAACTTGGTAACGATCGCTGTGCGTCACCCAGTTTTGCCTCAGCGTCGCTGTGTGTTTCTGCTTGTCTCGCTTGTAAAAGAATATATCTCGCCTATAAAAGAAGCGCTGCTCTTGTTGAAAACTTTTCTTGTCGGCTTCGTTCAGAATTCCGTAGCTCGAATTGGATAACGGTCTCATCGATCAAAATTTAGCTTCCTTTATCTTCATTATGGCACTCACTCGAAGCGTCCATACACCCTAAACATTTTTTGGTGCACCAAAACCTCTGCCATCGACAATTCTTCCCACCAATACTGACGTTGTCAAATGTTGGCATGAAGTGCAATACGCCATGTTATTGCAGTCTGGTAACTTTAAACCTTGAAGGAAGTTGAGCTTTTTAGAAGTGGCAAACACTGTAGCTCAACAGATTGAGTCGCTGTATTAGAAGGCTTCAATTCCTACAGTTTGTCACACAAGAGTCGTTCAAAAGATGAAACAACTACACGATCGCTATTATGCTCTTCGTAATTCATATCCAAAAGACAAAGACACGGCTGGGAAACAGAAGAAGTACAATGACTTCATTCATCAATCGTATAACACAATATTTGACATATCAGCTTGCAAATGCGAGATGACACTAGAATGCACTTGCTAGAAAAACTTTGACTTTGACAAGTGTATTTGTCCTAATCCTATAGCTGTCAGTTGCGATTGCCATAAGGACAGGAAAATACCTACATTGGAACTGAAGTTTCTTTACGCACAAAGACACCTTAGACTAGGTAAAATAGGACCGACGGCGCATAAAAAGGAAACACAAAAACTTACACCAAGGTTGCAAAGAAAGGCTCGTCATCTTGATGTGCTCCGCACACAAATGCAAAGATTGTCTGGTTGCAGCACTGATCCTGAAAGAGATGAGACAAATGTTGATGTCAATGAGAATGAGGATAATTTAGATTTTCAGCCCACACGCTCTTTGTCTGCTCTATCAAAGAGCCCAGGCTCTTCACAAATGCGCATGTAGCTTCCAGATACTGCTTTGACAAGTAATTGTTTTGGTCTGTCAGACAGAGCAATGCTGCCATTACCTCTAGCGTGCTAAAAGACGTAGGTCTTATTACTGATAGTAATACATCTCTGATCGTTCATAGAAGCAAATTTAGATGAGAAAAAGAAAAGTGCAGGGCAATTCTTACAATCTGGAGCAGCAGGAACATCAAATGAACGGCCCAATGTGTGTGTACTTTGATGGCAGGCCCAATGACACTCTAGTGTTGGTTGACAAAGGAGGTAAACGATATCAGTCTGAACAAAAAGAAGACCACATTACAGTTGTTGAGGAATCGGGTTCTAAGTATCTTTGTCATCTAGTATCAACCTCAAAAAGTGGAAAGGACATTGCTAACTCCATTGTAGACCATTTCGAAGAAAACGGAATAGATACTTCTAAAATTCTAATCGGCGGGTGTGATGGTACAGCAACAAACACTGGCTGGAAAAGTGGAGCAATCAAACATATAGAAATGCGTTTAAAGATACCAACACAGTGGGTTATCTGTCTCCTGCATTTTAATGAGCTACCTTTGAGGCATCTTGTAGAAACATTTGATGGTAAAACCACAGGGCCTCAGTCTTTTTGTGGCCCTCTTGGCAAACAGCTGGCTGGTTGCGAGTCTTTGCCTGTAGTTGCTTTTAAAAAAATTAAATGCCACATCCCACACATTGACCCAGAAATCCTTAGTAAAGATCAGAGATACCTGCACGACATTGCCATTTCCATTGCTGCTGGGTCTTGTTCCTCAGACCTTGCAAATCGAGATCCGGGACCAATATCTCATTCTCGGTGGTTAACGACAGCAAACAGGTTCCTGAGACTGTATATTTCATTGGAAACTCCATCCAAAAATCTGATCAACATTGTCACGTACATTATGACAGTATACCTACCTCTGTGGTATGAAATTAAGACAAGATCTTCAGTAGTTGAGGGATCTAAACATATTTTTGAATGCATCAAGAAATGTAGAAGCTTACCTGTACAACTCCAAGAAGTGGTAACAAAGGTCATCCAAACGAATGCATTCTTTGCCCATCCAGAAAACATTCTTCTTTCAATGGTAGTGGATGGTATGTAACACGTTCGAGAGCTGGGACTTCGGCGGTTACTGAAATCCAAAGACACTCCAACAAAGGGCAAATCCGTCAGACATTTTCTAGTTCCGGCCATACATTTTGACGCCAATGATTATTATGACAATATAAATTGGTCTGAAACCAAGATTACCTGTCTTCCCCTATTGGTAAACATTTCTTCAGCTGACATTGCAGACTTGATTTCCAAGAGGGAAAAGCCAACCCTTCCTTAGAATCTGACAGACATACCATGGCATACGCAAGCCGTAGTGCGCAGTGTCAAGCTGGTAACACAGGCCACCTCAAAAGTGTGATATTTTTATAAGAGCCACCCTCGCTTCTCGTGCTACCATGATAACATTTATCACTAAATCTGAATTCGCAGTACCTGAATCTGCATCTGCATAATTCTCCACGCCCAAAATTTGGTTGGTTGGTTGGTTGAGTAGAGTGTGGGTGGGACTCGCAGTGTAGCCACCTTCCCGTGGTGAGTCCTGAGTCGTCCTTAGAAGGACGGTCCAAGAGCTGCACAATTTCGATCTCTCGAGGGGGAAGGGGTATTGTTTTCGACTGTTAGCCTCAAGGATGCCTTATGCAAAAAAAATCAGACCGATTCGTCAATATTTACATCTCCTGTAACTTCGTTTTTTTCCACGAAATTAGGCCATTTTCACACTCTTGAGGGGGTTGGAAGGGGATAAAGGAGAAGTGTGTGGTATTTTTTCATCCATTCTACATCTCAAGGTCAGAGTATGTACAAAAAAATGCGTTCGATGGAAAAAAGTTTACACCTTTTTACGATTTTTCGTATATTTGTACAATTTTTGTTTAAATTCAAAAAGTTTGAACGCGATGCGCGAACGGAAGATATTCTCCGATTTCAATTTTTTTTCACTGTGCTTGTTTTGACGCGTAGCAACTTTTCCGCGCTATTACGATTCCATTTGCAAAACTTTTTGTTTTTCACTCCAGTCTACTCTACAGTGTACAAGGAGACATCTTCTACCAGTGACTGATTTCAATGTGTTGCTTGATGCAGTTGATTGCACGAAAGCTGTCCGATTTACTACGACAAGTGCACCGATTGTGGACGACGAGAACTTCGGTTAGCAAACAAAATACCTTAAAAATGTGGAAATGAAAATGAAGTAATTCTCAAGTTAAACATAGTAGCAAATGGATTAATGTTATGTAAGGAGAGATAGCGCAAAATAGTTTTCTTGGTTTTATAACTGCTCTTCCATTAAGTTACAGCATAACAACAAATTAACAATGGAAATGCATAAATGGAGATGTATAATAATGCAGTCAAAAGTATTCCTGCATGGTTTAGCATATTATTCCTGCATAGTTAATTAATATTTAGATTTTTTATTATTATTCTTTGCAATGTGCACAGACTCACCTAGGTTTACCTTACATAGTATTCTCAAGATACACATTTTAAAAGTGTTGTTTTTTTTTTTTAAATATTGCTTATTATTATTTTCAAATCGTTTGGCATACTCGTTCAACACAATTTTTTTAAAGAGTAAAAATGATAAGAGTAAAGCATAACTGTTTCCATATCAGTTTTCTCATACGGAAAATTTCAAAATACAATTTAATTGCATGCGATAGGACTATTTGAAATCATTTGTACATAGTATAGAATGTTTTTTTACGTGTGGTTTTCCAATTGCAACACTGCTTCTAATCACAGTCAGTGCGACAGTTGCACTGAAAGAAAAGTCTGTAAAGTTACTAAAGATTTTCTAGGAAACTGGGATTCCTAGAACGTTTCGTGTAACGGCAACAACAAAAATTCCTGTTACAGACGCTGTTACAGGAATTTTTGTTGTTGCCGTTACATAAAAAGTTCTAGGAATCCCAGTTTCCTGGAAAAACTTTTGTAACTTTACAGATTTTATTTTACAATGTTACAGATGATTTGCGCTCAGTATATGTAATAGCGATTTGTTTTGTTGTGGTTGTTTGACTTTCTCAAAAACTTCGGATACGAATAAGTAGCTGTATGAATATGCCTTTTGCATTATTCCAGTAAAATTGAATATTTCCGTGATGATGTACAAATGCGCGTAAAAAACAATGACACAGATCCAGAAGATTTAAAAATAATATTTGTAGCTTAAACGAAACATTTAATGAAGATTCAAAAAGACACATAGGTTGATAGTGACCCCGTGGACACACAAAAATCAAATTCGATGTTTACATCATGAAGAGAAGGCAAAGAGTGATATAGTTCACATTATTTTCATTCGTAAAGTTTTGGCGATAAACAGATATTGGGTAAGACACAGATCTTGCCAAAAATGACCTTTACATTGGAATACATGGGGCAGTTTAAATTTTGATGAAAAGCCGAATAGGTGATAATTAGCTAAGCGTTAGTATGTGAGAAAGTAAGAAAGAATTCGAAGGCTGTCAATAGCGTTGGAACGAGTGCGGTAAAATAAAAGGCGACATCATAAGTTTAGGAGTACATCTAGATATTATTATCTAACCGCTGGTTTAACAAAAGTGATGACTATCGCTTAGCAAAGCATCGAAATAAAAAATATGACAGAGAAATTGTATAGGCAGATGTAACGCGAAAAGAATCTATCTTTCAAAATGAAATGGCTGTGAATAATATTCTTTTTTTATTTTATTTTCTTAAAGAAATAGCCGAGAGAGCTTCCTGGGAACGTTAAAGCAAGGTGTAAAAGAGAAGTATATTAATTTAAAATTTAGATATACAAAAAGAAACAGAACGGCGCACATATATCTTGACAGTTAATATTAAATTTTAACTATCTAGGGATCATATCAATTACATATAAAGAATAATATATGTGATATCAAACGATAGCACAGTATATTTTGCTATTTCACCGTGAATAGACTTATTCCAGAACAACACTTGCAAATTATGCAAGCCATCATCTGTCTATTGCAGGAGATATTCGCTGAGCGCATAATTTCGCGTAAGGGACTCGTGAACAGGCCTTCACGGTCATGTGATCTCACACCAAATCCACACACGTTGGACCACTTGAAAATAGATATTCGCCGCATTATTATTGATATATGGCCACAGCTGCTCGATAAAGTGCTTGAAAATTGAACTCCTAGATTGCACTTCATTCGTCCCAGCCGCGGCACCGGGCCATTAACATTATTTTAATGTGTTTTATTCAGTCTTATATCTGTGTACCTTTTACCCCTTTAAACATCTTTCCGTTTACATCTTTTAACATTTACATCTGATAAATTTATCAACTAAACAGTTTTTGAAAAAAAATCGGAATTCTGTTTGTTATACACAATGTATTGAAAATAGCTACTGTACCAGAAAAAAAAAGATTAGGTTATATTTCTTACACTAAAACGCTAATGGGCAAAGAACAAACTGAAAACGTTATCATTTGAATTTTCTTCATGTAAAAATCAATATAATGCGCATGAGAAAAACACAATAAACGATTTTTTTATATTTCCATGAGTTATTAAACTTAGCTACTGAACTAAAGTAATTTATGAAAGCAAAATTTTAAGCAATATTTTTAATATTTTTGGAAACGATTAAATAACCAATGTAATGTGCATATATTAATATGCAAATAATAGAGAAAGTTTTGCTAACAACAAAAACAAAAATACCTTCGTCTTGTGCGAATTTATTCAAAAATTCTCTTTTTCATGTTGTCTTAAAAAAGTTCCTTAATTTTACCACTTTATATTGAAGCGATGACATTGTTAGTTTTAAAACAATTTATGAATAGACAAAACCTAATAATTAGAAAACTGAGAAATTCGAAGATGACGTGAATGATGCTGCGCCACTGCTTTCATATACTTAACCGAAAAACTTTCTATAAGATCATAATCTAAATGATCCCACATTTTCAGTGGTGTACGACCTCGTTTCTGTAAGATTTTTTAATTTCAAATGAAAATCTAACCAAACTAAATAAGAGTTGGTATCCTTAATACCCTTCAGCAGCGTACATTGGGCGTACTATGCACACTCCAGTCTGTATTTATTTTATATTTTTAAACGGAAGACCGACAGAGCCTGAGGTTAAAAGGTACTTAAAGTCAGTGTCAGATGGATTTATATATTTAAGAGAACGAGTAACGATCCTAGTAATGGAGAGCCTTTTTCAGCTAAAACGTGTTTTATCTCATTTTTATTTTCCACATCAAGTCATTTACTATTTAAAACAAAAAGGTCAAGTGCGAGTATTACTAGCGCTTAGAGGGTTCCGTACAAGAAATATATTAATTATTAACTGTACTATTTAAAAAAAAAGTCACTAAAAGAATATTATGACTTTTAAAAATATATATATACAACGTAGTGTTGAATATAGCTGTATATACTAGAAAAGTATGAATTGGTATAAAATAAAAGTTCAAACAGACATGAATCCTAAATAATATCAAATATTGCTATTATGCATAACTATTTTTTTTTCATCTTATCCTAATCTGTTTAATTTTATGAACTTCGATACTGTCAATAATATTAGTGCGTATTTAAACATTATTTGGTATTTCATCAAACTAAATTCCACGTAGTAATAATCTATATATATACATATATTACGCTAAAATTTCGCCGTGGAGGAAAGAGCTCCATGATGTTTCGCTCTTTCGCTGCAATTATAGAGCTTCAAAATTTCATTAGAAATGCCCGAAAATGATCTCGCCGAATGCTTGAAAGTGACGAGAAGCCGAATTAAGAACAGAAATCGAAATAGATTGGATGGAGAACACCGTTAAACAAAGAGCATAAGCAATCGCACAAACAGGTTTAATAACCGTAGAATGCACGCGTTGCTTCTGAAATCTAAAATTTCTGATTTAAACGTTCCGGGCATAACCGTGGGACTTTGAGTAAAACGTGCAATTTCTGCAAAGCACTGTATTGGAAATGCGAATTAATCCGCAGCAAGAAAATTTCAAAATGTTGTCATGACGTTAAAGACATTTTCTTTACCACCCTCTGTACGGACCTGCAATACAAATTTCAGGTTCATTTAAGAATATTATTACAGGTCCACCCGAAGTAAGATACAATGAAACCTGCTTAGAAGGAAAATAAAACGACCAGTGATAAAATCCGTTTTATGCAGATTATTTAAATTGAACAAAGCATAATAGCATTTTTGGGGAGAGATGGGAGCTGGAACTTTTTCTGTTTACTGCTGGATTCCGTTATAAACAGGCTTTACTCTATTAGAAAATAAATTTGCTGGATGGTACTTTAAAAAAATCTATATAGTAATATTTGCTTACAATTTTAATAATTCTTTTTCAGTATTACAGTCTATGTTGTATTTGTAATTGCTTTTTCATCTAATGATTTTAAATAAAAAATTAAATTTTGAAAAATAATTAAATTTTAATTAAATTCATCAATTAATTTGGAATATAAAAGTATGAGACATATAAAAATTAAAAAACTTAAACTGTGAATTTACACAACCTTGAAACTGAACATGAGTCGGGCACTGGTAATTTGCACCGTCTCCATTCCCCTCTGTTCGGACCTGCGATAAAAATTTCAGATTCATTTAAGGATATTATTACGGGCCCGGGCAATGCAGGGCATGTCAGCTAGTCTTTCCTTATTACAGTGTAAAATAAAACACTTGTTCAATGTTTAAGCTTGTCCTTGTGCCAAGCGTGCTTCGAAAAGAAGTCGCAAAGTTGCAACTTCGCCTTGGTCAGTGCCACGATTTTCAAATAGGTTTACTTTTAAAGACGCGGGAGACATATCTACTCAGTGCAAACTAGTCACGAATCCCACAGTATTTATGTGATTAATTCTAATTAAATTTGTCCGTTTTTAACAATTTGACGTTTATTGCTTTTATACTGCTACTGGGCATTGCATTACACAAATATATTTCTAACAATTGTTATATATGCTTTAAAAGTCGATGTTACATAGAGTATACGCTGCACCTGTCATTATGTAAGTCCAAACCGTCCGTGTCTTTAAGGGTTAATACCTCGGGTAATTAGCGATGATTTATTTTGAAAATCATTATCAACATTGCTTTTATACTTCTGCTACGATAGTTACCTACAACGCTCCTCAACACCTTTGCTGAATGCCCGCAAATCCAAATTTGTGTGTAACGGAAAAATGCGCTTTTCTCTAAAACTATGTGACATAGTGTAATCGCTATAATTTTCCCACAAGTTTTAAATTAATGTCTACTTCCTATATTTTTTTCATAAATTTAGCTTCAATAGATTCGGAAATAGATGGGGGAGGGGAGGAACATATTTTTGCACTACATTTTTGACAATATCTCTGAAAATGTAATACCTAAAATTAAAATAAATGTATTTTTGAGTTTAGCATTACGAAAGATGTCGCACAATAACCCACACATATTTTTTTTTCAAGTAATTTAATGAGCCACTCTGCATTTTTTCTAAATGTACTTGTGAATGTTTAATAATCTGTAAATATGGGGACCAATAGTCTTTATTACTTCCCCAAATTTGAACTTTCGACGTTCCATAGTTTACGAGTAAAATGGCTGAGACATACAGACTCAGGAGTGATCTTAAAATGGTTCCGTTTTCATTTTTCAAGTACGGGACCCTGAAAAAATAAAAATAAAAATATTTTTTTTAGTTCACACGCATTAATATTATCCACGTGAATGACTTTCTAGATTTTTTAATTATCAAACATTTCGGATGCAGAATATTTAGTTTTTTAGAGAGCCAAACAGGCGCCTACCTGCCACACTATGGTTCAGTGTAAAAGTTGTATACCTGGTAACTTAGGAACTATTATTAGAATCGCCAAAAGGGGACGATCTACTTAAGAAGCCTCCATCGTCATCGTGGCTGCAGCGTTTTCTTGTTGCCTTCTTTTCTTTTCCTGTATTTGTCGGTTGCTATTTGATTCCGCTGTTCGATCCATATAAATAAGACATTAATTTAAATAGGAAGATACAGAAAATAGAAACTAATTTCAAGTTGAGCCTACGGCGCAATTCAACGCTAAATACCTAATATACATAAAGGTCAAATCAACTCCGTGTGAAAATTGTTAATAGCACTTTTACACACTGTTAAGTCTAAAGAATAACAATTGCCTGGTACTTGAAAGTTAAATTTGTAATTTACTTCTACGAAACGACGATCTAGATTTAACTGGGAGGAAATAACTATATAAATATTAATTAATTATAATTTTTATGCATTTTAAATGATATGAAAAAATAGTAGGTAAGCTATCAAACAACGCTGTTTTTTATTTAATATTCTATGATTGCTAAATATAGCTTTACACTAATGACTAAGAATCTTCAAAAAAGATTAAAACGGGCTTTAACTTTTATATATCTGTTAGATATATGTATGTAATGTAAATTTTAAAAGCGTTCAAATCAAGATGAGATTTAAAATTATGTTGATAAAATTGCCCTGCCACTAATATTGAAGCGACACACGTTTTAAATTTTTATACGTTTCCAGTATAATACAAGTTACATTTCGAAAAATATTATACTTACTATGGATAGTAAAACAATAATAAATATGTTTTTCAACGGCCTAAACTCACCGATTAACGATACTTTAAATTTTATGATGTCTCGAAGCTTCCGGGCATTAAAAATGAACAAACGGATCTTTGAAGCCGGAAATCAGCCATAATAATAATAGCAATAGTAATACGTATCATAAATTTTCGAATTTAACTGCGGTGAATGTCATTTTCACTGTCTTATAAGCCATAGCATGGAAAATATTTTTCTAAATATGTCTTATATTTCACGGAACATTAATAGTTTTTAACTGTGGCTTTGTGAAAATAAATAACAGTACTATTTTATCAATATAAGTCCTCATTCCTAAGTTACTCTGAACACTTTTGCCTACTTATTCCATACATGTAAAGAAAAGTAGAGCTCGTTACAAAGTTTTTTGACAACCTTTATATACAAAAAAGTCCCTGCCGTTTCGACCTACAAGCTCACGTAGAATTCGAAGTTAAGTACTAATTTCACCTAAAAAAACCATTCAGACAACAATTTTTGTTCCTTTTCTGAAAAATAAAACATCATGAAACCTATTCGATACGTTTCATAAATAAGAAGTTATGGCAGTTTCAGTCTTTTTGTAAATCCCCCGACAAAAATTTCGTTTCTGAAAGAGTTCATCCTATCAAAAACTTGTTACAACAAACGTTATAGATAATATTAAGAATATTTGTATGATAAATTTAACCGTTGTGGTGATTCTTTCATTAAACCGCGCGATATTTTAAGTTCAGGCACTCTTTTTATTGAGACATGCGCGCGTTTAATAACCCAACTCTATATATAGCATATCTGTGGGTTGTCAAAAATATTCATCATGTCAATGATACATTTTTATTGCCATAGTAGCGGATTAACAGATATGAGATTTTTTTTTATTCTGCACACCATTTTTCTTTGCTGTAAGAGTTGGTACTGTCAAAAACTTGTCAATATAAAATTTCCAGATAATATTAAGAAGATTGATAATAAATTTAAGCGAAAATCATATATTATGTATTGACGAAGTTATGAATTTTTTTCTTCTTAAACCTCTATGTTTTTCGGCCCTTTAGGCCATTTTTAATGATCTGTCATATATAATTTTTTCTCCCTTTTCCTAAAAGTAATAAAAATTTTAAACTGATTCGGTATGTATCATAATAGGGTCATTCCACGCAAAATGAGCAAATCAGCTGTGGCAGACATGTCAGACATTTTAATGAAAATCAGTATATAAGTAGATCATATCTATTTATGAGTAAATGTAAAGTAATAGATTTTAGGATTGTTTATTTAAGTATTAAAAATTACATTACAAGTGGATGCAAAATCCAGGTTTTGTCTACATGCTTAAAATTTCAATTTCGATTTTTAGCCTTAGGAATGGAAAGACTATATTAAAAAATATTTATAATTAGGAATGAATAATAAGTAACAGATTGTCGTAAGTTAGTAACTGTATTTTTATTCCGTAATGAGAAAAAAAAATGTTTTTCAAAAAATTTTGAGGGCAAAATGCAATATTTCTATTGCTCATTTAAGCAAGAAGGACAGCTCTGAAAAGTTTACATTTTTTTACATTATAGCTAAAAGTATATATTTTAAACATCGAAAATTTCATTATTTCCTCTTTATTCCTTAATGAGGAAAAAAAATAAATATTAAAAAATGTTGAGTGTAAAATTCAACATTTCTATCACTTCTTTGAAAGTGAAGGGAACCTTTTAAATCTTTTAAATTATTTTATATTATAGATAAAAGTGTATATTTTAAATATAGAAACTTTTATTCTTGCTTTCGGTTAATTTTTAACTCAAGAGTATATTTAATTAAAGTAGAAAATAATTGATTCAGTTTAGGCAAAAAATTACATAATAATAAATCCAGATACAAAAACTAGATGGCAGCACTATTTTTTTAACCTTGAAATAGTGCAATATTTTAAGAAACCAGCGCGAATTCAAAGAGAAATAGCTCATGTAATGTAACATATATTAGCTTTAAATGAAACCATTTTTGCTATATTAGGAATCAAAAGGCAAGCTTGAATTTTTTTGAGAATATGATGGACTTATTGATCTTTATTACTTTGCAATATTGTTAATGTCGTGCCTTTCGTTTATTTATATTTTGCTCATACATAAGAGATAATAATTACGATTTTGTATTTTTTTTTTTTTTAAGTTTTAAGTTTTTTGAAGATGAAGGAAATAATTACCAACTTACAAACTTGGGGAATTTGACTTTATATGTAATACTACATCAGACATCAATTTCACAGATGTTTTTGAATTCCTTTGGTTTTTATAACGTTTCTAATTTATTCAAAATTCACAAATTTTCAATTTTTACAACGAATTAAATATTAATCATGGTGTTACCAGATTATTATTACTCAATAAATAGGAAGATAATTTTTCAGAGGTTACAATATTGCAAAAAAAAAATTCATTTCTGTTAAATAGTTTCCAAAATACAGAACTTCAAACTTGCAACTTTTGACGATTGCACACATGTCATTCTTTATCACAAGTTTTTTAAATCTCCAAAACTGCTAAAGTAATTTTTTTTGGGGGGAAGATATTTTTCATAGCTCTATTCTAATATGAATTGAACCTGTGTATCAAATTTTATTAAAATCGGTTACAATGTGGCCACGCCTTTTCTTAAATTTTTGCTCATTTTACGTGGAATGACCCAATTAAGAAGTTATGTTTTTTTTTTCTATTTTCACAAAAAAATTCTCATATCCACGCCTTAAGTTTGATTTTGTCCGTTAATGAACTTAACAGTGATTTTTTCCACTTTATGTATCAATTTGGAAGCGATTTTGTGCAGGATTATAGAAGTATATATAAAGAGAGATGATATATGTGATATTTAAATAGAGAGAAAAAAAAAGAGATAGATATATAGATAGATAGATTTATCGATATATAGGTATAAAATTTTGAACTAGGGGTGGTTTTGGATTCTAGTGGTCATGACCGGCGTCGATCTGGAAAAATCTTTCAGAAATTCCAGCAGAACTCGCAGCTGTAGCATATTTTAATTTTCGGTTAATACAAATATTTATTGCACGGATATGTTATTCTAATATTTATAATTATTAACAATATAAAATATTATGTTGTACGATGTAATAATAAAAAAAGTGTAACTTATCTACAATCTTTCTGTTTTCAACTGTAATTTCATAATGGGTATCATGAAAAATGACATTGAATTCAGGAGATACAGTTTAAGCCTGTCTTTAAAATATCTTAATGAATATGATTAAAGTATTACCATTTCGAAGGAAAAAATCATTCAAACATACAGCACCTATTAAACGTATACATATAAACATAAAATATTTTTAAAATATTATTTCATTTATTATGGTTTATTTTTTTTCTCTATTCAGAAGCTTTTGACGACAGTGCAAATATATATGTTTTTTTATACAAATTGTTTTACTATTTAAAAAAGGCTTCGACTTTTATTGAAATAAAAGAAAAACAATATTATAAAAAACTATAATTTCAGAAATACCATTTATCATCAAGTTATTAAATATTGTATAAAAGATTACAAGAAAACTCTCTATTAGATGTGAAATGTCAATTGATACAAAAGTTCGGAAGGAAATATTTCGAACTGACAAAATAAACAAAGATAAATATATATTTTGGATTCAATCCAAAATAGCCTCTAACGTGTGTCAATATTCTCGAACACACATTTTCTTTTCTTGTGAAGTTCGCTTTTAGAAATGTTTGAGTTTATTCTGGTTGCGAACATTTTATTTATTTATTTTCTATAAGTTACGCATTGATTGAATTTTCACAAGAAAAACGGAAATATATGAATAGATTCACCATATTTAGTTTACAAAAAATCTTTCTATGATGTATTTCAGCACATTTTTTGAAACGTTACAAAATTTATAATCCGTAAAATGTAGCATATTTCTTGATTAGCGAAACATTGATGGAACAAAATGTTTTAGACAAGGCGTTAGATTCCGTTTACAATGATACTTTAAACTGTTAAAATATCTCTAAATCCATTTTTGTAATTTTTGAAAATTTTAATTACTGCTTTATAATAATATAAAAGAAAACATTTAATTTTTCATTGTCTTTTTTATTTAAATTCGTCTAAGGAATACATAAAATGAAAAAAAAAAAATTATTACCAAGACGTATAGAATTACTTACAACTAATATTTTAGCATACAAGATACATACTAAAACCCTTTTATAACTGTAATGTAAATACCTCTATTATTTAACGCTATTTATTTTTCAAATTCAATTGTCTAGATATTAGAAACAAACCAATAGGTTTGTTTAAATCTTCAAATTTCTGCTAAATCGTTCAAGATTATATTTTGGATTAGTGCGCTTTTTTCAGCCATCTCGCTTTTTCTGATGACTATTATTAAATTTCAACTATATGATGATAACTATTACAAATGATAAAAACTTTTTGAAAAAATATATATAGATAGAAAACTTCACCGCACAGAAAAAAATATTACAAACCAAAAAAGTTGTAATTAAAACTAGTATGTTGTGGTCATCACAAAACTTTCTTCTATATAAATCACGTAAATTAAATCATTTAAGTAGTACAAGAAATTACATCAATTTAGCAAAAATTCTTGACAAAGTATATCTGAATTTGAAGTTTGATAAAAATTCGTGCATTAGGTCTTGAGATAGAGCTATAGCGGAAATTCTGAAAAAATGTTGCATGCAGCGTCACCTATTGAGCGATTTACACCAAAACATAAACATCATTAATTGATATCCAGGTATACCTGAATCTGAAGTTAATTGTAAATACAAGCATTAGTTCTAAAGATAGAGCTATTGCGCAAATTGCAGAAAATGCAGCATAGCAGCGCCACCTGTCGAGCGATTTACACCAAAATACATTAAACGTGAATTCATGTCAAAGACTAATTGAATCTGAAATTTGATGAAAATCCGTGCATTAGTTCTCGAGCTTGAGCTATTGGGAAAATCGTGAAAAATGCTGCATAGCAGCGTCACCTGTTGAGCGATTCACACCAAAAACAATTCAGCATCAATTTATATCAGGGACTAACTAAATATATTTTTTTTATTATTATTATTTTTTTTTTCAAGTAAATGACACGTAAATTCTAAAGTCTTGTTCAAAGAACGGATTTGCGAGGATGTTGTGAATCAAAAGAGGTAGGCAGATATGGATTTCAAGCTTTTGACAATGGACTTGGAGAGAAAATTAATAGTTTTGTTATTGACAGGTGAAGAACATTATACAGGTATTGTCTTCATGTTTTTCACATTTTTCCTTGCAGGTTTGGGAGCGTGCACGTTCTTCTGCATTTATACATGTTAAGTTAATTTCATTTGTTTATATTTAAATTGTAAATTTTAAAGAAATTTTCTAAAAGATAATTTTTTTTTAAATTTTAAATTATAGTTTGTTTTGTATAAATTTGGTTTATTTTAGCCTCTTTGAATTTAGTTTCTTAAATGACAATATTTTTTTCTGTATTGAGTGCAGGATGGATGCGTGTTCAGAAACCTGCAGATTTTTAACAGTGGTGGTGGAGTTAGGTCTGTCTGTTCTCCCACTGATGAAGAACAGACTGTTATTTGCCTGTGTTTTTGTTTGTTTTTTACCTGTATTTTTGAAAGTTTATGAGTTTTTTGTAGTTATATATTGCATATATACACTTTCTTTTCGGAGTTATGGTGTTTTTCCATTTTAAAGTAGTGATGAAATACACACACACACACACACACATATATATATATATATAATACCAAACCCGCATACTACACATCTAATCCCAAAACTCCTTAACAACAGAGAAAAATTAACAAAATAACCATGGAAAATTCATTCTAACAAAACTACAAACAAAAAGAACAAAACCATTGGAGAAAGGCTGCAAGACTAAAGACTTGAATGCTGGGTTATACCGGTAATTACTCATGAAACTTCCCCCATGCTTGTCGCAACCAAACTGACCATAGAAAGCATTAAACTGACATTAAAAAGCATTAACCCAAGTTGAAAAGAATTACACAGTCTGAAGTCAGACTGAGCTCCTTATAAAACCTACAATTATTTGGCGATCTTTTTAATCGTCTAAATGAGAGTATCATAGTTATCTTTATCTCTGACGAAATTGCTTGTCAAACTATTTAACAAACTAATAGGATAATTCTGAACCATTGCATTATGATAGAGATTTATAATGTCACTTATTATACTATTATGATTAGAATTTAACTTTGCTATCCTCAATCAATACCTACATATATATATATCATTAATATACAATTAGTACTTTACTTACATGATCTTTTAAAACAAATTAACACATGCGTAAACAAAATTACAAAAAAATATATAAAATAAAAAAATATATCTATAAAAAATTAAAAATTGTAAAATAATATAAAAAAATTATTATAGGTTGGATGGGTGGGTAGATGTTAGAGTACGGATGAGGGTGGTGTTGTCTGGATAATACGCAATGGTTAATTAAAAAAAGGGAGCTTTTGTATTATTACTATATTTTGGATACGTATTTTATAAGGATGTTGATTTGATATTTTATATGTAATTGGTGACTTTCATTAATATTATATTTAGCTTAATTAAAGTTTTATTTTATTTACAATCATTTGTTATTAAATTTTAATTTACTAAGGACAATGTCATATTAATTACTAATAGTATGCCATTTTTATAGTGATTAATATACATATAAGTATATTTAATATAAATAAAGTTATACTGTATGTATTAAAATTGGGTAATTATTTTTATTATTATTCCTCTATTCTTTTTAATATTGATCTATTTTCACTTTGTGTTATAAAATTTATTATCGGTTTAATGTGTTTAAATGTCCCACATCCATACTTTTAGGATTTTTATGGCTGTATGAAAATAATCCACACACTATATTTGAGATTTTTAGGTAATGGGAATTTAAGTATCTGATAATCTTCTATATACTTCCATATGTTTTTTTATTACCTATTCATTTTATAATTATCTTATATATAATAGTTTTTATTAACGATTTTTATATTGTTTTTAATATATATTTATATTAATTATTATTGAATTTATTTTATTTTATAGCATATAGCTATATGCTATATATTATCAATGTTATAGAATTATTTAATTCTTAGTGTAGTTTAAATGAGTAAGATAATAGAATATTTTGAATGCTTTTTTCAAAATTTTACTAACAATAGTTTTTAAAAAAATACATAGTGCGGTTTATATTAGGTTTATAATTATCTATATGTAAGGATTTGTTTGGTTTTGCTGTTAATAATTTTTTTTACATTCAAAGGCTTTCAATTGTTCATCTTGTGACATTTGAATAATAAAAATACTACTAGATGGCAGCACCAAAATTTGTCTTTTGACGATAAGTTATAAATTTTGTGTTTTGCAGCTCCTTTTCAGTTATAATTTCCTACACCAGGTAGATTTTTTAGCTAAATTTGACGATATTATTAAATAGTACTTAATTAATTTAATAGTGCATTTTAGTTATTTTAAATAATGTAATTACTTTCTATTTATTTTATTTTATTTTATATTAATTCCATTTATCATGGTATTTCAAAATGCATTAACTGCATCCTTTGGTATCAATTACTGTGATTTCTTAACTGTTTTATTCACCTTAATCTTTACGATATTTTGGTAGCCATGTGCGAGTGGATATATTGAAAAAATACTGAAATATTAATCGGTATGTTGTGTATTATTTCTATTTTATATCCTATCAATATTTAAACAGGTTTTATTGATTTTTCCATTTCCTATTATTTGTTTCTGTTCTGTTTTCATTTTTAATCTCTTCACTTGATTATAATGGTTGTTCGGGCACAGAGAAAAATAATTTTTAGCTTTAGCTTATTTTACTCACAGAAAACAGCCATATTGCTTATATCATTGAATTCTGTGCCCTTGAAAACGTAATTCAATATATAAGCTTTTCCATTATTTGTCGGTATCCACTTTCTTATTTTTTCTTCCACATTAATTCTTATAATAAATTATTTGGCACTTTTTTTTATACTTACAGCTTTAATTCATAATATTGCGGTTTTTGATGGTGGTAGGTTATGTTTAATTAATGGTTATATATATATACATATATATATATATATATATATATATATTTATATATTTATATATATATATATATATATATATATATATATATATATATATATATATATATATATATATATATATATATATATATATATATATATATATATATATATATATATATATATATATATATATATATATAAGTGCAAACGAGAAGTAAGAAAAAAATGCTCCCATAAGATTATTATTTGCTCTTGAGTTTAAAGGTGTGACTAGCTTAAATTCTGAACCTAATGGATTCATTGTTTTATCAAGTAATGATTCCGTATGCAGAAGCTGCATTGGTGACGCTTGGGCGCATTCCTCAAAAAACGCAATTCGAAAAATTCTCATTGTGTGACTTTATAGCAGGTGACAATAACAAAAACTCAACAAATCCTTGATTTTAATTTAGGTGTTTCGGGCACCCTCGAGCTAAATATTGTAGCTGTGCGTTCAATGAAATCCGCGCAATGTACTATCAAGCTAAAGCAAAAACAATTTTTTATATAAGCCAAGGTTTAAAAAAAAAGGAAGTCACTCTGAAACACAAAGATAAGCAATTTAATAAACTAATATATAATTTTTAAAAAGTCATTATTCCCATAATGTATGAAATATCATATAATTAGTAAGATTTAAAAGTCGCTAAAGTGTAAAATTTGTCGTTTAAAGAGAATGTTATACAATAAAAGAAAACCAAAGTAAGGAAGCATGCATTTCCTAATGGAAGAAGATACTATAACTCACTTTTTTATTCTTTCAAGTGTCATTTAATAATACCAACTTACCTTTTGAAAACACATTTGCAGACAAATGTTTCTAATAATTTCCTTTCTACATAATAACTTTCTACTTTAAATGATGTCATTACAGGTTAAATTCTTACAAAAAATGAAGAATATATGATGTAAAGTGTATCGCAAGCTTACAAGCACAGTTATTTATTTGTACCTTATTACGTAAAATCTATTTTCATAATAAGTAAATTTAAGTGAAGTTTTTAAACAAATTAGGTATGCATGAACAAAATTGTTTTATCTCTCTATTCTAAAAAAATGTAACTAACCCTGTGACCGCCGCCGTTAATGTGTTTTTGTGACAGCGGTGTCTTTCTTCTTTAATATTAAGAAAATTGCTGCATACAAAAATATAAATGTCGGTGGTATTATACAGCAATGTCTCATAAACACGTTGATGGAGACAGTTTTTAAATCGAATAATTATTTTAAGACATATTTAATGTTAAAATGGATCAAAATAGTTCCATTAAAAATGTTTTATAAGAGCAAAAACTGTACATACGAATTAAATCATTTTTAGATAATTATTTTTTTTTTTTTTTTTTTTTTTTTTTTTTACGTTAGAAGGTGCAGATTGCATTTTTTAAAATACATTTTTATAGCTTTATATCCATTTTAAATTCAAATTTTCAGCATATCGAGAGATCAGTTTTAGATATTTCAGAAAAGGGTATTATTTAGAATTGCTGCCTGCTTTAAAAACTGAGCAAAAAATAGTATTTCATTCAAAATAAAAATTTACCTACACGTGGATATTATAAACAGCCAAAATCCCTTTTCAAATTAGAATTAAATGATTAAGTATTAAAAGCAGGAAAATATTAAAACTTACGTCATAAAAAATATATTTACAAGTGAATTTTAAAAGAGAAAGAAATTTTTTAATTAATAAATTAACTGTTATGCGTTAAAAGTCGTAAATGTGGAAATCACGAGCCAAATAATAATATTGACAGTTTAAATTTAAAAATATATTTGCGGGATATTTTTATTTAATATTTTGAGATGATCTTTTCAACTACTGTTGTGAATTTTAAGACAGCGTAAATAATATTTCATTTCTATCAACAAAAGTATTTCCACGTGAATATTAAAAAGAGTAAGTAAACTTGGTGAAAATTTCGTCAGATTTAAAACGATACATTTAAAATGTCCTCTTCAAAAGAACTTTCTTATATCGTTGTTAAAAAATATCGGAAGACAAAGACTCTATTTACATATTTTATTTTATATTTTGTTATTTTCAACTGTTTAACCGATTCTTTTAATCAAAGACGAAAACAGCCATTGTATCTCTTAACAGTAGCTGGTTTTGGTATTGAAAATCCACAATCAAAGCCCACAATTAATGGAAAGCCGTTTACAGGGAGATCGCCATTATTCTTTTAATTACAATTCAATTTTCCGAAATCTTTTTAAAGCCGATAACATTAGCGTGCTTTCAGAGTCTGTGGTGTCTGAACTGGGGTTGGCGAGCGTAGCTCGTATGTTGGCAGAGCCCCTCAGTATTTAAAAAAAACCCCTTAAAAATGTATTATTGATTTGTGTTGATTGTTTGAATTAATTACAATGCAATATAGTTTTGACCTAATACAGAAGCCTGTCTTTATAATTTTTATTTCATTTATTATTTTAGGAAAGGTAATAGTGTGACGAAATTTTCCTTATTGTAACTCATATTTTAAAATATTACTTGAAAATACAATTTAGCAAAACCGTATTTATTTTAAAGAGGTATACTATGGGAGAGAAATGTGCCGAACTAGGCGCGTAAAATCGAAGAGGTTCTCTAGAATTTAAAATAAGTGTATAAAAAATTATTGCAATAATTATAATCGATATATCATTTGCAAACTCTGAATATTATGGCTAAATCGCAGTTTACACTCCTCGCCAAGGCGCGGGCGATAACTGCGCCAATGTGGCAATCTTGATATTTCGGACTCCTTCTTATGGCAACCCTAAGATTTCGCTTGAGAGAGCGGCTGATGGTTTAAACTCCCTGTTTTGTAAACTGCTTTCTAATTGGATGCTTATTTTTTGTGAAAGGCTTTCTTATTGGACAAAAGAGGAGAATCGGAGAACTGTTTGAATATTTTTGGAAATAAAATACGTTATTGCTGCACTGGATTTCGCTTTGAACAGGTCACTCTGTTTTGTTGCAGTCGAGTGATTTTTATTATTTGTTTCTTATTCTGAACGAATGTGAGAATAAATATTCTATCAGTTATTTTTCTGTTATTTTTACCTGTATTTTTGAGCTTTGATTGAATTAATTACATAGGCAATATAGTTTTAACCTAATACAGAAGCCTCTTGTCTTATTGCTCTTGAAAGAAGACTATAAATAAAGAGCGTGATGTAACAGACGGCATTAAGGCTTAAGAAACCTGATAATATAGAAGTATTTTTTTTATGTATGAAAGAGAGGCCGATTGTTTCAAGATATGAATGACCAAAAATGTTAGATTGAATGATGCTTTTAAATGATATCCTAGAGTACAAGGTAAAATTATGAATTAAAAAAAAAACGGGGGTTTCAGTGGGGGGCACCAACTTCTCTTGATTAAAAAAAAGGCCACAATTATTAAAAAAAAACAACAACACTGTTTTGCTCTCCATACTGTTTCGAACGTTCTTTTTTAATAATCTGGGTAAGTGAAAATTTATTTTTTTGGTATTTTTGATAAAATATATTCCTTTAAAAATTGTATTTCGAAACAATTTGAAATTTTATGTATTTTTTGTTTATTTGTACTCAAAAATACAGGTAAAAATAAGAGAAAAATAACTGATCGAATATTTATTCTCACATTAAAACGCATTCGTGTAGATAGGTACTTGTTTCAAAATATACAAAAAAAAAAATAATAGTTTTACTTACTGTCTCCCGGACGTTGCAGCTCCGGGAGATTATACCCAAAAACCCGCCAATTTGGAGTTTTTCGAAATTCGTGCCAAGAATGAGATCGAACTGCGATCGCACCTTCTCTAGAATTTAAAATAAGTGTAGAAAAATTGTTGTGATAATTATAATGGATATATAATTTGCAAACTCTGATTATTGTTTTATTTTTAATTGTTTGTTATTTGTTTTTAAATAATATGTTAAGTTTGTTTTTGAGGTATGTCTGGAAAAATAATGCAATTTTATACTGGTGTAAGTTAATGTTATGTTGCATAAATCAAGACAATAAAAAATATTCCATCATCATATGTGTTAATTATTTGTTTGGGTATAACATTTTATTTTAAATATAAACCATGTGTCTGAAGAACGGGTCATTCTCGTGATTAATTCTACAGATATATTTTACTTACTACATGTAATTCTCGCCATTGAATCACAAGACAAAGCTTACTCAGGGAAAATATGGCTACCTTTCCTACAACTATTGGATATGAAAAATGTTCGTAGTAGATTTAGTTATAAACATCTACTACAATAGAAGTCTACAATAAACATTATTGTTTTAAAATATTGGTCGTAAAGAAAAAAGGAGAAAAAAAAGAGAACCGATTTAGAAAATTGTTGTATGAAAACTAAGAACATTGTATAATTATACACTCCTGCCTTTGCACTAATATTTTTATTATTACTCCGATTTGGAAGATCACATTGCATTTCTGAAGTAGTATTATACGACTTATGGGCAAATTAAATAAGGTGAATTATACTATTTGAAAAAAGTGTAACAATCAAGAAATCTCGAATTTAAAAAAATGTAACGGACTGTCCACACAATGTACAATCGTTATGAATACACAAGGTGTAAATATGTATTTCTCAAACTCGGAAAAGTATTTCCAAAGTCCTAAACTACATTTATAATTTCTCAAACAACCGCCGTATCATGTTATAAATGCTACCAGGGATCATATATCAGCAAAGATCATACATCATCTTGAAGATATAGGTATCCACATATATCTGTAACTATATCTATGTATATATCTACATATATATATATATATATATATATATATATATATATATATATATATGCATATATATATATATATGGCAAAGCTAATTCCCTTCCTCTAAACCATGTGTAATTTACGACTGGCGAACGCCACTCTTCCTTAAAGACACTTTGTAGTTCAGCTGACTGCGAGAGGCGTGGCTACGAGCAAGCAGCAGAAGATGAGAGGAAGAGAGAAAAGAAAAACGAATAATGAGAATGTGAAGTACTATGTAAGACGGATCTGAATATGGCCGCTGATAGAAGTTCAAAAGAGAAGCCGAGTTCAACAGAGAGGCGACAGTCTGTCGCCTAATCATTTGTTTTGCTGATCGCCAATCAGCTTTGTCCGTCTTATGCAAGTTTTGGTGGTGCACGCAACGTTTTCATAAATTTTATTTTTTTATTCGGCATCCTAATTTATATTGACTGAATGCTGCGGTGAATCGTGATTTAAAAAAAAAAAAGTTAAATGCATTAACTGAGAGTAAACGAGAATAATGTTGGTTTTATTTTTCTCAAGGAAAATACTCTAAAATACATTCTGAAGCAATTTCTGCTAAAATTAGTGCATCACACCTTTGAATTACAGACCTTTAAAACGTTTTGACGTTTCAAAAATTAATAATGAAGAGAAGTTAACTGTACCATTAACACCAGGAGAAACGAATACACTGTGTTCTGTTATTAATAATGAATTTTTCGGTATACTATTTGAAACTCACACCATAATAGGCTACGAAGGAAAAAGACGTATGATTAAAGATTTGTAAGTTAAATAGAAAAAATATTACATATGAAGTTATAATGATGAATTTAAATTTATGTAAACAATGTCAAATGAAACATAGTGCACCTAAGAAAGTTATTTTTATGAAACCAATGGTCAGTTCAGAGTTAAACTCAAGATGTCAAGTTGATTGGATAGACCTGCATCACACGGTGATGGCGAATATTAATTCATAATGCTGCTTCAAGATTATTTAACTAAGTTTATTCAGCTACGAGTATGACCTTTGAAAATTAAGACAGTAGTGTATCACGTTATTCCAATATTTTTAACATTTGATGCTCCAGCTATATTGCAATCAGATAATGGTAGGGAATTCAATACCCAAGTCATATCCAACCTATGCGCTATGTGGAAACATGTTAAGATAGGTCGTGGAAGACTTCGTCATAGTCAAACACGAGGCTCATTTGAAAGGGCCAATCAGAATATACATAATATGTTAACTGCATGGATAAACGATAACGATACAAATAAATGGTCAATTGGTTTGCCCTTTGTTTAATTTGCCCAAAACACTACATACCACGAGGGACTACGACATAGTCCTTATGAATCCATGTTTGGCATTAAACCAAAAAGCGGTATAGCATCGTCTTTTTTGCCTAGCGAACCAATCATTAATATCGAAACCGAAAAACAACGCGAATTAATTATTAATACTTTTGAAACCGAAGAATAACTTTAAGAAGCTGTTAATACTTTTCCAAACCATATTCCAAAGAAAAATATTGAAGAGGACCCGTAACCTACCACGTCTTCATATCAAGACCTCACTGACCAATACCAGTTTAACTTCTATATAAAGAGCGGTAGTGAAAGATAATCTTCTTTCGCAAGCAACGATAATGTTACGAACATAAAAAAATGCTCCTGTTCAAATTGGTGATACCGTACGAATATTAGCCCCCGATTTCGTCCGTGGTCGTACAATTCACTACGCTATAAATGTCAAGTTCGTTATTGTCTAAACTTAAAACTAAAATATTAATGCTTAACATGTATTCAAGTACAACTGCTATCATTATTAAGAAGGCAAGTAATATCGAGCATCCTTCTTCTTCTCATGCTAGAATCTAAAGCTACATGTCCAAAACAAAATAATCTTGGGTTGCCCTTTAAAACTATCACGGCATTTAAAATTCCCCCGGGGTTAGTTCCACAGTGAAAACAACTTCTCTACAGAGCGACGAATCACTCTGCTCACCGTGATTGGTCTCTTCTCTCTGCAAGAAAGGCTAAAACGTTAAATTACCCTTGTGACGTTTTATCGCGCCTGAAATACGAGAATACGAGAAGAAAATTCAAATGTCCGAAATTTTCAACTTTCACCATTCGTGCATGGTGAATGTCGACATTTGCCGGTATAAGTGAGAAATAAAGATATTTATCAAATATTTCGGACATACACCAATTGAATATGTGAGTGTTGACATTCACCGGTGAAAGTCGACATTTTCCAGATTTCTCTCTTTCACGGTAACATTATATATATATATATATATATATATATATATATATATATATATATATATATATATATATATATATATATATATATATATATATATATATATATATATTATATATATATATATATATATATATATATATATATATATATGTATATATATATATATATATATATATATGTGTATGTATATATATATATATATGTGTGTGTGTGTGTGTCTATATATACCGCTTATCTCAAACAATTAGAATCATTCTTTAATTTTTACTTATCGAGAAATGTAAAAATGGCAGAATTGGTCAAAGTGAAATGTGAATTTGTATTAAGTCGATGAAATACTCCTGCCAATTATTAAAAGTTACACTTTTATTTTTTTATTTTATTGCTGCCTCCTATGTTATTAAAAAAATGCTCTATCCTCTGTCAGGTACAACAGTAAATATTATATTTTTCTTCAAAAAAAAAAAAAATCAACGAGTTATGATACTTTAAAGTCGCATTTTTTCTGCATTACAAACCTACTGAAGGTTTTCTATATATATAATTACAAAATATTTATGATGTAATAACGAATATTCTTTATTATGTAATATACAAAAATTTTAGTATTTTTACACCTTCCGTATAAATTAGTGAATTAAAAAAATAATGCAAACTGAACGCTTCATTATATTAAATAAATTTTGTGTTTTTATAAACAGGTAGATGTGCTAAATACTCTAAATTTGTAAATAGTAATCGATTTAAGCTAAAATTTTTGTTAGGTTTAAATAATATTGCACTCTTATCTTTAGATGCATTTTCAGAAATTTCCATCGGACATTTTTTCAAGCATTGTTTTTCATAAAGAATTGTGTGAAAGTTTTGGAATCTCAATCAATCCAAGAAAAAACCAGACTTACAACTTTCAAACATTCAATTTTGACACACTTATCCTTAGATGCTTTTCTGAGATAATTTTATATGTTTTCAATCATAGCTCTGCCTAAAAAAATTATATTAACAGTTTTGTTTTACTTAATACTCTGAAATATTCTTTTTAATTCATTATTTTAATAGATATTTATTTATTCAAGATTAAGTTGACATACAAATAGGTTATATAGGTTTACATTACAAAACAGATAATTTTAAGTATCATGGCTATTTTACTTTTATAGGTTATACATTATTGTGCGCTACTAAGCATGTTTTGTGAATTTATTATATTTATAGCTTTATCTTGTTGTTTTTTATTACGTAATTAGTCAAGTTCAGTAACCAAAACGCCCAATAAAACTGTAGGATAATTGCTGATGTTCAAAGCGTTTAATGGCACTGTTTTTACACTTTTTATGCTGTAGTTCTTAATATTTATTGCATTTTCTTTTGCGTTATCAATGATATTCGATTATACAACATATACAACACATTGTTTAAATATAACATATGAACTTTAGAACGTGTTTGAATATTTTGTGGCTTACTTATCCCATTTTTCTTGAATACAAATTTAATGCATTTTATTCCATTTTAAGATGTAAAAATATTTCAGATATATATTTTTTATTATCATGTTCAGGGATTAAAAAAAAAAATCTTCAAAACTTGAACGACCATATAAAATTGAAATGTGACTGAATAATACATATAAATCAATCATTTATTTTCAGACAATGGTTCGTGTATTTGAAAATAGAAATAGAAATTCTACAGTCTTCAGTCATCAATGAATACGACACATTGTGGCACCAATGTGTAAAAAAATTACGTGTCATTGTCATAAATGTTTCCTTTCTAAAACCTGATTTTGAAAACAACCACTATTGATTATAATTGATATCCTATTGTTTAAAATACAGGTGTTCACAGGAGATGTCTTGCAATTTATATATTTTAAAGGAACATACTCGGTGATGTTTTATATGTCTTTCAAATGCGAAATAATAAAATTTCCATGAATTTTGTAATACGTTTCCTAAAAATATAAATAACACATGGTAAATGCATTTTAATATCGATATACATTACGAAGAGTTTATTTTAATCCGGATTCTATAATGTGTTGAAATTACTTTGATTTAACTTCTTATTGCAAAAGAAAATGCATAATTTAACAAAATAGATAATTTCTTAATTTTCGTATTTAATATACACGTTTTTCCTAAATGTCTCTGTCCATAACATTACTTGCATCTGCGGCTAGACATAAAATCTTATTTAAAAATACATATTTATATTACTGATGTACTTCACTATAACGAAAATTTATATTTATATTAATTACTTTTATATAATGAAAATTTATATTAATGCTGCCCCGTTTAAATCTTTCTGGTTCATGTTTTACATTAAAATATCTGATTTTCAGTGATTTAATGAATGATGTATTTTGTTCAAAGAAAGATTACGTCAGCCTTCTTTTTCTGTATTATTGACGTCCATTCAGGTTTAAAATTTTCAATTAAATAACAAGTAATTTATTAGCTTTTGTTGTCTTATGTCCATTACAATACTGAGAGGTTACTCGGATGTGATAGGCATTGGAATGCAGCTTCAGTTTAACGAAACCCTTATATTTGGCTTACAGAAAAGCTTCAACAAAATTTTTATTTGGTCGACACTGGAAGCGTTCTTCATACTCGTTTAATCTCTAAATTAGCTAATATTCCTGCGAGGACCGCTACGACCGTTTCTACCTTAAGCTATAAAGAAGCCTCATTGCAGCAAAAGTAGCTGTATTTTTCCGTGTTTCGCTGGCTGTTAATGGATAAAAAAGAATATATTATACAATTTTCTTATCAAAGTAATAATTTATTATAATTTTTTAATAATGTCATATGGTTATTAAATATGTATATTATTTTGTTGTCTTATGTCCATTACAATACTGAGAGGTTACTCGGATGTGATAGGCATTGGAATGCAGCTTCAGTTTAACGAAACCCTTATATTTGGCTTACAGAAAAGCTTCAACAAAATTTTTATTTGGTCGACACTGGAAGCGTTCTTCATACTCGTTTTAATCTCTAAATTAGCTAATATTCCTGCGAGGAAAGCTACGACCGTTTCTACCTTAAGCTATAAAGAAGCCTCATTGCAGCAAAAGTAGCTGTATTTTTCCGTGTTTCGCTGGCTGTTAATGCATAAAAAAGAATATATACAATTTTCTTATCAAAGTAATAATTTATTATAATTTTTTTAATAATGTCATATGGTTATTAAATATGTATATTATTTTGTTGTCTTATGTCCATTACAATACTGAGAGGTTACTCGGATGTGATAGGCATTTGAATGCAGCTTCAGTTTAACGAAACCCTTATATTTGGCTTACAGAAAAGCTTCAACAAAATTTTTATTTGGTCGACACTGGAAGCGTTCTTCATACTCGTTTTAATCTCTAAATTAGCTAATATTCCTGCGAGGACCGCTACGACCGTTTCTACCTTAAGCTATAAAGAAGCCTCATTGCAGCAAAAGTAGCTGTATTTTTCCGTGTTTCGCTGGCTGTTAATGCATAAAAAAGAATATATTATACAATTTTCTTATCAAAGTAATAATTTATTATAATTTTTTTAATAATGTCATATGGTTATTAAATATGTATATTATTTTGTTGTCTTATGTCCATTACAATACTGAGAGGTTACTCGGATGTGATAGGTATTGGAATGCAGCTTCAGTTTAACGAAGCTCTTATATTTGGCTTACAGAAAAGTTTCAACAAAATTTTTATTTGGTCGACACTGGAAGCGTTCTTCATACTCGTTTTAATCTCTAAATTAGCTAATATTCCTGCGAGGACCGCTACGACCGTTTCTGCCTTAAGCTATAAAGAAACCTCATTGCAGCAAAAGTAGCTGTATTTTTCCGTGTTTCGCTGGCTGTTAATGCATAAAAAACAATATATTATGCAATTTTCTTATCAAAGTAATAATTTATTATAATTTTTTAATAATGTCATATGGTTATTAAATATGTATATTATTTTGTTGTCTTATGTCCATTACAATACTGAGAGGTTACTCGGATGTGATAGGCATTGGAATGCAGCTTCAGTTTAACGAAACCCTTATATTTGGCTTACAGAAAAGCTTCAACAAAATTTTTATTTGGTCGACACTGGAAGCGTTCTTCATACTCGTTTTAATCTCTAAATTAGCTAATATTCCTGCGAGGACCGCTACGACCGTTTCTGCCTTAAGCTATAAAGAAACGTCATTGCAGCAAAAGTAGCTGTATTTTTCCGTGTTTCGCTGGCTGTTAATGCATAAAAAACAATATATTATACAATTTTCTTATCAAAGTAATAATTTATTATAATTTTTTTAATAATGTCATATGGTTATTAAATATGTATATTATTTTGTTGTCTTATGTCCATTACAATACTGAGAGGTTACTCGGATGTGATAGGCATTGGAATGCAGCTTCAGTTTAACGAAACCCTTATATTTGGCTTACAGAAAAGCTTCAACAAAATTTTTATTTGGTCGACACTGGAAGCGTTCTTCATACTCGTTTTAATCTCTAAATTAGCTAATATTCCTGCGAGGACCGCTACGACCGTTTCTACCTTAAGCTATAAAGAAGCCTCATTGCAGCAAAAGTAGCTGTATTTTTCCGTGTTTCGCTGGCTGTTAATGCATAAAAAAGAATATATTATACAATTTTCTTATCAAAGTAATAATTTATTATAATTTTTTTAATAATGTCATATGGTTATTAAATATGTATATTATTTTGTTGTCTTATGTCCATTACAATACTGAGAGGTTACTCGGATGTGATAGGTATTGGAATGCAGCTTCAGTTTAACGAAGCTCTTATATTTGGCTTACAGAAAAGTTTCAACAAAATTTTTATTTGGTCGACACTGGAAGCGTTCTTCATACTCGTTTTAATCTCTAAATTAGCTAATATTCCTGCGAGGACCGCTACGACCGTTTCTGCCTTAAGCTATAAAGTAACCTCATTGCAGCAAAAGTAGCTGTATTTTTCCGTGTTTCGCTGGCTGTTAATGCATAAAAAACAATATATTATACAATTTTCTTATCAAAGTAATAATTTATTATAATTTTTTTAATAATGTCATATGGTTATTAAATATGTATATTATAAAGGACAAACGTGTCTATGAGAAATGATGACGTCAATTGGATGTTGGTAACACCTGGTAATTAAATTACGCGTTTACTTCAATATTTCAAACTTTGCACAGTCTAAAATTTTACATCGTCGTATAGGAAAAAAAATGATCATTAAAATACAATTTGTTTCAAAACTCTGCCACAATTTACTGATTTGGTATAGCTTTAAAAATATTTTCAAGCAGATTTTTTTTTTTTAATCCATCGACTCTGTCGTGTGCAGACTATTTCAAATTAATTTCACTAATTCTATTTTCATAGAATTACAATGAAAATTTCAGTAATTCCATCGAAAAAAATACCCGAAGACAAAGTGTACAATGTTTAGATATCAATTCAATTTAATTTCCGAATATTTTCTATTTTAGTGCCATAAATATAAGATTTTAAAGTATTGCAATACCAGTACTGTGTCTAATTAAATATTTGTATGTTTAAAAATTATTTTGAATAAAATTTACATTTATTGTAAATATTAGACTACTAGATTTTATACAGTCTTAGTATATCATTATTAAATTTCATAATAAAAATTCATGACCACTATCATGATGTAGATTTGTTTATAATTTAGTATCAACGACGTTATCATTATTTATCATTATTGCAACTTATCATTATTTTTGATGAATTATGTTTATGAATTATGAATTCATAAAATAAAATATACATTTAATAAATTTATACAATAAATTTTTGAAAAAAAATCAGTACTGTAGACTGACAAATTTATCTCAGCAATTTATAAATTGTTTTATTATCCAAACTTTACTATCCAAAATTAGTATCCAAACAAATTGTATACATATTGCTGATATTGGCTGCTTTTATATGCATTTGGGTTCATTGTCTATATTTTCTACAAATTCGTATAAGTGTGTGCATTCACGAAAAATGCATACTTTTTTTTTTTTTTTTTTTTTTTTTTTTATGAATATTTAATTTTATCCCCAAGTCCTAAAAAAATAATTAGCAAGGAAAAGTATTTTTTTTTCTTTAGTAGGATTTTACTTATAGTTTTCACAAGAAGATATACATATATATATAGAGAGAGAGAAGATATTTATAGGAAATATTTATAAAATAAATATAGATAGCTGAGATAAAAGCAAGTAAGGATCTTCATCTCAAATGGGAATTAAAACCATTATTATTATAAATAAGAATGTATTCGTTAAAAAGCATTCGTTAAATCCATTATTATTAATTTGTCACTAATACTGAGCCATAAACTATGTAATTTATATGTAACTTGCAGACCCGCCCTTCGTTGTCCGGTGTCCATAAATAATAACCTTAATCAAAACTCAAGTTTGTATGATTTTATATCTTTTGAAATTCTTTTAAATGAAACTAATTTTGGAGGCCCCCATTGCCTTCAGCAGCGTCAAGGGTGCTCCCAACAAATTTCTTACTGAATGAACTCGTAACCTGAGCCCCCGCTACCTAAGGCAGCGTGTACCGGAAGTGTTCCGCACGTGCCGGAGACGATCGAAAACCAAGGTGAGTGAGCCAAAACTCGTACTAATCAAGCCGATAGAATCCAAAAAAGAATGCATTATTTATGTTAGGGATTGTTAGCAACTGAAGTCTAAGATAAAATTTCATAATGCATAAATTAGCTATCGGGTGTCCTAAAAAGGACTGACTGATTTTAAAATTCAATAACTTGCAAACGGTGACAGATATTTAAAAAATTCTTGCAGAGGGGTTATGCATGAGGTCATTTTTTTACATTGATTTTCGATTTTAGTTCGAATTACAAATAATAGATGGCGCTGCGATCAATAGACGCTAAATTCAGGCTTTATTTTTGGTCCCTCGGGACCCACTAAATACATTTTAATCTCCTATTTTTTCCACTTGGAAGAAGAGCTCGGCAAAAAATCGAGCCTGTATTTAGTGCCTGTTGCTTACAGCACCATCTATTGTTTGTAATTCGAACTAAAATCGAAAATCACTGTAACAAAACTTTTGACCTTATGCATAACCCTCCTGCAAAATTTTTTTAAATATCTGTCATCGTTTGCAAGTTACTGAATTTTAAAATCAGTCAGTCCTTTTTAGGACACCCGGTAAATTGTAACCTGAGTTGAATGTACCAAATCCCATTGAAATTGAGTGTTTGAATCCAAGGAATGAATGCGCCTCCAAGAAGTGGAAGATGTCTCATCCCCTTGTAAATTTCCTGAATCACTTTTAACATTAACACAATATTTAATAAACGGATGAAATCCCTTATCTAAAGTTACGTTAAATGTATTGCGATTTTTAATTTATGAATGTAGTGAGTAAACGTAACTTGATGCTGAAAAAGGAGATTAATATTTGGAAAATTGGTGGCTACGGTATAAAGAAAGACCGTGATCTTCAATTAGTCAGAATTAAGCATAGGGTATGAATTAATCGTTAGAAAAGAATTTTAAAGAAATGCGCAAAAAATGAGGGGAAATGCTTAAAATAGGGCCTAGGGTCCAGTAAAAATAAGAGAATGTTTGTCCGCGGTGAAGAGTGCAAGACTCAATTTTAAAATTTTGCATTGAGAATAAGAGAAAATTAGGTGGTGAAAAATGCATGCCACACAAAAAGTTCAATGGGCCCCGGATCGTTCCTATGGAAACCTAGGGTGCGCCAGGATTATAACTGGAATAAAGCAACGGGAGAATAACAAATGGAACAAAGGTTCCAAAAATGAATATCGTATTAAGAGGATGCAATTTATAAAAAAAATATAATATAAAAACACTAAGGGACCCTGTACCGCGCCTCAAGGGAGCAGGGACTTAAGTGGCATTAGTTGCGGATAAAGAAACTTTTTATAAGTTTTTAATGTCGTCAGAAGATACTACAACTTTGTTAAAGAAATTTTAAAGCAATTCTGATCATTTCTAAAGAAGCTACACCAATGCCTCAATCTGGCGATTAATATTAAAAATTGGTGGTAGCTGGTATTTTTCCGTTCATGTAGTAGCTATATAACTTAATAAGTTATTGAAAAAAAAACCTAGTGAATCGGATCATTTTTAAATCAGCTATAATAAGGGCCCCAAAAGGGTCCAACATATAGTAGAGAGCAAGACCCTATGTGAAAACGTAATAAAATGTTTAAGCACTTTGCTGTTTAGATCTTCAATTAATCAAAATTAAGCATAGAGTATGAATTAATCATTCGAATAATATTTTAAAGAAAGGCGCGAAAAATTGGGTAAATGCTTAAAAATGGGCCCGAGGGCTCCAATAAAAATATGAGGGTGTTGTTCTAGGGAGAAGAGTCCAAGACTAAATTTTAAAATTATGCACTGAGAAAATTAGAAAATTAGGGGAGGGAAAATGCATGGCACACAAAAAGTTCAAGGAGCCCTTGACAGGGCCCTTTGGGACAGTAAAGGGGCCCGAGGTCTTAACTGTAATGTAGAAACGGGATAATAACTAAATGGAAAAAGGATCCAAAAAATGAAGATCGGTTTAAAAGTAAGCAATTTATTAACAATTTAGTGCACTAAAACTTCAAAGGGTCCTGTACAGGCCCCCAAGGGTCTCATGGTCTTAACTGAAACGTAGAAATGTGGTAGAAACGAAATGAAGAATCGCCCCCAAAATGAAGAATATCTGATAGAAAAGAGGCATGTTAGTAACAATTCAATGCATAAAGACTTAAAGTGGACCAGGTGCCGCGACACTTAAAAAGCTAAAAATATGAGACACTGGTGTGTTGGACTATTCACACATAAATTTTCAGACTTATACGTGCACTACTTTCCGCTAGCCATCGCACACACACACACACACAGAGAGAGAGAGAGAGAGACAGATAGACGACAGACACACACATAGAGTGATTTGTTCTTTTATTAGTATAGATTACATGTTTAGTAAAAAGAAATATACTGTACTAAAATGCTTTATAAAATATCGTTGTAAGCTGCAAAACTGAATAAAGATGATTATTTATTGACTCAAGCGCATACATGATATTTAGTCTGTATGAAATTTAGAAATTCTACAGCAGTCTTCAGCCACCAATGAGTTTGGCGTGTCCCGTCGAAGGTGAAGACTGAGTATGTCCTTTGCATGTAAAGGTGATGGGTATACGGTAATATATATCATATCCTTTCATATTTTCGTACATTGAGAAAAACTATCAAACTATCAAGAAAAAAATGTGAGAGTAAATCTTAATAAAAAAAATGAAATTATTTAATTACTTGAAGTCTAGATGGCACAGCCTAATCGATCTATCTAACTATGCTTCTGAGCCGGTTTGAGAAGCCGGCTCAGAGCAAGATATTAAAGCGGAAATATGTGTCGGTAACCGAAGTTTAAGGTATAGTAGTTTAAATTAAAAAAAAAATAATAAGTGTCACGGGGTACTTTAATATTTGTAAGCGTACAATGTTCTTTTCAACAAACTGAATAAACCCGGTTTTTAAAACTATATACTACAAGAAAACCATTTTATATAGAATGACTTTATTATCAAAAAATATACTTTCATAAATTGTATACATATTGATAGGATTAACTGATGTTATATTGATAACATTGATTGATATTAAAAAGATAATTATTGATAAGTTCCGAAATCTAAATGGTAAAGATGAGGCATGATACGCACAAACGAAAATAATCGTGAAATTTGATTTTTATAGCGTATGTTATAAATGCAAAAATGGAATTTAAAATTTCTATTAAGATAGTTTCAATTCCATATATGTATCCCAGCTTAAAAAGTATTTTTTTAAAGTAGATGTTTCAATAACAAGATAAATTAATTCTTTTTTCCAAACTTTGTAACATGACGTTTAAGAAACAATTTCGTAATTATATATATATATATATATATATATATATATATATATATATATATATATATAAAGGAATTTTTACCTTTGAAATTTTTTATCAGAAACGATTATAAAAGAATATAACATTAGAGTTCAAAACTTTAAACGTGATAATTTCTACTTAAACAATTTAAAATGAATACTAATATAAAATTTACCGAATAATCGAAATATGATGAAAAATCAAATGTTATATTTTAACTTTTTTTCAGTCTGCTGCAATTATTTTCTGTAGACGACATCCTTAGGAAAATATAAGTATACGTTTGAATAATAGACTTTTTACTAACCGGTAGGTAACACATATTTATAAAATGATTTGCGGCATTTATAATTTCTCTATTTGACAAATTTTTATATACCGCCTTTTTATACGTCATTAATACGTCTTTAACACGTCATTTATCTGTTAATTTCTGATAGTTCTTAGATGAAACTTTTATTAAAATAAAGACAACTAGCCGTAATAAGCCATATTATATTGCGTGGAAATATATTTTTAAGATTTTGAAAGGTATTTAAAAGTTCTTAAAGGTATTTCGAAAAAAAAAACAATATGAGAAATTTACAGATATATTCCACATTGTAAATTACTTAAGTGGCCAAACATAATACGAATAAGCATGACTTTGGTATTATAGTGCGAAATCAGGCATGCTTTAAATTCATCTTATTTCAATTGTCTTTTATCTGCATTGTACTCTAAATTGCATATTCAGTATGGAGACGATATCAAACAATATATTAACATATTAGTATCTTCATATATTTAAAATAAATCATCTAATAGATAACATAATTAAATATTTCAAAAGTCCGGAGTGTAGGCAACATAATTTTCATAATGTGCTTCATTTACCATAAATGCTGTAAATGGTGTTTCAATCTTTCCAGAGACTGAAATTTAACTATAGTGACTAAATCCATAATACATTTCCTAAAGTTTTCATGTCTTGAATGTGTTTCCATTATACAATGTGTTTTTGGCGTATATGTTGATATGTCAAGTGTTAATTTTTTTATATAAAATTGTAAACATTACAAAAATAATATAGCCTCGGCTATAAACAGCATTAGCTGTCTGATCTCATTGGTCTTACTCTGACTATCTCTTATGATTTGTGATCGAATTTGAAAATTGATCCATTTTTATTTCGTCTTTTTACCTAGTACAATCAACATGTGAAACGCTAAATAAAAGAGCTCTTTCCTTTTGCACATGTATATTAGTGAATAAAAAGCCATATAAAATGTTATTTATCTCCATCGTTATTCTATATCTTAAAGGGAGTTTCCTCTATATTGCAAATTTCTCTGAAGAAACAAATGGGAACGTCCATGGCAGAAGAAAAGTTTTGCTGAAAAATTATTTTAAACGGAAATATAAGTGTGATACATTAATTTAAAGCAAAAGAGTTGCAGTATATGAATTTGTAAGTTTTAGTTTCATAAGAATGAATCTACACTGAAACAGGGCTGGAAACTGACAGTATTAAAATTCATTTTACAGCTGTGCATAAAAATCAACTTATTGAGTTATATAGTTTTTTTTTTTTTTTTACTTCTGTTCATTAAATTATTATGGATTGAAAATAACAAGATGATATTATATCTGTTAGATCTACAGAGTTAAAAGGTTTCATCTAAGGTATTAAATGCAATTTTAACTTTATTTATTAGTTGATAATTAAATGTCACAAGAGTAACAGAAAACATCTTAAAGTTTTAATTTTATAAAAAACAGAGAAATAAGAATCATTCAAGAGTCATGACTGAAATTTCGTGATTTTACTTTAAAATATAAATTTATAACTATCACACAAAATTTCTTAATTTTGAAAAGGGAAGAATATATATTTTTAAATCACATTAAAAGTATTTTCTCTTAAATTCTATCATTAAAGATTTAGAGGAGAACCTATATATATGTATGTATATATATATATATATATATATATATATATATATATAATGCTTTCAAAAAAATTTTTAAAAACAAATAACCCAGTGCATCAGGCGCAACGCAGCTTCTTATATGCACTAAGTGAATATATCTCTAATAAAAGTGAATGACTATGAAAATTATTATGAAAAGAGGGTGCAAAACAACAATAAAAATCCATGAAAATTTATAACGAAAAAAACAACAACAAACAAACCACTCCCTGCTCTTCAGAAAGTGGGAGGAGTGAAAAAAGCAGGTATCAAAAACAGAAATTGGATCCTCACGGGTTTCGCAAGATATGGCCAACCCACATACTCCAAAAGTATAACAATAGATTTAAACTTTCAAAAACACAACATAAAAAAGCTATTTTATAATTTTAACGAATCAAAAACAAATATAACCAACCAATTCAAATCCAAGAAAACCGATTTAGCTTATAAAACGTAAATAAAAATTAATAAAAAATTTTTTCAAAAATCCTTTTTTAATATGACTAATTCATTAAGCAATTAGAAGTATTGAACATGTGAGAAGGCCATATCCCCACCTTTACCCATGAAGACCTGAAAAAAACTTGCTACCTTTAAAACAATCACTACGCTCCACTTCTTTCCATCAGCAGGAGTTGCACGCAAGGCCATAATCCAAGTTAGACCAGCGTCGTGAAGACTTGTCTTTCCATTATCCTCATAATCATTAATTTTCTTTCCAAGTCACCGCAGTTTCTACTTGAAGCAGATCAACATGCAGACGTTCTTAAAGACTTTAGTCCACATCCTTCATTTTATTCAAGCAGCTACCTTGGCGTCCATTACGGTGTTTGGCCGCTTAGCTGTTGCCACTTTATAAAACACTTGTTAAGTTGATTTACATAATGAAAAATAAACTGGTATGGAAATAAATTATTATAAAAAAGATTAGCAGTAAATTTAAAAATCTGTGAACTCAAAAATTCTCTATTACTACAAATTCTATAAAATCTATTAATTTGTCTCACAATGATGTTATTAAAAACCTTCTTACTTAGATTTGAATACCAGTGTGGCATCGATTGAGTATTAAAATTAAAAAATCCCGTTTATCAAAAAGCTTAATTAGTATATTGTTATCATTAATTAAAATGTTTAAATCCAAAAAATTAACATGCAAATTATCAACAGAAGCCTTATTTAATTTTAAACATGGAGGATAGATATCGTTAATCGATACCAAAAGTTTGTCATCGAATATTATTAAATCATCGATATACCTTAAAACTGAATAACTCTTATTACTGTTTAAAACATAATTAAATTCATAATAAAAAAGAAACAGATTTGCAGCAGAACTCGAAAAATTAGTTCCCATACCGATACCACATACCTGGTAGAAAAATGAGCTATTGAAAGTAATGAAATTATTAAGAAAACAGAAATTACATAAACTCAAGAAAAAATCTCTTTTAATTCCAAGCTCCTCCTCAATACAGAACATATCAAAAATATTTTTTAGTGTATCATAAAGTAAATCTATAGGTATATTAGAAAAAAAGGTTTTCAAAATCATAGGTATACAAATTTGTGGGCGTTATGGGCGTTTTTTTTATTTTATTTAAAACCTCATTGCTATTGTCTATACACCAAAAATAGCTAGTATTTCTATATTTAAACTTCAAAAAAACCATAGATGCGCTTCAAAAACTCCTGTAACTTAACATTTAAACTTTTACCTATACCTCTTGAATTACAACATATAAATCTGAATTTAATAGGCGTCTTGTGAAATTTTGGGGTCATAAACAGAAATGGAAAAGTATGATGATTATTAACAGCAAAATTATATGAATACATTTTTCTAGCCTTCTTGGTGTATGCATTAAATTTGTTTACAACAACCTTGTGACTTAATTTACATTCCTTATAAAATTTACTATTATTTAACTCATTTTTAACTTTATCAATGTAAAAAAGCTTTCAAATGATTGCATAATTTGAAGCCGCTTTGTCCACAGGTACTATTACAAAATTGTTATGTAAAAATTGAATATAATTTAAATCTTCTTTATTGAGACTATGATAAACATAATCCTTACTGTTCAAATAATTATTAACAAAAAACTCAAATTCCTTTAAAATATGCCACTCCCATTCAAAAAAAGCTTCAAAGGGGGTGTTAAATCTGTAACATAATTGCATAATAAATTTTTTTAAATCCCTTTCAAAAATCTGAATAGCCGTTTTCTTGCTAATTGTTTTATTTAATCTAAACTTAGTACCTAATCCCATCATAAAATGTAAATTTTTGTTCTGTATAATATCTAAATTTCCAGTAATAACATGTTTATGGAAATCATCAATAAAATCTAAGAAATCTGTGTCACATTTACATGTTTCAGGAATTTCATCAGAAAAAGCAAGAGATCTATAATTGAACAATTTTTTACAAAGAGGAATGTTATATTTATAAGCAACAGCTATATCAACATCTCTAAGAGGGAAAAAAGTGTCATAATATCTAAAAAAATCTCTAATTTTAAAATTGTCGAAAGACTTCTGCTGAAAATTCAAAGTAAAGAAAACCCTGTCAGTTTTGGAATCCAAAAAATTCTTTAATCTAAAATTAATAAAGTCAAAAAGCAGGTCTCTAAAATGCAACATATTAAAAAAGGATTTTTGAAAAAAATTTTTATTAATTTTTATTTACGTTTTATAAGCTAAATCGGTTTTCTTGGATTTGAATTGGTTGGTTATATTTGTTTTTGATTCGTTAAAATTATAAAATAGCTTTTTTATGTTGTGTTTTTGAAAGTTTAAATCTATTGTTATACTTTTGGAGTATGTGGGTTGGCCATATCTTGCGAAACCCGTGAGGATCCAATTTCTGTTTTTGATACCTGCTTTTTTCACTCCTCCCACTTTCTGAAGAGCAGGGAGTGGTTTGTTTGTTGTTGTTTTTTTCGTTATAAATTTTCATGGATTTTTATTGTTGTTTTGCACCCTCTTTTCATAATAATTTTCATAGTCATTCACTTTTATTAGATATATATATATATATATATATATATACAGGGCAGTCATAATAAAAAGAACCTTTACTGATATATGGACCTCTAATGGCAGGTTAGTTCAACTGATTGAATGAGATTTCAGATATATTTAATCATAGGTATGAGCTCAGAATTCCGTGAACGGCAAGAAAATGGCGCTCACGGTTACGGTTATCGGTACAGAAACTCGAAATTTTCGAAAGTCAACGCCCGTTTTCTTTTCAGTCGCAAAATGTTCAGCGCTTGCGAAAACCATAAAGAATTTTGGAACGGTAAGTGTATCACAAAAAACGAATGCGTTATGCACACACAAAAACGTCTCTGCGAACGCAAAAAAAAAAAAAAAAAAAAAAAAAAAAAAAAAAAAAAACACGATCGGATCGCACGGATAAATTTGCGTATGGCAGAGGCAAGACACCATTCACTGAGTACAACACAGTTCTTAGAAATCTTTTATTTGGATTACATATTTTCAACATGGGTGCCATCAGAGGCAATTACGCATTGCATGCGGGAACTGTGGATAATACAGCCGCATGTAATATAACTTGAGGGATATTTGCAATCTCACGTTTGATACAGTCTTTTAAGTCGGGTAAAGTTTGTGGATTGCACATGTACACTCAACATTTGAAGTATCCCCAGAACCAGAAATCTATAAGTTATGTCAGGGGATCGCGGAGTCCACGGAAATTGAAAATGGCGTGTGATAATGCGGTCGAAGAAATGCTGTACCAGGATCCTAAAAACAGGCATCTCTATATGTGGAGTTTCGCCATCTTGCATCCAAACGAAATCATTCAGGGCATTTCGTTTTGCTATTCTAGTGTGACGTAATTTTGCACAGTGGCTGTATAGTGAGAGCCCGTTACAAACTCGGATGCTGTCGCTTTCTCAAAGCAGTAGGGGACGAGAATAATTATGCCGGCAATGCCACACCACACAGTAACTTTTGCGTCGTGCTGTTGCCAAAACGTGTCGATTCGTGTCTGTCTAGTGCACACAATCTTTGGTGAAGATGTTGTCAAATAAGGAGAAATGGGTCCCGTCCGCCGGTAATATGCGAAAGGGCCAGTCGATGTCGGATAAGATATCCATTTGCAATGCCCATACGTTGCTTATGGTCCCACGCGTCCAACATCTGGACGAAACAAAGTTTGGGACGATCCAATGCACAAGCTTCACCTCTTGCAGTTTGCATGTGTCCTGAAATCATTATGTGATGCACTTCCATAACATAATCCTCAGGAACAGTTGGTCTAGGTCTATCACAGCGCGGTACATGGGCAACGTATTTTGCGATGATTTCGACGTTAGACACGCAAGGCTTCCGCGTCATTCATCGCATTTTGATAATAGAGTATGACGAGAGAGAATGCACATATGTGCACAGAATGCACAAATAATACATGAAAATTATTTTCATGTATCATTTGTGCATTTTTAAATGCTGGTTTTCTGCTTTATAACTTTGACATTATATTTTACATTATATAGACATTATATTACACATACATATTATGTAAAATTTGAATATCAATATTTGTCAAGAGATGATGATTTGCTTAAGTTATAATTAAACGTAGGTGAATAATAATTGTAGCCAATGCGTGTTCCATGTTTAAGCCTGTGTCCTGTTATGTCAAGTAATGTGAATGCTAAATTCTATTCGGTTAATATCTTTGATGTGGTGCTTTTCTCTATGTATATATGTACCCGTAACTGCATTGTATGTTTTACATTATTTTACGTTGTATAATGTATTTGAATGTTATGAAAAGATGGGAGTACAATTCCTCTCCCCTGGATGATGTTTCTTTCTTCTTATGTTTCTGCACTTATAATTTGTTCTACTGCTTTAATTTGTCAAGTATCAGGCAATATTTTTCATATTTTGCTGCCTTGTAAATGGAATAATCTATGGTATTTCATCCAAATGAAGATACTACGTGCTGCTATATTTGTCATATGTAGTTCCCTTCATTATATTTTTCTATTGCATTTTGTTGCATTTGTGATTATTTCCTTTTTATTTCAGTTTTGTTTGATATCATTCATGTACTAATATGTTCAGGGTTGTCAATGTTTTCAGATTTTCTAGTGGTTCTATTTGCCAATAAGTTTTACTTTCATATATTTGATTTAGTATAACAATTATTGTATATTAATATTAAATACTATCTACATTTGGTTAATATTGTTATACGAATTCCACAAATAAATTTGATTCACAGGATTGAGGAGAGAAATTTATTGGCTGCTCAAAAGATTTAGAATAACGACTCCCGTGTAGGATTCTGCTGGATCCCCGGACAGCGTCTTTATTTGACCGTCTTCATTAGGAGTTGTGAGCGAATGGATCGTTTTATATTTCCAGGCCTGATAAGGGCACTGTAAGATGTCACAGAATTCCTGCGAGTATTACGCAAAGCAGAGGATAGTCTTTCGACAATCACAAAAGCTGCTGGACATACGTTGGTTGTGAGCAATTTCCTATGCACCTCATACATGAAATGCATTTCGGCAAGCTCCGCATTGGTGTAATAAGGCATGATGCTCGGAATACGTAAGGGAATGACGATTAAAGTCAACAAAGCATGGATTTCTGCAAACACATTCCTATATGAAACCTGCTTAAAATTGCCCCCTCTATTTGCCTTTACATTTTTGGCATGTAGTGTGTTAACCAACCTGTATATATATATATATATATTCTTAATGGTACTTTTAGCCTTAATTTAACTCATTATTAAGTGGTAATTATCTAAGAAAAAAAGAAAATGAAATATAAAAATAAACTTATATTAATTGATATTTTCTGTTACAGAAAAAGAAATCCAATAAAGAAGAAATTATTTCTTCCCTTGTAATTTCGGAAACATCGATGTCAATTTTGTTTGCTTCAGTTTTTTTGGGCATTAACAAGATTTTCTTGTATTTTATACAAATGGAGAACGTTATTTCGGAAATACAGTCTTGTTCTCTAAAGCAGAAAATAATTCTCCAGTCAAATTTATGCATTTTTCTAGTGACACATTTTCTTATTTCTGTTGTTCATCTTTGTTTTTGGAGCTGTTATTAGCGTTATCGACGGTTCTATCTAACACAGAGTCAGAATAGAGATCAAAGAGCCAAAGAACTTGTGCACTAATCTTCATGCCGTTGCTGAGCATCAGTGCAACTACCAGAAAGTTTGTTCAGCCAACAATCTCCTTTGACAAATGAAAACAATGTCAAATATTATTTTTAATTCATTTTTACTTTCGATCTTAAAGTTTTTTAATTCATAAACAACTGCCATTTTTTCTTTTACTATAACTTGAAACTGTAAAAGAAAAAGGGAGTGAAAAAGATGGTTTTGATGCTGGATTATTGAAGTTGCCCGATTTCTGAATGCTGGATTTTTGGTCACCCTGTATATACATCCATTTTTAACAAAAACTTATATATTTACTTTTTAGGGAAATTTTACTAGATTTTAGGACATTTTTATGTTTGTCTACAAGCATAATTTTTTTTTAAATTGCATTGTATCGTGCATGATGCCATTGAAAACAAAAGCATTCTTGTTTTATATTGCAAATAGAATTTTTGATAATCGGATTAAATGCAACGTGACTTATTTTATTTTCCAGATTAATTAATAAAGGGAACTTTAATTAAATATACTATATGAATGCAGATTTTTAATTATAAAAAGATAATTATTACACGTATATTTTCAAACAAATGCATTTAAATATTTTCGCTAGGGAAAAAAAAAAAAAGACTTAAATAAAGAAACTGCATTATGGTACGATATAATTAAGTAAAATATTTTTAAGAAGAATAATGTTTAATGTAAAAAACTTTTTTTTTTCTTAACATACAAATTATTTAATCTAAAGAAATAATATTTTTTTTTTCAAAATATCAGATATATATATATATATTTTTTTTTTCATAAACTGATTTTTAATAATTTTATAACAACTATTTCTCATTTGACCAATTGTAAATAAATTTGTATTAGATTGTCATGGTCATCCCTATAAATGGTATTTTTTTTCTGACTTGTAATAGGGAAAATTAATAAGCATACTCCTCACTTTTCGTGTTTTCCCCGAGTCGAATAAATATATCCCGTATTAGAAATATTACAAAATATATAATAACAAAACAAAATAGATATAAAAACCTTTCACATAAAAACATTTCCGTCAAAACGTATTTATTAAAAAAATATATATATATATGATATCAGTAGATATGATAATAAATATAAAAAAGCTTTAAAATTCATACAAAACAGCTACAAATAAATGTACAAAAATGACTCCCAGGAGCGTATACATATTATATAATTATGTAAATTCATTAAAAATATCTTAAAATACATCAGAAAAACCCATTATTTAACCCAAGGTGAATTTAATACTAGATTTTTTACTGTCATCTATACTAATAAAAGAACAAATCGCTCTGTCTGTCTGTCTGTCCGTCTGTCCGTGTGTCTGTCTGTGTGCGATGGCTAGCAAAAACATACGCACGTACGAGGTTCACATTTTTTTTAAAGAGTCCAAGGCCTCTCCTAATGCACCATATCCTCAGAATTTTAATATTCTAATTATTAGCTGAGTAATTAATTAATATTCGGACATCACTCTCATCAAAAACTACGCACTTTTTTCCTCAGATTACTTTCGGTTGGTTGGTTCATAAAGCATCGTCATCAAAAATACGTTTCTCTCTCTCTGCTTGCTTTCGGTTGATTGGTTGTATAAAGCTTTCGCACAAATAATTAAGTAAACCGGGATACAATTAAATAAATCAATTTGAGTGCTAAATGTAAGAGTGACTATTTTTTAACTAAACATTAAATTTTAGCATGAAGGTGAAACACATGCTTTGAAAACATATTTAATAATAATGAACGTTTAAGAGAAGGGATTAGTTTCAAATGACGTCACAACCTAGCAACCATCTTGACAACCTGGCAGACTTTTTGTTTGCCACACTGTTTTCTGTTTTTTCTCTACTTTGATTGGTTGAACGATAATATCTGCTAAAAAATCGGCGATTTTGGTTGGTTTACGGAAAATTGGAGGTGCCTGTTTGATGCTGGTTTATTTAGAGAGCAAGAAATGTGTTTTTTAATCGTTAAATAAGAGATTAGAGTACTCTTTACTGGCTCTTTTACCACTAGAAATTAGAAATTGGTAAAAATAAGGCCTTGCATTCTAAAGCTTTCTGCTGCTGTAGCGGAAAGCAACAGTTTTAATAGAATTTAAATTCTCATTTTTGATACTGACAGGTGTTCTTGATTTTCATTTGAAAATTGAAGACACTTCATAACACATATAGAAAAGTTTAAATAAAGACTGGCGTGTGAAATTTCTGGTAAAGGGTGGGGGGCGCTAATTTCACTAATAGGTTTATTTCTTCTATATGCTTATTTTAAACGGTAGTCCCGTTACGTTTTATTGCATTATTCTTCAGAACGGCGTGCGATTTGTAAAAATACAGCATAAATGTTACTTATTCGAGATAAAAATTTCAGAAGTCTTGATACCACTTTTTTCGAAAAGTAATTATAGAACGGCGTGCGATTTGTAAAAATACAGCACAAATGTTACTTATTCGAGAAAAAAAAAATTAGAAGTCTTGATACCACTATTTTCGAAAAGTATTTCTTTCAAAGTATTTTATATCTTGAATTCTTGGTTAAGACCGCCCCCCCCCCCCCATCCATGTATCTACGGGTAGGTTGCGTGAAGAGGTTTCGTTCATATACGCTTTTGCTAAGAATAGAGTGCGCTCCCTGGTGGTGGAATGTAGAACTAACTGACCACGATTTCATTTAAAGTAGGGAATCTAACAAGGCGATTTGTTTGAAACTTCAAGATAGTTTATAACACATTAGAAAAAGTTTATGTACGAATGGCGTGCGAAATTTCGGGAAGGTGGGGAGAGGAGGAAGGGTGATACATTTCTTTTTTCTTTTTTCTTTTTTTTTTTTTTTTTTTTTTACTTTTGCGTTACTTAGCGTTTCCGGTGCGGTTTTTTGACGGAGTCCTGAGATAAATGAGTCTTATTAAATATAACAAGTTGGAAATTGCTCGTCAAACGTGGCAAATGAGGTGCGTTCGTACTATAACTAGTTTTATAATTATTTTTTGCACCCCATATTATACTGAATGTGTATTTATTTGCAATTCATAAGTGCATAGTCTGTAACATCATTAAAATGCACTTGCAATAATTTTTTCCTATTCCCCTTAATGTAACGGAAAACTTTTGACTGTCCCTGTAATTAAGCTATACATCCGATTTTCATGAAATTTGAAATGGCTCGACAAAATTTTGCAGCAATTATATATTTAAAATTTCAGCCCATTCGGAAAGCTGTAACATCATTAAAATGCACTTGCAATAATTTTTCCCATTGGCTTTAATGTAAAGAAAAACTTTTGACTCTCCCTGTAATTAAACTATACATCCGATTTTCATAAAATTTGAAATGGCTCGACAAAATGTCGCAATAATTATATGTTTAAAATTTGAGACCATTCGGAAAGCTTTAACATCATTAAAATGCACGTGCAATAATTTTTCCCATTGGCCGTAATGTAAAGAAAAACTTTTGACTGTCCCTGTAATTTAACTATACATCCGATTTTCATAAAATTTGAAATGGCTCGACAAAATTTTACAACAATCATATATTTAAAATTTCAGACCATTCGGTTGGGTAGTTTTTGCTCTATTATATGCGGACGGACGGACGGACAGACGGACGGACAGACGGACGGACAGACAGACGGACTGAACGACGACTATAGGTGCTACGTATTTATATAATTACGAACGCACCTAAAAATGACAAAAGTTTGTTACCACTATTTCCGAATAGCAATTTCAAAAATATCTTAATTTCTTGCTTAAGACCGCCACCCCCTAGAGTAACATATCTACTAATAGGTTGTTCAACGAAGTTACGTTCAGATACAGTTTTGTTAAAAATACAGTGCACTCCCTGGTGGTGGAAAGTGGAACTAAGAGACCGCGATTTCATTTAAAGTAGGAAATATAACAAAGCGATCTGCTTGAAACTTTAAGATAGTTTATAACACATTAGAAAAAGTTTATAAAAAATGGCGCGTGAAATTTTGGGCAAGTGGGTGGGGGGAGGTGCGAAATATTTCTTCTTTTTTTTTTACCTTTGCGTTTCATACGGTTTCAGGTGTGGTTTTCTGACGGAGTCCTCATATACATGCTACTTAGTACATATAAATGTGACAAAAGTTAAGTTACCACTGTTTCCGAATAGTAACTTCAATAAATATCTTAAATTCTTGCTGAAGACCGCCATCTCCTCGAGTAACATATCTACTGATAGGTTTTGTAAAGGAGCTTTTGTTAAGAATAGCGTGCACTCCCTGGTGGTGGAATGTGGAACTAGCATAACGCGATTTTGTTAAAATTGGGAAATCTAACAAGGCGATCTGTTTGAAACTTTAAGAATGTTTATAACACAAAAGATAAAGTGTAAAAAAGAATGGTGCGAGAAATTCAAGGGAGGTGTGGGGGCTCTAGATTTCTTTTTAAAAAAATTAGCGTTTCTGACTTTTTATGTGCCGATTTTCGAGGGAGTCATGAGATATATGCTACTTATTAAAAGTTACAGACATTATGTCTGCTTTGAAAAACACCTACTTTTATTTTGGAGAGTAGATAAAAACCATAGGGTTAAATTTTAATGGGAGTTCAAATTTAAGTCAAAATTTAAAAAATACAGCATTTACAGATTTTAAACTTTAGCTTCTCGGCCTATATTTGTAGACTAATTAAGAGTATGTAAAAAAAAAAAAAAAAAAAAAAAAAAAAAACTGATTCGGAACTTTTTGTTCGAAATGGAAAAAAATCGACTTTTAAAAAAAAAAAAAAAAAAAAAAAAAAAAAAAAAAAAAAAAAAAAAAAAAAAGATACGCTTTTTTTAATAGAGAATGAAAGCGAATTCGTTAAAATTTGGAAAACGAACTAACCGATCGACTTGAAATTTTCACGTAAGTTATAACAGCCCTTTGACCACTGTTTCGTAGGGTAATATTTGTATAGAACATATTGCGCTCCCTGTCGGTGGATTTGAACTACCCACTATTTTCGAATAGTAATTTAAGCATATTTCTTAATTTCTTATTTTAGTCAACGTCCTTATTTTAACAAATTTTAATCGAAGCATCTAAATAGACCAGATTTACATATCCTATAACAATTTTGAAACGTTCGGAGGGGTAGCAATATATTTTTACAAAATAAAATGTCCACGAAACCAATAAGATCCTGAGTGCTTTGTCGCAGTTCCGCTCGATTTTGGGACACATAGACTCCAAAAATCAACTTACGCAAAATAGCATGCACCTTTAATTTAATATTTTTCTTGCGATTTTTTATATTTAAAAATATAAAATCAGACAAAAGGGAATTAAATGTACAAAATCATACAAATTTGAGGTTTATTCATCAGGGGCCCTAGCAACGCCGGGTGGGTCTGCTAGTATATTTATAAAAAAGCTTCGTTGCTATAAACTTACAGATGAATAGGTTTAGTAACAGAAAAGAATATTATATATGAATAATGCACATGCAATGAGTATTTAATATCGGTATTAAGATGCACTTTTAATGTTTTCTTCAGCTCTTGATGTATTTTGAGAAATTTTGTATAGCATTTTAACATTTTAAAAGCTGTGTACCACAATTCGTTAACGAAATTTTACTTCAAAATTTTGATGATTAATAGAAGTTCTAAAACTGATATTCCCTATTTACTAATAATTTTCGATACTTCAGGGCTGAATTCAAAATTACCGAAAAACAATTATACTTGTCTCTCAATGGGTTAGATACAGATTTCTAAAATTCTATTCATTTTTAGGGTTCCGTACTAAAAAAGTAAAAACGGAATCATTCTAAGATCACTCCTGTGTCTGTCTGTCCGTCTGTCACAAATATTTTACTCGTAAAATATAGAACGTGGAAAATTAAAATTGGCTGAAGAAATAAAGGCTATTTACCCACATATTTACTGATTATTAACTATTCAAAAATATATTCAGGAAAAATGTAGAGGCGCTAATTTAGTTACTTGAAAAAATCTTTCTATATCGTGTGGGATATCGTGTGAAGGCTCTTGTAATGCCAAACTCAAAAATACAGTTCTTTTTATTTTAAGTATTATATTTTCAGAGATTTCGTTGAAAATGTAATGCAAAAATATCCTCCCTCTCTATTTCCGAATTTATTGAAACTAAAACTATGAAAAACATAGCGGTGTAGATGTTATTATAAAACTTGCAGGTAAACTATAGCGATTAACCTCTGTCACATTGTATTTGAGAAAATCACTCGTTACAGACAAATCTCAATTTCAGGGCGTTCAGCAAGGGAGTTGTTTAGCGCTGGATCTACCTATCGTCGCAGAAGTATGGAAATATTGTTGATAATGATTTTTGAAAAATATTGTCGGTAATTAGCCAATGTATTAACCCTTAAAAACACGGGCGGTCTGGATATACATAAAGGTACGGGCGGCGTGCTCTATGCGACAATGGTTTTTAAAGTCTAGATAATAACTTTTAATTTTATTTATAATATATTTGTGTAAAACAATTCCCAGTTACTAATTCATATAGCTATTGTTCGGAACACTCTGTGCGCTAGTAATACTCGTACTTGACAAGTTATTTCTACATTAATAAAATGTATAGTAAGGTAGGTGGGGGATGAATGGGACATTTTCACAAAAATATTTTTTTTATATTTTTTTATTTAAGTTATTATCAATATTATATATCACATTTCATACATTAGGTATTTGCCAATATATATATGAACAATATTTATTCTAGATTATGATTTATTCATAAAAATATTATGAATTAAAAAAAAAAACGTTCCTCCCTGTCCCAATCATCCCCACAGCAGGGATGAATGGGACACTAATAGGGATGGATGGGACACAAATATTTTCCTCCCTATATTCAATTTTACCAAATTAAAATTTATAATTATAACCTTATATGAAAATTATATTTGTAATATATGATTTTACAGCACGAATCGATATGGTTTTTTTTTCTTCAATAACTTATTTTATTACGGTTTTAACTTTTAATGCGGACTTCGGCTATCAATCTGTTCTTTTTTTCCACTTATGAGGCATTTTAGATTTGAAATGAAAGTGCAAATGTCTTTTAAATATAGCATAGCTAATAATTTTCAATCATAACTTATTAATAAATATTAATTAAATGTATCGTAGAAACATGCAGAACGGAAATTATTGTGTCGATCGAAAAGTCATGTCGTATTGGGAAAATCAATTCGTACCGGAAAATTCTGCCCGATAATTATTAGACATTAGATATCGGAATCAATGTCTAATAATTTAATGATTGAATTTTCCGGTACGAATTGATTTTCCCAACACGACCCGACTTTCCGATTGACCCAATATGTTAGGAGTGGGGATTTATTTGTGCAACATTTCAAAATTCAATATAAATTCCCCATTTGATCAATACACATATACTATTTTTATCAATTTTATCTATTTTGATTAAGTTTTAGTACCAATTTTTGATAATCCATTAATAATTATTACAATACAATAAGTAACACTCAGAAATTTTAAACAATAACAACTCATATAATACTATTTAATACTATTAATTGACGTAAATTATTGATTTATCATCCTATATAATACTATTTAATTAAAAAATAAAATTTTTAACATCTCTAGGGAGGAGTGAGAATGTCCCATTCATTCCCATTTGAAATGTCCCAATCATACCCGTGATGCATAATATCCTTTCTCAGCCATTTTACCTCAAAAATTATTTTGTCACAATGGTTACTATTCATTCATTTTAATTATTGATATTGAACCTTAAAATAAATAACTACAACATAACTTAATTTTTTATATTGTATAAGATATTTCACATCTTCAAATGTAAAAAAAAAAAAAAAAAAACTTACTTTTAAGCAGAGATTTTAGAAAATGCAACTTTGAAGGAAAATGAAAACAGCAATGTGGTCCTACTTTTAGTTCTGAAGCACAATGTGGTAGAGGTATATGGGGTTAGGAAGCAATTTAAAATCAATGTTTATTGCCTGAAATATTGAAAATGTCCCATCCGTCCCTTGTCCCATACATCCCCTAGCTCTTCTATATTAGGATATTTTCAAGGGTTGAGGATACAAATGACTACGAGAGAGAGGACAGTGTGGGTGTTATGTAACACCATTTTATTCTTCTCTTCTCGTTGAAAATAAATTTTGATGTAATAACTGCCCGAATCAGAGAACTATCTGCGGATGTTTTAAATTTTCACATTTTAAATCAGCAAACTAAACTAATGATTATTTTTCATAATAAAAAATCTTAAGGTGAACACTATATAACATGTCTGATTTTGTTCTTCTTCTTAAATCAAATAAAAAATACTGAAAAGCATTCATGTATGTTAATTTGCTATGTAAATTTTTAAAGTATCGTTATAAAAAATCATTGCAATCTCATTTATACTTTTGCAGCTTACCGAACGTAAAAAAAATCACCCGTCGTTGTCCATTTTTGGCATAAAGACGTTTACTAGTACATATGCCGTTTTATAAATGTTTCACAGGGTGCCCCAAAAGTCCACATTTTAAAATGCAATAAAAATTCGAGTAATTGTCGTAAAATAGTCCAGTTTGTAGTAAAATGCTTCTCAGCATGGAAAGTTGCTTTCAAGCGAATGAAAATAATTCCACTTAATTCAATTTTCAATCTTAGATGGCGCCACTTATTAGTATGTTAGGTTTTAATGTTTTCAAAGATGCATTTTTTTCCGTTTTTCAGATTTAATTTGACGACGTAACACATAAATGACGACTCCCAGGAAAAAAAAAAAAAAAAAAAAAAAAAAAAAAAAAAAAGTGCATGTTTTGGTGTGACTAAAATTGAAATACCGAGACGACAATCAAGCATGTGATCCAGTCAATTCCAGAAGAAATGCTAGGGAACAATTGGCTTGAACTGGAGCTCAGTATGAATGTCGCTCGAGCTAGAAAAAGGGCACTCATTTAACTATGCTAATAGATTGCAAAAATTATTGCTCTTTAACTGATTTTGACAAATTAAAATGATTTATAACAGACTGGCTTGAGTTTCTACTTTGAGATGCTTCTTTCTCATTAATTTAAGGTACAGCGCCATCTATGGAATATGATATAAACTATTGTTTTATTCGCTTGAAAAAAAAAATTTTCATCGTGAGCAGCATTTAATCCAAACCGCACTCCTGTACAACAATTACTTATACTATTGAATTTTAAAATATGTCAAGGCTTTTGGGACACCCTGTATGTTCTGGCTATTGGTCTATTAATTCAACTACACTTAACTTTCTTTTTTGGCAAAGTTTGATTTGCTAGCTTTGGAATAATTTATTTAAGATGCACATTATGTACAGGTAAGCTGTAACAAGCCTTTATATATATGTATAAGAAAGTTTATTTGATTTTCTGTGTTTTATGTTATTTCGGAAAAAAATACAATGGAATTATAAAATAAATAAATAAATAAATGACTCTTTATGATTCTGTTTGCGATTTTGTATATTAGGGCAACTACTGGCGGAGATTGAAAACGCCCAAATCAATAAAAATGGCTCGTTTAATCTATTTATTTATTCTATTTGAAACTAACTAACTAAATATCGTAAAATCGCATTCGAAGCAACATATAACATACATTTGTCAACATTATTGCATATACCTTGAAGCTCAGTTCGCACCTTTTTCTTTGATAAACTACACATCGACACATAGACACTGAATCAAAAATCATACATGGGTATTTTTTGTTGTTGTTGCTGTTGTTCTTTGGAACTGTCCCACTGTATATTTTTTGTGATACAAAGATTTTATTGCACATTGATCTAGGAAATGTATAAAAATTTGATTATTTAGTTAAGATTTTAAGAATAATGCTAGGTAAAAACTTTAAAATTATCAAATGGAAATTATCCATATTACTTTTTTAACAGTTCGTACATATCTGGAGATTTTCCAAAATATTAAAAAAGTCGATATTCTGATACATATCCGATATTTTCGATATATATTAGATAATTTCAAATAGTAAATTTACTGCTGATAATAAATGTTTTCAAGGAAAATATAAATTAGAATTTACCCATATTGCATATTACATGAAAATTTCCCGTTATTTTCCTTTCACTTAAAAGAGATTTGAAAATCAACAAATTGAAAAAAAAAGAAAATATTTGCTTTATACACTTATAATAATAATAAGAAAAACCTACATGATTCAGTATTAAGAATCAATAGCAAACAGGAATTTATAAAACAACATTTTAAATACAATATAGATTTTTTATTTGAAAAAATTTAACATATTTGCAGGCTTGTCTTATTTTTTATTCCTTAATATGTCGTACAGTTTAAATTCAACGAAACTAAAACCAGAAACGATTCCCTTTTAGTCAAAGAATATATATCTAAATATCTAAATCTGACAATTTACCTTTTAATGACTATCCTGCCTTATTTATGAAATTACATGATTATTAATTCTACATTAAAAAAGTAAAAGCTTCAGACATTAATCTTGGAAAAAAATATTTTTTTCTTCTGCTAAAAAAGTCATTGTCGACAAAATTTTTATATCTATAAAATAACACAGTCAATAACAGTAGAAAAATTCATTTGCAATGTGTTGTCATTGAAAATATCAAACATCTTGTTATTTTGGAAATAAATATCAGGAATATGTCGTGATACATATGGTTACACATATCTTTATATATACCAATTGATTTATATACAGGGTTAGCGAAATTAAACTTCCGCTACTCAAAGGGCCCTGTAGGCCGTTCTACTACTCCGAAGAGAAAAATATTTCGACAACAGACACTTCGGAGGATGCGCTCGAGATTTCCGAAATAAAAAAAATTAGTTTAAAAAATCGCTACCAGGTGGCGCAGCGGGGCACCACATTGCAGCAACACATGCAAATTCCACGCACGAAAAAAGAAAGAAGTTCGTCCCCCAATCATATGAGCATTTCAAAATGCCAACGTTGCCGGAGAGAGCAATGCTAGTCAAACTGTACTACCGCAACAGTGAGAATGCAGAGGCAGTTGTGAGAGAGTTCCGCCGTCTCAAGAAACAACGACGTAAACTGATATCGGAGCATGCTCTTAAAGACATGAAGATGAAATTCGAGCGAACAGGACAGTTAGGTGATTTGCGGGGGGTGGAAGTAAAAGTGTACCACCGCCGTCGTAGAGGATTTTGCTATGGCGGTCGTGGAAGCAAGCACTCATTCGCCTCATGGAACTGTCAGCGTACAGACGATTTCACGTACCCTTGATGTGCCCTACTCCAGTGTCCGACAGTGTTTAGAATTCTGATCTGCTACCCGTATAAGATTCAAGCGATTCAGCAATTGGAACGACAAGATCCGGACACTCGCAAAATTCTCGCGAGAATGGCGGTTGATGGTTCCTGCCCATGGAAATTCTGTGCTTACTTATTGCCCTTATTGTGTTCCATTTGTGTAAGACCACTGGTCCTTCAGTGTTTCGCGATCTCAGATTTTCCTCTATTCACACGTTAACTAGTAGCGCCATCTAGTGGCGATTTTTTAAACTATTTTTTTTTATTTCGGAAATCTCGAGCGCATCCTCCGAAGTGTCTGTTGCCAAAATATTTTTCTCTTCGGACTAGTAGAACGGCCTCCAGGGCCCTTTGAGTAGCGGAAGTTTAATTTCGCTAACCCTGTATATCAATAGTATCAACGAACCCTGATTATTCTTCTTTTAAAAGACGAATTGATTACTTCTTCATGTAAATTGTATAAAGACAATTTCTTATCCTCATCGCGGTTTATGAAGTGACTAAAAATTCGATTTATCAGCATAAATTATTAATTTATTTTCAAAACGTCTTTTTTTTTAATATATTTCTGATTTACCCAAACATATTACCAATCTTTTATTTTTTTCCTTTAAGAAATAAAGTTAATTATTTTCAATTATACGTAGTGATAAACATTCAAGATAAATTATTTTATAAAATCAAAATTATAACCTATAAAAAATAAGTTTTATGTAAAGTTAAACATAAGTAAAACAGATTTTATATCATTGCAAAATATGAGCAATGCAAAATAAGTTAAAATCAAAAATTGATCAAACAAGTCTTACTAAGAGCATGTTCTACATTTCTTTTTAAAATATTCAGGTTTCCTATGAACACTGACCACTGCAGACTGAAAATTAAATTTCAAATGCTGTATTGAATAATTACACAAGAAAGAAAAAGCTTAAATTAAATTCTCTGGAAAATCTTTTTCAGCCCCGTTTATTAAATTTCTACTTTTATGTTTGTTTATTTGTTCGTCTTTTTTAATTTCCAGTGAATTCATTCACAATTTGTTCATTTTTCTTCACAGAAATATCTTAAAAGTTTAATGAAATAAGTTATTTTTAATAAGATTTAACATGGACTTTTTCTAATATGCTATATACCTTTTTCCTCATTTAGGAAGTTAAATATTTTATTTTAAGAAAGTTGGTTTATGTTATATATGTATTAAACATAATGGATATAAATGAGTTTTTATTAAAAATGTCTTTTGATTTAGATGTTTAAGAAAATATATTTTAAAAATAATGATAATTTATTCTCACAAGTTTTCTAGTGAGATTTAAGTAAGAAGTGTTTTAAAGACTCCGTGTAAAGGTTATTTTATTTTACGTGAAATATAATACATATCTGTATTCATTTTTACAAGGGATTTAACATAATTTAAAAGGACATTTCTCCAACCAACACTATGACTGTAACTTAATACTCTACTAACAATAAATCTTAATCAATGGAATGAAAACACAAAATGCAAAAATATTTTATTTTATTTTCGGTTTCAATTTCTATATAAATATTTTTTTTTAATTCAAAAAAAGATTAATTCAAAACAAATCAAATTGTCAAACTTAAAAGAAAACAAAATAATTAGAATAGCAAAATTATATTATCTTTACCACACTGGCCTATAGCCATCGAACCGTTCTTCGAAATTATTAAGAAAAATAATTATATACAAACATGTACGCTCCAGTATTTTTCACATACTCCAGTATTTTTTACATTGCTCCAGTATTTTGCAATTGCTCTATTTTTTCGGTTATCCATTCTAATTCAAAATAAAAAATCTACTAGGACTTCCCTCAGTGGGATTAGTCTGAGCGATGTTAGTGAGAACATAGATTTAATAATAACTCGTGACAAGAATAGAAAATGATATGCTAAATTTAATTGACAATACGTAGCCTGTCTGAAAAATATTCAACCTTTGTCCGAAAAAATACATAAGTTATCTGACACGATTGGTAACCTTATTCCTTTCGAGGTAGGCACCTTGCGCCTCTACGGAAAAAAATTGGCATTGACTTCAGTGTAAGTTATGACACGAGATCTGGAATATCTCGTCTGCATAACCTCTGAGCTGTGAAAATGTCATTTCGCGTAATTTACAAATACGTACATATTTTTCCAACAAATCATGCAAGCTAATATACGTCAATATTAACCCGATAAAAAAATTACCCGATATATAAAAAATCGTCTAATGATAATTGATAAAATGACCTTAAGATTAAATCTCTAGATTAGTGAAGCTGAAAAACAAATTGCATATTAAATTTAAACAGACACTTTTCGACCCTTTTCTCAGAGAAATAACATTTTGACAAGTACTTTCGTGCAAACTATTCTCTGTTTCATACCGACATTTATTCAATGTTAACGCAACCTATTCAATGCTAGATAAGTAGCTAGCCGTTTTGTTGCATTTAAGCTTTTTTTTTGGGGGGGGGGGGGGTGTTTTATTAAATATTTAAAGTTTATATACCTAACAATGCAAATGAATGGTAATTTAGAACGTTTTCCGTTCATCTTTTTTAATTTTGTATATTTTAAAAGACATTCTTAGAGAGCATTTACATCTTAACAATACCCCGCCAAAAATTGCAACCCGATAAAAAGTTTTTAGTTCAGCAGAAACACATAAATAAAGTAAAAATCGATAGTTTGCATAGCGAATTTTTTAGAAATTTATATATTGCGAGTATTTACCCCTTAAAAGCAACATTCATGCAAATGTTCATCTTTATATTCCAAATATTTCCATGTACTTTTTTATTTAAATCATCTTTAGAAGTTTGTCCGCTTTATTTAGTCTTCTTAATTTCGATTTTTTTAGAATTCGTTCTAATGCGTGCATTGCAGCTTGAAGTCTTTCTATAACGAACATTTAGATATTATAGGTTACTACTATGCCAAATATTAAGTTTTTAGACCTAACAGTATCACATAAATTGCAGATTAGATGTTTTTTTATGGTGCACATTTTTATTTATTTATTTATATTTTTAACTGAACGACATTTACGACTTAAAAGTAACAGCCATGTGACATTTCAAAATTTCATTTCCTAACAATTCCAAATAATTCGTGATTTAGAAACTTTCTAGAACGTTTACGTTTATTTCTATATTTAAAATTTCAAACCTTGTAGAAAGAATTCATAACGAGTATTTACATCTTAAAAGTAAACACTGCAAAATTTTCAAATTTCTAGCTCAAACAATATCTCAGCATTCGCAATTTTAGAACTTTTCTGCTCCTGTACCCATGGAGGTTGTTGTACCGACATAAAATATACTGTTTGTTGGAGCAGAAGTAGTCACCAGCATTTTCATACCATTATTTATTAAATGGGCTAGGTAGTTTTTGAGATTACATTCCACAAACACACAAGCATTACTACTTTATAATAATAGCATACACGTACATAAAGGAGCCATTTAACGTATTATGCAACATAAATAATTTATTTAATGCGTGTTAGCAGATGTATTTATTAAAATACACAAATAAACCAGTTTAATAATTCTTTAATTTTATTTTCATAGTCGTTTATATCATTTGGCAAAAACATCTCACTTTCTTAAACTCGAATCGGGTCAAACTTTTTAAAAAGGCGCCAAAGCTCATATAACAACAAAGTATCGTGAAGGGTATTAGGCAATAATGGTAGACAATGGTAATAAAGCATTTAGACGGATACAGGAGTTAAATCACTAACTATAATGCATTCTTTTTATTTGAAATACATAAATTAAATACATTTAAAAAAAAACACGACTTTGACTCATTTCTTTTAAAATAAAAATAAGTAAAAACAATAAGAAGAAATAATAAATCAAAATACTCTCTTTCAACATGAAAGAATTGTTTCTAAATTACTCATGCGAAAACAAGTTCCTTTTGGCGAAAAAAGTGCTCTAGTCTAAATTTTATCCCAGCTAAAAATAAAGTACCGTGATTACTTTAAATGTTATAGGGATGCTCCGTAATGAAGGTTTGCAATCAGTGTCGCATTTTAAAAAACGTCGCTTAACACCAAGTTAATTTCATTGCATTAATTTTTTTGTATGTGTGTGGGGGGCGGGAGGAGAGGTTACAAATATTTACATTCGAATTTAAATTTTGGTTTATATATATGTCGCTTGTATAATTAATTCGAACTTGATATTCGAGCTTCACTCGAAACATAAGTAATGTACTCCTTCTGTGGTTGTTTGTTCAAAGCCAATTTTATATCATTACATTATTTACTAAATGTAACAATAGGGACTGGAGGACCGTAAAAAAAAGTTAGATTTCGTAATTTTTATAAAATTGATTTTTTACTTTAAATAATGCCACAACATGAATATCTACCTCATTTGAAACTTTTTTTAATTGAAACTATATGTCCAACGGTTCATAAATTAAAGGTCGGCGATAGATAACATATTGCACCCTGTATATATGTATATATATATATATATATATATATATATATATATATGTGTGTGTGTGTGTGTGTGTGTGTGTGTGTGTGTGTGTTTAAATTCGGAATTTCACGCTTGGTGGAATTGATCTTATAAGAAGTACACTTCAATCTATGATAAATAAAAACAAAATCACACAAGCACACAGAAAAACGGGTTTTGTATTCAGTGGATAACATAAAAAAATAATAATATGCCACATTTTCAACGTTCTTATATAAATAAATTTCAAAAAGTAAATTCTAGTACTTTGTTTTTTAGGATAACTGTTTATATATATTTATATATTACAAACTAAATATACAATCGGTAGAGATTATAACGTCTGTCAGTATTTTTGTGAAACGATATGGAGAGATGAGACAAAATTTATAGAGCTAGAATCTTTACAATAAATTTCAACTAATCAATTTTGTTTTTGAGGGAATATAACTTCTTGTTCCGTATTCGTAACTAAATTAAATTTGCATATACAACAAACATCAGTTTATTTAAAACATTGTTTAAAATTTATTTGTTTGTTTATTTTATTCCTGATAATTACATCTATTGCATCTGTAAATCCGATAATTATATTTTGTAGTAGTATTTACTGTATGTATTTTTATTTATTGTAGATTATTAATACAAATGCATCAATAAAATAATAAAGCAATGCAGATATTTTTTGCAGTTATAAAAGGAAAACTTTCTGTTATACATTTAATAATGTGCCGAAATATTGTGCCCGATATAATGTTTAAAAAATATTTCAAAATGTAATAAATCTTTAGTTGATATTTATTGCTTTGGAAAAAGTTTTGCTTAACCGATTTAGCAATATGACCAAACTTTTGCAACAATTCTTTATTTTTCTGGAATAAGTCTCACAAAATTGTTATATCTATCATATTTGATTAAGTTTAGATTGGATACAGGAATGAAATGTGAATGGTATCTTCATTTCTGCCCATTTGACATTAAGCTATATTACACGAAACATTAAAACAATAAATGAAATATTTTATTCAATATTATTACGCAAACCAATGTTAAATCAATATTCTCCGCATGTAGCTTAAGTAAATGCATATACAATAAACGGTCAAGTGCGAGAATTACTCGCGCTCATAGGGTTCCGTACAATAAGTATATGAATTTTGAATTGTATTATTAAAACAATCGTTTTTAAAGAAAAATAAGACTTCGTAAAAACTATACAACATAGGGTTTGGTATAGCTGTATATATACTAGAAAAGTATGAATGGGTATACCGTAAAAGTTCAAAGGGATATGAAGCCTAAATAATATCAAATACTGCTATTCTGTATAGATCTAATTTAAATCTTATCCTAATATGTTGATGATGAATTTAATTGGGCACTGACAAGAACAGTAGTGCATATTTAAACTTCATTTGGCATTTCATTAAACTAAACTCAGCGTCATAATAATCTTTTCTTTTTACAGTGTATCTAAAGCAAAACCCTTGTTCAAAGTTTAATTTTGGCATTTTGCTAAGCTTCGAAAGGAGGTAGTAAAGTAGAAACGCCGCTTTGGTCTGTGCCGCGCTTTGCCATACAGGTTTTTGGTTAACTTTTAAAGACACAGTAGGTGTATTGAGAGAGCCCCTCAATGCAAACTAGTCGCGAATCCCATAGTATTTATGTGATTAATTGTCATTAAATTAATCTGTTTTTAACAATTTGACGTTTATTGCTTTTATACTGCTACTGGACATTGCATTAGACAAATATATTCTTAAATATTGTTATCTAGGCTTTAAAAGTGATGGAGCATAGTGTACGCCATCCCTGTCATTATGTATGTCCAAACCGTCCGTGTCTTTAATGGTTACTATCTAGGCTAATTAACGACGATTTTTTATGAAATTCATGATCAACAATGCTTTTATACTTCTGCTACGATAGGTACCTCCAGTGCTGCTCAACACTTCTGCTGAATGCCCGTAAATCGAAATTTGTGTGTAACGGAAAAATGCGATTTTCTCAAAAACCAAGTGACCTATGGCAATCGCTATAATTTTCCTGCAAGGTTTAAATTAACATCTAATACCTCTACTTTTTTCAGAATTTTAGCTTCAGTATATTCAGAATTAGATGGGGGGGGGGCATATTTTTGCACTACATTTTCGACCATAACTTTGAAAATATAATACCAAAAATTAAAAGAAATGTATTTTTGAGTTCAGCGTTACGAAGGCTTTCACACGACACCCCACACGATATACAAAGAAAAGATTTCTTTTTTCAAGTAACTTAATTAGCCCCTATACATCATCCCTAAATATGGTTATGAATATTTATTAATCTGTAAATATGTGGGTCAATAGTCTTTATTATTTCCCCCAATTTGAACTTTCCACGTTCCATAGTTTACGAGTAAAGTGGCTGTGACAGACAGACAGACACAGGAGTGATCTTATAATGGTTCCGTTTTTACTTTTTAAGTAGGGAACCCTAATAAAACCAAAGAATGTTCTTTTCTTTAAAAAAAATCATTATCAAATAAAGCAGCATTATAATCAGAATAATAGATATAATAACCAATTAAATTAAAAAAATCAAAAAACCAGAACTAATTAATTATTTCTCATCAATGTGAAACTATTTTTTTTTTCAATTCCTACTATTAGCTCACTCTCTCTCTATATATATCTTGTTCAAATTTTCAGTCGTTAATAAAATACTTATTATTCATCCAATCAAGCTCAAATAATTTTTTTTAACTTGTAGTGGATGACACTTGATGTTAATCCGGTATTTTTAAATATTAATTCATTAATTTAATTAAATTAATTATTTTTCAATAATCGAAAGAGCCTTCTTCTTGAACAAGGCATTTTAAGCGCCACTCAAGAAGAATGAAGAACGGGAGAAAAATTATTCTCTTATTGTCCTAAATAGGAATTGACTTAAAATATTTTTTTTTATATTACTTGTTAATATTACTTACATATTTTTTTATTTACTTGTATTGATGACTTTTATGTTGTGTTTAGTTGTTAGTTCCTATCTATAACACTGTTATAAACACTGTTTTTGATGAGGTCTATAAATGTCTATGATGGTTAGAGTTGCAGTAAATCTAGAGATCATACATACATAACTTCCCGGTTGCATAACATTTTAACGGAACTTCTGACTGTAAAAGAGGCAATGAAACATCGTCTTCATTTTGAAAGACCTATCCAGTGATATACCACTCAATATGGTGCGTAAAACAAATTTTCGTCTCTACTGCCATTTCGAATTTTTCGACCGCCATTTTGAATTTATAAAAACAAAACCTAGCCTATAACCACCAGGCCGCTAAGACGAATTGATAGAGGCATCATTCATTAAAATCCATCCAGCCGTTGGTATGTTTCGTGGGTATAAAGAAATCCACATACACAGATACGCGTGAAACACATAACCCTTCTTTTCAGCCTGGTAAAAATGGTGCACAATGTTCGCTTCTAAAATCAATATATCTAGGTTGTTTTTTTATATGACATATAACCTGTAATGGTATAGGGGGAAACATTGTTTTCTCCGGATTTTAATTATGTTAAACTGTTTCGCATACAAAAAAAAAAAAAAAAAAAAAAAAAAAAAAAAAAAAAAAAAAAAAATGATATACGTTGTTGAAGTTTACTAATAGTTATTAGTATAAAATTAAAAGTATTTATTTTTTACAATCATACACAAAAGATTTCGGATATTATAATGTAAACGAAATACTGTATAATATTAGCAATGTCTGCTGGACGTACATTTTTAGATGCGATGTAAGTTTTTAAGTTTATCTATTTATTTTTATTACGCTGTGTGCAAAAATTCTGTCAATCATATACAGGGATCATTCTGATTATGAACAGAAATAGCTTAAAGTTGTTTTTTTAACAAGTTATACATTTTTACCCTGAATTACATTTAGTATACCAAGATATGTTTGTAGAATATGGATAAAATGATTTACAGGGCCACAGAAAGAATTGATACATAGCCATTTATGGAAGACAATCTCTGGAAGTGTGATTTCTCTTGTTTTAAGTGTGTTTTAATGGGAAATAAATTTTAACCAAATAGTGGCGTGTATATAAACATAGTAGGTAAAATACAGGGATCTACAAAAGTACTCAAGTATGCTTCTTTGTATTGATATAAATTTCAATATAAAGTTCAATTTCAACGTATGCGTTTTTAACACTTTCCAACAAAGTTGAAAAGGGTATATGAATTCGGTTTGTCCATCCATCTGACCGTGTGTCTGTCTGTACGAACTCTAACTTGCATTAATTTAGTTCGATAGCTCTGTAATTGTTATACTATGTTATTGAGATTTACTATGCAATGTTCTGTATTGAACATAAAGCATGTAGCGTTCATAGTTTTATTTACAGAGACATTCAAAAATATTACATTACATTATGGTCTGTGGGAAATGTCATAATTATATGTAGCACTTATAGGCGTCATCAGGTCTCCGTCTGTCTTCATAAAACAACGAAAAAAATGCCCAGCCGAATGGTTTGAAATTTAATATATATAATCGTTGCATAATTTTATCCTGTCATTTAAAATTTTATGAAAATCGAACTAAAACTGTAAAAACAAATTGCAATCAGTTTTGTATTCATGCATTTTTGCGTAAGAGTGCACGAGCTATAGGGGGCTGTTCAAATATTACGTAAGCACCTAGGGGGGGGAGGGGGTTAGTGATCTGCTTATTTTTGCTGACAAGGGGGAGGGGGGTTTGAATGATGCTTAAGTAAGATATTTTCAAACTCTCTTAACTTGTAAAAAAAAAAAAAAAAAAAAAAAAAAAAAAAACATAAAAATTTCAAATTGAAAAAAAGAAATAGCAAAAGAATATTAAACTTGAAGTTCTGATGTCAGCTATTTTGACCACACAAGGAAAACATAAACGATCTCTTTTATCTAGAGGTGACTGTTCATGTTTGATGCATGCGGGCTTATTATCTCTGAGAACTTAATACAATTTCCAATTGTGAGAATAGAATAGAATAGAATTGAATGGACCGATGCGATATGTTATATTGTGACAATAGGAGTTTTCCGGGAAAGTTTTTAAAACGTAAGTAAAATTCCATCTTCTTTGTTTCCACTCCTCCTCTGTCAACAGCAGTCATTAAACAGGCTCCGATACTGATGCATATGGAGTATCGTGTATTCTTACCCGACCACGACTGGATCATTACTGAATACTGAACGCCACAAACTTATCCCATCTGTTTAAGCTGGTATTGTGTTTGCTCCCGAAATGGCAGGTCAAAGTAAAGCCATAAGTTATTCTGATCCAACGTTTATAGCTATAAGGAGTGGGAAACACAGTTCTTTCACAGCAAATACTCATGCTCAGGCTATTAACACTCAAAGACTTTGAAAAATTAATGAAAACAGAAGAGGGTTTCATCAAACCTGTAAACATAGTTACGGTTAAAGGAGGTCCAGACGAGGATCCTCGCTACCAGAAAGTTATATCTATTAAATTAACCATTTCAAAAAGCATGATTTAGATGGAATTTTCAATAGCGTGCAATGCTCCTGGAAGAAGTGCATATAATCGAGTAGAAAGGCGAATGGCACCACTCAGTCGAGAACTGTCTGGTTTTATACTCCCTCATGACCATTATGGTTCCCATCTCGGTGAGAACGGTCGCACTATTGATGAAGAAATGAAGCAAAATAACTTGGCATATGCTGGTAAATCTCTCGTAGAAATCTGGAACCTATTAAACATTGATGGTTATCCTGTTACTGCCACTAATGTTGATTCAGGCGAACAACTCTCTTGGTTATGACTAGGTTTGGTATTCGAAGCACGTACAAGAAAGTCAGTACTTGCTGCAAATTGTAAAATGTGCAGAAAAGAATTGTTGCTCTCCTGGACATAGTGGATTATTTCGTATATTAAAAAGACGATTCATTCTTCTACAAATTAAAATGATGCAATCGTCAAATGACATCATTACAAGTGAGGAGGGGGAATTTATAGATTTAAGTCTTCGTCTGGCCTTAAATCTGAATATTACAGCAAAGGAATGATGTAAAGATGAAGTAAAGATGCTGTATGACTATTTTTGCCCTTTCATAAAGTCGCAATTATCCGCAAAAACTTGTGGAAATTGTGGCCAATATCATGCATATCAGAAGTCAGCAAACAGACAAAAAAAAAAAAAAATCAACACAGTGAAAAAAGCGAAAAGGCCTGCCTTATTCGATCATTAAGAATTGCTGCCCGTCGAGCAAATGAACTTATGTGCTGGTCGAACTTTTTTCACCCAGCTGGCAGCTTCAGCCAGGAGGTTCCGGGTTCGAATCCTGGTCCGGACATTTTTCGCCCAGTTGGAAATTTACATCTATTATGATTTGTTTACCAATTAGAATAATTGTGTTAATATTAATCTAGTGGAACTTATGTGCGCCGTAAAATTCGTGGAAGATATGGAATATGTTGAGTGGATCAATGAAGATGAAGTTGATCAAGATTGCATCTGAAAAGAAAGCGATGACGATAATCAAGTAAAACTGGAAACCGATATCATAACAGATATGGGAAAATGGCTTGAGCAGCCGTGGTGAGCATCTGAATAGATATGGGCATGTTCAAAATTAAATTTTTCAAATGGCTAAGTTCTTCTAAAATTGTGATCTAAAAATTTTTTTTTTATTGAATTGTAAGGAAATAAAACAAGCATTTCTTTTGTTATTTTTTAAAAGTCGAAAATTGTTTTTTTTAAATTGAATTAAGTCCTATTTTTTTTTAAATTTAATTATTACTGTTAAAAAAATGTGGGGAGGTTGCAATTTGCTTACGTAATTATTAAGTGGGGGTTTGCGATTTGCTTATTTTTGCTGACAAGGGGGGAGGGGGGGTCAAAAATTGCCAAAAACATGCTTATGTAATATTGGAACAGCCCCTAGCACCACGATCAGAATATTTATAAAACTAGTTATAGTGCAAACGCACATCATTTAGAAAGTTTGACGTACAATTCCCAAGTTGTTTAAGCACGTCGTATTTGTCACATTATAAGCATATCTCTGAAGAAAAAAAAAAAAAAAAAAGGTGTTTATTCAACTTTAACGTTTGTCCTTGTAGAATCACTATAATTTTATCTGTATTAACTGGGATTTTTAGAGTCCTATTTTAAAATCTGTATGAAACGGCTCTGAAGAGGATTACACCTTTTCTTAGATGATTTCATACATTGTTTTAGATATTGTGATCTCAATGTCATAAAAACGTAGTTTTGAGAATATATTTAAGCTGTATTAGCATAACTTATTTTAACGTTAATAAATTAAAATATTTATAGTACTGATGAAATAGCACCGAAAATTTGACCATAAATCAAAATTAAATAAAAAATACTTAGTGTGAAACACCATAAAACAAAAGAACACACAGGAAGCCTTTCGGGCTGAAAATCTCAATAGTTCGTCATCAGGCATGTGAACAAGAAAAAATGTAAATGTAGTAGTAATTATTATAAACAAAATTTAAATCGCATGGCCAACAGAAACTATTCGCCAAATTTATTCACAAGAAGAACAAAAATTCAATTCTACATAAAAAAGGAGTTATGAACGAAATATAAATATTAACATTGAATTTAAATGATGCATAAGACGAATGCAATATATGCCTGACTATGATGAATTTGACAAGGCAATTTATATCAGAATCAAACAAATCCCCAAGTCGATTGGCAGTTTTCAAAAGCGGAATCACGTTCAAAATGTGATAAATAATAAAATATATTTTGCACAGATTATTGTGTGATGTAAGAAATTTCAGAAATAATTTTCATTATTTTAGCTTAAAATGTTAAAAACAAATTGCTGCAACAAATGTCATTGTATTTAGACACACTGTATACGGTGTACGTATTAGATAGCATTTAAATTTTTAAAATTTAGTCATTGAAATTGTAATTGAAAGATACATTCATATAAACTTTGATTGGGATTGTTTTATTAGCATTCATCTCAAACAATTAAATATTATACACTATATGGCCATTAATGATTGGACACTTTTAATCTTAGACATTTGTCGTACTTTTCTGGAACTTCAGGATTATGAAGAATATGTTCGACTTCATATTTATCAACGGCGGTTTGATCAGGCGGACAATTAGGGAGCCAACAAAAAACAAAGAAATGGAATAATGCTTGGGATTACCCTGTAAAATAAAATGCGCGAAATGAATTATCACTATAGCTTACAAATATGTGGATATTATACAATATATGTATTCATTTGTGGAAGAATAGAACGTATATTCATGAAAATATATATATTTTGTTTTTTAAGTTCAAATTTTTTGCATGTTTTTTGTTTATATCATGCAGGGTGTTTTTATACCAAATTTACCGCCAATTTCAGAAAATTTTACAAAATGTAGTAGAAATAATAAGGTGTAATTGGAATTTAAATATATAAACTATTTAATGAAATATGAGTAGTTGAATACAATATTTTTCATCTGTGATTGCGCGCACGGTGAAATATATATATATATATATATTTAATGTTTTCATAGTCAACTAACTTTATGGAGAAACTCATAAAATAAGCCAGTCAAATATCATGAAAATTCAGAAAGATATCTGCTATCGACTGAGCTAAATTTTATTGTTCTCTATAAACAGCTAAATGATAATGTGTTTTCCATAAATTGTCGTTTTGAATTTTTACTTTTTTTACTTTTCATTTTTATAGATGCTTTAATTCTTCTTGAAAAATCACCAGTCCGAGACTATTCCAAGGAAAAAAGAAGAATCAAAATTTAAGCATTTCTTCTGAATCTATTCGTTGACATTTATGAAGTACGAACTCCTTTGCTGATAGCCAGATAGTAAAAAATGACAAGTTGTGGAAAATCCCTTATCATTCAGGACCTTTTAGAGAACAGCTAAAAATTCGAGCACTATATTGACGAATGCCTTCTGAATTTTCACAATATTTCACTGACTTTTTTATGAGTTGCTCCATAGCGTTGACTATCAAACATGAAAAAAAAAAAAAAATTCTTGCGCGCAATCGCAGATAATAGATATTTCATTCAACTTCTCTTATTTAATCAAATATTTAATATAGTTACATTCCAAATACGCCATATTATTCCTACTGCATGTAGTTAAATTTTCTGAAACTGACGTTAAATTTAGTGAAAAACGCTGCGTGATATAAACGAAAAACATGCAAAAAAATTTGGAACTTAAACAAAAAAAAAAGAAAAAAAATCGATATATCTCTATGAATGTACGTTCTGTTCTTCGACAAATGAATACATATATTGTACAATATCCATATATTCGTAAGCTATAGCGATAGATCATTTCATGTGTTTTATTTTACAGGGTAATCCCAAACATTATTCTTTTTGTTTGATATATTGTTGGCCCACTAATTGTCCTTCTGATCGAGCCGCCATTGATAAACATGAAGTCGAAACATATTCTTCATAATCCTGAAGTTCCAGAAAAATCAGACAAATATATATTTAAATATTTGACAAAATGTCTAAAATTGAAAGTGTTCGATCATTACTGGTCATATAGTGTATAGTATCACAGAAAAAAATGATAAAAAAAAAATATATATAAGAAATGTATAGTATTATTGTTTTAAATCCTTACTTAAAAAAAAAAAATCATTTTCTTTTACGATAGTTTTGACACTACATTAATTTATTGAATATTTTTATCTTTTGTCTAAATAAATCACATTACAAAAAGTTCTGTAAAATCTATTTGTAAGTTCTGATAATAAAATACTGGACAATCTCTAGAGATGCTTTTCAAGCAATAAAAATCATTCAAAAAAATTGAAAGGATTTGTAAGTTTAAAAACTTTTATTCAGATAAGAAATGTAAAAGAATTTACATGAAAATGGATCGTGGTAGTTTCTTAAAATTTCTAAATTTGAAAAGTAAAAAAAGAAAGTTCGCAACGCCATAAAATTTTAAACTACAAATACAAAGTTCTTTTCAACATTTTAAGTAAGAAGAATGAAGTTTCTTGATAATAAGAAAAATAAAATACAGTATTTTATTTGTAGTAATCATGGGGCCGTTTTTCTTTTCGTTTTAGATATAAAAATACAAATGTTCACAGAAAAGTATTCAAAATACTAAAGAGTTCCAGTATTTTATAATAAATTGTGTCCTAATCATAAGCATAACAGAAATACCAAAGTATGCAAATACGGATACATTAAAGTTATTTAAAACGTACACTATGAGTGCAATATGTTTTTTCTCTTGCATTATTTGACAGAACGTCACATGTTCGTTCGTCCTGTGCATATATGCGTAAGATAGAAGCAGTCACATTTCGTAGAAGTAAAAAGATTATAACACACACACACACACACATATATATATATATAAGAAACTCTAATGGTATTCGATACATTTTTTGAACAGAGAAAAAAATCAGGAATGCAACTAAGCAATATATAAAGACTTTTTTCTGTTAACTTAATTTTTTTCCTGGAAACTGCACACAACAATCTTTTTTAAAATATTTATCCACTTTTACTTTAAAATCTCCAATTTTTTTTCTGATGTTTGAACATTTTAAGTATTTTTATCCTCTGTTAGTAATCGTATTCAAATATCTAATCTTCTTAAGCAGCATAATTAAAAAAAAAATCGTTTTTCTATTCATTGTATTTTCTTCAGTGATTATAAAAAGATTATTTCATTAATACATTATATTTTATAACTCTAGTTATGTCGATTGTCTTAAGCAACCGCTTATGCATAATCATGTGAAATCACATATATTGTATTCATATAACATTTGCAGTTTTTATTGTGCAGTAAATCTGGATGAATCTTAGCATCCCAACTCAATATCATAATCCTTGTGGTGGTGTGAGACAAGAACACATTTTTTGCTAATTTTAAAACACTTTGGAACAAACACAATATAATGTAAAGAAAAAAAATATTTTGTTTGACAAGTTGACCGATTTTTAATTATATTTCGGTAAGGATCAGAACCAAACACAACTAAATTCTACACATGAATTTCATCAAATTCCAATAGCAATTTTTAAAATGATCCTTTTGAAAATATGTTATAAAGTGTACATGTTTCTTGTTGGTTAAAAAAAATCAACATTACGATTTTTGTAATTCTCCTAGCTAAGATCTCTGTTTGGAGGTGCAAAATTCCTCCCTTGCAAACACAAAGTTTAGGTTTAAAAAGTATGGGAGTTGAATTATGTGTGGAACGACAAAGATTAACAAAAAATAAACTATTTCTCAGCATGTGTCATATTTGTTCTACAAGTTAAGAAAAAAATCATTAATTAGTTCTCTAATTAATGCAAACCCCTCTTTTTTAGGTTTTATTACATGTTAATAAATTTAAATGACACTTTTTTTTTTTGTCACAAGAAAAATGCGCTTTGAATAACAACAATTTTCGTTTGTTTTACATGTGCCTATTCAAATAGCTATTTATAATTTCGTTGATGATTTCCTTAAAAATTATATTAACGTAAATTCTTATGCTTACTAAATTTTTCAACATAACCCGAATCGCAGAATTGTAGAGTGTTAAACCAAAATTACTCGGTTTTTAATGCCATATTTAAAAATATGAGTTGTACATATTTAAAAATTAGTAACGCCCTTTATATGTTCAAGAACACTTTTTTTTGCTAATTTTAAAACACTTTGGAACAAAAACAATATAATTTAATGGAAAAAAAATACTTTGTTTGACAAGTTGACCGATTTTTAATTATATAACGGTAAGGATCAGAACCAAACACAACTAAATTCTACACATAAATTTAATCAAATTCCAATAGCGATTTTTAAAATGATCATTTTGAAAATATTTTATAAAGTGTATATGTTTCTTGTAACACTTGTACCATATATATAAAGGGTGTTACGAATCTTTTGGAAATGTCTTCGGGTTAGAATATTTGGACCTCTCTAATGACTCCAAAAGCACAGTTAAACATGAATATGTAAATGTTTGTTTAAGGTGGAAAAACGTAGGCTTCTTTATAGATTTCACTTACATTCAAGCGAAAAATAAGCCACTCGCAGCGATATAAGGAAACTATTACTAAACTAAGTTTAACTGTTGTCTACAACTACAGTTGGCCCATCTTAAACGAATATGTGTGGTTCCAACATATATTATTCCATTAAGCGGGGTATTCGATTAAGTGGGAAAATTTATTCTACCTTACCACATCGTTAATAATATCTTCAAATCTAACTAATAATATATAGCAGTTAAAAAAAAAAAAAAAAAAAAAAAAAAAAAAAAAAAAAAAAACCTTTTATTTTAATTATAAAAAGTTACTAACTTAAAAAAAAAAGAACTACAAAATGAAATAAAAATTCTTATACTATTAAGAATTATAATACACATTCCCTTAAATTACGTGATGACTATTTTGGTTTTATCGTTTACCTCATTACAATTTTTTGAAAAAATCCTATACAGTTGATTGCTTATTTAATGTTTTCAATAAGAACCTTAAAACAAACTGAATAAATAAAGTGAGAACCGAACTTTGGTCAGAACTGTCTATTTTTTCAGTGTCACAGTGCAATAACCTCTAATATTCTACAACATCACGTGACCAATCCGTTTTTCTTTACCGTAATCATACAGATGTAGTCTCTTTCTTCCCCCCCCCCCTCTCAACACACCTTTCATTCGAGACATCCGTTACTATGGCGAACCTGCGAAAAGTTGCTCGAATTTGAAGTGACGCGTGTAACTGGACTTCATTCGCTTTCCTCTGACAAACTCGTGTTTCGATGGTTTGAAATTTTCGACCAAAAGTCATTTTCTAGGAAAAATATTTATCACACCAGATTAGTAGTTATAGCATTATCCGGTGAAATTATTCGAATAAGTGTAGAATCTAACATTGCCTCTATGGGGAAAATTTTGGTTTTCTAGAAGATTTTATTTCAATAAGCGGGTTATTTGTTTATCCCTTACCCGATTAAGCGGACCCACTGCATGCAAAAATGAATAAGTATAAAATATATTTAAAAATTAAAAACTGAATTTAAATAAAAGTATAAGGGAAAAATACAACTATAAAAATGAATAAAATAAAGGTTAACTTCATGGTACAATTTAAACAAAAAGTAAGCAGGAATATATTCATTAATTCCAAAGCTAGAAACAACAAGGATCAGCTATGTCAAACTTTAATTCATCTATTTAGCTGGCGTTGTTTAGTATATTGAAAGAACTTCGGCAGATACAAAGTCATTTTTAAAAAGTTTTTGCAATAACATTACCCTTAATCTACTGAAATTTAACTTTACAGATTAAGGATAATATTTCTAAATCAGAAATATTTGAATATTGCATCATTTATCTGTAATGGCAAAAGCCGAATGGGTTTCAGACACCGTGGAATCTAAAAAGAGGCTAATCTGATCGGTTTTAAAAATATTAGAGAAGATTGAATTATATTGAAAAAAGCTGTGCAGATCTCCCTGTAAATGAGTTTCCATTTAATTCCCTTTTATTGCGAAAATTTAAGGCCGAATCAGTTGCTGTTAAGACAACTAATGGTTGTTTTCGTGTTTGATTAAAGAGGATCAGTTAAAAATTTGAAAAGAAGCTAATATAAAATGAATTAAGCACACAGAGTCTTTTTCTCCCGGTATTTTAAAACAATTTCAATAATAATAACCTAAGTCATGTGACTATCATCAACAGTTCTGGGCAGACCACTTCGCTTTTTATATTCCAGGTTCCATTTTGGTACTTTAATGTTAGCCAGGTACAGGTGATAGGTCGACAAATATTATTCTATCGCATGATTTTATCTATATTATAATAGTCCAAGTCATGTAACTGACATAAATAAATACGGTCTGATCCCTTCGCTTGTCATATAAAAGTTTGACCCAGATAGCTTATACGGTCCCATATTGGCGCGATTATTTTCCGAAGCCAATTTGGGGAAAACATCAACAGCATAAACAACAACATTTGGCTTACCATATCAAGTAAAATAATGATACTTTGGCTCCTGTTATGTACCCGTTGCGTATAGGACATTGGTGTCAGAAAAAAAATCGCGCCAATATGGGACGTGTATGATATCTGTGCCGAAAATTTTTCATTTTGATTTAAAAAATCAATTTTTTTTTAGAATAAAACTACATAAAATTTGCTATGGTCGCAAAGAATTCTTGGTACTGTTATGCTAACCGGGTGCAAATCTCACCAATAGTTTTTTTTTTTTCAATTCGTCATTTAGCATTTTTTTTAATTTTTCGAATGGTAAATTAAAATGGTAAATGAAGTTGAAATTAAATGTCATGATTTGTTGCATTATTTAATATTTGGCCACATGTCATATACGCACCGGGTTTGGCGTGAATTTTTGTAACGAAAATTTGGCGAAAACCTCGTTTTCGAATACCAGTTACATATGTATTTTTGGTACTACTTAGTTATACCGTCGACCAAAATCTATCATCAAACTATAACATTAAATGTCAATAATGGTTGATCGTAAATGTCACATTCACTTGACTTTAAGCAAGTTACACGTGTTTACGTCATCAAGTGATTTTTATTTCGACGATTTATTTGTATATTTATTAATGATATACTATTTTATTTGTTCTTATATACTATTTATATTGTTGTATTTAAAATAAAAATTGTGTTAATTTGTATAATTTGGCGAGTGGTTTTGGCGATTTATATAGTTTGGCAAAATTGGTCGACGGAATAACTAAGTAGTACCGTATTTTTTAATTATTTTCTATTATTTTTAAAAGAAAAAAAAATAATAAACTATAGAACAAAACTATTTATATAATTTAAAAAAAAGAAAATAAAAGTTAATAAATATTTATTATTAAATAAACAACAATAGCCGGGTTACGATGTGAATCAAATAATGCCATTATAGCGCCAAGTATGTACCCGGTTCGCATAAGACATTTGTGCCTTTTTTTTTTTTTTTTTTTTTTTTTAAGAAAAAAACGAGTGATAGCCATCAATTTTAAATGTTTCAGTTTTAAATGAAAGTTTTGTATTTTAAATAAAATGAAGGAAATGATTATATTTTAAAGGAAATTAATGGAATACAAAAAAAATGCGACGAGGAAAACGTTTGTTGATTTATCACATGCGTCCCGCTAACATAAAAATACCGTGTTCTTGATTTATCTATCAGAATCTTTCGATTTGACGAAAGATTGTTCAAGCAAATTGAATTATGAATAAAAGTACCGTGATTCATTTCTTAGCATACATTAAAGTGAGGCCAAACTGGTCGACAAATTAATTTTAAATAATAACATTTTCTAAAGTATAAAAAAAGAAATATATGTATTATGATTAAAATTTGAGTTACCATCATTAGAGAAAAGTATTTAAAATTAGAAAAAAATTAATATCTTGAAAACAAATTTAAGAAATCTAATACCAGTTTTGAAATCTCCGGATCAATTTGTTTTTTTTTTTTTTTTGTGTTAATTTTATCTCAAAGTATTCAATATTTTAGGAGAAATCGCCATGAAACGTAAGCAGTTGTTTAATCAGTCGTTTCATAGAATCGTTTCATAAATTCGTTTCTTAATAACCGTTTCATAAATTCGTTTCATTTGGATTTTATATATATAGGGTATATATATATATGTGTGTGTCTGTGTGTGTGCGTTACATTATTAGATCTTTCCTCGTGATTGTCCCTGTTTTACTATAAATTACTACCATATTCACTAATTTCTTTTTCTTAAATAATATCTACCGTTAATTCTGTTAAGTACTCTTTAAATTAATATTTATCCAATTTTATCACTAAAATATAAAGCTTTTAGTTATTCTTATATTCCATCATGACTTCCGATCATTTCTGTGAATTCGAATGTTTTTTAAGAGCCATTTTATTTTTATTCCGATAATTTCATTTCCCGCTGGGTCACTTTTTACTATAAAATCCATCATCTCCAAATTGTAAGGATTCTTTACTAGTTCTCTCCCATTCGTCGTGATGCGTATTCCTAATTCCTCATTGGTTCAGAGCGCGTGCTACGTCATAAATTGTATTACTACGCTAGGTGACAAAAAGCTGCTACCTGCGATGTTTCCAAAGAATTTGGAAATTTTCTTTTGCTAACAATTCCCTTGCCGCTCGTATAACTTTATCTAGTATACTCAAAATGCTTACTGAAACGATTTATGCTGTAGCGATTGTACGGCTACTTCCGCTAGGTGGAAACTGCACCACTGAAGTATATTTCAATAAAATATTGGACTTGAAAGCGCCTTATTTACTTCAATCTACGGAGAACTGCTTACACTGTTAAAAATATCCTAAAAAATTACCTCTGTTTTTAAAGGCTAACTATTTACTGACCAATGAGAACGCAACATAGGTGTTTATGTAGCGTTCTCATTGGTCAAAAAATAGATAGCCTTTAAAAACAGAGGTAATTTTTCACAATATTTTTAACAATGTACTATTTTTCACCGCGTTCTTTACCCCGCCACGTCTAGACTGCAACGTGGTTATTGTGCCACAGAAGACTGTTGGATGTTAGTAGATTTATACGGCAGATGCTAAAATGTTTTTATTTCTTTCTAGTGCTGAATTTAAACACCTAGATTCGAGGTATTATGGCATTGGCATTCATTCATAATTGTTTTTCATTATCGCACATCAGTTACTGCTAATAGCTTACTACTGTCTACATTCATCGAATAATGCAACTGCCTGCTTCCACTTTCATCGTACGACTAAGAGCTATTGCTTCTCTCTATCAGCCTTACTTTATTTTTGACATATAACGCGATTATCGTTATATATGTAAACATTAAAATACTCGCGGATTTTTTATTTACCCATGTGGTAAGTAAATAAACAATAAAAAATATTGTACCAATGTAATAATTTAGATAAATGAAACTTATTTTCACATAAAAATGGATTTTTCTTTACTTACTTCACATACGCATCATACTATAAATATTCAGCGCGTAACTGCAATAGAACTGCTAAAACAAAGCCATATTTTTTCTTTAAATCATAGTGTGTTAGCAGCATTAATAATACATCACATTTGATATTTGCTGGTGCGCAAGAAAGTACTTCAAAAAACTTTGCGATGTTCTTTCTTAGACAAATTTATATGGATTAATTATTTTTTCTAAAATAGTAAAAGCAAATTTTATAAATAAATCTGCTAAAATTTAGCCAAAAATATAACGAAAACAGTACATTAAAAAACACTTTATTGTCAAATTCGAACGGAATTAGAAGAATTATAAGTATTACTGCTGTAACATTTAGAAGAAATATAAAATTATAATTAAATATTTAAATTAATACTTATTCATTGCTGTTTAGTTCATTAAAATGCGAATTTTTATCTAATATTTTTGAATAATGGGTAAATCTTTACTGCTGATCTTTTACAACTACTTTTACTGCAGAACTTAAGGCAATTTTTTTTTTTCGAAAAATGCATATATTTTTAATGTTATCTTTGGAAAATACTTTAAATTACGAGACAGTTCTTAAATCAATGTTGTAGTTTGATTCATGTATTGCGAAAGCCATACGAGATTCGTCCCTTTTCATGAAATAAAATTATTATTATGTATGTCGATCGAAAAGAATCTCGAAATGTTTGTAAAACTTGCAGCAAACCTGTCGTATTATAGTATAGGAAACCTAATTAGTTACTTAGGATCTCCCTTAAATGAAAACTAATTACATTACCTTAGTTTTAAAACAGAAGCCATTTATATTAAAGAACTGTTTAAGATAATGTTATCTCTGGCTATAGGGATTGTTATAATATACTTTTGAACAATTAAAGAATACCTAGAAATATAATTTTACATTAATTAGTATCGTTTACGCACAAATATTTTAGAAGGAATAGATATTAAATATTTGGGGAATTTTTATTTTAATTTCCATTATCTTTAAATGTCAAAATTCTGATTAATAAGGAAACATGCCAAATAATATTTCAGGATGTTTCTTAAAAATGCGGAAGTTAATAAATAAATTCTTCAGATAACATATTTCTCGCGACAAATCGACGAAACTTACAATATTTTTCTATATGAACAGTTGGCGAAATGTGTCCATTTCTCATAATCCAATTGACGAAATTCGTGATTTACTCTCCGCAATAGATTGGCTAAATTTACGTTTTTTTTTCCTTAACTGATTGACGAAATTTGCATTTTTTTTAAAATGACGTTATGGATAATTAAGTTTCTCAGAAACGTAAAATCTGTTTCAAATTATTATTTGGCTATCCGATGTTTTTACATTGCTGTTACTAATATCAAATACTGATATTTAGGAATTCTACAAATTCACGAAATTCAGCGAAGTATAAAAAAAAATAAAATATATTCATAGAAAAATCCCATCACCAATACGGACTAAGGAACATAGCGGCTGGCGAGGAAACATAAAATCAAAATTCAACAGCTATTTTTTCGGTTGTAGACGTAGATTTTAGCATTCTATGCTTAATGTAGGATACGTTGGATGCGCTTTGTTCTACGGTAAACAGAGCATAAGACCTGGTCAGTACCGAACCAAGGTATGAGTTCATTTCGTTTGTGGGGTCAAGTAAAAGGCAACAAACAAGTGACAAGGACTAGCAAACAAGTGACTATAAAAGCATGTCACTTTTTCTTTTGTAAAACACTGCAGTTTGTACTTTTCATTTTATTGATAATATAAAAAAAAAACTTCTTGCTTCATCCAATGTATTGAAAAGAGGTTGTAGACAACCCTAAAATAATAAGTTTCTGTAAGCACCTTACCAGGAAGAATATAGCACTAATTCTTACTTGCATTTCAATAGCGTTAGTAGTAGACTGATGTCACATTTTCTTGTGACACATGGCTCTGTTATGAGGGTATGATGAATTAACCGGCACACTTTTATGTTATCATTAACAAGGATGTAAATTCAAAAGTTAAAGCTATTCACTCTTACCATCATTCGGTGAATGTGGTGGAATAAGGGGTTTATCCTTCAGTAGATGTCTTAGGCTGAGCAGATGGAAAATAAACAGCTATTCAAGACTTCGCAAAATGGAACAGAATATCTTTAAGGTGGCTCAATGTTGCCACTGACAGTGGAGTCAACGAGGAAAGATTATATAAGAAGATGTACTAAGAAGATCCCCAGTGAAAAAATGGGGATCAAGATAAAGTAACGATTAACATAATTTTGAATGTAATGGGCTAGAGCTGTAAAGTTTAAAATATAAAGTAAAGACTATGTAAAAAGCTAAAAAAATTGTCCATTCACATGTATATTAAATATTGGAAGCACTACGTAGAAATAAGTTGAGAAATTGTCACGGAAAGAAATATGATTACAAAAAGTAAAATTGGCAACATTTATCATTCTCCTAAATGAAAAATCCACAAATCCTTTAAAGTCACATTACCCAGGCCGCGCAAGTATTGTACCTCGCAAAAATTGGAACACGTTCTTCATTTTTAGCATAATGATAAAAACCGGAATTTAGCAACATTTGGAAAAAGTGTTTTTTTTTTTTTTTCAATATAAAAAAATATGAACTAGGAAAAATTCCTTTGTTACTTGTTCGAGAAAAACGCGTACTGATTTAATTTGAAAATATAATTACTTTTTGAAGAAAGCATTAATGCGTATTCACTGGAAGAAACAATTTAAATTTTCAAAATTAAAGTAACAATACTAAAATTTTACCATTTTGTAAGTCTTAGACGCAGAATGCCTAAAATTCCTTTATTAAGATCGAATGTATAATAAAAAGAAATTTAATATAAAAAACACTGTTAAAACTGCTAGAACATAGGATTTTAAATTTTAACAAGTCAATTTATTTGCATTATCTCCATTTTTTTCTATTGGCGCATGTCCCGAAATTTTTGAAAATATTTTTTAATCTCTTTACACATTTTTCATTTCATTCCTTTTTGTGTTTTAAATCAACTATAAGTAAGACCGAAATGCAAGTGTGATCCTAATGTATTACTATTTATATGAAGTATTTAATCTTTGAAACTTTCTAATTATATCTGCCGTTATGTACTGTAAGCGTCTGCTATATGAAAGTAGTATTTACTATTTATTACGTAACATACATAAAATACCTAACATTACGTAAAAATTTATATTCACAAAAATAATTTGTAGGAAGAGATATAAGTTATTTTATTGAATAGGTAATATAATATTGTGATAAAAGATTTTTAAAAAGATAACACTTGTTTCAAAAGAACAAAATTTTATTATATCTGTAAAAAATTTGGTAAACTTTAGGAATTTGAAACTTTGGACTTTAAATATGTTATCGAAATTTCCTCCGCCACGTACCATTTTGATGAGAGATTGTTTAAACTAATAAATATATCAGCAATAATTTTTTAATGTAGTTCTCGGCATAGCTACAAAACAATAAAACATGAAAAGTGAATTATATTCATTACTTAATGTAAAAAAGTTGATATGAGTATCTGTACAAGAACAGTCACAATCAGCACATTCTGTTCAAAACCATCAAAAAACATGGGTTTTCTACTTTTTTAAACAAATATTGTGCTTTAAGAAGTAAAATATTACTTGTTTATCAAAAATTGCATTTAAATAGGCATTGGACGACATATTAACCCCCCCCCCCACCCACACACACACATGCAAGAGAAAGTAGTCGCTATATCTCATGAAAAAAATGAAATTCGCGAACCTTATTTTACACATACGTAGCGACATCCCCCGTGAATTTAAAGGTGTCGACAATCTGAGTGTTAAGCAGCTGTTACTCAGTAAATTGATCATTTAAAATTTAAATAATTTTCATCATTTAAATAAAAAAAAAAAATGTTAATTTTTAAACATAAATCTATAATTTTGGGATTTTAATCCGAAGCCGAGAGACATTCTAGGGTACACTATAGGCAAAAAGAAAAGTGCTCCGTTAAACTGGTGTATTGAGCTCATAGGCTATTTACACTAATTGTATATTATATTCTTATTCCAATGGATAATGCCCCTCGAAAAATAAAGAAATCGACTATATATCTCGGTATAAGTCGGGGAAATGGGGGATTAGATTCTCCATTTCCCCCATTTATATTTAACCAATGAACCTCAAACCAATGAACCAATGATCAAAGCAGGGAAGCGCCTCATCAGAATTAACCTAGTTCCAAAATTTGAAATAAATCGGATATTTCTGTCAAGAGTTTTTACGTTACGTATATACGTACAGAACATGCGGGCACATTATCTCTGAGGTTTTGATAGCATGTGAGCTAAAAAGTTTGCTTTTTAATCCTTCAAATTGTGTTACATTTTTAACCATGTTATAAATTTCAGATTATATATTAATATATATATATACACTAGATAAAATATCATTAGTTTACTACACGGTGTACAAAACTGTTGTAAAGTCAAAAATAAACTTATCCAAACATTAAAATAAAGTTAAAATATCTACGTTTCGGCCATCCTTCTATGACTTTCCTCAGGAACGTTGTCGTATATCTTCTAAAATTAGAGCAAAACCGTCTTGAGTTCAAAATGTTCCTTATATATTCAGTTTAAAGTCACTTTATCCAATTACAATCCAGAAAACCTGCAATTGCACCATCTATTAGATAAAAAGTACACTACAATTTCGAATTATTTTTAATATGGCGCCGTCTATGAGGTGAAAAAGGAATAAAAGAATATCAAATGAACAATTTTGGCCTGCAGTGGCTCCATCTATTGTAAGGCAATGTAAGACAATGTTGTTCATTTGATATTGTTTAATTCCTTTTCACCTCATAGACGGCGCCCTATTAAAAATCATTCGAAATTGTAGTCTACTTTTCGTCTAATAGATGGTGCAATTGCATGTTTTCTAGATTGTAATTGGATAAAGTGACTTTTGACTGAATATATATGGACCTTGTAATGTAAATAAAAATGTCCGCCGTACTGATATACACACACATATATATACCCAAAAAAGATGAGCAAAAATTGAGCACTTGCAATTTGGCGAGTCTAATCATCCGCTTACTCGCTTAATGAAACATATTTTCGTGATTTGGCGAAATGGAGAGAAGCAGCGAGAACTCTGCATTAAAATATTAGTTGGGTTACCTTGGGATTATACGAAATCCAAGTATTTTCAACAAATTATTTTTAGTTACATCAGAATCTTATAATTTCTGATTTAATGAACAAGGTCTAATTTTTTAATCTTTTGAACACCATTAATGTAGTTTCATACCAGAACTGCAAATCATTTCTAATTATTAAAGTTGAATTAAAATAATAAATTTTTGTATAAATTTCGATAAAATTAAAACAATACACAGGAGGTGCTTACGCTTTGTGTTTGCAGTGGATGACCGGCTGTTATATTTTCCAACACGAAACGCTTTGTGTTTACAGTGGCTGATGACCGTTTGTTATATTCTCCATCTTGCAACCGTCATGTGTATTGTTTTGATTTTATGGTGATTAATACAAAGTTTTCTCATTTTAATAGCAATTTATCGCCAGTTTTTCGATGCTTTTTCAACTGTACTAAGGTTAAAGTTTAATGTAAGCCTTAAAATTATCTGCAGCAGTTAAAAGAACATTGATAAAGAAAATTTTTAAATGCAAATTTTGAAGGTAACGGATATTACTTCTTTTCACCAATCGGTATTTTTTTTATAGTTCTGTCAGCCAAGAAATGGCATAATGATATGCTATAATTAACACTCAGCCGCAGAAAACGTTTCCTTTCTTCCCACAATGTACAATGTAAGTAAAATTGATGAAGATTTCCCAAGATATGCCGATGTATTTTTCGTATATCGATCACAATTACAGGTTCTTGTTTTGAAACCTTAAAAGTACTGAAAATAATTCCTTGTGCATTACACCACACTTAAGTAAACAATCACTTATCTAACTAGTATGTTGTGGCCATCACAAAACTTTCTTCTATATAAACCCAGCAAAGACATGCCTTTCGGCACATGATCGGACCGCAGCCGGCACTGTCGGTCACGTGTCGGCATGGGAACAGTAGTTTCGGTGAAGTGTCGGCAGCATGTCGGCAACTCAAACTTAAGAATCTGCTTTTTCGACTGCCGGTTACCGTAATCGGTCCCCTTATGGTTATATATCGGCAAGCGACTTACACTGGCAAGTAACGCAGGACCGATATGTCATTTCTGATAGTCGCCCGATTAGATTTGCCAACTTCGGACCGAATTTGGAATTTTTAGTCTTAGCCGACATTTTTTTTTCTTTTTCTTAATTGTTGAGTTAGAGTTTTGATAAGATATGTATATTTCATGTATTTCATATAAAATTCTAGCAGTGGTAAACAGAAAAAAAATATCAAAAATAGCCTATATTTATTTATTTAAAAAAAGTTGTTATTGAATTCATTTTAAAAAGGACTTACAATTATTTGAATCATCAAGTTCTTTATATAGCTCCTTAAAATTATTATTCATTATAAACTTAATCGTAGAAAAAAAAAACTTCATAAATTAATTGAACTTATTTTCTAACTATTATATTCATTTTAAAAGCAATAGCAATGTTTCTTATTTTATATAAAAATAAAATTATTAAAAAAGTGTTTAAATTTATTTTACAAGCTATATATATATATATATATATATATATACATATAAACTACCCAACTTTTTAGCATTAAAATTTAAAAGAAAGATATTCAGAAATCTCACACTTCAGATAAATTAATATTTCTTTTTTATTTGATGATTAAAAAATATTGATAAGTAAAAGAATCATTATTGCTGCATAATCACTAAAAATATATCCTACATTAAATCATCAAATGACAAAAATAAAGAACTCTTATTCTAATAAAAAGTAATTAATTACCAACTTGTTTTTTATTAAAATTATTTTTTTCTATGTTACAAATCTGGGGGCACGGCAGTGCCCCTGCCAAGTCGAGAAAGCACAGCCGTAAGCATCCTTTTCTGGAAGCAACTCTGGGTACTTTAGGCAGTCCCATATGCTTGAGCTAGAATTTTCCAGGAACTTGAAACTTTGTTTTTCCAAAAGTACTCTTCAAGCGGAAGCAAATGTTTAAATTTCCGTGTTTCTATCTTTTCTATTTCAGAAAATATATGAAATCAAATTTTCGCTTTTTCGACACTGACTGACTGACTCACCGATCATGAATAATCTGGGGTATATCCTGTAACCCTTGAAATTTGAAATTTGGTAAGAAGATAGTATTTGGGATACAAAGAAAGGAAAACTTAAAAAAAAATCGGAATATTCGAAAATAAAATCGAAAATCTTTTATCTTCCGTAATCGGAATTCTTGCCAATATTGTGGCTCACTGATTATGTACACGATAAAACGCAATTTGTCAACTAATCGATCGGTTTGTCAACTATACTAAATCGAGCACGAAATAGATGGGTCCTGAATACAGTAAAATTCGTTTTAATTGACTAGAACAAATAAAGGTACTAGTTGATTATCTCGTCGACCGAAAAACTATCGCCAAACTATAAGATTAAATGCCAATAATGGATGATCATTAATGTCGCATTCGCTTGACATTAAACACCATACACGTGTTTGTTACGTCATCAAATGATTTTTAATTCGACTTTTCACTTGTAGTTTCATTAAGGTTTTATTAATTTATTTGTTTTTTCGTTATTTAAAATAAAAATTACGGCAATTTGCATAATTTAGCGAATTGTTTGGCGAAGTTGATCGACCGGATAATGAAATAGTACCCAAATAAAATTAATTTATTTTACCAAATGATAATTTGTTGAATTTAAATATTTTATTAACATTCTGCAAATATGCTAACATTTCTTGATAGATAGCTGCTCTTATACTTTTGCTATATTTAACATCACTACCATATTATTTTAAACATTGCTATAGTTTGATGCAATGGCAATAGACCATGGCGAAAAATTAGCAGCAGTTTTAAAAGCAAGAGAATTTTGCTGTCAAACTTACCTGATATTTACAAAATAGTTCACATTTGCTGCCGAACTATTGACGTAGGCAACAATTGTTGAAGAATAATAAATTCAATTTTTATAAAACATGGAGAGTGGTACTCAGGATATGACTAACATAATCGCATACGTTAAAAAAGTTTTTATTTTTAATGGCAATACAAATCCCCCTGCTATGTATAGTTATCCTTATAATATTATAAATGTCAATGTGTGTCCGAAAGTTTGAATGAAGTCAGCATCTAAATGGATGTTTTAATGGTTTTGTATTTTTGGATATAAATGGATTACAACCCGGAAATGAACATAGGCTATGTTTAATTTATTTTATTCAAATATTATCTTTATAATTCAAAATTTCATTATTTTTCATACACAATGAATTGACAATTTTCCTGTAACATTTAACAATATTTTTTTAACTTTGCCAAGAAAATAAAAACCGGGAATAATACTTTCTCCTCGAAAATTAATTTTCTGAACAATTTCCACGCGAAAAATTTAAATACAAAATATTCAAAAGAAAGTAAATATCAGGTCATATTTGAAAAAAAAAAGAATATTTACTATTATACTTGAAGTATGAATATCTATTACTTTAGCAAGAGGTTTTCTGTCAAAAATGGCATAAACATTAGAAGGAATAATAATGAAAAAGATTTATATTATTTAAAAAATATTTCGCTTGGAAACATATGGCATCATATATGAAATAAAACAGGCATTTTCAAGTATGCGTTAAAAATACAAGGGGCATGAATATCAATAACTAATGAAAATGGATAAATAACGACGTCATATTTAAAATGAACAACAGAATTACTTTTCACTAATACTGATTAAAAAGTATGAATATAACAAGTTAAACACAAATGAGAGTTTCATTCAAAATTCACTTTAGGGTTATCAGGAGAAGACGGATTAATATATTTTTTGAGACTATTTTCTCTTTAAAATTGAAAAAGAAAGTAAATTTTCCAAAAACTAAAAACATATTTTCACACATTAAAGCTTCAGGAATGAATTTATTCCACAGAGACAAAAGCGAAAATCGTCTGTCGACATATTGACATTTACAACCAAGGATGTAAATAAAACATCCGTGCATATAAGTGGATAGTTGTTGTCCCCTTATTCATACGAATTGAATTTTAAAAAAAAGCATATACTATTTTAGTTAATTATTTTTAAATGTTGGCAGATTAAACGTTTCACAAATTCGTTTTGAGTAAAAAAAGTTTTATCGGGTAAAAATGATGTATTTTTTTTCATCTAAAGCATTCATTTTAATCAGAAAATATTAATTTATATTTATTTTAATTTTGTCAAAGTGATGTCATTTTCATTTCACCAGCTTCGAAATTAAAAACGAAATCTCAAAATAACAATACACTTTTCAGAAATAATGTTTTACATGAACCTATTCAGTTCCGAAGCTAAAATAACTAATGCTTATTCATTGGTTCTTTCCGAACAAAATGACATCATAAATGACATAAAAAATATCTTTTCTGAAATTGATCCTTTAGGCGCTTAGTAATTTAGATTAAAAAATATGGATCTAAAAGTACAAACCCCCTTAAAACATCAATTTAATAACCATTAACCTAAATGAACGTAATCACAAATTTAAGAGCTTTACGCAAGTAAATAACAAATCCTCAAAATTTTTTATCGAAAAAGATTTAAGTTAAAAACATATGAAAATTTCTCTCTTTCTTGGTTATACAGTCTTTTGGGCATTTTTAGGCATTTCGCAAACTCAGATGAAAATAACATTTATTTTATGTGGGAATCAGCTTAGAGGCTGCCAAGTAATTCATTTGCTTTGAACGCAAAAAAAAAAAAAAAAAAACAAAACAAAACAAAAAAAACAAAAAAAAAAAACAAAAAAAAAACATTCAGCTATTAAGAAGTGGTGTGAAAATGTAAAAAAAATCGGACATTTTCGTTTTTATAAGGAAATGAACAGAGGTCCCCGTTTGGGGACCGAGGGACCGAAGAGGTTAAAAGTCACAGAATTTCAAAATGCGATTTTAGCTTACATTTTAAATAGAATTTCTTACTTGAAATTTAGTAATTAATAGAATTAATATTTCAGTGTTTTTCTAAATGTACAATAATATTCAATTTCATTAAGTGATTTCACGTTTTAAATAAATTAAAATGCATATTTTTGCCTGATTCATGAAGTGAAAGGTTTTTTTTTTTTAAATTTCGACAAGTATTATTCCCTAGGAGAAAATAACCCGGTGAAAGCGACGTCATATTTTAAACCATTAGCCGGTTTTCATATAGAAAATATATTAGTGTTTTATAGCAGTTACGCAAAACGGCGTGATTTCCGCACAATTTATCATTCGAAAATGCATAAGTTTACCATACTTTTGCCGTACAATCTCCCACAATGCCGGTTTCAATAAAATTTTAAGAAATAGTATATGAAAGTTGATGTAAAAAATGTTTAGGAAGTAATTTTATTTGGAGACTAGACTTTACATGTGACATCATTTACGTACAAAGAGCCTATGTCCCGAATTAAGCAATAAATTCGTCTTTCACCTCACCCCCTCTAATTTTTAATGGTATTCTGATTATCGAAAAGCACAAAAGAAAAGCCAATAAAAAATCCGGGTAATAATCAGGTATTGTTTTCTGAAATTTCTTTCGATTTTAAAATATCTAAATCTACAATTAAAAATACCTGTGAAAGATAATATTTGCCCCCCCCCCCCCCTCAATGGAGCATATTCCTGCGAATTTCGCAGCTTCCATAATCCTAAATTACATCACAACAATCAATATGAAAATGTTTAACCGTAATCGGGGCTTTCTATAAATTGATTTTTTTTGCGGTTTAAAGTAATAAGCAACTTGTTTAAGCTCACGAAAACAAATTAAATGATCCTATATATATATATATATATATATATATATATGCGCAAATTGCGATCTTCAGAAGTATTTCTACTATAAAATGTGATAAAAGGGTTAATTGTATATGCTTTTATTTATCGAAATTTTTGCTAAATTGATGCATTTATTCTTCCTTAAATGTTATGTGAACGGAGTCACGGGTAACAGCTAGATTTAAATATATTTTTTAGGTACTCAAATTATCGTTTTGGAATTCAAAATCAAAATTCTACATTCCCCTCTCCACAGACAAAATGACATAATGAAATGAAATAGATTATTTTCATATTTAAAATTTAAACATCATCACTTTTGCACCATTATGACGTCATTTTCTCGGACTTTTCACTTTCAACCGTGCTAAGAGAACGAGCGGTTGATATGAATATTCAGTGAACAACCGTTAGTGGACTTCCAATGGAGGCCATTTTTCATCTGTACTAACCGAAATTCGCAATGAACGATGCCTTTAACATTAATTAAATTATGATGCGGAAATGAAACTGTCCGCATTAACCAGAGATACGTCTTAAGAGGAGACGCATTAACGAAAATTCCGCTATATTCTCCGCAACTTATTGATGTTTTCCGGATAGTATCTATCACATTTCTACAATTACTAAAACAAAATAATTATTAAAAAAATCTACCGAGCTATGCTCGGTCTACTGTGTACTAAAATCATTTAAATAAAAAAAAAAAATATTACGATTTACTTTAAATTCGAATGTATGAAGGTTTGAATGCTTTGTGTAAAATTCTTTCACCTACTTGTTTCTAAAAATAACTTGATTGTAAGTGTTACATATCGAAAAGAGGAATAACTGAATTTCAAATTTTGGCGACACAGTTTTTTTATTGTGTAAAATTTGAATTCTGGATGTTAGTGTGCATCTTCAAAAATTGCTGAAAAGATGTGGTGATGGACGGAAACGCGAAATTGTATATTATTCCTACGAAAGACATTGTTGATCGAAGAAAGTTTGAAAGGATAAAACTGAAATGTTATATTTTGATCACAGCGAAGAAAATCCTCATCGATTAGTTCCTAAATCTGGAGATCGTTCGTATATGTTTCATCTATATTTTATTTTCTGTGCTAGGTAACATAGCCTAGTCGTATGATATCAGATGTTCTATAGTTGAGTACGTGGTTGCGCACTGAGATTAGCTGGGTTTAGTTTCTTAGGAGGTCACTTTGACGTTCTACTTCCTTTTCTTAACAGTTAGCAATATTCTATAATTTTGTTTCAAATGAATACATATCACAGAGAAAAATCAGCTAGAGAAAAAAATTAGAAGACCTATTGAGGTCAAAGGGGAAAGACCTAATCGTTCCGAGAAATCACGTTCTCAACAGCTCCAAGAAGATAGAGCTCTCTATCGTCAAAACCAACTTCGAAAACAAAAAAACACATTAAAACGTTACAGTGATTCACACCCTGAAATGGGAAGACGTAGATCACTTAAGAAGTTGCGCGTTGTTCTGTTGCCCACACTGGTATGAATATTAGAGCTTACTGACGAAAAAGGTCAAGAGGTAAGCAGCAGTTTAAAATAAACACTTTCGAAAACATTACGAGAGCTGTAACTAAAAAAATGGGAAATAGACTGGAAGTAGACAAAGTTATAAAATGGACTCTGCACAGTAGAATTAACTTTGGAGGACTTTGATTGCACAGCTGATAAATTGAAACAAAAACTAATATAGTTACTAGAAAAATTGAATGCATGGATTTCAAACAATAGCACACATGACAAATTCGCTTTTCTAGGAAAAGCGGAACATCGAAGCAATCAGGAGCCATAAAGTCTATGAAGTTAAAGATAGTGTAATTGAAATCGACGCTACTGGAAAAGCTTTATTTGGCTTTCTCCTTACAAAAAGAAGTGAAATCCCATCAAAAACATCTCATGTAAAAAAAAAAGCCAAGTCTCCTGACTCTTTGACCATCAAAAGTTCTGAGATCATGTGTAGAGCCAAGCTTAGCTCTTTTATTAAATCTGATATTTCAATTCACAAATTACTCCTAGTCTCTACACCTTTAGTAAATGATTATTTTGTGACTTGGCAATGACGCAGCACGAGAATATAAAGACAGTTGTTTACATTTTAATGTTAACATTTTTTTAATAAAGTTTTGCATAAAATAGTTTCTACTAGAGCACTGAACGTATATGTATTCGTAGCATGGAAATAATTTTCCATTACATTGAAAGCCCGGATGCGAAACCTCTCTACTGGTCAACCTTGATGTCTGGCGTTTTGGGTGATTTTCTTCCTATGTAACGTGAATACAAGCCAGACCCCTCTTTTACAAAGACCCCCAATCGATGCATCACTCCTTCAGGCTTCTATCCCTCGCGTTCATATTCAGCCTTAATCAAATAATCTAATCCCAATTCAAAACATAAGTAAAGTGTTTACGTAATAACTTTCCCGTGTTGCGTAATTGCCATGTCACAAAATAATCATTTACTAAAGGTGTAGAGACTAGGAGTAATTTGTGAATTAAAATATCAGAGTTAATAAGAGAGCTAAGCTTGGCTCTACACATGATCTCAGAACTTTTTACTTTCAAAGAGTCAGCAGACTTGGCTTTTTTTACATGATATGTTTTTGATGGGATATATATTTCTTGAATTGACACATTTAATTACATTATAATTCCTAAAGAGAAAATTGTATTCAGAGAAAAACCTCTGAAATTCACTTACTTTATTTAATAAGCATTATTAAATTTATGAGAAAGATTCAGAAATCTCCCCCATTGACTGTTATCTTCCAAAACAAAACAAAAAAAATTGTAAATTAATATTTTTATTTTATTTTTAAATTAAAACTATTAATAAGTAACAAAATAATATTGCACCATACTCATTAAATATATGTTCTACTTTAAATCATCAAAACGACATAAAAAAATTATTATTCTAATTAAAAGTTATTAATTACCAACTTTTTATTTATTAAAATAAATTTTCCTATGTTAAAAAATATATTTTATAAATTAACGCAACGCAAGTAATTACATTATAAATCCTAAAAAGAAAATTTGATTAACGGAACAAAATCTCTATTTTTTTAAATAGTTAATTATTCTTAAATTTATATATATTCTTAATTATTCTTAATTATATCTATATCTTAATTATTCTTAAATTCATTCTTAAATTCGTTTGCTTTAATGAATTCGCTAAGATATTTATTTCAATCATTTAAATATTAAATTAACTTTTAAATACACGCGCGTAAGACAATTTCCTAAAAATAATTATAAATAAAAATAAAAACACTTTAAAATTATAATTTTCCCATCTACCACTTACCTTCAACGACAACCATCACTTTTCGATATATCCTTCCCTGATCAAGTGTCAGTGGCTAAGTGGTTAAGGCGCCTACTTCCTGTCCTTGGGTACGTTGGAACAAACCCCGACTCTTTCAGCGCCGAAACACCTTTTTTTTCACATGTACATTCCACGTTGACTCATAGATGGCGCCTTCAAACATATTTTTTTCAATTTATTTTGTTGTCGGGCTACGTCCGGCATTCATATGGATAACTATCGGCGTGCTGTAGGCATAGTTTTCTGTCGATACCGGACCGGCTGCGTGTCTCAAGAATCTGGCTGCATTCGCGAGGAGTATAAAAAAAGATACGGAACCGGTAGCGAAACCGGAATCGTGCCAATACCGCCGGTATTGGCAAGTGGCTATCGGCCGATTCCTTACCGAAAGCTCTATGTTTGCTAAGAATCACGTCAATTAAATCATTTAAATAGTACAAGAAATAACATTGATTTAGCACCAATTCATATCAAAGTATATCTGAATTTGAAGTTTGATGAAAATCAGTGCATTAGTTCTTAAGGCAGAGCTATAGCGGAAATTCTGAAAAATGTAGCACAGCAGCGCCACCTGTAGAGCGATTTACACCAAAACATAAACAGCACTAATTGATATCAATGTATACCTGAATCTGAAGTTTGATGAAATTCCGTGCATTATTTATTGAGATAGAGCTGTCGCAAAAATCGTAAAAAATGCAGCATAGCAGCGCCACCTACTGAGCGATTTGCACCAAAACATGTACAGCGCTAATTCATACCAAGGTAAACCTGAATCTGAAGTTTGTTGAAAATCCAAGCATTAGTTCTTGAGATAGAGCTATGGCGTAAATCGCCTAAATGCAGCATATGAATGTCACCTTTTGAGTGATTTACACCAAAATGAATAAAACGTCAAATCATGTGAAGGACTAACTAAATCTGAAGATTGGTGAAAATTCGTGCATTAGTTCTGTAGATTGAGCTATTGTGTCAAAAATGCTGCATAGCAGTGCCACCCGTTGAGCGATTTACACCAAAACACAAACAGCAATAATTCATGTCCAGGTATACCTGAATCTGAAGTTTGTTGAAAATTCATTAGTTTGTTCTTGAGATACAGCTATTGCAAATATTGCAAAAAACGCAGCATAGCAGTGTCACCTGTTGAGCGATTTACACCAAAATGTATAAAACGTCAAATCATGTCAAGGAATAGCAGATTCTGAAGTTTGTTGAAAATCCACGCACTAGTTCCTGGCATAGAACCACTGCTGAAATCGTGAAAAATGATGTATATCAGCACCACGTGTTGTGAGATTTATACCAAAACGTAGTAAACACCCGAAGTTTCATAAAAATACATCCATTAGTTCTTGAGATAGAGTCAATGCGAAAATCGTGACAAATGCAACATAGCAGCGCCACCTGTAGAGAGATTTGCACCAAAAACTGATCAGCACCACTTTGTATTAGAAACTAACTAAATTTAAATTTTCATAATTTTCATTTTCGGCCGTGCATTAGTTCTAGAGATAGAGCGCCCACAAAATTTGTGTTACATACATGCAGATAGACAGACTCACAGACAGGCATTTTGTAAAAACATATTTTTTAGAATCTCTGATCCCATAAAACGTATAAATCCGTCAAAACCCGGAAGTTAAAAATTTTTACGAATCCAATACTTTCTTCTTGTAAAGATAGAAGAAAGTGAAAATCATTAGAACAAGGTGCAGATGTCTTAAATATTAAATTAATACTAGCTGTGTTGCCCCCACCTCTGCAAATTCTGTATGGGTATGTATTCTATATTTAACATTATTATAAAAAATATCTTCATATGATTCAATTTTATATATTCATCCATAAATTGAACATATTTTTTTTTTTACTGCAATAGGTATAATTAATTTTTCTTTAATGAATGTTTCATGCATGTTCCTATTAAATTTTATGAATCACATAATTCGATTTTTATGACATTACGTTATGTCTAGTATATCCGTTTGTTTCACTTCAACGTATATAATTTTTCAAAAATTAGTTTGAGTTTTTTTCAAAAATTCAGTTTTTTACAACCCTTTATATAATTTTACAGTGTTAGTTCTTCCATTACAAACTTGTAAAATTGTAATGCCCATCCTGTTTTGTCATGCTTTGTCTTGTCAATGCAGTAAAACCCACCCAATTAGCGCCAAGATTTGCATTTTAATAGCGAAAAATTCAAGCCTATATATATATATATATATATATATATATATATATATATATATATATATATATATATATATTGCATTAATGAAAAAACATTTTTTTTTAATTCGATAATTCCATACTAACAACTATTCCAGAATAACGTTTTACTTAAACCTTTATATCCTGAATTTTGAATACAAAAATTGCTTCACCTAATTAATTTTTTACGTTAATGTCTAAAAAATCCAGAGCAACATATATAATAATTTTTGTTTCTTAGATATTTTTTTCGATTAAAACTGATTTAATAAATAGGTAGTTAGAGCGCTTTTGGAAAAATATTTGCAAGAATAATGAGATTCATCCACTGTTATGGAAATTTCACAATTATTATAAGAACAGTGTAAATAAATGTATTCTGCTCCTATGTGTTATAAAGAAGTGTTTTGCAGTTGTAAATCTTTACTATAACCTTTTTTAATAGGATAAATTTTGCACCTAGGTAAATGGTTGAGAAAATAATTGTGCACCACTGTGCTTTCTAAATATTTTCGAGCAAATTATTTTGCATGAAAAGTGCAATCTACTTTTATTAGTAGACGAATTAAATAAATTTACATTGAATTTTTTTTAGTGGCACTTAAAATGTACCCCAGGATATAAACGGTTAGAACTCGCAAACGATTCAAAACTTTACGCTAATACAAAATCACTTGAACGTAATCGCGCCTTAGCGCTAGTATTATTTTTGAAATAGGTATAGAAATCTTCCTTCTAATTTTAAAATGATATAAGGTTGGTCGGAGCTATTTTAATTTAGATTCTATTTAGATTTAAAAGTTTGCAGACAAATGTAATTAGCGTTGTATAAGTTTAAAAGTCTTTGAGTGGACATTTTAACTATTTTCTAATTTACATTTCAGTGATTTATTGAATGAATATATTTGAGAGAAATCCGATGTCGATCAGAAATTTGTTGTGTGATTTCAAGTGTAATTACATGTTTGTACAAGTGTATAATTTACTTTGCCGAGACTGTTGTAAACAGATTCCTTTTAGATGTAATTACAAAACATTACACACTCATGTTTCGAATCACAAATCAGTTTATCTTCTGTTAGGATGTCGTTCGACAAGTTAAAAGGTTAATTTGTGTCGTGTCTAAGATAACACGGAAAATCAACTTAACTGTTATATTAAAGTAAATTTGGAATATGTGCATATACAGTGTTCAATATAGTAAGTAATCACATTTATTAATGAGCTTTAAAATATCATATACGTGTATTGGCCTATTTTTTTCTGCTTTTAAAAATAAAGTAAATTATAAAAAATAGAGTGCTAGAAAAGAAAATCAAGATTATTGTAGAAATACATGTCTGTATAACTTAAGGATATTAAAATTAGTTTTAAATTACTGTACCTTAATTTTATATAGAACATTGGCATTAGGAATAATATGACATATAATATAAATTTGTAAATTCGTAGTGTAATTACATAAATTATATTTATTATATATTTATTATTAATAATTTATTAATTATTATTATATAATTATATAAAAATTAGTATAGCATATAAAAAGTAGTTGTATAATATTAAAACAGTAAAAAACAAAAAAAAAAAAAAAAAAAAAAAAAAACATAATTAGTTTTAAAAGTTACCAAAGAATATTAAAAAAAAATCAACATACACATTCTTAAATTTACACATACACAATAGGGGATAAAACTGTATCTACACTATTTTATAAGCCCTAAAGTCAGTATTTAGGAAGAGTATCAAAATAAAATTTACCTATATCTGTATAAAGAGAAAATTTAATTAATCTTTAATACAACATATTAGTAAACAATCAATTGTTATTTCTTTTCGCTTAAATATTTGTCTGCATATTTATCATCTTAAAGATTAAAAGTATATCTTGAACGTATCTTATGAAAAAAAAAGGATAAACTTTTACTATTTTATTCATAGCTTTATAGTTTTATAATTTTTATTTATTACAAGCTGACCCGCCTGGCGTTACCCGGGTCGGTAATGAATGTCCTTTAAATGAACCTAAAATTTGTATGATTTTATATCTTCCATTCCATTTTGTCTGAATTCTTATTTTTAAATGAAAATTTGAGAGAAAATATTGAATTGAAAGGTGATGTAAATCTGTTCTATTGAGATGCTCTTAAATTATTGTGTTAAAATAATGACGTTTAGTTACATTTAGCGTAGAAAAATATCGTGCCAATGAGGAGCGAAGTGGCCTGCGTTCGCCAGTGTTTCAAATTTTTTGTAAGTGAAAGTTTCAAATTTTTTGTAGGTGATGTAAATCTGGTCTATTGAAATGCTCTAAAATGATTGTGTTATAATAAGGACGTTTAGTTACTTCTAGCGTAGAAAAATTTCGTCTCAGTGAGGCGCGAAGTGACCTGCGTTCGCCGGTGTTTTTAAAAGGGATAAAATTCATATTTTTAAAACTCGATTGCTGTATCGATTTGACGAATGGTTTGTTGAAAATGTAATAATGCAGATATTTTATAATAAAAAGTAATAATTAAAGAAAACACTATAAGAACTGTAGAAATTACTCTATAACTTTTTACAATAAATGCCCTGTTCCCCCTCATTAGAAAAGTTATAGCAATTAAATTTATGATTGTATATGAAACTAGGAGGCTCTGCCCCCTGTAAGCTATGCTCAGCAGTCCTCGTTCAGACACCGCAGAATCTAAAAACACGCTAATCTGATGGGTTTTAAAAATATTAGAGAAAATTGAATTATACTGAAAAAACCTGTGCAAATCTCCCTATAAAGGGGTTTCCATTCAATTCCCTTTGATTTCAAAAATTTAAGGGCGAATCAGTTGCTGTTAAGACATCCAATGGTTGTTTTCGTTTTTGATTAAAGAGGATCAGTTAAACATTTAAAAATAAGCGAAAATAAAATAAATTAAGTATACAGAGTCTTTGTCTCCCAGTATTTTAAAACAATCTCTATAACAATAGCCTAAGTCATGTGACTATCATCAACAGTTCTAGGCGGACAACTTCGCTTTTTATACTCTAGATGCCATTTTGGTACTTTAATGTTAGCCAGGCACAGGTGATAAGTCGCAAAATATTATTCTATTGCCATCGTTTCATCTATATTATATTAATTCAAGTCAGCAACTGCCATAAACAAATACGGTCTGATCCCTTCGCCGTTCATATGAAAGTTTGGCACAGATGTCATATACGTCCCATATGTAAAAAATAGTTAATAATTATATATTAATAATTAATAATAAAAAAATAATTGATAATTAATAAAAAAAAATAATTAATAATTATAGAACAAAATATTTTATATAATTTATAAAAAGAAATAAAAGTATATAAACCTTTATTATCAAATAAACAACAATAGCCGGGTTGCCATGTCAACCTTTTCTGAAATATGAAAAAAAAAATATGTGTTTGATTAAAATTTGAGTTGCCATCATTAGAAAATGTATATAAAATCTGAAAAACAATAATATTTCGAAAATTAATTCGTATTTAAAAATTCTAATCCCAGTTTTGAGATCTGCGTATCAATGCTGACTTTTGGTGTTAATTTCATTGCAAAGTATTCCATATTTTAGAAGAAATCGCTTGAAACATAATCAGTTGTTTAATAAGTCGATTCATATATCCGTTTAATAAATTCGTTTCATTAGGATTTTATATATATAGTGTAGATATCTTTACTAATTGTGCTTTGCCGACCATTTATAACTCCAAGTAATATTTTTTTAATGGTTTTACATATTTAATTGCACATCTAATAAAATAAAATGTAATTTTTTTTTCATCAAATTTATATACGCTTGGTGCTTAATGGGTCAATGATCTAGCAACAGATAGTTACTTTTTTTCAGAAAAACATGGAAATACTTTTAAAATAGTCATTAACCCCTTGCACAGGATTCATTGATTGGCAAATTGCACGTGAAATGAAAACAACTACGATTAAGGTCATGCTTTAAAAATATTAAAGCATATACATTCAAAGGTAAATGTTAACCAATCACAGAAAGTGGCAATGAAGAATTACACATTAAATATAAACAAGATTTTGAAAAAAAGTGCATATGACTGGACAACAATTTTAAGTGATTTTATATTAAAAAGTGATTTTCTTGAAGTATCTAATTACTCATATTTTACTGTTTTCTTACGCTATTTCCCTTTTAAAATTCTATTTTTAAGTATAGAAATGTTGCAATATGTACGACTTTTAATCTAAACTTTTTTATTTAATTTTCTTGTAATATAAATAATATTTAACACTCAAAAATTAATCAGTTTTATAATTTAGTAGTTTCGGATTTTAATTGCGAACATATCTTTTTCACACTTGACGATATTACTAGAATTCATTACTAAGTGTGCCAGTAGCTATAAGCATCTATATCTGGCAGAGTAAATTTACAAATAAATCTTAGTCATATAATCGATACTAGATATACAATATTTTATCTATTTTATCTATTTTATCTATTCAATTTTTTATATAATACAGTATCTATTAAAAAGCAGAAAAACCAACGTTTAAAATGCACAAATAATATATGAAAAGCAGCAAACAGCTGTTTCGAATCTACTAGCGAGATTCTTCTTCAGTGCAAAAGGAACAGCGTGCTAGAAAAAGCAAGGCTGAGCAAAATCATAGACAGAGACGCGCTGGCTTTTATACCCTATGCGGGTGGCGAAGGCGCCGAAACAACCAATGAGAGAGAAGCAGTGGAAACAACTGGGTGGACAAGTAGCGACAACTACCGGAGAAGTAGAGAAAAGAAATCAAAAAAAGGAGGAATTAAATTAACGCTTTCCAAATACTTGGAAAATCTGGAGTACTAGATAAATCATTGACTAAAGAGTGAGAATTTTTAATGATATGGTAAGCTTCCCAAAAATCAAGATCAAGTTTAGAAGAACATTTTTGGATAATGATGGCTGAGGAAAAATTGAACCTATGTTGAGAAGACCAAGAATGTTGAGCAATAGAAGAACGTTTGAGCTCCTGATTTTTAACATAACCTTCATGCTCTTTTAAACGAAATCTAAGAGCACGTTTAGTCTGACCAATATAAGAAAGACCACACTGACAAGAGATCTGGTAAATGCCCCAATTATCTAGGCGATCAACGGGGTGTTTGAGATTTGAAAAAGGGATTTTATTAACAGGAGAAAAAATAACTTTAAAATCAAACCTTCTTAGGATTTTAGCAACTTGCTGACTGATTTTAGGAAAAAATGGTAATACAACTGAAGTATTAGAGTTGGAATTAGAATGCTTTTCAGAATGGTCGGATTTCGTCAATTTCTTATAAATAGAATCGATAATATTAGAGGAATAACCACGATCGACAGCAATAGCTTTGAGGTAATTAAGTTCAGCACGGAGTAACTGAGGAGTGGAACAAATATTAGTAGCCCGAAAAACAAAAGTATTGAAAGCAGCGAATTTTTGGTTAGGGGGATGAGAAGAATACCTGTGAGGTGGGAGACTGACAGCAAAAGGTTTACGAAAGACGGTAGTCTGAAAGCCATTTTCACAACGAATAACAAGGACATCCAGGAAAGAAAGACAGTTATTGGTCTCAATTTCAGAGGTTAATTGAATGCAGGGATCAATGGAATTCATAACAGAGAGAATATGATTAATATCCGAATTCATTTCAATCAGGACATAAACATCATCAACATAACGAACATAGAACGGAAATTTTAAGATTTCAAAAAGCTTGACCTCAAAATAGTGCATATAAATATCGCATAAAATTGGACTAAGAGGATTACCCATAGCCAAACCGTCAATCATACGGAAGAAATTACCATTGAAAACAAAAGTATTTTGCGACAAGCAAGCGCGAGTGAGAAGTATAAGTTCCTCGATTTCAAAATAAGAGAAATGGAATTCACAAAGCCTTTTCTTGAGGCAATCTAAAGCCCCCTCAACCGGAACGTTTGTAAATAATGATTTAACATCAAAAGAAACCATCATGTGACCCTGCGGCTTAAAATTATGAAGTTTTTTAACAAAATCAAAAGAATTCTTAACAGTGAAACAGTTACTGCTCAAAAGTGGGGAAAAAACAGAAACTAAATATTTGGCAAGCTTATAAGAAGCTGTACCGATACTAGAGACAATAGGTCTAAAAGGAATGTCCACCCAGTTGTTTCCACTGCTTCTCTCTCATTGGTTGTTTCGGCGCCTTCGCCACCCGCATAGGGTATAAAAGCCAGCGCGTCTCTGTCTATGATTTTGCTCAGCCTTGCTTTTTCTAGCACGCTGTTCCTTTTGCACTGAAGAAGAATCTCGCTAGTAGATTCGAAACAGCTGTTTGCTGCTTTTCATATATTATTTGTGCATTTTAAACGTTGGTTTTTCTGCTTTTTAATATTGTTGCACAAAGGCTTTATTTGCTATTTTTAATACAGTATCTAATTTTAATTTTGTGATGATGATTTAAAGCTACTTTGGGAATTTCAGTACATTCTAAATACCCACTATAAAATCCAACAAAATATTTTAGAAATTTCAATACCGAAATATTTGCCTATACCTTGCTTCACGATCAATATTTCAATTTCCGAGGTTCAGTGTGCTAGCGTATCGATTTCAGTTACAGAAACTGTGACCAAGATGTCAGAAAATCTTATGATTTGAATAACGATAAAGTGTAAGTACGTATTTAAATGAAAGCTAAAACTTCATTTTTTTTCATTTTTTTTTTCTATTTTGAATAAACTAAAGAAAAGAATATGCATTAATAATATTAAAACATAACTTTAAATATATTATGTATAAGATATAATAAATTTAAAATATTTAAAGTTCAGGAAAATATATTTAATAATTTTTTAATTTAATAAAAGTTAATCTTGAAATTTTAATTTTAAAATGGGAATAAAAATAATGTTTTATTTGTAAAGGTTAAAATCAAGCCATTTAACTTATTTATAAACAGACGGAATTTATTCTAAACTATGAATGTTAAAGCTATACATTTCGTCAGCTCTAATATTTTAAACTTTCAAATGGACACAAATTTTAGTTTAGGTCTGTTAGTCAATCTTTCATAAATAGTCTGCAAAATTTTTTAAAAGAAAAAAATTATCTATTACAAGTAATTTCACAACACATTTTAAAACGAAATAATTTTTCTCCAGTTACTGCATTTGGGAATAATCAGCTTAGTTAATTTTTCATAATTATAATAAAATGTATCAGAAAATTAAACAAACCAAGTTCAAAGAAAACTATTGGAATTTTTGTATCAGTAAGTGTAATTTAGTGAAATTAGCAAAATAATTTATATTAATTCAAATCGATAAAATAATTTAAAATATCGTTTTAAAATAAGAACAAGAGTTATTTTCAAATTCCTTTTATATGGTAAATATTTCAACTTTTATAATACATAATGATACCCTTATAAAAAGAAAATTACCATACAAATAAATATATTTTCTTATAATTTTGAACATGCAATTTTTTTTTCTCTTTTGACGATTTTCTTTCACAGAAAGTTTTGTTGGTTTCTTTCTTAAAACTGTTAAAGAAAATCATATCTCGATAGGAAATGCGATGTATAATTGTATTACTGGATTTCTGATGGCTATTTTTTTACTTAACATATTGGAAGTTTTCAAAAGAAAAAAATTGCAATGGAATATTTCTTTTTTGAGATTTAATAGCATTAAATATACCGTCCAAAGTTTTTTTTTCACTTTAATATAATTAAAATGATACGGTGAATGTGTAAATGAATAAAATGTCTTTATTGTGTCTTAAATGTGTTTCTTTCCAACAAAGTTGAAAAGTGTTTATGACTTCGGTTTGTCTGTCCGTCTGTCCGCGCTCTAACTCTCGTAAATATACTCGTATCGTTCTAAAATTTTTGGATGTTAATGACCTATAACATAGCATGATCCCTATTTCAAATAAAGTTTCTAGCATGTTTAGCTCATTTACAGGGAGAGTCAAAAGTTTTCCGTTACATTACGGCTTATGGGAAAAAATCGTTTAAAATGGTTTTTAATGATGTTACATGCTTTCAAACATAAAAAAATTGATAACCATTCATCAAGTGCAATAAAATATTCATTCTGTAGAATATACGGTGCTAAGAATAGTTATTATTCATTTACAGGGCCACACAAAATAATTCCGTTACAGAACGGTATAGGGGTGGAGGGAATTGCTTGCGGCGTATTTTAATTATGTTAAATTATTTCATGTATAATGAAAATAATATGGATCGCTGAGGTTTACTATAATTTATTTCATGTATAATACGAAGTGCATAGCATTTACAGGGACACACAAAAGATTTCAGATACTATATTGTGTCCGAAGTACTGTACAGTAGCGATGATTGCTGGAAATTCATTTTTAATTATGTTATGTGCTTTTATGTGTTACTATATTTATGCATAGTATATAGTGTGTATAAATGTTGTAATTCATATACAGGGCTACACAAAATAATTCGTAAGGGTTACTGTGTATTATTGCAAATTGCTTAAAGGTGGTTTTCAAATGAGTTATGCATTTTTACGCGGAATTGCACTTGGGTTTCTAAGAAATGTTTGTAGAACATAGATAAAATGATATACAGGGTCCCGCAAAGAAATGGATACATGGCCGTCTATAAATGATAATTTCTGGAAATGTGATTTGAGTAATTTTAAGAGTGTTTTACTTTGAATTAAACTTTAGCTAAATAGTGGCGTGTAATAAAGGTACTAGGTTAACTACAGGGCTGTACAAATGTATACAAGTATATTTTGATCTATTAGTATAAATTGCTGAAAGAGAAATTTCAACTGGTTATGCGTTTTCTTGCTAGACTAAATTTTCCCATTATATAGTATATATATCATCCTACAGATCAAATGCAGTGCTGCTCAAAAGAATTGGAATACATATTTGGGTATAGACGGTAACTGCAGAAATCAGATTTTCAAATGTTTCATGCGTTTTCTAAAACGTTAACTTAGTTCTCTTATATACCTTATTTCTCTAAATAACGACGTTTTGTTAAAGCATTCAGGAAGTGTTGGAAAGTGTTTAATAATCTATGCTTAACGCATGATTTTTCTTGCTTGTTTTGATTGAAACTATCTTGAAAACATTTGGTGTTACTTAGTTTTTACTGCTTTACTGTGTTAGTAGTTTTTACTGTTCTGTACGGATTTTTATTAAGATATATGGCTATGAGCATGACACCAGTTTTTGTTGGTGCTTTTGATTATAGAAATTTATTTAATTACATATATATATATATGTATAACAAAATGTATAACGTAATCAAAGCAAAACAAAATCACCGAGATTACAAAGTTCTTTATTTTTTCTACGTTACATTGTCTGTTTTTAATGACTTCACAAACAGAAAAGATTGAAACACAGAGAGCATTTTAAAGAGATTCGCTTTCTCCTCAACCGAACACAGAGAAGACCTACCATAAAGATGATTGAAAACGAAAGAAAATTTTGCTTTTAAATAATAGGAAAAGAAATATAAAAACTATTTCACAAAGGAAATAAAAAAATCATAAGACTATCAAATGTGCTGCAAATGAAGCACAGTGACAAAATCCATTCTAGAATATTTAAAAAAGTAATTATATAATTTTAAAAAATAAAGTTGATTTTAATTCAAAATAGTATTTTCAAAATTATATAAAATTGAAAAAATTAATGATTCAAAACGTTTAAACAATTAAATAGAGAAATAATACGATAGTACTTCAGCTTAACATTCTTCTTTACTAAAATATATATATGTATTATAAAATGACTTTTGGAGTTTTTCTTTAATTTAAATTATTCATATGCGGTACGTTTTGGTTTTCAAATGTGTCCTATAAAACAAATGTGATGAGCTACAAAAATATATATATATGTAATTATATACGATAATACTGCAATATCTGATACAGCTATTACATAAGAAAAGAGAGTATAGTAATTACTAGGTGTCTCAGAAAAAGTGCAAGTAGAAAATTAAACGACACATACACTAGTAATTCGTACACTATTACATCCAAGAAAGTTTTGAAAACTAGTAGTTGTAACAATGTGTATTAATGGAGAAATTCGCGCATCTAACGCAGTTCAAAGAAGTATTGAGAAGCGTGTACTGGTACGCTTATGCATTTTTGCACAGGATTTTTCATGGCGGAGGTCGTTGCATTTTCAATGTTTTTCTACAACATCAGTAAAAGGATAGAGTTGTTTATCCGATGCTTTGTGAGCAATATGCTCTATCAACCGAATAACGCATTTTTTTCGTAATTATCATACAATAAATTATAAACAGATCTTTATAAGCATGATTAATCTTGCATATGCATATCTAGACATGGAAAGATAGCAGCTTGAACACCTAGAGTAATATAGCTAATATTAGTTTGTTATTGAATTTCATTGTATTTTTTTTTTTTTAATTTCTACTCTGTCTTTTTAGGGGGATAGCATTACATAGTACATTTCTCTCTAGATATTTTTATGTTTCACGTTTTGAAGATGAACATATTTATTTCAAAATTCTGATTCGAATTCGAATTCATATATTATGAACATTCCATTTTTATGAAATAATTCAAATAAAATAGGCAATTTTATGGAAAAGTTTATCAGCATTCTATAATCTAAGCATATGGCAATAAATAAATACGCCTTAAAATGTAGATTTCATGAAACCAAATTACAAATCTTGAGAAATCATTTATTATGAAATTAAATTTCATTGTATTTTTTTTTAAATTTCTACTATGTCTTTTTAGGGGGATAGCATTACATAGTACATTTCTCTCTAGATATTTTTATGTTTCACGTTTTGAAGATGAACATATTTATTTCAAAATTCTGATTCGAATTCGAATTCATATATTATGAACATTCCATTTTTATGAAATAATTCAAATAAAATAGGCAATTTTATGGAAAAGTTTATCAGCATTCTATAATCTAAGCATATGGCAATAAATAAATACGCCTTAAAATGTAGATTTCATGAAACCAAATTACGAATCTTGAGAAATCTAAATATTATATAGAAACAGTCAAAATGTTAAGAAAACAGTACTAAATAAAAACTTAAATCCAAAGTTCTTTTACTAGCATGAGAGTATAAGAAAACAGTAAAGAAACATCTTCTCCATAGAGCTTTTATCTAAGAAGATAAACGGTCTGAAGCGGTAAAGCAACTAAGAGAAACAAAATAAGAAAGCAGCAGTCTCTAAGGATTACCGAAATAACCATTATCTGAGCTTGTAAGGAAAAGGGTTATATAAATAGAAAAAAGTTTAAGAGATAAAATTATGATAAATCACAAAATAAAGTTATGTATTTTGAAAGCATCAAATCACAGAATGGCTAGAAATTTACAATTTAATTAGAAATACATAAAGTGATTTTTGAATCATTTTCAATTAATGAAATTTTAATTTAAGTTACGTCTGTCTATTTTGGTTTAAGAAATAACGTAACGTTGAAACCTATGAATCTATTAGAACTCGTGTATTTTAATAAAATACATTTATTACAATTATTTAGTATACATATATTCTAATTAGAAATCAAATAGAAATCTAAGAAATGACTTTTGAATGATTTTTAATTAATGAAATGTTAATTGTAAGGTATGCGTATATACGAAGTTTTACGAAATGCTATATCGTTGGTGCATTTTAATTTGTAGTACATGACATTTAAAATAAGAATTAAATTACCACGTGTCAAAAGTAGAAAATAAGAAAAATTCCTTCAAAATATTTACACGTAAGTATTAAAAATGTAAGAATATATATATATATATATATATATATATATATATATATATTTCATGCGAAACGAATTCAAAGAAGATAATTACGCCAAAATCCCCGAATATTTAATATCGTCATAATTAAAGTGAATGGACCGTATTCTTCCATTTGATTCGAGGCTATACAAATCGCCATCTTATAAATACTTACGTCGCAGGAATACTGTCCTTTATTACGCGTGTAAAACTTATAATGTTGAATTTTAGTAGACTATAATTGAAAATCTCGATTAATCATATTCTCAAACACATTTAAATTAAGTAATATATGCACCCGCGCATTTTCAAAGCAAAAAAAAAAGTTTAAAAGAAATAAATTATTACATGGTCAATGCATTTAATAGTGAAAATTAAGTGACATATTAAAACGATGCACTTAAAACGATTTTCATTCCAAATAATTTTAATGTGACGTCAGATATTGGAAATGGAGTGTGACTAGTAAATTTGTTTATATATTACGTGATTTGATGCAGCGTAAATACAGGTAAATGAATGCGGAAAATACTGTTGTTTTATTTTGTACGATTTACTATTCTTTAAATACATTTTTGAAAATCCGGATATTCATAATAAATACACTGGTGAAAACAATCAAAGGGGCAAACGGTTTTTAAACAAGTAATATAAAAATTTTGTTTTTAAAGTCAATTCCTACTTAGGTCATTAAAGAAAAATTTAATATAATCCCTTATGCTAATATTAGTTTTTTTTTATTAAAATATCTCAATTTGTTGATTTTCTATAAGCAAGTAGGTTTATAATGGGATTGGACAGGAATTTGGCGAAATATTATAGATATCGCCAAGTTGGCGTCACTTTTGGCGACTCATTTTGGCCGCCAAATTGGGCGATATATCGCCATGTTGGCGACAAACTGGGCGGTATTTGGCAACAGAACAGGGTCCTTCCTATGGTAACCCCTTATTGAAAATACATTCATTGATCTTCAATAACCAATGGCCGCCATTTTGTTTCCCATGCAAAACTAAAATTAATTAATTAAAATTTAATTAATTAATTAATAGTTGAAAAAACTGTATTAACATCAATTGTCATCCAGTGCAAGTTTAAAAAAATTATTTCAACTTGATACGATGAATAATGAGTATTTTATTAACGATTGAAAATTTGAACAACATAAATATATAAATATATAAATAAATAAATATAGGGAGAGTGTGAGCTAATAGTAGGAATTGAAAAAACAAAACAAAATAAGTTGTCCCTATACTCAAATAATGTATCAGATGTTAGTTAAGCTCGTCGCGGACACACCTGCCACGCAGTGGTATGTGTGTTCATAAGGCAGTGACGCTGTGATCGTGTTTGTGCAGAGGTGCCTCATTTGACCGCCGAAGCTTGTAGCGGAAGGACGTTTTGAAGCATCGTAGCATAACCCAATCCTTGCTTTTTGAATATCTTTGTTTACCCATCGTTAGTATGGCTAGTCGACATCGTCTAAATGAAGCCACAAGATGGCAGATTGTTGGAAGACTCGATGCCGGCCAATCACAGGCTACCTGTTGTAAGGACCTCGGTATTCCGTGAAATGTGGTGTCTACTCTGTGGACAAAGTTCACAGAGACCGAAACAGTGATCCCCCGACCTGGTCAAGGCCTAAAAAGGGCAACAACGTCGGTTGAAGACCATTATTTGAGACTTTTAACCAAAATTGATAGGTCCGCAACAACGACACAACTGTCTCGTCACCTGTATAATGCTACAGGAACATCCATTTCACGGAAAACAGTCACCTACAGACTTAATGCAGGTGGCCTGTATGCCAGGTGCCCTGTAGTTTTCATCCCTTTGACTGTGAATCACAAAAAGTCCCGAATAGGATGGTGCCGAGAACACCTGTCTTGGACAGATGATAGTTTGCGGCGGGTTCTGTACAGTGATGAGTCGCCATTCAGTGTGGACAGCGACTCGAGACGGGTTCTCATCTAGAGAGATCCCGAGAGTCGATATCGGCCCTCTAACATTGTCGAAAATGATCACTATGCTGGAGGTGGTTGGATAGTCTGGCAGGCATCAAGGGCGTACCGACCATTATGTGTTTGATAGAGGTACTCTTACAGGTCAGCGGTACAGGGAAGAGATCCTTGCACCCTCATTGAGACTTTTCCGTGGAGCATATGGACAAAATTTTGATTTTATGGACAATAACGCCCGTCTACATAGGGATCATTTGGTAGACGAATACCTCGAATCGTAGGATGTTCAACGAATGAAGTGACCTGCGATGTGCCCTGACCTTAATCCCATCAAACACATATGGGACGCCCTTGGACGATCAATTGCAGCTCGAAGACCAGCTTCAACGACCATCGATGAGATCAAGGGAGCGTTGGTGCAAGAGTGGGTGCAGTTGTCATAGAGGACCCTGGTAAACAGTATGAAATGCCGATGCGAGAGTTGGGTATTTGTTACAGACGATTATACACTCTATTAGACATGTTTTTCTCTGACGGATAGGGTGTCGGTCAGCTGCTGTGCTGAACACGTGACCAGTTACCTTATTTAGTGTGCAGCTTGTGCACATTTTTGTTTTCCCATACATTGTTCTTATATGGACTGATATATTGGCGAAGTTTGGTTTTATTTGCTTTCTTAGGTTTTTTTTTTTTTTGCAAAAAAACCATTTGTCCCTTTAATTGTTTTCATCAGTGTACTATAAACAATATACTTTGTAAAATATACATGATGGTGTATTAAAGTAAAGAAAGAATTTGTCAATAAGCTATATGTGTTTCTGAAAATATCTAAAACTCGATAAAAACATAAAATATAGGGTTAAAAATTAAAAAAATACAATGCTTTTCAATACCGTGATTTTGAAAGATACTCCGAAGCAGACGGAGTTTTTTTTAACATCGAAACTAAAAGAAGGATATTGTCCATAGTGTCGCTAAAAAAGGCAGAAAGATAACGACATTTTTAACCTAACCATTTTATACAAGCTGCTTTTCAAATGTGTAATTGATCTTACTTATCAATCCTGAAAACCGCCGTCAGTTGTTACGACAATGATGGATGAGGCCATTGTAATAATAAAATACCCCATTCAAACGGAAAAGAATAGCAACTCGATTGCAGAAGATAGCCACAGTTATATTAATATCCTTCAATCTTCCGTAACCTAGAAATATTTTTTAAATAGAGCACATTACCGTGTTTTTGCAGTCTCTGAAGCCTGAACAGCGGTTGGCTGGAGTAGCTAGCGGGGGGCAGAGACCCCAGGATTCTTATACAATTGTATGAGTAAAAAGTACACTTAATACATTGAATTCAACCAATTTTTCAACTGTAACGGATAAAGCATTAATGTTACATTAAAAGATGCAAATTCTACTTTAAAAACATCTCAAGAAAAGGATTATATGCTGTATATACATGGGGCATAACTAATATAAAACGAAATATTTAACTAAGTATTTATCATTGAAGTGTTGTTGAAATAAATTTAATAGCAGTATAAATGTTATTCAATGCTTATATTATTAATATTCAACTAACATAATTTTTTAGTGAGATATTTACGAATATAAATGAAATGCATTTATATATTATAATCAAACAATTAAATGTTTTTCACTAGAGATACTTAAATGTCTCCCTCCTTTTTCATATAATGGTAAATATACATCCTAAACATGCAGAATTTTACTGTCTCACAGAACAATAGTAGTTTAAATGAAATTATGGAATCTCTAATGATTGAAAACAGCGTAGTATAAGTATAGCTTCTGTATATATATACAGAAAATTAGTGACTAAAATGCGGCTAGTGCGATTTAATAACGATTGACGTTTAAGTTTCACTTTTATGTAGCGTTAATAACCGAAATCAAGTATTTATGAGGTGTAGAAGAAATTGATATTGAAATAGTAGATGAATAAATGTTATGCTTAGATTTGAACGCATAAAATATTAAATTCTGTCTACATAGTGTCAGAAATTTTTATCATATAAAAAATAAAAGATTCAACCTTTAAATAAATTACTCAGAAAGAAGAACTTAATATTATTAATTTGCTTATAAAATAATTTAAAAAGAACAGTGTATTTCTCGCCAAAAAGTTTAAAAGTTATCCAGGAATATTTCCGACCAAACTAGAAAACACCAATAAGTATTCCATAAACAAATTTAGTTCTTGAGGAATTATTATTACTAAATATTACAAAAAAAATTACTAGAAGGGAACTGACAATATATAACGTAATATTACAAATAAAAGCTGTGCTAAAAAATAGTGGACTCACCGACAGAAAAAAAACGGGTAATCAATTCCAGAAAAAAAAAAAAAAAATCCTCAATTAACCGCGCAAGAAATTTCTAGGTAATATTGCCGATAGAGCAATTTCTTTAGAAAAACATTTAATTAACTTCCAGTTTAAGTAGCAGGTGTTTAATATGTTTAATAAAAAAAAAAAAAAAAAAAAAAAAAAAAAAGATTAATAATATTTTTTGTTTCAATGTAAAAATTAATGTAATTCTAACAGCTTAAAACAACAACATTTCACATAAAGTATGATATATATTAATATAACATTTAGAAATCAATTCTTCAAATATACGATTTATATCTCTTTTATAATTTATAAAAAAGTAAAGTTATAATTTTTAAATGTAAAGATTTTTTACCAAATTATAAAACCTTAATCCAGTTGGATCCTTTTGATTTTCTACAAACAACAGTTACTCAGAAGAGGCTTCATATGTTAAAAAAGATTTTATCTATACATATTTATTATTAAAATATTTTCTTTAATGATATACATTAAAAATGTTAAACAAAATATTTTCTTTAAATGTTTAATTGGAAATATAATTTATAAAATAATAGACTTACAAAATTACAAAAAAAAGTCAAAGTTTAATTTATTAAAATCAATATTAAACATTCATAATGTTAATAAATAAAATTAAACGATAGGGCACAAATGTATGTATCAAATCTATGTCCTGTATCTATAAATGTAATTTATCTAATTAAAAAATATAGGGGGTTTACAGAAATTCACGACCAAACTGTAAGTGAAGGTAAAGCGCACACAAGGAAGCAATTCTGGCAATGCAATGTGGGGTCGGCCATGAAAAGATTTGGTAAAAATCACGAAATGTGAAGGAAATGAAAGCAAGGGATTTATGGACATAACAGTTACAGTGAGGGCTTAAATGTGCCACCACCAACATCGATAACTACCTAGCAGCAGATAGGAATTGATTAGCGTAATATTTCGAAGATTCCAGATTTCTCACGCATGTGACATCAGTTGACTCTGATGAAGAACTCATTGCAAGACTTTGACTCATTGCTGCAAATATTCATGAAACACTTGGAATCTGCGAAAAGGTACGCCAATAACTTGCTGAACGCTACCAGTGGTGCATTTGAGCACATATTGTAATTGTTATGTCAATAAAACTCTCTTCCTCAATTCCTCCGCATTTTTAGTTTTCGCCTAAACTTTTCATTTCCGACCCAACATTGATTCATCAAAAGTTCTTTACTATGTGCACTTCACCTTCCCTTACAGTTTAACTGATGAATTCGGGGATAGTCTGTATAATTTAAATAATGGTCTATGTATTTAAAATTACTTACTATAATTCTTTACATCGAAACAAAATAGTTATTTTATACAGTATATTAAATCTATAAAAGTAGAACTTTATATAAAATCATGTTTATTTCGTTTATTTTTTTTTTTTACATTTATTAGTAATTATTCTTATTATACGTTATATAATTATTTATCATTTTATTTTTTGTTTACTTTATACCACATTGTCTTTCTCCATCCGTTAGTCTGCCATATGTTTCAATATAATAAAAAGAAGGGTATGGATATATTTCGTATGCTACGTGTAATAAAAATTCGCAGAAAAGAAAATTTTCCGTAACATACATAATTAATTCTACAGTACATTCCTGAAAACATTGTAAAAGAACTTAACTAATTCACTTATATATTTATAGAAAATGTATAGAAGAGGATACAAACACTGTATTTAAGATATAATTAAAGCTCAGTTCCAAACGTATATTAATTATTTTCACACTTGTGTTTTAACTGCAGTTGAATAAATCAACAAAAGCAAAGGATTTTTGTAATATTTCTCAGTAATGGTTACTGATTCAAAATCAGTTAACATAGCTTCTATTACTATTTTGTACGGGTTGAATGCGTATTTATTGTAACTTGCCTGGACTATTGTGAAACTTGGGTTGTAGTACCAGTCTGAGCCCGTCTGATGTGCAGTACAAACATTGCATGTGTAGCACTGATAATCTAATTTAACAAACATTTTATAATTATGTTTAAACTTATGGAGGTATCCAATATTTAAAGCAAAAAATGAAAAAAATATAATTTTAGTGTTTTAATTATATAAGGCACCATATTTTTTATAAATTGAGATAAATTATAATTCTCATATATTGTTAAACATTGTCATATTCTATCTGTTTTGAAGCTTATTTGTCTGTATTACATTCATACTATTCTATAAAAATTTGTTTCACTAACCATTTTTAGTTATATAACAATAACCAGGCAAATTAATTGAAAGAAAATCCACATCCGGAAAAATAAAATACATTACATTTATATTGCAACGTTTCATATTGTATATTTTTACATATATTCTTATATCATAATATTTTATATTTTATCATAATATTTACTAGAACATTAATTTTTATTTTATTCATAGAAATTTTCTTAATAATTATACAATAGAGAAAATCAAAATATGATATAGACCAAATAAGATTAATTTGAAAAGAAACATTCATTAGCTACTAATAAAAAAAAATACCCAAAGAATACATCTACTAAAGATTGTATTAAATCACTAATTTCCCGTCACACTATTAACAGTGCTTATTATATTCCGATAAATTATATGCGGGTTATTAAAATGCAGATCACAGGGTCTTTAAACCATTATTTAACCTCTTTAGTCGTTACGCTCACGGTTCGTTTCATGTAATATAGTAGTACTTTTACACGCTTCAAGAATTAAACTGCCACATAAATGATTCGTTAAGCATTAAAACCTCTGAAATCAATATAAAACGAACCTATGTTATTCAGGAACTATTCGAATAATTTACTAGAAAAAGGTAATGTTAAAATACAATACATCGTATGAAGTATAATTCTCAAAAATACATTACCTTAAATAATTAATAATAAAATGTTTAATCATGCATAGTATACTTGATAAAAATAAAAGTAAATGCATATAAATTTGTGTTACACATTACATAAAATAGAACCTTCATAAAATTTTTATTGTTACGCTGTTAAGCCATTTATAGGTTTCTATCATGAAGTATAATCAATTAAAATACCTTCGACGGTACACACGGTATGCAGCAATATATTGGTATACATTTAGTTGTTTGAAGGAGAATTTTTGATGTCGAGGGGACTTATCTCTTACAACACTGTTTTTCATGGTTTTTTCAAGTGTGGACCACTTTTATAAATTAGAATGTTCTGAGGACAACCTCCATTTTTTTTTTTAAATAATAATATCTTTAGCACTTTCCAGCATAGTTGAAGCGTGTTTATCAGTTTGGTCTGTCTGTCTGGCCGTATCCAACTCGCATAAATATACTCAGAATGCCATCTAATTGATAAAACTTATTGAGTTACACGACGACATTGAAAATAAAGTGTGTATCGTATAAAGTTCATTGATAAGGCACTCAAAAGTGCTCCATAACATTATGGTCTACGGGGAAAACTCTTATAGTGTCTTTTATTAGTATTACAATATTTTATTGATAATGGAATTTATATACGTTATTCAGTTGAAGTTATTCAGTTCAGTGTTCAGTTCAGTTGATGTTCAGTTTACGTTATTTACTAGAACACGATTACTACAGAATATGTTGTGTGTAGCAATTACAGTACTCGTACAGAAGAACTCAAAAGTATTCCGTTATATTATAATTTATGAAGAAAATAATTTGTGGCGTATTCTAATTATGTTACTCTGTTATAAACATAATAAAATTCGTGTGAATTTCTGAGATGCACTCATACATGCTTATTGTAGCATGTGTGGTACAAAGCATTTATGATTTATGACCAAACTTCTATTAAAACGAACACAAAAAAATGTCGGTTTTATAATGATCTACGAGAAAAAAAAATTCGAATAGTTTTTTAATTATGTTGCACTATTTCAAATATAATGAAATTGATACTCATTACTGAAGTTTACAATAAGATGCTTGTAGAATATGATATGTATGGCATTCATCGTTCATGTACAGGGACAGTTCAGATACAATTCCATATGTGAAATGTCGTCTATTAGGGATGATTCCTGAATGTGCGTTATTGTATGAGTTCGTACCGTTATTATTATAGTGTAGCTATAGTATGAGTTTTTAAATTTAAGTAAATTTCTCAATACTAAGTCTAATGAACAAATTCTATGGAGCATATACAAAAGCATTCAAAAGCGTTACTGAGAATGAGTGGGAATTGCTTAAATATATTTTTTACGGGTCCCAGGACTCTTAAAATTTCAAACTGTTCGATTATTTTTATGTTAAACTCCTATATTTGATTAACACTTTGATATAATTGTTTCCTTTAAATTTCCATTAGAATATAAGTTATGACCTTTAGAATTATACACATTCAATAGCTGAATTGGTGCTACCGAAACGTTGGAGCCACTTTTCTCCAAAGGACCTTTTTGGGCATAACGCGCACGATTTCTCACAAACTTCTAAATATTTTTTCATGAAATTTTTTAAACATATCTTTTATCTTAGTCTGTATAAACTGAACCAAAACTTTCCTTTTTACTGTTAAAAAAAAATATTTCTTTAAGTGATTATACTGTTGAAATTTTCAAAAATTTGCTTTAGCTAAATACAACTTTATATTAAAATATAAAAATACTTTAAATACAAATTTATTTAGGTGCAGGGTAATTATTACAATCTGAAGTATAAGTAGACAGCAAAATTTTTATTCTAGTCGAAAAATGCATTTTTAATCCTGCACGTAAACTGTTATACCAATTTTCTTGTCGTCAAATGTCTGACAATTTAGAGCCCACTATAAATGCTAATTCCGCATCTTGCAATTTTTAAGTACGTGAAATGGAAGAACATACTTATATCTTTCATCCCAATGAAAATTTCTTTTTAAAATCATATACACTGTAATGTATTAAATGTTGAAAATGGTCTTTCTTTTCAATTTTACCAATTTTAAGAGTCCTGAGACCCCTTACGATTCTACTTCAGTCACGCGAAAGTATCGTTCGCTAATGCTATTTGTACAAAAGAAATTTATAAAGATATCTCAGTCGTATTTCAATATCTTTAGATGATTTTTTTTTTTCAGTGGCTAGCTGAGGTTGATCTGTATGCAGGCCACTTTCTACTTTTTCAATTTCGTTTACAGGTATGTTTAATTAGGACACTTTCAATTTCAGAACCGGTTCCTAAAATGAAAACATCCTCTTGAAAACAATCCCCATTGAAAATCGAAAAAGCAAAAAACGGCCTGCATACATATTGACCTCAGCTAGCCACTGCAAAAACATCATCTAAAAATATCGAATTCGACCAAGATATTTTTATAAATTTCTTCCATAGGAATAGCATTAGCGAACGGGTCTTTTCGCGTGACGGAAGTATACTCTTAAGTTTGAGTTATGCATTTTGAAGCTCAACTACATTTAGTATGCTATAAGATGTTTGTAGCATATAAATAAAATGATACACAGGATTTATGCAAAACACTAGAAGCATGGCCGTGTATCGATAAGTAATGCGTTGAAATGTAATTTCTGTAGTTTCAAGCATGTTTTTGTCTGAATTTGAATTAATTATCATTAAACATGTGGCATTTATAAAAACCTGTACATACATGGCTGTACAAAAGGATTCATACGTTTCCGTCTATTGATAGAAATTTATTAATTTGATTTTCAACTGTGTTATTTCTTTTCTTATTCAACTAAATTTTAGCATATTATGCATAATGTGTAAAAATCGATGAATAAAATTCAGAATTGCACAAAGCAACTGATGTAATTTTAAGCCCATGAGCGGAAATTGTTAGAAAATGGCTTTCAAATGTGTTATACATTTCTAAAATGTTTACTTAGGTATCTTCTTTACCTTATTTGACGGGGAAGATTTGTTAATTTATTTTGGAAGTGTCGGAAAGTGTTTCATAACCTTCGTTTCGCGCATGATGTTTCTTTATTGTTGTTTTCCATTCTAGAATATGTTAATACAGTACTTGTATATTTCAAACACGATAAATGTAAAATAATTTCATTTATTTATTTTTTAAGTTTGTATTATGTAATTTAGTTTTTTAAAAAATATTTATGTTTATTAAACATTAAGCACTATTACCGTTTTCTGGTTAATTAATCGGAATGAGTAGCAGCTACTAAAAATATTTCCTTGACAAACACACAGCGATGAATATTTGAGGGTTAAAAAACAATGTTATATTTAATATACCAACTTCGTGTTGTTCTGTAATTGTATGTGACTGTTTATAAAATGCTGGATTACACTACATATAACATATGCATAAGCGGATCCCACATTGAGAGATCATGTGTTAGATATTAAGAATATAATATACTGTTTAGTGTTACTTAAAGTAATTGTTGTGTGTTGTTCAAGACCAGCGTTTCATAAACACTACTTTTACATTTCCAACTCTTTAGTTTGAAATATTTTCGCAACCTAATATGCAAATGCAGAGATCCTTTTGATGAATCATTCCATATAAAATGTGAAATTTGTAGAAAATTTTATATGAATTCAATAATAGGTAATTCTAGTGTGAATGAGAAATAATTATATACCAAAACAGTCTTTCATGAAGTAAGAAAATTGCATTTATTAATTAATGTATTAATAAATAAGTGCAATATAAAAGTCAACTTTATTTACAAGATTTTGTACCAAAAACAAAAGTGTAAATTACGATTACAACATATTAAATTGTAATTTAAATTACTCCTTATGAGCTAATTTTGGAGAAATTATTTTCTAACTAGGGGACTCTGTCCTCTGCAAGCTACGCTCGCCAACCCTCCTTTCAGACACCGCAAAATTTAAAACACGCTAATCTGATGGGTTTTAAAAATATTAGAGAAGATTGAATTATACTGAAAAAAGCTGTGCCATTCAATTCCCTTTGATTGCAAAAAATTAAGGGCGAATCAGTTGCTGTTAAGACATTCAATGGTTATTTTCGTTTTTGATTAAAAAGGATCAGTTAAACATATGAAAAGAAGCTAAAATAAAATAAATTAAGTATACATAATCTTTGTCTCCCGGTATTTTAAAACAATCTCTATAACAATAGCCTAAGTAAGTGACTATCATCAACAGGTCCAGGCGGACGGCTTCGCTTTTTATACTCTAGTTGCCATTTTGGTACTTTAATGTTAGCCAGGCACAGGTAATAAGTCGCCAAATATTATTCTATCGCCATCATTTCATCTATATTATAATAGTTCAAGTCATCAACTGCCATAAACAAATACGGTCTGATCTCTTCGCCGTTCATATGAAAGTTTGGCACAGATGTCATATACATCCCATATTGGCGCGATTATTTAACGGCACCAAATTGGGGAACGCATCAACAGCATAAACAACAACATCCGGCTTACCATATCAAGCAAGTGCCCGTTCCGTATATGACATTGGCGTTAGAAAAAAATCGCGCCAATATGGGACAGTAAGTTTTCCATTTTGATTAAAAAAATCTAAAAAAAAAATTGAATAAAACTGCATAAAATTTGTCATGGTTGCAAAGAATTCTTGGTACTGTTACGTTAGCCGGATGCAAATCTCGCCAATAGTTTTTTTTTCTACTCGCCAGTTAGCATTTTTTTTCGTGTGGTAATATTTGGCCAGATGTCATATACACAACGCAGGTTTGGCGTGTTTTTTTTTTTTTTTTTTTTTTTTTTTTTTTTTTTTTTTTTTGCGAAAACTTGGCGAAAACGTCGTTTTGAAATACCAGTTACGTATACACTTTTGGTATTACTTAGTTATCCCGTCGACCAAAAATCTATCGCCAAACTATAAGATTAAATGCCAATAATGGTTGATCGTAAATGCCACATTCACTTGACTTTAAGCAAGTTACACGTGTTTACATCATCAAGTGATTTTTATTTCCACTTTTTATTTGTATATTTATTGATGTTATACTAATTTATTTGTTCTTTCGTTATTTAAAATGCAAATTATGTCAATTGGTATAATTTGGCGAGTGTTTTGGCGATTTATATAATTTGGTGAAATTGGCCGACGGATTAACTATGTAGTACCGTATTTTTTAATTATATTCTATAATTTTCTAAAGGAAATAAAAAAAAATAATAATTATAGAACAAAATAATTTATATAATTTATATAAAGAAATGAAAGTAAATAAACATTTATTATCGAACAAACAACAATAGCCGGGTTGCCATGTCAACCTTTTCTGAAATATGAAAAAAAATATCTGTTTGATTAAAATTGGAGTTGCCATCATTAGAAAAATGTTTATAAAAATAGAAAAAGAATAATATTTCGAAAACTAATTCGAATTTACAGATTCTAATACCAGTTTTGAGATCTGTGGATCAATGCTGATTTTCTGTGTTAATTTCATCGAAAGTATTCCATATTTTAATAGAAATCGCTTGAAACATAATCAGTTGTTTAATCATTCGATTCATATATCAGTTTCATAGATTCGTTTCATATATCCGTTTCATAAATTCGCTTAATTAGGATTATATATATATATATAGGGTAGATATTTGTAAACTTATTTTATTCCATTTAAAATTGAATCTTAATGAGTTCTCGTTTTTTGCAGCAGATGATATTAAGATATTTTTAGAAGCAAGCTAAGTGTAAAATGAAAACTTTGCACTTTTCAGTTGTAATATGTGGCATAGTATACTTTTTATTATTTCTGTCCTTTTTGGAAATTTCAGAGAAATTTCAGGAATACAAGAGCAGACCTCGAAAACTAATGATAGTACTAAAAGATAAATACATTATAAATGCCACTGGTATCTATGGCAATGATTTGTACCAACCACGTAGGTCTATATTAGGATTATACCATGTGAAATTTAGTTTTATATAGTTTTATTTAGTCTTTATGGGCTATATTTTGAGGAATTTTTTTAAAAATCTTTTTAAACTTTTTTCTTTTGAAAATTGTAACTTAAAGACGTTGTTAAATTTATATAAAATATGGTCATTATAAGGTAATAAGATATTTTTTTTTAACCAGAAGTGTGCTTCATCGGCCCAGCAATCGATCGCTGACAAGCCACCAGAGAGTTGCGACCCATTGTTTAGGAACTTAGTTGTCTGAGTCTTAGTGTTAAATAGCAAAGTTGTTATGTACAATTCAATCTAAAAACTTGTGAATAAAATCTCAAGCAATTAATTGCCGAAACGTCAGTGAAGGCTTACTGTGGAGACACGAAAAGTTTTGGTCGTTAGTCTGTCTGTCTGTTCCGCGATAACTGCCGCAAAAAGCATCCGATCGGCTTGAAATTCCCTGGGCATGTTGATGAGCTCCCCGGATTTAGCTGTATAGTTTTGGGTTAAATTTGGTTCATTCGTTCGGAATATACAGAACATTTTATTTTGTGATATAATGCTTTTCTATGGGAAGTCAGACGATTTTCAAATTTTCATTTGTTGAAAGAAATCGCTCATATGAATAATAGATTTAAATGGTAAATTTTGGATGCTGAAATTTTTAAATAAGAGTATTAAATTGTTCTTATTAGTTTGCAATTTTGTCAAAACATTTGTCAGAGCTTTTAAATTAGGTGTATAACTTATGATAGAATTTTATACATGTGTTCGAATAATATAAAACATTTTATTTTATGAATTTACTTATATTTCATTTTTTCTTTTAACCGTTGCGTAGCAACAGCATCTCATCTAAAAATATCATAAATGTGAAAGTATGTATGGTATTTTGAAGTCAAATCAAAGCAAAAGGAATGAATTAATGAATGCCTTTGTATAGATATTTGCATATAGATTTATTTAAACGCAGAAATGAAAATAGTATTTATATACTATATAAAATAATATTTTCATTTATTTATTCAACTATTTGATTATAAATGAAAAAGTTCGTTATTTTCATACAGAATAAACTGACATTATTCTGTTAAATTTTATAAACTTTATTGTTGCCAAAAAAAAAAAAATGAATAACAATTTCTCCCAAAGAGTTAATTTTAATTTGTAAGATTTTCACGTGCAAAAGAAAAATGGAATAAGCAAATAAAAAATAAAAAAAAGGATATATAGGACAGGAATAAATACATATAAACATTTCACACCAAATACCACCTAAAATAGTTTTTGTAGCAGTATTTTCCCAGCACTACGAAGAAAGATTCCTCGATTTACACGATTTTACTTGGCCTTCCTTTTCTCATTCTTTGCGATTTCATTTTCGCAATTGCGTGCATTAATTGGCACAAAATTTTACATTTTTATGACTGAGATATATGTAAGGCCATACAAATAAGAAATTCCGTATTGTCTCCTATAAAATGTGATAAAGTGTTGGTTAATCATATATGTTTTTATTAAAAGGAGCAGAGCTGCCAAACCTCCGGCGTTCTGGATACCAGTATTTTAATACAGAAAATGTTACTTTATTTAATTGAAACATTTGCGCGATTTAAAAGAACATTTTCTCCAAGATAATAGTGATGTGCAAAAAGCTTTAGACTTGGTATGTCTGGTGGGGAGTGAAATGTTTTACTTAATGCATTTATCTCTATTTTAATGCTACGTGAACAACGTCCGTGTAACAGCTTGTAGAGTGTAAAATAAATTAAATTATTAAAATAATCCTTATTACGAAAAATGAAACAGAAAGTCCGGCTAAGGGAAATGAAATGTTAGTTAACCTTTCGTAATTTGACCTGAACATAGGTTTGCGTGAAATTTCAACGGTATTTGTAACATCACGATTTTAAATTAAATGTAGATACTATTAAAAGAAAATCACAAAAAATACTTAAAGGCGCCAAATCATGTTTATCTATTTAACGATGATGAATTATTAACTGTTAGGTTTAGAAGCCCCCCTACTTTAGGGTGATTTTAGTAAGTTAATGCTATCGAGTACATTTTTTGATATTTAGATTAGATCTTAGATATAAATATTGCAGAATGGTAATCAAAATTATTTTTTTATAAACAAAATTTATAAAGGTATTAGATTTCTAAATTAGTTGTTTCAGTTTACATTTCCAAAAGTTCTTTATCCATTAGATACAGGTATTTGTGGTTAGCAGGCAAGTAAATACTGCTGTATGGATATTAGGATAACGTAAAATGCTTGACCGAATTATTGCTTATCCTTATAAATCGCAGTGTAAAAAGAAATCTAAGATATAGGGTAATCATTAACTCAATCAGTAGATAATTACAAATGCAAAATAAATTACACAACGGGGGGTTCAGGGGGGCAGAGCCCCCCTGAAGAAATTTGCTTTATTATATAAAAATTACTAGAATAAGTAGCTCGTGAGAATTTCAGAATATCCTTACATAACAACGTGTTTAATTTAACGCTTTTGATGTCTGAAACCATCGAAATATTTTTTTCCTTTTATAAATGTTTGTGTAATTTAAATAGTTTAAATTTTGTTTTTGTAGAAAGATTAATATTATGCAAAGTTTGATAAAAACAATGAGTTGCAGAGATGACGTTGAGGCTCTTGATCTGCAGATTTACTAGTATACTACCGTAATATGTCATTAGGGTTATCCCGGACTCATAAAAAAAATATTTATATTAGTCATGAGTAAAATGTATGGAGAGTATTGACGTGATTAACCAATATTCTAACATTCAAAGGTCCTAATTACTCTCTGTGCAAAATAATCATATAAAACTGACATCAATGTGATAAAATACAGGGTGTCCCAAAAGTCTTCGTACAACTTCAAAAATTGATTACAAAACTAATAATAAGCCTACAGCAAAAATAATTACAACAGTACATAGAGTAACTCAAAACGTTTTTTCCTAGTACCTTAGTGTACTTCTACAAGAGATCATTTAGTTGCACGCGACGTTTCCATGTGATGAAGCATTTCAACTGCATATTCGAAGCGCTTCGCCATATCATTAGTTTGTAACACCTGCACAATCTGAATTTTGTAGGTTGAAAGTTGTAATCTTTTATGAAGTACTCTTTGTGTTCCGATTTTTGACATAATAAGCTCTTGCGATGCTTTTCGAATTGATTTTACAGAGCTCCATAAAAAAGTTTCACGTACTCATTCCGCACTTGTTGAACTGCTTCATCGAAAGGAGACGTCGCGTGCAACGAAAAGATCTCATGTAGAAGTATACTAAGATAGTAGAAAAAACTTTTTGAGTTACTCTACGTACTGTTGTAATTATGTTTGATGCAGGTCTATTATTATTTATTTTTTTGTAATAAATTTTTGAAGTTGTACGGAGACTTTTGGGGCACCCTGTACATGTACCATAATTCAGATGAGCAATATAGAGTGTCTGAATTACTTTAGTGTATACCGTAAAAGATAGTCTATATTTCGCACTGGTGTGTACCAGCACGGTACATACTGTATATATTCGGTAAAACCAATAAACCGCATAATATAAACTATAAAGTAAGTACTTGGTATATACACTGTGCATTACATTCACGATATACGTGCTACAAAAGCAATTGAAACCGGTACGCATATATAATACATTAATTATAATATTATTATACCACACATACCATTGTACGTGGTTATTACAAATGAAGCATCGGGATTTGATACGTTACCACGACCGAACTAGGAAACGTATTTGTTTCCATGACAACTCAAACGAGAGGGCGTTAAGTACAGTTTCGCGCTCCCTATGTATCATATGCGTGTGGTTCCCATGGTTGTTGCGCGCACGTCATATTCAAAATGGCGACTTGGCTGCAGGAAGCGTTTTGTGTACTAGAATTTGCAAAGTGTGAATCTCTTATAATCGTTCAGGGTGCATTCCGAAAGGCATGCAAATGCAAACCACCAACCCAATGAGGCATTCTGCGCTGGTATCGACAGTTCAAATAAACCGGTTGTTTACGTAAAGGCAAAAGTTCCGGCCGGCCAAGTGTTACCCAAGAAACAGTGAACCGAGTTAGAGAGATGTTCATCCGTAGTCCCAAGAAATCAACAAATCGCGCTAGCCGCGAACTTTTTATTCCACTGCCAAATATATGTAAAATCTCTGCTGTCCAGTCGCCATTTTGAATGTGACGTTCGCGCAGCAACCATGGCAACTACACGCGCAAGACACACCCGAAGCGCGAAACTGTAGTTAACGCCCTCTCGTTTGAGTAGTCATGGAAACATATACATTTCCTAGTTCGCACGTAGTGACGTATTGAAATCTGATGATTCATTTGTAATAACCCTGAATAATAATTTAGGAAATATATGGTTACTGTAAACACATCCGACGGAAAACACCTGTAGTACAATGAGAGTTCTCTGTTAAGGGTACAACTGCGATATGACAATTTGTTGAAAATCTCATATCATCCACATTCTTTTAGAAAGCAGCTCAATCTCAATTCATTATAGATCAGATTTATAACGGTTTTCGATTGACATTTTTAGATTATTTCAAAATAAAAACCTTTTTACAATTCCAAACTTTTAAGATGTTAAAAATGCAACTTCAACATAAATATGAGATATAATTTATTTTATTTAAAGATAAGAGAACTTTTATATTGCCAAAATATAGTGATAGAATTCTCACTTTTGTGTTTAGGAAATACTAACAATAATAATAATAAATTTGTGCAAAATTATGATAACCTTCTGAATGTACCTTTTCATTCGTCTAGGAAATGAAAACATATAGAATTTTAGTCGTCTTAAAGTGTTTAGTTTAGGATAAGACCACTAAAAAATATGTAAATTTTCCAATTTTTGCATAAGAAATTTTCTTACATTCAGTAGAATGTTTTTTCCTTATCCAACTTTGAAAATGATAACTATTTGCCTACTGCAAAACAATCACTATAAAAAAGCCTTTTCTGCTCTTCCCAAGTCATCAAACCAAATCAGTTATTTGGTAACATTAACTAACATTATAATTAAAAGATGAGGCAGCGTGGTTCCTTTTATATATTTTTGCATATTGCTTAGATGAAACTGCTGTCATCAGATAGACAAATGGTTAGCAAGTACATTGGTATTTTAAAGTCTTATCTCTCTCGTATTACGGAGGTTTTTCTAAAGTTTTTTAAAGGTTTTTACTGAGAAATCTTTTGAGATAGAACTGTTTATACTCGTGAATTATATCAAGAAATTAAATGATGCATATATTTGTATTTGTTTTTAATACGGTTACAAAAATTCCATTTTTGTTTTCTTTTCTAAACGCAAGTATTACATAATTATGATACGATTTCTAAAGATTAAAAATATTTATTAAAATAATTCATAATATTTAAAAAATTAGCATTGCTCCTTAGATTATTTAAAAATTTTAGTTTACTATTTGGTCTCCCAAAGAACGAGATAAACAATTGTGATAAATTCAGGAGAAGTATTACGAATTGATACATGAATTGCAAGTCTGAATAAAGTTTTAAAATACGTAAAAAATTAGACAATTTTAATTAGTTGTTTTATTTGAATAACTCCTTATAATTATGTAACGTGTTCAAAAGTCAGGGATCAGACCCAAATCGTTGATTTTCACCACTAAATTTTAATAGTATTTTTTGCTTTATTAAATCTCAGAAATTCTGGCATTAATCACGGCGAGAAATTCTATTAAAATTTAGAGGTAGCAAACGGTCAGTTTGGTCGGAGCGCTCTCATCCCTGAAAGTAAAATAAAGCAAACATCATTAAAAACTGCGCAACCTTTTAATCGTCTGCAAAAACTGTAGATAGCTAAATTCTAAACACGAAAGGCATAATGTTATTCTTGCAACCAATATTAGGGTGTGTGATTTTGTAATATATGATAGATTAGATGTTAGATATGAAGTAATATATAGTCAGCTTGCGAAGTAGCGAGTGTTGTTGCCAATACAATGCGAAATTAATGCTAATCCTATCACTGAAGAGTGTTTCTGACTTGAGGCAGCATGGCTAATTTGGTTGTTATATATAAGGGTGGACACAAAATTCAGTGCGCACAATAGTGTCGGTGAGGAAATTTCTGTGCGTTCAGCTGTTCAGAGTGCAGTTTTATTTATAAAACTTTTTTCGCATGCTTATCGTTTTTTGTAATGTGCGACTAAAATGAACAGCGTGCTACTGTTACATTTTTATTCCTGCTCGGAAAACAATGATGCAGAAACCGTTCTGGTGTTATAAACAGCTTACAAATATTATACTTTAGGAAAAGTTCAAGTGAAGTGTAAGAGTAATTTTCTCGTTTAAAAAAAAAAAAAAAAAAAAAAAAAAAAAAAAATGTGAATTATCGATCGTTCAGCGCTGCTTTGAAAGTTCTTCAACTTCCAGAACGGACGAGTATGCCAGGAAAGTTTGTGGAATTTTGCTTGAAGGCCGACGACGAAGAACTGAATTGATTTGGGCGTTATCTGATCCGATTCCTGGTAGACTGTGGGCCCTTTTTTCCACCAGAAGAATTAGCCTGCTCAAGCAGCCTTATCACTCGCTAGTTCATGGATAAAAACGGCATGTCTCTTTTCCGCTTTCGCCACACCTCTACTCAGCTGAACTACTTCGTGAAACTTGGGTTGTTTCCACGAATGACGAGTGAAATGAAAGGAAGTAGTTTTAACGACGCGACGTGGAATAGGTGGAGAAAAAACATGAGGCTGGAGCTTGCAGTAACACAGAGATACGAGTTTGAACAATGTTTCCAACAATGGAAATCGATTAGACACTTACATAAAGTGAAATTAAAAGTATATACAAAGTGTAAAATTTGTTTTGCAAAAAAAGTGAAATACACGTTTTTGTAAAGAAATCGTGTTGTTTTTAATTATTTCAGATTACAGCATACTCTACCTGTTACTGTGGAACCATCTTCTACTGCCGCATAGTTATTTGCCAGTTTCGTTATCTCTACTGTCTGATTTATCATATATATGAAAATCATAGACGCTAAATTTGGTTGCAAAAATGTAACGTTAAAACTTCCGAACTATATAGCGTGAATGAAAAAAAAAATGCGTTGGTGCCATCTTAACCGCATCAACGGCAGGCCCGATATAAGTCATGGGTCACAACACTGTTTCGTTATAACTGCTAATGGTGAAGTGTTTAACACTTCATTTGAACATTTCATCACTGAATTTTTTTTAAATTTATCCTAGAATACCAAACGGTAATTCATCCCGTTTCATCAATTCGTTAGGAATTGTAATTGTGTAATGTCTGGAACACCTAGTATCAAGTTTATGTTTAGTCGATGCAAAACAGATTGCAAAAGGGGTTGATATTTAAGTATTGCTCAAAAACTACTTGATTTAATAATCTATAATATTGGATTTCCATATATTAACCCTTAACTGCACGACGTGCCACATCTGGCACATACCTAAAAACACTGTAATTCTTATTATGCGCCATGAATTCGGCCTATAGTATCTCTATCCCTGATCATGAACAGTCCAAAGAATGGAATAACACTTATTTTGTCCATGTCAGATGGATGCATTTAACAAAAAATTAGAATTTGTTCTTTGGAAGCAAAAAAAAATTTCGATCAAGCAATTAAGGTAAAATTTATTTTCATTATTTTTAGTGAATATTTCAAAATATTACTATAAAAAGAGTTACAGAGTGTTAAGCAGATAAAATTAATTAATTTAAGCTTATTTAGTTGTTAAATATAGGAATACAATATTTTAAAACCCTAATTGTGTACATAGGATACACACCATAAAATATAAAATTTTAGCTGATTTTTTTTTTTTTTTTTTTTTTTTTTTTTTTTTTTTTTTTTACTATTTTTCCCATTATTAGACCGATATATAGGTTTCAAATAATTTTTTTCATAAAAATAGAAAAAAGTCGTGCAGTGAATGGTTGAGTTTCCCTAAATCGATTAATTTAAAAAAAAAAAAAAAAAAAAAAAAAAAAAAAAAAAAAACCTTTTTTTCTCTTTATCTTAATTCACGCAAATGTATCGGTAGAGTATGCATCAATAAAAAAATTAACCTATTCATAAATTAATATTAACTTACACATTAACTTCTTGCTAGAGGAGCACTGTTTGAGATTTCGAAAGTTCCTTAGATCCATTTTACTAAATATACTTCTTTATTTCAGAAACCCACTGTGCAGCATGTTATTTATCTTTCTTACGAACTAATAAAATTGACAAAAAATATGAAGCAAGAAAAGTTTACTTTTTAAAAGCATTCACATTTTGCAATTAATATTTTTATAAAAATTTAGAAGAAAAAAAATTGAAAAAAGTTTTTTCTAAAAATCTAAGTGAGAAAAGCGTTTGTATGAAAACACAAATGGCTACATTTATTTACAATTTATCATTATTATTTATCAATGCTTAATTATCGTACATAATAAAATTTGGAATTTACTGTGTTTGTTCATTTCAGGAAATGACAAATATTTTCATGTAATAAATAATTAAATAACATGCGTATTTTGCTTCCACAAAAAAGTTGTTAAAAATTTCTTTGTAACATTGATATTTTCCTATTTTTTCAATGATCTTAGATTTATTTTCTATTATGAATAATGGATATTTCATAATAAAAAAAATAATAAAGTAATGTAATGAAAAATGTTCTTTTCATGTACTTTTCAAATAAATATTAATCTATGTAAGGGTTTTATAAGAAATAATATTTAAATCCCAAATAAAGTTATATAATACGATATACTACACACAATAAAATTTATTTAAGAAGACTGAACAGATTTTTTTATTATTATTATTAATGTTTTCTCTATATATTACGGAAAATTTACATTAAAATATTTTTTTTTTCAATTTCGTATATAATTTCCTAATCCCACAACAAAAAGATGCAGTTTCATTTCTCATTTTTTTAAAATTATTATTATGTTAATTGATTAAACAATGTGTTCAGCCATAGTACGACGAGAATTGCATTTTAATACAGCTGAAACCCAGAAAGTTATTTTAATAAAAGCGGCAGTATATCAATTTAATTATTTTACTTCAAATACACATGCTGTAAAAAAAAAAAAATCCGAACCAGCTTGGAATACAATCCATAAAATACCGTTTTATTGACTATTTCGTTTTTTTTTTTTTTTTTTTTTTTTTTTTTTTTTACGGATTTTATTCCGAGCTGGGTCGGAAAATTTTACGGTACGATAAGGGCAACTATTTATCCGATTCCTACAGGAAAACTGGTCGGATTTTTGTTACAGTGTACTGAATCACAAAATACACAATATGAATCTTAAAAAGCGCACTGTTTTACTTAAAAGGCTACAAAAATAATAATATAGTAGATGTAGCAAGTTAGAAAATATACATTTAAAAAAAAAAAAAAAAAAAAAAAAAAAAAAAAAAAAAAAATTAGTACATTTGGCCTGCAATTACCGCGGCATCGTTGGAGAATATTTTTATTCTTAATTGCTGCCCCATTCATACAAATACTACGCCACTTCGTTTAAAATGCCGCAGATTATAATTATTAATATAGCTGAAAGTTGAAGAAGCAGTGCCTAGTGGAGCTAAAATACTTAACTTCTATTTTCAAATACCTTAAGACTCTGTCATTTCAAACGATGTGGCGTATTTGTATAGAACAGCAATCAATAATAAAAAATATTCTCTGGTGATGGCCGCGAGAATTGCAGACCGAAAGTACTAAGGAATTTTAAATAAAATGTATCTTTTTGAACTTCTAACATCTATATTATTATTTTTACAGCCTTTTAAGTAAAACTGTGAGCTTTTTAATGATCAAATTGTGTATTTTGTGATTGAATTGTTGTGGAAAATCGTATATAGTCTTATGATTTTACTCATTTTCCATACTGAATATTTCTTGCCATTCCATATTTGACATTACGTGCCACATATGGGATAACTTCTTTAGGTACGAATACGTCAAATTTTAATACTACAGTAAAACCTCCCTAAAGCGACCACGTTCCATTCCAATAAAAACTGGTGGCTCCGAGAGGTGGTCTTTTAATGGGGGTCATGTTTAAATCTAGATTTTAATTGTTGAAAAAAAGTAACAATTAATGTTACTAAAATTTATTTTTCACATTAGGGACAAATATGAAAATGTAAGTATCAAAACAAAAGTTTAATACACAAGTTAATTGCTGCTGATATTAAAATGAATACATTGACGTTTCTTGACGGTTCTATCTTTTATAACTTTTATTTCCCTGTCCTTCCGAAGTTCGGTAAATAAATGCAATTTTTTTGGACGGGAACAAATAATGACGATTTTATTCATTTATCTATTTCTTTGAGAGTATCCTGACAGAATAGAGCAGGGAAGTTTATCGACCGTCATTCTTAATTTGCCATGAGAGTTAAATTCATTGCCTAAAAAAAGCACAAAGTGGTTTAAACACTTAAAAGTTACCGGAATAAAATATCAAAAAAGAAATCTAAGCTTAGTTTAGAAGTATAATAAATAATGCGCTCTCCGGAATTATTTTTCTAATAAAACCTTCTTCAAGAGACAAAAAAAAAAAAAAAAAAAAAAAAAAAAGAACAGAATTTGTTTTATTTTCTTCAAAGAAAAGAGTCGCTAATGGACAGAGTTCAACAGAGATGGTCTCTGAATGAAGGTAAAATTAGTATTGGGCCTATGGGAATAAATTTCGTTCCATGAAAAAATGGTCGCTCAGGGAAGTTATCGCTTAAAGGAGGTGGTCGCATAGAGAGGTTTCACTGTATTTTCATTATGGTATTGTATCATCAAACTAAAATAACTATAAAACAGATAGATATAAAGTTTTTCTTATTCTTAAGGTAGATTTTTAATTTAACACCTTATAAGTTATTAAATAAAATGTGTTAAGCAACTGACAGTGTGATAAATGTTATCCATTCTTTTTCACTGAATGTCTCATGGCTAGTTAAAAATTTAATCTTTCGGAACTAAGAGGCAGATATAGAATTTATATGAGAAGTCTTCGATCTTAATCCAATAGTCGACGGGTACCATCCGGTGTTATTTCGATTATTAAAAACAAAACATTTTTAGAGACATAAAAAAATACTCAAAATGCTGTACTAAGGCAAATACACACAGAAGCCATCTTGGAGGCTTGACATCAGCATAATTTGCTTTGAACAATAGACTAATATAATACAATGTTTTTTGTTTCTATGTGGCATTGTTTTGATTTCATTTAATAATTGAAATTTCTAGTTCAAAATGTTTTAAAATTAAAAGCAATGTTTTATATTTGGTGTCTTTGGCAATTACTTTTCGATATAAAAAAATAATTAAGAAACAGATGAAAATCAATACGGTATATTTAAATATTCTCCGCATTAGCGCTAATGTCGGCGAAATGGTTCCGCCCATTTTCTGTCGAAAAATGCTGAAAATTTATAAGACGTACAATGCGATGTTACGCTATCCGCTGCTCATGGAACAAATGTACGGTTTGTTAATAATCATTACTGTGCTGTAATAACACAGTAGTACATCCAGTACTAGAATCTTTCACCTTCTTTAGGATTAACCGCCACTTTACTCCTGTTTACTACTTGTATTATTATTAGAAATATAATTGTACAAAACATCTTGTATAAAAATTAAATATTCCTTATGATTCAAGTAAAAAAAACAGGATTTTGTAGATGCACATGGTTTATTTCCAACAGAATGCTGGATATCCTGCCTACCCTATTTCTTTGAATTATTCTTCGACCGTAACACTTTAAGAATATGCAAATGTTGTCCTCAAACGAATAAGCATGGAAACTCCTAGTCTAGACTGTAAGCCAATTAACAGATATTTAAAATTAAAGTCTTTAAAATAAAATATTTTCTCTGTTACTAATTTTAAACATTTTTAACTTTCGAGCATATGCTGTAAGAAGCCTTTTCTAATTAAGAGGAAAAATGGACAAGGATTTTTAGGAATATCTATACGCTTTGAATTTTCGAGAATCAGCTTTCCTATTTCTTAATATCTCTTGTACAGAAAATAAAGCTTCTTGAGGAAGTATCTTTTCTACGTATCTGTAAAATTTTATGATGTAAAAATCATTTTTACTTTCTTCTTTTTTCAATAGAAGAAAGTATTGCAATCGAAACTTTTTTCGACTTCCGGTTATTGACGGACTTAAACGTTTTAGGGGTCAGAGATCCCCAAAAACATGTTTATAGAAGGCTCTTTCCATGAGTACTTATAGTCAAAGTCACATGCTACGATTTTTGGCTACCAGTATTTTTAGACAAGAAAATTGTGACATATTTTATCGAAGATATATCGTTAATTAAATAAGGCCACGCACACTTTTCGAAAATAATTGTGGCCAGCCAGCACAGCAGTTATCAGTTTTGTGACTTACACTACAAACACCTATGGAATTATCCAGAAAACGTCTGTCTATCCGTGTGTCGCCTTCGTACCATCGAAAAGTGTATGAAGAATTGAACCATTTTTTTACGTTTTTGGCCATTGCAAGGCAGGTCCTCCCTTAATTTAGGAAAAATCCGCCGGAAGGGCGCACTGTAATAGCGATTTTTGTGCCATTTTGAATATTGCACCATCGAAAAGTGTGTGAAGTTATGCTTAGAATTGAACCTACTTTTTTGTGTCTGCTTTTGGCCTTGGCAAGAAGGTTCTCCCTGAATTTGGAAAAATTCCACCGGAAGGAGGCTCTGTAATAGCGGTTTTTGTTCCATTTTCAATATTTTACTATCGAAATGTGTATGAAAATATGCATATAATTGAACCAATTTTTTTGTGTATTTTTTTTGGCCATGCCGAAAATGTCCTCCCTGAATTTGGAAATATTCAGCCGAATGAGGGCATTATAATAGCGATTTTTGTGTAATTTTCTTGTTTTTCGTAGTTCTATTGTACACTGGTGGTTCGTGAATCGACGGGAACTTCCTATACTGATAAGCCGATTGTTTGCGAGCATATAACATCCTCAGTTCCGAAGCTAAAATAATAATGCAAGTGCTTATTCATTGACTTTTTCCAAAGAAAATGACATCGTAAATGACATTAAAAATATCTTTTCTGAAATCGATCCTTTAGGCGCTTAGTGATTTAGGTTCAAAAATATGGATCAAAAACTACAAACCCCCTTAAAAACACCAATTTAATAACTATTAAGCTAAATTAATGCAATCACAAATTTAAGAGCTTTAAACAACTAAATAATCTACAAATCCACAAATTTTTATTGAAAAATATTTAAGTTAAATATGAAAATTTCTCACTTTCTTGGTCATACTGTCTTTTGGGCATTTTTAGGCATTTTGCAAACTCAGATGAAAATAACATTTATTTTATGTTGTAAGCAGCTTAGATGCTGCCATTTATTCGTTTGCTTTAAACGAAAAAATCATTCAGCTATTAAGAATTGATGTGAAAATGTAAAGAAATCAGAAATTTTAGTTTTTATAAGGAAAAGAACAGAGGTACCCGTATGGGCACCCAGGGACTGAAGAGGCTAATATACAACAGAATAACGGAAAATTGTTGATTTTACTAAATATCATGGTCGAGATTAAGTCGTTTTTAGTCCGATTAATTGCTTTAGCAAAAATATAAAATGAAAGTCAAAGTTGATATAGTATTGAATTAACACAAATAAAATATTGACATTTGCAACAAAATTTTGAAAGATTAAAATATATGAGGTAGAATAAAGTTTTTGGGACTGGAGAATCCAACTAGTTACTATTTATATTTACATTATTATCTCTTTACTTGTCAGGTGTGTACCTGTTAGAGGGATGTCATTTTGAAAGAATGAGCCGTATTTTGTCTTTAAAACTAAATAAATGTGCTAAAAACAAGGGATTCATTATCTTATAGGTAGCGTGTCTGTAGAAGTGAGTGACGACATAACAGAAAAAAAAATTACATTGGTTGACACTATTTTGTAAGAAATCTTAATCGCCAAGCATTTTGTAGAGCCTCCCATTATTGCTAAGCCGATGTTTGTGGTCTTGTTTCACTGATATGCCTAATCGAACATATCTATTGCTAATTTCTTAATTGTTTTATGTGGCACTTTGTACCAAAACCTCTGAGCATGAGACATGTTGAATCATTCTGTTTTAGAGACACGCTATTGTAGGTTTCTTAAATTCCTGGTAACGAATGAATGTAAATGTAGACAAATTAAAGGTGTAGTTAACAGGATTTTAATATACATAGTGTTTTTTTTAAAGTTGTGAAAGTAAAACCCTCTAACAAAAGAGCCACTTGTCCAAATTACGGTTTATACTCCTAAAGCAATGGGAGTGTTTTAGGCTTGGTTATATAAAACAAAATGTTAATTGCACCGACAGGAGGCACTGTAAGTTAACAGAAACAAAGAATAGTATCAGTGGGAGGAAAATTATGGCCGATACTTTGAGAAAAAGAAAATGTTATTACACATATCATAAACATACAAAGTGCAGTAACTGGGAAGAGTCACTGCAAACACCTTTGCAGAAACATAAAGCAATAAAAATATGAAGTAAAGCATTCGTACGAAACTGCGCCAACAACCAACGCAAGAGATTTTCAATGTGCTGTACACCGTTTTAAACTACGAGTTGGAAACTTGAAACCGCATGTTCCACAACAGAGTGAGGCCATTTGTCCTAATATCCAGCTGGATGCTGTTGTTCCGGTGAACAATTCAGGTCAGCTAATTTCGTAACACCACAATAAGACACATTACTCTTTAGGTATCTCCAGAGACAGATCGCAGGGGTTGAGATCAGGAGGTCGAGCTGGCCAGGCTGTTTGGAAATTTCGGCTTATATCAGATCATTTCCGAATGTTCTCCGTAGCAAATATTTAACTAGTGTACCAATGTGTGAAGTAGCACCATCTTGCACAAATACTGTGCTAACCAGACACTGACGTTGCTGGAGTGCTGGAATGACATAACTAGAAAGAGAAATACGTAGCGTTTGGCATTGACAGTGCGGGTAATGGGGTCTGTGTCTGCAGCAAGCAATTCTTGCACATGGGTGTTTTTTTACTGATAGCATCGCATAATTTTTCTAAAAACTTTATGTACCGCAGTGACCGTCATGTCAAACGTTCTAGCAATGCTCCGTGCACTGCAGCTTTCCGCACCACTGCTGGATCATTCATCTAATGCGGTTGCTACGCTTTCCAGAGCAGTCACATCAACAGGTTTCCTTCCTCTGCCGAGTTGTGTGCTCAGTGAACCAGTCTGTTCAAATTTCAACAGCATCTTCCGTAGGCCTTCTGTCGCCATTAGATCTTCTCTTATATTCTTAAGCGCCCTGAATCTCCTAAGAGCATTTGCAGCGCTGCTATTATTCTGATAATACAATCTCACTAAAAACGCACGGCCGCCAATGGCTCTGCGATTCCGAGGATAACCTTAGAATAATAAACACGAGAAGTGCGTGCCTTACGTTTTAATAGCAACTGTGTTTTGTCGGACGCAAGCTCGTCTCCCGACTTTACTGCATATGCAACACCATCTGTCGGTGCAATTTCAAGGTGTTTTTTTTTTTTTTTTTTTTTTTTTTTTTTTTTTTTTTTTTTTTAAGCAAGCCTAAAAAACTTCCTTTGCTTGGGGGCACACTGGTGAAATTTCATTTCTTTTGAAACAGTGGTTCTTTTGTTATAGGGTTTGACTTTCACAACTTAAAAAAAATCACCCTGTATATTAATGTTGCTTTTATAATTGGTCTTTTGCAGAATGCATTTAAGTTGTCTGCCTTGACAGTTTTAGTCAAGGGGTCCAACTCATTAGAGAATTACCTTAGTTATTACCTTAATTGCGTAATAGTTATGTTTTAATTTAGGGATATATATATATATATATATATATAATTGTAAATAAAAAAAATCCAGTCAAGTGTAGTGAGAAGTATAAAATCCTAAAATAAAATCCTTTTTCTATTAAGAAAACTGTAATTTGAATTAAATCGGTGTCCAATTAAATTAGTGTTTGAATTGGAATAATTTTAAGAGACTAAAAGATTGTATTTTTTGAGCGTGTTCACCTAGTCATACTAAACGATATATTCATTTCCACTAAACTCATTCATTCAATTGCACATTCAGTAACATTTTGAGTCATTTGCTGAATATATTAGGATAATTCAAGTTTGCAAAATGCTTTATATATTTAAATGATATGTAAATTTGTACATAGTAACGTCATTATTTTCAATTATTTTCTTCATCTCTGTAAAGATTATTTTTTCTTTTTTAATAAGCACTTTCATTAATATTACCTTTTATTTTCCACAAATATTTATCTCACAGAAACTTATATTCTTCACACATTTTTAGTTTAAGTATGCAAAAGCATGAAAACTATAACTGTAATTATAAATTGTATTTTACCTACGCTGATTTATCAGAATAAATATATTGAATTATATAACACAAGCACTTAAATGAGAACGTTAAAAGGGTCTTTAAATGTGAACAAAATTATTCGGCTGATTTTTACAGCGTATGTAATTTATTTTACATTAAAAACAAACATCTTATGAAGCATCCATATAATGAACATAATTTTTTTGTATGCTTTTTTATCTCAAGCACCAATGATGTACTGAGCAATATTAAAATAATATACTATTTGATGAATCAAAGTTTAAGATATTAACTAGCCGTTCTATTTCAGTATCTACCAAAGGTGCTTTAGAGGACATGATACAATTACACATAATGATACAAATTCGTACAGGAAAATGTATCAAATAAATATATGTAAATTATATATTTAATTGTTTTACTTACCGTATGTGCTTATGTTTTTGCCATACTTCGAGGTGTATAGTTGTCACATGAAACATGGCTATGAAACCCAAATTGATAAACAATCAGATACATTTTAATTGACGAAATGCTGTAATGTATTTGATAATATAGAAGTGTGGACAATAATTTCTTACTTTTTAAAGTGTTCCGTCTCTGTCATGATTATAATTGAAAATGATCACCCAATATCTTTTAATCCAGTTACAAAACAAAAATAGGAACAAATAGATGCATTTTTTGCACCGTTAAATGAAATACTGATTTTTTCACGTTTTTACATGACAGCAGATCTTTTAGACTCTGGCATTAAATGCTAATGTAATCGAATCCTCAAGAAAAGTTTAACATTTAATATTTTAACATTATGCATTCTTAGATCTCTTTTGCATCAGTCAATACATTTTTTGCTTGGCATTTCAGATTATGAATTAATTTTCTATATCTCAGTTTGGGAACAAAAGCATACACCTTGGACTTCAAAGAAATTGATAAACTAGGCTATAATATCTGGATTTATATATATATATATATATATATATATTAACAAAAACCTAATTTGCAGAACAAATTAAAAAAACAAAATTTATTTCCTAAATTATTTAAGCCCGAGAAGGGGCAGATATTAAGATATTTCATTCAATTCGTTCTGCATTTAATGTTAATTTTTTGTAACAAATAATCTAAACCAATTGAACATTAAAAAAATAAAAATGAAATTCATACAATATAATGCTTTAAACACCTATATATTTAGATTCCGTTCAAATGAAATCGAAATAAATCTTAGACTTTTTTTAAAGTTTTGTATTTTGCATGTACCTTATCATATTATGTACAATCGTCATAAACATAATGCAAAATCTGCAGTACAAATATTTACAACATAAAAATGGAAAAAGTCTAACATTTATTTCGATTTCATTTGAACGGAATCTAAGTATATAGGTGTTTAAAGCATTATATTGTATGAATTTCATTTTTATTTTTTAATGTTAAATTGGTTTAGCTTATTTGTTACAAAAATTTAACAATAAATGTAGAACGAATTGAATGAAATATCTTAATATCTGCCCCTTCTCGGGCTTAAACAATTTAGGAAATAAATTTTGTTTTTTTAATCTGTTCTGCAAATTAGGTTTTTGTTTAATATGTCAAGTTTTTTAATAACTACTGCACTCAGACAAACCCATTTCAAAATTAATGGAGGGTATCATCATCAGGCTTTGATTTGTGCGATATCGCATCACAATTTGTGATGCAATTTACCTATGTATAATTCAAAATGTTGCACCAGTGCAGTAATGCAGGTTGTTGTAGTTAGCTCAAAAAATTACAATCGGAAATTAAAAGATCTGCTTGAAAATGTCATTTCACCCCCCCCCCCCACTATGACGTCATATTCATCTTCTTTTTAATTCTTAAAAAACTATTTCAGTTTCTTCAGTTTCATGTTTCACGTGAAAATCATTCAACTAAAAATAGGCAAATTATTATTACGGCTTTTGAATTATTTACAACAATGAAGGAAAAATGTTAAATTTTATTAGAAAATGTCCGTTGATTCTGAATAAAAAAAGCGAAATTTGAAATTATTAAGAAAAATATTTGAATAATGTAAATACAAATTAGTCCATGTTACTCTCTAGATTATAATCCACCTATATGCAAAGGCATTTTATGATACGTTTTGATCCTGACTTTTGGCAAATGTTTTTACATTTTGAATTTATAATATTATTAGAATTAGCAAACAATAAGAAATGAGTGGCATCAGGGACAAAAAGGTGGGAATAAAAAATGAAAAAGTTATGATCTCCATATATATATATATATATGGAGGATTTATATATATATATATATATATATATATATATAAATCATAAATCATTTTCAACCCACTGCTGGATGTAGCTCCCCCATATTTTTACAAGGTTTCCAGTCTAGTGCTTTAGTTATCTTTTTACACCGGCTTGTCTTCTGATTTCGTCACTTCATCAATAGTTGTTTTGAGTGCTACATGAGAGCAATTCCTCATTATTAAAGTACCATAACATAAATTGTAGTTGAAATTCAAATAGTAAGAAAGCGACGATGTAATGTTATCCTCTGATGATGGCAGGAAATGTAATATAGTGACTGTAGTTAGAGGAAGTCATACTAACTTTCCTCATTTTTTTATTATTATGTTTAAGCGATGGTGCAATCCAATAAAATATATGCGGCAATATAGACTTCTTTTAGATAATATATATATATATATATATATATATCGCTATAGGAATCGTTTTGAAAAGCTAGCGGCTGTTTTTTGTGGGGTGTGGGCGGGGGAAGAATAATATAACCATATTAAAAATAACGAAAATTTAGTTTAGTCAATCTGAACATCCCATAATTAATAAAAAAATATATTTTTAAAACCATAAAAAAGTAAGGGCATAACATCGCACTTCAGAAATTCTGGAATCAATATAATTTCTGTTAGATTAGTATTTTACTCCTTTATTTCCGGTAAGTACATTACCTATACTTATATTTTTGAAGTATCGATTAACCATACTGCGTTAACAAATTTATCGAAATTCAACTTTATTATGCAAAATAATTTCATTTTGTAAATAAATTAATATAGAAAATGCTGAATAATTTACAAACTTCTAAGCAAATAATTGCTTAATTTTATACAACAGCTTGAGGAAAATGCGCTAATCTAAATACACGTTGCGGAATAGAGGATACTTTTTATTTTAAAACAATAAAAAATACTTTTAATAATATTCTATTGCATTGGAAGTATTGAAATTATAAAAGATAATTATATATTTACTATATTCATTTTTACAATCGCAAGCTTTTTTTAATTTTTTAACCATTACCCCACAATAGCATAGTTTAAAGTATACGAGTGGTAAGACGGGGGTTCCATCTCCCGGTCCTGGGCCCTCACAGGGCCTTGCTGCCCTGCTCGGAAACGACCCGGAGGCAAAACCCCCTGACAGGTCCCGAAGGCCGCCACCAGGAACAAACCGCCAAGGCCGCCCTTTACAAGGACTGTTTATGAGTGGTAAGACAAAACTACAATAATAAAGTTAATAAAGCTCTAAAACAAGTGTGCTGAAATACGCCAAATGGTTGTGAACTCAATTATAAGAATAATATCCAAAACTATTTATTGTATTAAAAAATCGAAGAGGCTGAAATTTAAATTTAAAAAAAAATTATGTATGTAGTTAAGTTTACTAAGTACAAAAACTTATCATTTCAAAAATTAAATTCTCGCTCAGCATTCTTATTCTCGATATCATCTGTCCTATCACACTTTTTTAAAAGGTGGGCTTGATAAGTCGCCAAATACCCAAATGCGACAATGGGTGCATAGTACGTGCTCCGCTTTAAAAAAATTCCAGCTAATCTAAAATAATAATGAAACAATTGTGCGTGTGTAAGTGCGTCTGTCGGAGTGTTCTGAAAAGACCAGTACACGCAGAGCTAGAAAATTCGGTAGGATGTTATCACTATCTATCTGTGTTACACCTCGAAGCCTAAATTTAGATTTTGAATATTTTTTTATTTAATTTTCTTGCGCTTTTAATTTTTTTTCACTTTTTGCAGCGATTTTTTTTCGAATTTGGAAAAGGAATTCGGTTTCATTTCTTAAATCTAATATATTATCCTCTTTTCATTAATACTTATTTCGTGAAACTCAAACTGTAATTAATAGCGTATTTATTAAAAACTCAAATAATCATAAAAAACGGTTTTTACCGACACAGAAAGAAATCGCACATCTGCTGGACTTGATTTCCTATTGGAAATGAAAGATAATGAATATTTTAACTCCTCAGCTAAATTTAAGAAAACTAATCAAGACATCGATCTGAAAACTTCAGAGCAAATGTATGTTTTTTCTCTGTTTTATTTATTTTTAAACACACGAATATCCAATTTTTGTAAAATTTGGTCTAAAAATGTCCTTTACTTTTGCAAAAAACTGACGGCGTCGATTAAAAAAAAATTTGAAGAATGAACTATACAGGGTAACGAATTCATTAAAATCTGAACTAAAAAGAGATTTTTTCAGCTGATATGCCAACACCTCATCTAACTTGGGATATGAAAGGAAATTAATTATTGAACGTTGAAAAATGCTGAAATCATAATTTAAAACGATTTATCAGCTTAATCAAACATCGTTAGTGTGTTCAGTTCTTTTATTTAAGTTAAGAGTTTGACCATAAGGGTTTCTACCACTTTATTAACATTTAAAAATATGTTTTCCTAAATATAGACTTATAGATTTCAGTTACCAATATTTTCGGTCATTAACGGCGAATAGTTTTATTGGTCTCTATGGGACCGATTTCAATTGTAAATGATTCATCCAACTTTGTTTATTATTCTTTTACTGCGTTCAGTTCAACCTTCCACATCCAGGGACAGATTGTTTTGTCTGATTCTATTCTATAGTCCTAATTTCAACTAGATTTGTCTCATTCCATTTCGTTTGCGATTCCCATACATTTTTTAGTTACTACTCCCATCTTCGGGGGATAAATTTGATACAGATTTCCATTCTATCTGGCCGATTTCAAACGGATATGTCTCATTCAACATGGTCTGCGATTCCCATGCAGTTTTTTAGTCCCGCCTTCTGCCGGATTGGGACGCAATTCTTATCTCGGATTTCTTTGGACAGGATTTCAAAGGGGTTTTGGCTTATTCAAGTTAGGTTTAGATTGTCTTACTGTTTATTCCGCTTTCAATGCCCAAGTTAATTTTTATCTCGAGTTTTATGCGCACGATTCCAGCTGAATTCGTTTCTTTCAACACAGTTTACGATTCTCTTCAGATTTTCAGCACGCCTGCTATACGTTGCCGTTAGCAAAGGAGACACGTGCCGGATCATTGTTTGGAACACATTGTCTAATACGACGAGTGTACGCAGCCGAAGTCAGCAGGATCCGTCCTGGAGATTCATTTTTTTTGGTAAATTTTATTATGGATAAAGGTTTTGATTCATTTAGAAAGGTCGAAACGCAACGGCAACGCCGGGCGTATCAGATGGTCTTGTAAATTGTTGCAGAAATGAAAATTGTTTGCATTCGGTCAATCGTAACACCTGCAAAATAAATTTTAACATAAATTTTGCTTGAAGTTTCGTCCACATACTAAAATTGCAACAACTTATACAAGGAGAACATATTCGTTTTAAATGAAGAAATTTTTTCGATAAGTGTTTATTTTCGAAATATAATGTCAGACAAAAGAGATGATAAAATCCATTGACATATATATATATATATATATATATGTGTGTATTTAAATATTAAAAATATGTTTTGTATTTGTCAATAAAAATGACAACATAATTAGATGTTTCACACGTTACGATGTTTCACATGTTATACAACAAGAATTTTCTGAAATCCTTTTTTGTACCTTCTTGGCATCTTGCTTAAGTTTTTTTGCATTCTTCTTTCAAAATAATAATCTATTTGCACTTGTATCCCCACTGCTAATACAATTTTGATATTTTGAAATATTCACTTGTAGATCAACAGTTAATTAGCTATAGTAATTGTACGAAATAATTGATAGAATCCATTAAGAAATTATTAAGAATTTGTAAAAGGCTACAAATTCTATGAAAATAATAAAGATGAAGTATATTCCGCCAAAGAAAGATAATACCCCAAAACATTGTTAACGACTGTTCCTGATAAAATACGAAAATAGCTCTTGCATTTGAAATTGTCTGTTTAACCTCTTCGGACCCCGTGTCCCCAAACGGGGACACGGGGGGGGGGGGGGTTCATTTCCTTATAAAAAATAAAATGTCCCATTTTTACATTTTCACATCACTTCTTAATAGCTGAATGTTTTTTTGCGTTCAAAGCAAACTAATAAATGACAGCCTCTAAGCTGATTCCCACATAAAATAAATGTTATTTTCATCTGAGTTTGCAAAATGCCTAAAAATGCCCAAAAGACAGTATGACCAAGAAAGTGAGAAATTTGCATAAGTATTTAACTTATTCATATGTTTCAATATGTATAATTGTATGTATAAGCATATGTATATGTCAATTTATATGTTTCAATAAAAGATTTTGAGGATTTATAGATTATTTACTTGTGTAAAGCTCTTAAATCCGTGCTTGCGTTAATTTAGGTTAATGGTTATTAAATTGATGTTTTAAGGGGGCACAGGACCTTTGGGTTTGTCGAAACAATAAAAAAACATTGCCTTTTTCAAAGTACCAAAACACAAACATTATACAATTAAGACCTTTTTTTTATTTCCTTTCTGACTTGAGTATATATCCTTAACTACATTATGCAGAAAAATAAATGTTGTATGTAAAAATTTATATTTAACACGTTCACGCCGGCGCGGTGGGTCACACACAAATGTCTCTGAGTTGTTAAGTCTTAAGCTTTTTACACATCACTGTTATTTTAGAGAAAATGTTGTTCCTTTAAATCCCCCAATTGTTCTAATTAAATAAAAGAACATTCTCTGTATTAAATTACTGGTAGCCGCAAAGTCGGAGACTTGGCAGCTCTGAGACAGTCGAGTGTGACCCACCGCACCGAACGTGTTAACGTGAACGTGTTAAATTTTTAATTTAAAATTTCATCTCACTAATGCGTGATTAAGTGCTGCGCGCATGATAAAAATCTAAATTATGCATATAGAAAACGATTTTTGAACAAAATAAAATCATAACGCACCTACTTCTAACTTAAAACCAAAATATACGTAAAAATATTTGGTTTGAAATTTAATTTTAGCACAAAATAAAAAAAGTGCAAAAATTTCAAGTGCAAAAAGATAAATAACTAGTTGGATGTGCCAATCCCAAAACTTTCTTCTATCTTATACATCTTAATATTTCAAAACCTAGTTACACATGTTAATACTTCAATATTATTAGTTCAATACTATACCAACTTTGATTTTCATCTTAAATTTCTGCTCAATTAAACGTACTAAAAACGAGTTAATCTATATCATGATATTTGTTAAAATTATTAATTTTTCCTTATTCTGTCATTATCAGCTTTTGCGAATAGCCGGCATAGCAGGAAGCGAGTTCCCGCCGCTGCATGAGCCGCCGATGCACAATAGAACTACGAAAAATCAAGAAAAGTATACAAAAATCGCTAGCACTGAGCCCCTTTACCGCGCAATATTTCCAAATTCAAGGAGAACCTGTTGGCCAAAGCCAAAAACAAGCACAAACATTTTGGTTCAATTGTATGCATAATTTTATACGCTGTTCGATGGTACAATAATGAAAATGGCACAGAGATCGGAATTATAGCGCCCCCTTCTTTCGGAATTTTTTCAAGTTCAGGGAGGACTTGTTTGCCAGAGCCAGAAACATGCACAAAAAATTTGGTTCAATTATATGGATAACTTCATACACTTTTCGATGGTACAATAATGAAAATGGTACAGACATCGCAATTATAGTGCCCCCTTCCGGCAGAATTTTTCCAAATTCAGGGAGGACCTTCGTGACATGACCAAAAATAAACACATAAAATTTGGTTCAATTCTATGCATAACTTCATACACTTTTAGGCGGTACAATATTCAAAAGGGCACAAAAATTGTACAAAAATCGCTATTACAGCGCCCTCTACGAGCGATTTTTTTACAAATTAAGGGAGGACATCCTTGCCATAGCCAAGAACTTAAAACTTTTTTTTGGCTCAATTCTATGCATAACTTCATACACTTTTCGATGGTGCAATATTCAAAATCGCACAAAAATCGCTATTACAGCGCCCCCTAACGGCGAATTTTTTCAAAATTCAGGGAGGACCTGCTTGCCATAGCCAAAAACTTAAAATAAAAATTTGGTTTACTTCTATGCATAACTTCATACACTTTTGGACGGTACAATATTCAAAATCGCACAAAAATTGCTATTACAGCGCCCCCTACCGGCGAATTTTTTCCAAATTCAGGGAGGACCTGCTTGCCATAGCCAAAAACTTATAATAAAATTTTGGTTTAATTCTATACATAACTTCATACACTTTTTGATGACACAATGGCGACAGACAGACGGACAGACGGACAGACGGACAGACGGACGGACGGACACACAGACAGACAGACATTTTCTATAAACATGTTTTTTGGAATCTCTGACCCCTAAAACATGCAAATCCGTCGAAAACCAGAAGTCGAAAAAAATTTCGATTACAATACTTTCTTCTATTGAAGATAGAAGAAAGTAAAAAATATGTGAATCTTTTTGGTTTTAGCATGTAGAGTATAAATAGACACATATTTGGTTAACTTTTTTAAGCTGTAGCTCACATAGTTTAAAAGTAATAGTGTGCGGAAACTCCAAATTTATTAATCTGAGAAAACGCTTTATAAAGTTTCAATATCCACGGACATTCAATGATACTCACTATATATACAAATGTATATGATTATAACTCAAGAAATAATGCAAATTTTTGAATGTTTTTTTTTTTTTTTTTTTTTTTTTTTTTTTGCCTTTTGTTGAGAAAAAAAAAAAAGAATAAAATAAAAACCAAAAACTGATTTTTTGAAAGTTTAAAGGTCCTGTGCCCCCTTAAGGGGGTTTGTAGCTTTAGATCCACATTTTTGAACCTAAATTACTACCCTCATAGCATGCATGGTCACAGTGACGTCATTGTGACTTCACTGTAAGTCACTGTGGTCACGTCACATCTGTGACCAAAATGCCACCACTCAGTGATGTCACATTGTGACTGAGATGTGAACTTAGAAAACTTTAAAAAATTACAAAAATTATTAAAAACATGTTATTTACTGTAAAATATATTTTTCTGCCGGATTAAAAAATTTTTTAAACCGTGGTCCAAGTTGCATCTGTGCCTCTAACAAAAACTTTTTATTTTCATATAACATAAAATGTAATTAATTCATCAGCAACACAAAACGATTTCCTAATTATGGGAATTTCATATTATTAAAAAAATGTTTTAGGTAAGCAGACCTCGACTTATCTTTTATAAAGATTTTTGTAAATGATCATCTGTTATACTAGAAGTTTCTCAAAGAGTAGTCGAAACATTTCTGTCGTTTCAAACTAAAAACTTTCTATTACAGTTAAGGCTGCAGCTTTTAATGAGCACGCAGAAAGCGTCTTCAAAGTTCAGTCATATATGCATTTCTTGCTTTATAATTTGCATTCAAGTCATTTTTTTTCCTCTTAGTGTTTCACTATTTTAAGTATTTTTTTTTTATTCTACTTCTTTCAAACGTTTAAAATAGAATTGACATTTTCCGAATATAAAATTAATGTACAAAATTTAGGCAAAGCCCACGACATAATTAATTATTCATGTTTTATTTTTTGTTTTCAAAATATATCTTTAAAAATTATTTTACAAGTTTTATTCTACAGAAAATTAATATTAAGAGAATGACAGATTGACAAAGAAAAACTCATCTCTTCTCGATAATCTTGTTGTATTTTTTAAGAAGATATTTTGTATATATTACCTGTGATACAAATTTTACTTTAAAAAAAAAGGAGGGAGTCATCATTATTACCATTAAATTAATTTGTATACATTTTGAACATTTAAGCAATATTTTATCTAGTAAACTCTAATTATGGATAATATTATTATTATAATTTACGTAAATGAAACTTTACAATTCAATAAAACTGATAAAAATAAAAGATGAAATACAATAAAACATTTTCAAACAGGAAATTGAATTAGAGACAATTTGACAAAATTATTACGCATTTAATTTCCTTCCGAAACTGTGGTATAGAAAAACAAATAAAACCAAAAAACATCTGCTTCGAACTTCGAAACTTAAAAATCGTCTGCGTCTGCACTATTTCAGTTGTTACCACTCGACCGCAGAATAACGGATAAAAGTAACAGTGAAACTTTTTAGAATAAACGCTGGACACTGGACAGTTCTGTGGACACTGAAGTTCTGTGGACACTGGACAGCATAGATGTGTTGACACGGATTTAAAAAACTGAAACAAGAACGTTCTCAGGATCCAAGTTAGTTCAGCTAACAAAATATAAACCCGAGAAAATTACGGTAGCTTTGACTTGTTGAAGATGATTCAAGTCATTGCTATCGTACTTATAATCGGATTTAATTGGTTCCCCAAAATCAAAGTATCACGTACAACGTCAATGAAATTAGGTATGTAAAAATATTATTTTCCCTGTTTGCTTTTTTTTTATTATTATTACAACAATTTTAGTTAGTTTCTCATTAACATGCTGTAGAACATAAATATTTCATTACATTTATTTTTTATTTTGCTGAAATATCTAAAATATTATTTTCCTTGTTTGCTTTTTTTTTTTTTTTTTTTTTTTTTTTTTTAATTACAATGATTTCAGTTATCTTCTAATAAACATGTTATAGAACACAAATATTTCATTACATTTATTTTTTATTTTGTTAAAATATCTAACTTCCTTTTCAACAGCTTTGATCAGATTATTAAAATTAGTGATTTAAATTGCATTTTAATCTGGTTTATTTTCTTATTTAAATATTGGGTTAAAACCACATGGTGGCATAAATATAAAAGTATATGGACAAGTATTATCATCAATCATTAACATAATTAATAGACATTTAAAGATAATTAAATTATTTAAAATTTTTGGATGTTACTAACGTTTACCATAGCAAGACCCCTATTTGTAATGAAGTTTGTAGCATGTTATTTCATTTACAGGGACAGTCAATTGTATTCCATTACATTATGGCTTGTTTGAAAAAAATCGTTTCAAATGATATTTAATGATTTTACACGCTTTCAAACAGAATAAAATTGATATGCATTTATGAAGCGCACTAAAATGTGCATTCCATAGAATATGCGATGCAAAGAATAGTTATTGTTCATTTACAGGGCTAAAAAAGGAATTCCAATACATAATGATATAGGGGTGGAGGGAATTGTTTGCGGCGTACTTTATTTATGTTAATCTATTTGATATGTAATGAAATTGATATACGTCGTTGAGGTTTACATACTATGAATTATTTCATGTATAATACGAAGTGTATATAGCATTTACAGGGACACACAAAATATTTCAGATACTATATTGTATCCGAAGTACTGTTCATTAGCGATGATTGCTGGAAATACATTTTTAATTATGATATACACTTTTATGATTCACTACATTTATGCATAGTATATGGTGTACATATATATGCTATAATTCATATACAGGAATATACAAAAGTATTCGAAAGGGTTACTGGGTATTGCTTAAAGGAGGTTTTTAAATAAGTTATGCATTTTAACGCTGCACTGTATTTAATTTACTAAGAAATGTTTGTAGTATATAGATAAAATGATATACAGGGTCACGCAAAGAATTGGATACGTTGCCATCTATGAATTATAATTTCTGGAAATGTAATTTCAGCAGTTTTAAGAGTGTTTTAGCTTGAATAAAATTTTAACTAAATAGTGGCGTGTAATAAAGGTTCTAGGTAAACTACAGGGTTGTACAAAATTATTTAAGTATGTTTCCATATATTAGTATAAATTGCTGAAAGAGAATTTCAACCTGTTATGCGTTTCCTTGATAAACTAAATTTTTCCATTATATAGTATATATATATCAATCTACAGATCAAATACAGGACTGTTTAAAAGAATTAGAAAACATATTTGGCTGTGGATGGTAGGGTGTCAACGATTTTAATCGGTTGATTTAAATCAGCGATTAAATCATGATTTTAATCAACCGATTTTTTTTAAAAAATCATTGATTAAAATCAAAAATTTTCTAAATGTTTAAAATGTCAAAAAAAAAGTATTAAAATCTAACATGAACATAATTTGAAAGTTTCTACAGGTATTTTGGCTTATTAATAAACAAAAAAAGAGCTTTAAATAATTGTTTCTAAGCTTAATTCATTAGTATTGCAAAAAAAAATAAAAACAGTTGAGTTTGTAAAAAGCATTGTTTTTAAGTTTTTATCCAAATTAAAACAGTTTCATTTAAAAATGATATTTAAATCTAACATAATTTGCAATGTCATAATTTCCTTTAGGTAATCAATTTATGCATTATTTTATATAAAATACACATAGCAAGTATAATTACATTTCTACATTTAAAAGAATAAATAGTAATTAATAGCAATCTCAAGTTAAAGAAGAATGAAAGAATGACATCTGCTCAGCAGCTAAATTGTAAACGAATGCATAAGAGAAAAAGAAATAATTGGTATAAAAATGCTAAGCACAGCAAGAGCTTCTTTGGTATAGGTTGAATAAATGTTTATTATTATTATTATTATTATTTTATTTTGTTTTTTTTTGTAACTCATATATATTAAAAAATTGAACCATTGAAAGCTAATAGAGGTAATAATGCTGTTACTTAAATATTTTGAGATTTCAGATATTAGTGGCTAACTTATATTTATTCTATATGAATGGGTTTAACTCATTTTCATTTTTTTCATTTTTTTTTTTTTTTTTTTTTGGGGGTAGCATACACGTACATGTGTGTAAGTATAGATTTTGGTGGTTTACAGAAATTTTCCTAAATACAAATGCAAAATGAGCTGCAAATAATATTTGTTAGTTTTGTTATTTGTGCTACTAACTAATGAATTTTACTTATTTGCAGTTTTTATTAATTCTGTAATTACTTATACTGCTTCTTCTAGGCCATTTTGTTTAATGGTGCCACACCATGCCCCTTTTGAAATTGGCAAAATGCACCCTGCCTTAAAAAAAGAAAAAAAAAAGTTGAAATTTACCTGTAGTTGTAGCCAGAGATTTCTTGTAAAAAACTTCCCCATTCAACAGTATTCTAAATTCATGTGGAAAAAATCTTGCAAAAATATAGAACTTTATTTCTTTAAAAAAAAAACAGGATATTATTAAAATATGTTATTTAATTGTATTTTTCAATTTGTTATTCATAAAATTATTAAAAATTAAGGACACTTTACTTATAATGCTAAAAAATATTCTTTTTTTTTTCTTAGATCATTACTAAACACATTACTAATATATTTCCTCATGAAATAGTGCCCGTTTTTTGAACTAGCATCCTGTCCCTTTTTCTTTCTAAAATGAATTATTATCATTTTAATAATTAAGGCTTAAAAATGTATAATATGTTCCTAATTAGAGAGTTGATTGTTTAATAATTAATTTGAAGTAATGTTAGCTATTTAGTATAAAATGCAGTTAATAATTTTCATAAATGTTAAGTATCTCTAGTATTTATAAAGTTTTACATAATTATTACAATATTAATGTATATAACATTATTGTATAATACTACCTAATGAAACTACTAATTTGCAGTTTTTATTTCTGTAATTACAAACTAACAATTATAATTTTATTAATTAAAGTGTAAAAACATAGATTATGTTAGCAATTAGTGGTGTAATTGTTTTGGAAACCTAAAACTCATGATAGCTATTCAGTATTTGAACGCTGGGAAAAAAATCATACAAATCTGATTTAAATAAAAAAAATCTGATTTAAATAAAAAAAAACGATTTTTTTTATTTTTTTTTAAATTATGATTTTTTTACACCTTAGTGGATGGTAACTGCGTAAATCAGTTTTTAAATGTTTTACGCGTTTTCATGTTTACTTAGTTATCTTATTTACGTTATTTCCCCCGATGTCTTGATAAAACATTTAGGAAGAGTTGGAAAGTGTTTTATAATCTATGCCTAACGCATGATATATCTTACTTGTTGTTTCTATTTCCCAGATCAGTCTTTTCATATAAAACATACCAAATCTAATTAGCTCATATTCACAAAATACAATATATACGGGAATAAAAAATTTAAATAAATAGGGCTTATCATGTAGTTCTATAAGTAACAGTTGTATTAATCTCCGTTAGACTCCATGTGGAAAAAATCTTGCAAAAATATAGAACTTTATTTCTTTAAAAAAAAAACAGGATATTATTAAAATATGTTATTTAATTGTATTTTTCAATTTGTTATTCATAAAATTATTAAAAATTAAGGACACTTTACTTATAATGCTAAAAAATATTCTTTTTTTTTTCTTAGATCATTACTAAACACATTACTAATATATTTCCTCATGAAATAGTGCCCGTTTTTTGAACTAGCATCCTGTCCCTTTTTCTTTCTAAAATGAATTATTATCATTTTAATAATTAAGGCTTAAAAATGTATAATATGTTCCTAATTAGAGAGTTGATTGTTTAATAATTAATTTGAAGTAATGTTAGCTATTTAGTATAAAATGCAGTTAATAATTTTCATAAATGTTAAGTATCTCTAGTATTTATAAAGTTTTACATAATTATTACAATATTAATGTATATAACATTATTGTATAATACTACCTAATGAAACTACTAATTTGCAGTTTTTATTTCTGTAATTACAAACTAACAATTATAATTTTATTAATTAAAGTGTAAAAACATAGATTATGTTAGCAATTAGTGGTGTAATTGTTTTGGAAACCTAAAACTCATGATAGCTATTCAGTATTTGAACGCTGGGAAAAAAATCATACAAATCTGATTTAAATAAAAAAAATCTGATTTAAATAAAAAAAAACGATTTTTTTTATTTTTTTTTAAATTATGATTTTTTTACACCTTAGTGGATGGTAACTGCGTAAATCAGTTTTTAAATGTTTTACGCGTTTTCATGTTTACTTAGTTATCTTATTTACGTTATTTCCCCCGATGTCTTGATAAAACATTTAGGAAGAGTTGGAAAGTGTTTTATAATCTATGCCTAACGCATGATATATCTTACTTGTTGTTTCTATTTCCCAGATCAGTCTTTTCATATAAAACATACCAAATCTAATTAGCTCATATTCACAAAATACAATATATACGGGAATAAAAAATTTAAATAAATAGGGCTTATCATGTAGTTCTATAAGTAACAGTTGTATTAATCTCCGTTAGACTCCATGTTCGTATTTAAAAAAGCAATGACAAATCATAACACATTAAAAAGCTTACACATTCTTAATATTAAGCTTGAATTCGAGATCAAGCTAACTTAATAAAAAAAGATGTCAGTTAATAAGCATTGTTTTTTAAATGGAAAATTAAAAATATTTTAGAAGAATAGGACTCCAAAATAGCGATATCTTGCTAAAAAGTACGGTAAAAAGATAAAATTTTATATTTCAAACAAAACTTTACTTTAAAATTATCGTAGTTTTTATGACAAGAATCATCACAGTATTAATACTTGGACATTTTTCCAGAGAGAAACATTCGCCTTGCATACAATATTTCAAATGAAAATCAAATTTCAAATAAATTGCTTAAAAGGCGCAAAGGCCAACATAGTGAAAAATATCCACGCCGGGGTCTCGATCCCGGGTCATCAGTATAGCGCACTGACATTCTACCGACTAAACCACATGGAACGATACCCAGCCTGGAAATTTTCTCCTTATTACATGTTGACAAGGCTACAAATGCCGCACAAGATGGAATATTTATCGTGAACCACCGTCATGGGGCAAACACGAAACTTAATTAAACCAGCATCGATTAAATCTATATTAATACTTGGAAATTTTTCCAGAGAGAAACATTCGCCTTGCATACAGTATTTCAAATGAAAATCAAATTTCAAATTAAAATTGCCTTTTAAGCTATTAATTTGAAATTTGATTTTCATTTGAAATATTGTATGCAAGGCGAATGGTTCTCTCTGAAAAAATTTCCAAGTATTAATATAGTTTCAATCGATGCTGGATTTAATTAAGTTTCGTGCTTGCGCCATGTCGGTAACTGACGATAAATATTGCATCTTGTGCTGCGTTTGTAGCCTTGCCAACATGTAATAGTGAGAAATTTTCCAGGCTGGGTATCGTTCCATGTGGTTTAGTCGGTAGAACGTAAGTGCGCTATACTGATAGCCCGGGTTCGAGTTCCAGCATGGTATCTTTTTCACTAGTTCGAATTTGCGCCTTTTAAGCAATTAATTTGAAATTTGATTTTCATTTGAAATCATCACAGAGTTTATGACAAGTTCGTCACAAATGACATTTATTTCACAAATTGGTCACAGTGTGACTTCAAAACATTGTCACTTTCGTCACAGGTTCGTCACAAAGTTAATGCCAAAATAGTCACAAATGACACACTTTTCACAAATTAGTCACACCGTGACTTCACAGAGTGGTCACAATGTGACGTCACAAACGACCTCTAAAACGGCCATAACGACCTCACATTCTAGTCACTGTGACGTCACATCCACGTCACGTGACGTCACATCGACGGTCACAAAATCACAGTGTGACTTCACAACGACGTCGCCGTGACGTCACCATGCCTTACGGGTAAGCATAAAGGAGGAGAGGGTTGTACTTTGAGTCAATATATTAAAAGGAGAGAAACAACGTTTTCAAAACGCAAATAAAAATAATTTAAAAAATTACTAAGCACCAAAAGATCAATTTCAGAAAAGATATTTTTTCTGTCATTTACGATGTTATTTTGTTTGGAAGAAACCAATGAATAAGCATTTGTATAATTATTTTAGCTTCAGAACTGAAGAGTTTAAATGTATATTACAAAAATAAGCTTATGGGTCGTCTTTATAAATAAAGTGTAATTTACTCTCAAATTTTCAATGCGAACACCTAATTTTGACATCATATTTGGCCTCCGAACCAGAGAATAATCTCCATTCATTTGCTTCATGAAACTAATGACAAATAAATGGATTCATCGTAACTCGTCCTACTAGTTTGAAACCAGCAGCAAGTTATAAACCTAATCTTTCAAGCTCTCAACGTAATGCTATAAAGGAAATTAAGTACAAAAATAATATTATTATAACTAAAGTAAATAAAGGCGGTCCAATTGTAACAATGGATAAAAAAATATTAGTCAGATAAAGTTACGCTTTTTTACATGAAATTTCTTCCATAAAACTAAAAAAAGACCCTATTAATTCGCACCCAAATTCAAATCAAAAAAGCCTTTAAGAATTCTGTTGTTTTAAATGGTTATACTAAGTATTTTTCCTTCCAACTTCAGTCATCAGTGCATGTATTTACGCTTTGCCTAAATTTATAGATAAGTCTACTTTATTATTTTGTATGTTTTTCCAGATTTCTTATTAAAAAGATAAAGTACATTCGACCATACAACATACATCACTACAGATTGTTCCAGAAAAATATACGAAAAAAGGTCATTCAACTGGAAATTGTGCTTTAAAATGCATGTTTCAATGCATACAGAAATAAGTTTGGACGCAACAAACTCTGCAGTTATCAATACGAACACTGTTCATAAATAAACGTGTTAATCTTTTCGCAAGACATTAAACTTAATGAGTAATTTGTACCTTCATATAACATTGGCAATTACAGTTAAGATTACTAATATTTTGAATGTTTTCCCATATTGCTTATTAAAATGTCAAAGTACATTCGGCCAAAAAAAAAAAAAAAAACTAGTTGGATGTGCCAATCCCAAAACTTTCTTCTATCTTATACATCTTAATATTTCAAAACCTAGTTACACATGTTAATACTTCAATATTATTAGTTCAATACTATACCAACTTTGATTTTCATCTTAAATTTCTGCTCAAGTCAATTAAACGGACTAAAAACGAGTTAATCTATATCATGATATTTGTTAAAATAATTATTTTTTCCTTATTTTGTTATTATCAGCTGTTTGCGAATAACCGGCTTAGCAGGTAGCCAGTTCCCGCCGCTGCATGAGCCGCCGATGCACAATAGAACTATGAAAAATCAAGAAAAGTATACAAAAATCGCTAGCACAGGGACCCTTTACCGCGCAATATTTCCAAATTCAAGGAGGACCAGTTGGCCAAAGCCAAAAACAAGCACAAAAATTTTGATTCAATTGTATGCATAATTTTATACGTTGTTCGATGGTACAATAATGAAAATGGCACAGAGATCGGAATTATAGCGCCCCCTTCTGGCGGAATTTTTTCAAGTTCAGGGAGGACTTGTTAGCCATAGCCAGAAACATGCACAAAAAATTTGGTTCAATTATATGGATAACTTCATACACTTTTCGATGGTACAATAATGAAAATGGTACAGACATCGCAATTATAGTGCCCCCTATCGGCAGAATTTTTCCAAATTCAGGGAGGACCTTCGTGACATAACCAAAAACAAACACATAAAATTTGTTTCAATTCTATGCATAACTTCATACACTTTTGGACGGTACAACATTCAAAATCGCACAAAAATCGCTATTACAGCGCCCCCTACGGTGCATTTTTTCCAAATTCAGGGAGGACCAGCTTGCCATAGCCAAAAACTTAAAATAAAAATTATGTTCAATTCTATGCATAACTTCATAGACTTTTGGATGGTACAATATTCAAAATCGCACAAAAATCGCATTTACAGCGCCCCCTACCGGCGAATTCTTTCCAAATTCAGGGAGGACCTGCTTGCCATATCCAAAAACTTAAAATAAAAATTTGGTTCAATTCCATGCATAACTCCATACACTTCTGGATGGTACAATATTCAAAATCGCACAAAACTTGCTATATCAGCGCCCCCTACCGGCGAATTTTTTCCAAATTCCAGGAGGACCTGCTTGCCATAGCCAAAAACTTAAAATAAAATTTTGGTTTAATTCTATACATAACTTCATACACTTTTTGATGGTACAATGGCGACAGACAGACGGACAGACGGACAGACGGACAGACGGACGGACGGACAGACGGACGGACGGACAGACGGACACACAGACAGACAGACATTTTCTATAAACATGTTTTTTGGAATCTCTGACCCCTAAAACATGTAAATCCGTCGAAAACCGGAAGTCGAAAAAAATTTCGATTACAATACTTTCTTCTATTGAAGATAGAAGAAAGTAAAAAGAATACCACACGCATCAGTAAAAAAAAAAAAAAAAAAAAAAAAAAAAAAAAATCAGAAAATTAAGGAAATAGGACATTCTACTGGAAAATGTCTTTTTAAAGTGCATATTGCACTGAAAGTGTAATAAACTGGAAAACATGACTGTTTTATATTATATCACAATAAAACCTTAGGGTCCTTCTTAATACTTAAATTGTACAAAATCTAAAATTTATTCTACAAACAACATTTATTATTTTTTTTTACGTTATGTTTGGCTTTTTCGGTAAAAATAACTTTAAGTTTCCTAGCGGGAAAATCATACCGTCCAATCAATCTGTTAGTAATTATAGAAATTTAATATATGGGGCACCTATTGTGAAATTCAGTTTTAATTCTTTCAAAACAGATTTCAAAGCAAGCAGCTTTTTAATTTTAACTAAAAAATGCGTGAATAAATAAGCCATAAATTTAGATTCCTATATTTGAGCTACCAGAAATCGATAATTAAAAAAAAAATACCTCTTTATTTACAGATACGGTAAAGGAATAGTATGTGTATTAACAAAAATCAACTAATCTATTAAAATAATACTTACACATTAACTTATTTTTAGAGAAAAATTTCATTCGATCCAAACCTTTCTTAATTTGTGTATATTTAAATTAATTCCTTAATTCCGAAACCCATATTCCAAGATCCAGTTGAACTTTATTATGTAATAATATTGCATGTAGCAAAAGCCTAATTCTCTTAAAGATTTCATATTTTTCAATTAATATTTGTACAAGGAAAAAAAATACATACATGTTTTAATATGTACTTACATTCTAAAATATTGTGTAAGAATCACATTTATTAAAAATCATAAGTGGACGAATTTATTAATTAATTATTTTTTGACGGAGTATAGTAAAAATGGGAAGTTATTTTATTGATTCAATTTATGAAATGATAAATATTCCCATGCTATAAATAAGTAAAACATATATAATTTAGCTTCAAAGAAAAGCAAAATTAACTAAAAACGTTTTCTGACGTTGTTATTTTTGTGTTATCTCTTAGCTTTTTTCAATGATCTTTCATTAATTTTACTTTATGAATAATGGATATTTCATGAATGAAATAGCAATAATTTAATTTCTAAAGATTATGAACTGTTTAATTTTTTGTACCTTTTAAATAAAAAAAAGCAGTTCTTAGAACAAATGTTAATTAAATCAATATTGTAATTGATTTACATTTATTTTGTTTAATATCGTAAAATGCACAGCAATAACTTTATATAAGAATATTGATTTTTTTTAAAACTAAAGGTTTTTCATTTCAAACTAAAGGTCATTTTTCAAACTAAAGGTTTTTCACCATTAGGGTTCTCATTAAAAACATAGTTGAGCACAATTCTACGACTTGCAAACCAAACATACAGAGGAACTTAAAGAGGTTTTATGTTCTGTAAAATATAATGATGGCATTGTTATCTCTAAAGCTGATAAGGGAGGTCAAATAGTGTTACAGGATAAAAAAAAAAGGTTATTTGGATAAAGCGCAGGATCTTTTACAATGCGGCCCATATTAAATTAAATCACAATTCTTCTGACAGTGATCTAATAAGTACTAGAAAACTTATAAAAACTTCTTGTATTGATGATAATATTAAAATATCATTAATTCCTTCTATTGCTAACTGTAGTCGCTTTTACGCTCTGCATAAAATTGGTGTTCCCCTCTGTACTATCGTATCCAATATCGGTTCTGCCCCATACCCTCTTGCTAAATACACTGGCGGAAAAAAAAATCCCAGCACCAAGAAAGACTTGTGTTAGATAAACGAAATTTGGTAGGCATGTTTATACATCTGAAAGATGACATCGATTGAAATTTAGCGCTTCGCGCATAAGTGTGGCGCTAGTGGCGCCACTCAGAACTTGCAGATCAGGTTTACTTTAAATGCATGCTGTAAAGTTCGTGGGCGTTATTTAGCTACGAAACGTGACGTATTGAGTTGATGTTAGCCAAGAATACATTTAACAAGGGGAAGAAGTCACTGTCAACAGTCCCGAGTTGGAACGAGGTCGCATGTTCGGGCTACGAGAAGGTGGATTTTCTTTCCGCGATATTGCAGAAACACCATATTTGGCGTACGACTGTGGCGCATCGTACTGCGTCTGCGGCAGAAATTCGAGCTGTACTTGGTACCACAGTGACACAACGAACTGTTAGAAATCGGTTACTTCAAGGACAGCTCCGAACCAGGAGCCCTGTAGCGTGCATTATACTGACTCCAAACCATTGCCGTTTGCGACGTCATTGGTGTCAATCCAGAGATCATTGGAGGATGGAGTGGAGATCTGTTGTGTTTTCTGATGAAAAAGAAACACAACAGATCTCCACTCCGCCCACCAATGAGCTCTGGCTTGACACGAATGGAGTCGCAAACGGCAATGACTTGGAGTCAGTAGAATGCACGCTACAGGACGCCTAGTTCGGAGCTGTCCTTGAAGTAACCGATTTCTAACAGTTCGTTGTGTAACTGTGATACCAACTACAGCTCGAATTTTTGCCGCAGACGCAGTACGATGCGCCACAGTCGTACGCCAAATACGGCGATCTTCCCTCTCAGGAGTGCACGTGTCCGCCTGGAACCCGGTCTTCTTGATGCAGCACCATCCATTGACCACTGTTTCCAACAATCATGCACAGTGGATACATTCCAGCCAAGTGTTTCTGCAATATCGCGGAAAGAAAATCCACCTTCTCGGAGCCCGATTATGCGACCTCGTTCCAACTCGGGGAGCTGTTGACAGTGGCTTCTTCGTCTTGTTAAAGGCATTCTTGGCTAACATCAACTCAATACGTCACGTTTCGTAGCTAAATAACGCCCACGAACTTAACAGCACGCATTTAAAGTAAACCTGATCTGCAAGTTCTGAGTGGCGCTACTAGCGCCACACTTATGCGCGGAGCGCGAAATTTGAATCGATGTCATTTTTCAGATGTATAAACACGCCTATCAAATTTCGTTTATCTAACACAAGTCTTTCTTGGTGTTGGGATTTTTTTTTCCGTCAGTGTATTTAGTTAAACATTTTTCATTCATATCAAGTTCCAATATAATATTTACACTATTAAGAATTCATGTTCTTTTGTAAATCGTATTCCATGGTGCAGTTCAAGGTGCGCTACTAAGTCTCACTGTTAGATTAAAAGAGTTTCCTTACACAGATTATGAAATCCATCATATTATTGAATTATTCAGCACTTGTTTAAAACAAAATTTATGTCAAATTTCAAATCAATATTATTCTATGACAGATGGTTTAGCAATGGGTAATCCACTTAGTCTTTTCCTCGCAGATTTATGTATGCATTATTTTGAGGTTAAAATGTTTAACCTTATCAACTTCCCATTTTATTGTAAATATGTAGATGATTCTTTTGCACTCTTGGAGCTTTCTCTTTTTTCTGTGGAAAATGTATTAACTATTTTGAACTTAATAGATTCAATTATTCAATTTACTTATGAAGTTGAAATAGATAATAAATTGTCATTTCTTGATGTGCTCATTACTCGTCAGTAGGTCTGGGCCTTAAATCGATTTAACTCTTAAATCGAATTAAAGCTTACATCGGAAATCCGATTTAACCATTGGTCTTAAATCGATTTAAGCTAAAATCGGAAATCGCGATTTAGCTAATGTCTTAAATCGCGATTTAGCCATTATCTTAAATCGCGATTTAGCCATTGTCTTAAATCGCGATTTAGCCATTGGCTTTAAATCGATTTAAAACAAAATACTGATTCAGAGCTAACATCGGAAAACCGATTTATCTACTTTGATGTATCTACCACTTACATGCCAAGCTGGTGTTAAATCGATTTAGGAGGATCCTATTTAAGTAAACATCGCAATCGTCAATGCTTTCCGATTTAAGACAAACAAGGCAAGCTGGTGTTAAATCGTTTTAGGACGATCCGATTTAAGCAAACATCGCAAGCCTCCATGCTTTCCGATTTAAGAAAAAGACGATTTAATGAAAACTAGGCAAGCTGGTGTTAAATCGATTTAGCAGGATCCAATTTAAGAAAAAGGCGATTTAAGAAAACGATGATTTAAGTAAGAATTGATATTTATTTATTTATTTTGTAAACAAGATTCAGAGTTTACGAGATTGGAATGTGTATTTTTCAGAAATTAAGAACTTATATAGTGGAAAGTTGAAAGGAAAAAGTAATGTTTAAATCTTAAAATCCAAATTCATCGAATTTCAATTTATATGCTAATGCAATCTTTTGATGATAAATTAAGTTTTCACATATTTGAGTAATATTGCAATATGTATTTTTTATTTTCCAATATTCTGTAATTAATTAAAATGTTTTAAAGTAGAATCCTGCATTGTTTCAAAAGATTGTTTTCTTGAAATTCATTCAGCATTTATATGATTAAAAATAATAATAATAAAGTTTTATATTTAAAATCCAAACTCATCGACTTGCAGTTTATACTTTTATGCATTCTTATGATGAAAAATTCATTTTTTACACGTTTTAGTAATATTTTAACATTTATTTTTCATTTTCTATTATTTTGTAATTAATGAAATTATTTTAAAGATATAGTCATGCATTGTTTTGTGCATCACTATTTGGCCATGATCCACATGAAATATTTTTCTTTTACTAATAATATTTTTTTAATGAAATTGATTGAGTATTTATGGTTGAAAAAAAAAAAAAAGAATAAAGTTTCATGTTTAAAATCCAAATTCATCGAATTTCAGTTTTTATTTTTATGCATTCTTTTAATGAAACATTCATTTTTCACATGTTTGGCTAATATTTTAATACATATTCTTTATTTTTTATTATTCTGTAATTAATTAAAATATTTTAAAATAGTCATGCATCAGATTTGACATCCAATTTCAATGCCAGTCACATGGATTGAGTATCTTGCTGAAATTGATTCACTATTTATATCCAAATTCATCCATTTTTAGTTTATATTTTTATGCATTATTTTCATGAAAAATTAATTTTCGTATGTTTAGGTATTATGGGAATATATTAGTTTTAATTTATTATTAATTTGTAATTAATTAAAAATACTTTAATAAAGTTCTGTAATGAGTCAAGTAACTTTATTTTTACAGCAGAATGAGGGAGAGCTAGAGGAGGCATTCATTAGATTTTTCTGCAGATCTGCGATTTTTTGCTTTTTTGACATTTTGTTATCATTAAAAAGAGATATATTTTATTACTAATCTTAAAGGCTGCCAAAAACCACGAAAAAAATCAGCAATTTCAGTGATGTGCTCCAAGGGTCACACTTTCAATCCTTCTCCATCCGATACATAAATGTCAGCATTTATGTTAAACAAATCTTATTTTAATCTAAAAGTTAAAAAGATATAAAATTGCACCTTATTTCTCATACCCCCTCTTTTTTTTTACTACTTTTCTCATCATGGTAAATGAATAGTTAAATTCATCATTGAAGTCTTTTAATATGCTTCTGTTTTATCTCAGTAACTTTTTAAATCTGTGTCTGTAATTAAAAAAAAAAAAAAAAAAAAAAAAAAAAAAGTGTATGTAGGCTGTTAGCAATGAAGTGCTATTTGAGTGGGCTAGGGGTAGCCCCCCCCCCCCACCTTAAGGAATTTAGATTGTAGCATGCATAACAAGTCAGACAAAAAAAATCATTTTCTTTTATATTACTTCTTATAGAATGAGTTTATAAAATGTATTACAATAGGTCACTAATTTTTAAAATGGAAAAAAAAAAAACTAGTGTTTTGGGACATTCAAAGCTTTTTTATGGGTAAAATATACCTCTTTTCAAAATTATTTGACAAATTAAAAGCTAAGTATACTAAATAATACAGGAGGGGGGGGGGGGGGGCACATAAAGATCGTATTTTGTTGCTAAAAATTAAAAAGTAGTCTTCCATATTCTAAAATGTAAAATCGGTGTTAAATCGCGATTTAGCCCTACATCGCGATGTTGGATGGATGATAAATCGATTTAAGAAATTTCTACATCGCCCAGTCCTACTCGTCAGCTTAACACCTTTGACAGTTGCGTTTACAGTAAACCTTATGCTGTCACGCCCCATTTCAATTCATGTCACCCCCTTTCCGAAAAAGCTTTGGCTTTTCATTATTTGATTAATAGAGCTCGCTTAATTTGTTCAGATAACATTTCACTTGTTACAGAATTAAATTACATTATATCTGTTGCTATCGATTGTGGTTTTAGTTTAACTTATATCAATAATTTAATTCCTCTTAGTCTTAATAAATGTGTTAATAATCTTGATTCTTGAGTTACTGCGCTTTCGTTTTCTAACCTTGTCATTTTAACATTCTATAATAGTATTCTATAATAGTATTAGCTTTAAAATAGCTAATATCTTAAGACATTATGATTTTAACGTGGTATTTAAACCAGATAATACATTAACTTTTTCACAGCTTAAGGGTCAAATTCCTCCTCAAAATAATTGGGGTGTTTACAACATTCAATTCCAATGTGGTTTGTCCTATATTGGACAAACTAAACGAAAACGCCGTTACAGAGTCAAAGAACACATAATCTATGTAAAGAAAAAAGAATTGTCAAAATCCTCTATCGCCTCTCACTGCTGGGGGTGGGGATAATTTCAGTTTTGGCTCAGCTACCATTATCAAAAAATGCATTACTCCTGTAGATTTAGACTTTTTGGGCAAAACTTAGTCAATTTGTCAAGCCTTTCCTTATTAACAAGCTAATTTCTTTTGTCATCGTTTATTTGTTTTAATTTTTCAAATTTATGTTCGCAATATATATTTATGTATCATTTTATTATTTTTGAGGTTATATATATTTATATTTAATAAACTTTTCTGAATCATTTATCACTAACTTATCGGTTTTCATCAGTACACACGCACAAGAAGAAAAAAAATAATCAAAAATAAAACAAAAAAGGTACTTAATGTAGCACACTTTCGCACATCAGGAGCGATGAAATGGAGTTCGCTAGATTTACTACAAAGAATTCACATTTCAGATTTCAGAAGCTATTATACGAGTATCAATACAAAATTAGCGGCCATAAATATTTTGAAGTTTCATGTATTATAATTCAATACAATCCATTAGGTTTATTTATCATCAAAATATATGGTCTGAGTAAATGCTTTCATTCCGCGTAGTATTTTTAGTAAATTCCAAAAATCATGATGGTATTTATAGTCGTTGAAGTCTAAGTTTGTGACACTTCATTTAACTCAAGAGATAAAATAATATTTGGAAAAATACTTTAGAAAAGATTGCTTCATCATATTGTTCTATATATGATAAAACAAGTAGTAAATTATGTTTTCGATACTTAGAGGTAAGCGGAAAAAGCAGGATTGATCCCACAAATTTGAAACTTGTTTATTGTCGAAACAAATGTCTTTTTCTTTGTTGATAAAAGTGCTATAAAAATCTATGATTTATTAAGAGTATTATAAACATACTAAAAATAATGCTCTATAGTTATAACTGCAGTGAATAACATAAAAAAAAATATATTTTGATCGTTGATGTTTTTTTTTTTCTTTTTCAGATTTATTGAATTTCTAAATTATTTTGTCACATTTCAAACAGAAATTTCATTAATTTCCTTTCATTGAATATCATTCTTCATCGCAAATAAACATACTTTTACAGCTCTATCTTATAAACATAATAAATGTGAAAAATTTGTTTTTGCAAAATTGAAAATATAAGAATTTCATGTTCTTATATTAATTTATATATAGTACAAAATGTTTTTTAATATTAAAAATACATTTACTTATTCCGAAATCCATAAATATCCTGATGCTTCCTGATATATATACTATCTTATAAAGCAAAGAGTAGATTTCTGTTTTAATATAGTATGAATCTAAAATTCGATTTTTTAGTTTTGAAACAATCTGCTCTGCGGGTAGTTTATCAATCATATCTCAAAAACAACACTCAGGAATAAAATTAAATAACGGTCTTCTAAAATTTGAATTCTGTTTAATCTGTATATGTTGCACTGCGTTTCTTTATATTTATTGTGCAATACATATGCTTTAAAATTAGCATTAGAAAATAACATAAAATGTAACATAGAAACATTTTACATGTACTCAATTTTAGACGGTCCAAATATGCAAACCTAAAAAATTAGTTTGATTTTCCCCAAACGTTTTTGAGTTGACTATCTTTGATATATGAGAAATTAATTTACCTATATTTAACGATTAAAATAATAGTGTTAAAATCAATCTAGTATCTTTGACATGTTCTCTGGATCGGTTTGGACTATAAATTTTGGTGCTATTTTAAATTAACTGAATATTGCTAGAATTTAGGTTTTTTTTCTTTTCGTTTCCTTCCAATAGCAGTATGCAATGCGAATATTTTACAATATCCTTTAGTAAAATTTCATAATTTGGCCATTCCACAGCAAAGCATTTTTCAGAAAATAAATAAAATTCTAAAAAGAGTTATATAAGTTACCCAGGTTATCTTTTTGAGTGCAAATGGAACATATCTAGGAATATTTTTTCGATATTTCACTTTACCCAAGTGACAACAGTGATTCAAATGCCGCTACCATGAATACCACATGGCTAAAAAACATAGATTTCATCAGAACCCAATATTGATTGATTTTGACTTAGAGATTTTTGCCTTTACAGTTTACTCTATCCAAGTAAACAATTACTGAGCAAATATCTTGACATATATCAGCCTTTTAAAATAAATAAATGCATCAATAAAAATAAATGTACCGTTGTGTGAAAAGAAAACGTAAACACCCTACACTAACCGTGCAACAAATTATCGTAGAATAAAGTTATGTGTACCAAACTATTGGAAATAAAGTCTAATTTTAAATGGTGTTTTTAAAATAGGCTTATGAACCATATAAAAAAAAAAAATCACTTTTTTTTTCAATAGCAATACACAATTTTGGCACCATAAATAAATAATACTCGCTGAAATTAGCTTAAATTTAAATTTGCATGATGTTCGTAAGAATATTTTCCGAGACATTAATCATTATAAAATGAGCACATTTTAAGGGAGAAATCCAAATTGAAGTTCGATACTGGATTGTTTAAATCCTACAGAATGACTAACTCACTTCGACTGATGTGTTGTTTCTTGTCAATATGACCATTTAAATCACTTAACCTCTGAATGAAACTAACTTAATGCCTGAATTTTTTTAGTCTCAAATTTGTTGGTAAAAATCACATTAAAATGTTGCAAAATGAACTGGAAAAATACTAAAAAAATTACGCTAAAATATTTTTGTATTTATTTGATAAAATATAAATGATCTAAATATAGGAATATCCATACATGGAAAAATGGATAAATATATGTTTTGTCTAAATTTATATAAATTAAGCTTTTAAATTGTATATTATGTACTGTAATTTGTATTTTTATGAACTATTAAAACATATATTTATTTCTTTACAGAGACTAAGAATATTGTAATAATTATTAAGAACAAATTAAGAATAATCTCATTTGAGGCTAAAAAAAAATTTATTTCAAAATCATCTTGAAAAGGATTTTACATAAATAACTGTCTTCTAAATGTCTGATAGAAATATGTACACATTTGCGCCTAGTTTCCAGTATTTTGTAAGTTACAGACATGCATAAAAAATAGGCTTTAACATAAAATTTCGCAATTTAAAAAATACGTATTTCAAAGGCTATAAGCAAATAGCAACAGTTTTTCTAAAGAACGTCTTGTAATTTTCATGCCACTGATTTAAGGAGAATGTTAGTGATATAAGGATCTATTTCAATAATGTTGCCAACCATTTGAACGTCGAAAGGATTCAGTGTGATATAAGATCGCGAGGCACTGAATTACGGTTTATGCTTTTTTTTTAATCGTAAAAGAGACTTACGCTATAAGATGATCTTAAAAAGAGGCACTCTAATCTCAGCCCAAATGTTACAATGAAATGAGTAAAATTTTCATCCACTTAAACCAGCATCTTTACGTTTTTTAAACATAATTTCAAAAATACGTGGAAAAAATATATATATATAAACTTGGGATATGCATAAAACAGGGCATAACACATATAAATTTATTATAAGCTGTAATTCATATTTTTTAATATTAATTTAATAATTCATCATTCAATTATAAATATTAAAAATTACAAATCCAATATATTTATGTTTGTTTTTTTTAGTATTATAACTATACAAAAAAATCATGCATTGCATTTATAATTTCAGGATATATTAAAAAAATATGAAATTCTAATAGAAAATTAGAAGGTCTAAATTTTCAACGTTCATAATTCAAAAACATTACATGCGAATGACTTGAAATTTTGTATCTAGGCAGAGTTTGAACACAAGATTTAAAATATCTTCCAAAATTGAAAGTTGCATAAAAAAAAAAAAAAATGTTTCGGCTGTTTTGAACTAGTAGATGACTCACTAAAGCAATTTTAATGTATGTCATTTAAAAATAGTTTATATTTTCAATTGTTTGGTACTAGTACATAACTTTCTTCTACAATAATTTGTTGCAGAGTTAGTTGGGGTGTTTACTTTTTTCCACCACTGTCAAGCAAAACCGTGCGAAACTCGGAGGAATATAATACTGTATTTAAATAATTATTTCATTATGAAAAATATATTTAGACATAGAATTTTAATATGTTTAGGTAATAGAAGTAGAAATTACGAAATCAAAGACGGTACATACAGTTATTGCGGAGAAATAGAAAAAAAAGTAACATGTAGAGATGGTTGGTTATCATCTTTTTGCGAGAGCAATACACTGTAGCCTTGGGATCTAAAAACAGCCGTGTACTAAATGTAGGCTGATTTGTGGCCGTCAAAAGTGTTCTGACTACCAAAAATGTCGCATTGTAATATATCATTCGATGCACGAATGTGTCTATCATTAACGCCGGGCTCAAACGTAATGCTAGCATTTTAGTACTTATGACATGCAGTACCATTTTAGCGTATCGATATTAGATTTTGAATTTTGCTTTTATTTATTAATTACATTTTACAAAGCATGCGATTTTAAATAAAGTATGTTTAAAAAATTTGACATACATAAAAATTTGGACAATGTTATGTTTTTTTCTTTTTATTAATTTGAATGCATGCATATTTTTAAATTGATCTATGTTTGACGTAAGAATATATTTTTATTTCCGATGACATAGAATAACAATATTAGTAATATAAATATGAATGCAGAATTACGTTAGAGATTCACAGTTAGCACAATTCCCGATTTTGCATGATTAAATATATACACATATATTAAAATGTAGTTATATTGTTATATTGTTTTACTAAAATTTCACAATACTTTCCCGTGATGAATGCCTTAAAAGTAAAATGCATATCATATTTCGCTCTGTTTGAAGAATATTAATTATCTTGTTTCAAAAATAATTTAAATCGTTTAAGAAAATGTAATAGTTTTAGCAGATGTTACTTTAAGTTAAAAGTTAACTTAGTTGATCTCCCTAAGTAATTATCCTTAGTGTTTTGAATAATGTGAAAATACTCTTGGTACTTTGAAATAAGTTTCATCTAAATTCCACTAAAAATCAATAAAGAACATGTGATTTTAATTATCCTATTAAGGACAACTAACATTTAAAAATTTAACGCACATATTTCAAGAAATTACTGAACAAAGCTATTGCTAATAATAATGGAAAATTACATTGTACAAAAACTACAATGTGCTTATTGTTTCTTCCAATGTAATTGTATAAGTAAAATGTTATTTTTTTAAAGTTACACAAATGAAATAAATGGCAAAGAACATATTTAGTATATAATATTTAATTACTATTGTTTTATAATACTAAAATAGGAGGGATATCCATAACTATTAATAATAAATATGAGTAGTCTGAAATATGTATGAAGAAGATCTGTATCTCATAGAAGTATCAAATTATTATTTAACCCTTTCGTGGTCTGGAGCCCTTTTAAGAAAAATGTATTTTCACCTATATTGTTTTCTCTTAACAATTAGTTTTGTTATTATTTCCACGTAGAAATGTGGAACTGTTTGGCTGAAGTCAGTGTCAAAATGGATGTTTAAATGCCTTAGTATCCATTTTCCATTATATATGTATTTTCAATGTCCAAAACGTCCATTTTCGTAAATAAAATTTACCTATTTTATTTGGCTTGCAATGAAGACAATTAAAGTTATCAAAATAATAACTACTCTCAATCAAATATAACAATGAAAAATTATATTAACTTTGTAATTGCATTTCAACGAAAAATAAAAAGTGAAAAGTTATTTGGCATTTTAGTAAATATAGGTGCAGCGACGCTAAAATTACTAAAAATTTACATAATGAGATGAGCCAGAAGTAATTGTCTTTCCGGATTTTTTACAACCTCTATTTTATCCCATTACTAATATTCGCCTTATCAAATCTGAAGTTAAATAAGGCGAAAATTACTATTTCAAAATAGGCATTATAGAAAATCCAGAAACAGAATTACCCAGTAAATCAATAATTTTTGAATGACTATTGATGCTTATTGCCTCAATATTAGTTCGCATTTCTAACAGTTTTGTCATTTTAGTAAAATTATAAATTCAAAATATCTACCACACTTTTGGACAGTATTTTTTATTCTATTTAATTGAGTCTATTCAATTGCATCACCATCATCATCCCAAACATGGTTTAAGGCTATATGCCTGTTCCAGATTCAATCAGTCTTTTTTGTGGCCTTACTCTGTCTCTTTTCCCCCTTTGTTTATAATTCAGTGATGCTTTTGGTATGCGATCAGAATCCATACTTTTCATGTGGTCCTTCGATTTCCTTTTGTAATTTTCTATTTTATTTAACATTGGTATAACCTCAAGCTCTCTTCTGATGTCGTCATTCCTTATTTTGTCCATTATTGAACATCCTTACACACTTCTGAAAAATGTCAGCTCTGTGGATTGCATTTGTCTTTCATCATTTTTTTTAGAGTGTCCATGTTTCATTTCCATATAGTAAAGTTGGTATTGCCATTGTTTTAAAAAATTTCATCCTTATGTCTTTACTTGTATTTCGAAGAGTTCTTCTTATAGGACGAGTACCACAGATTTATTGAAATTTATAAAGCTTATTTTGTATTCGTGGTCATAGAAATATGTTATATAAATTTCATTTCTATGAATGAACATTCTTTTTAACTTAATAATGTATTTTTAAAGAATTTAGAAAAAAGACAAGACTACTAGGGTTACAAGGAAGTTAGACTACAAGGGTTTAAATATAAAACAAGATATCTAATAAAATGAGTGTTTCCAGTTATTCAATATTCAAGTAATCTAAAGGAATCTATTACTAAAAATATTCTGATTCCTTCCTTTAAAATAGTTGGTTTGCTAAAACTGAACGTTCAGTAAATTATTGTGCAACATCTACTTTCTGACAGATTTAATTTTTTGGACCTACTGGATTTTAACAGCAAAAATCTATTGAATCTACTAGAAAATTAATATTTCATCATGATGCAATATGTTCAGTAATAAATAAACATTATAATTTAAATAATGTGTTATAAAAGCCTCCAGTTACTACGTTATTACAATATTTGACCCTTTATCTCTTTATAAACAAATTTTATCCGATTTTGTTCTAACGAATCTGAACAATAAGACTTCGAGAGTGAAAATAATCCCCACTCTCTTTGACTCTTCTCCCCCACTTACTTTGAATTTTTCTAACTCCAAGCAGATACAAAGCATATTTTCAAAATGTTTTCTTACGTTTTATTATTTCATTTTCTTACAAAATTCTAAATCCGGTGTATTATTTACTGTTTCAGTGAACATAAATGTTATTTGACTTTCAAAAGTAGTAACATATAAGTGCACTCTATGAAAGAAAAACAGCCATGTTGATACTTGCAACTTGAAAACATTTTCCATCGAAATGAAAAAGAATGTAACAACTATAAGAACAGATAAATCTCTCAAAAACAAATCCCAGAAAAAGTAATGCATAATCTTTCCTTTTCATAAAAAATTGTATTCTGTAAATGCTGTCTCTTATGAATTCCCATTAGAAAACAGTAATAATATATATATATATATATATATATACATATATATGTATGTTTTATATATTGTATGTTTAAAGTTATATAAAAGAAATTCTAAATTTTTACACGAATTCATTTATCTATTTTTTTTTTTTTTTTTTTAAGAAATTATCCTTTCATATTAATGAATTTAAATGAGTGGTTAAACCGACTCAAGTTTTTAAAAAATATATATTACGACAACTTATTTTTTTAATACTTTTAGGCGTATTTTAAGCGTATAGCAATTTGAAAATTCAAATTATTTCCGGTGTTATAGCGCTGCAATTTTTCGAGAACTTTGACTCTAAGCGACTATCTATAGTCACAATGAGAGCTCAACAAGTACGAATGAGGCAAGGAAATTGAAAACAGTCTCAGAATATAGTTACATCAGTGGAAGACGTACAAAATTCTGATGTTGAAGATCATGCAAAGAATATTTGGTTTCGATGACGGGGTACTTTTTTCCTTTTGCATTTTACTGAAAACCTCTGTATTTATACTACTGTACAAGATACCTCAATACTTACTTAACCGATTTTAATGAAATTTAAATCACATATTCTTCCTAATATTATCTTAGATATAGAGCATGATTTTTTTTTTTTTGATTGGATGCTGAATTTTTGTAATTTTTTAAGTCTCAAAATTTGTATAAAAATCATTTTTTTTTCAATTTGCTATCATTTCTACAATAAATAGATAAATAAATAAACAAATAAATAAAATAAAATAAAAATAAAAATAAATTTTTTCCATATGCCACATCTTAGCTATTACATTTCTAAGAAAGAAAAAAAAATATTTTTATTTTTTAGACGGTGCCTCACAGAGAAAAAAAAATACACCATAAGCAAGGGTTTTCAAAAGTGAGTGCTACATGACGTCTCATATCTCTGGCATTTAAAAAAAATTGTAACATTCCTTTATTGTTCATAAAACTTCTATGTATATGCGAATAATAAAAATTATTATACATATATATATATATATTTTTTTTCCGAATGCCAAGGTGGCTAATCTCTTAACCTGATTGGTTCGAATTTCAAAGGGGTGTTGTTTTGTTCTATTTTTGAAATAAAAAAAAAAAATGTTACAACACTCGATAATTTCAAATAATGTTTTCGAAACGATTACTTTTGAGACTAAATAAAACATAGATACTGATAACAATGACAACTATTTTGGTCTAAAAGTAGATATATTAAAGGAGTTTACAATTAACTGTAGTCATTTCCAAAACCTTATCTTGTTTAAACTCGGAGTACGAAAGTATATAGGGACCTAAATTCAGTGACAGCGTCTTTCAGAAGTTTATATAAACTACTAGTCATACCTGTATCACAATAATACAAAATAAATCTGTTATTAAAATAAATTACTGAAATATCAGCGCAAAAAAAGACTGGTTATAATTTAATTCAAGAGATCAACGAAAGAGTTTTTTCCATCAAGGAAAAGTGTTATGGCTAAATGATCTCTAGTGATAGCACTTATATTAGAGTTTTACACACACTTTTGTTTGCAAGAAAGAGGGGGAAAATGAAATCTTATTAGTCGTAATTTAGAAATGTCTGAGTATTTTATGTATGTAGAACTATTCTTTTCTCGATAAAATTAAACATTTTATGTTTAATAAATATTTAATCGTTATAAGATAATATGCAGCGCTTTAAAAAGTATGAATATAACAAATATATCCATATAACTTCAATATTATTTATAATACATATTTATTTTAGTTTCGCATTTATTTTCTCAATTTCTGTAGCATTTTTTAATGTATTTTTTTTTTGGATTATTCCTCGTGATAATATCCATCGTGAATAAATATTCTTAGCTAATTTTTTCTGTTTTTATCCTTCCTTTTCTTCGTTTGCTGTATTTGGAAACGTCCATTGTTACACTTGTGGCTGTCAGAGAAAATTTCCATAAATATTTCCAATTCTTTCATTACAAAATATATTTATGGTAAATTTGATGCAACCACTAAAAAATACAAGTCCTCTACTCTTATAAATCATATGCAATTTCTAACAAAAAGCATTTTAATTGCTTATATATTGAATTAAATTTTTGTTACTCTTGTGACCACAAAGAAATGCAATTTTCAAAAATTGTGTTTGACAGGAATTCTGTGAATTATAAGAGACTACAGAAATAAAATTTACAGAATATAGCAAAGTAATCATATCTTTTAAAAAGTATTAATCATTGAACTCATCTGATAACACATGAATTAGTTACATTTCACTTTGCAAAATGCTAAGTGTTACTCTTGTGACATTTTGTCTATTAAGGGAGTTTTCCCAAAAATTCAGTTTAAATACTAAATAAAATAGTTAAAACAAATTTAAAAAAAAATACTTTTCGATAGAAAAAACTTTTAATGACGTTTACATTTTAAAAAAGCACAAAAATTGCAAAAAATTCTAAAATTAATTAGAATTTGTAAAATCCTCGACATTTTATCAATCTGAGAGCATTAATGTCAGCCACAATTTCATACTTTTTTGCCAAATACTATTGTAGTCATCAGGTTCAAACTTGAGAATTCCTTATGCTTTAAATAACTCTTAGCACTTTATTTGATAATTTTGTTTTCCACTTCAATAGTAAAACCACGAATCTTTAAATCATCATATTTTAGAATCACTCAGCATAACCACATTTCAACTTCTCAGTTTCTGCTACTGAACAGAATAAATCATTGTCTTCATTATCAATAATATCACTGGCAATTTTTCCTGTACCATTATTTACTTAATGAAACACAAATTCTTCGTACGAATGATGTTAGTGTATGGTTTGTAGTAGATAATGTCATTTTTCATGGTTTTGACAAAGTGCATTTGCCCTTTGCTGTTGGTATTTTCTCGCAAAGTAATGAAGCATTATTGTTTTATTTCTTCGTCTGATGTATGGAGTATGCTTGCTTTTGTTTTTGAATGAACAATTTTGACAAAATAATCAGTATTCCTTAAACGCACTTCATTCTACATATATCATCATAAAACGGCACAAAATAAATCTACAGCATGTATACCGAGAGTATTTGAAAATAAATATGCCCAAATTAGTTGATTGTGAAAGAAGACTGATTCATTGCAGGAATATTTGCATAGTTATATTTTTGTTTAAATTAGAAAGTACAACCATCATATAAAAAAGTAAAACGGATACACTTTAGTCAAATGCATTACCTTAACTCTTTAAAACCTGCGCAGGCGAAAAAAAGTACTACTCTTAAATCCTGACCTATAAAAGGAAGAGTTTGGGGAAATGGACCTGTCCATTTCTCGCATTTGAGTTTCCTATAGTTGTAAATGGGAGAGAAGTGGTTGAAATGTCATCTTGATGTATGCTTACTCTTCTCCCCCAGATATTTCCGCTGGTTTTTGTCGGAAGCACCTAAGTAAGGATAGTAGTAATCTGTATATTTGTTTGGAGTGTTAATTTTATTGAAAGCGTTATTTATCCCTTTACACCTATAGTAATAAATATTTACATAGCATTCTTTCACTGTATATATTTTATCGGAAACGTATGTTTATAAATTATAAGTCTTGGAAGAAAGGCTTCTAATATTGTTCTCTGACATTCACCTGCCTGCAAAAAGATTTTCCCACGAACCTCCACACAAGGAAAATTTTGCATTCATATAATAAAAATGGAAATATTCACAGAACAACGAAAAATGGCAAGAATGATACAAATGTGTGTTTGGTGTTATTTATGACGGCCGATTATCTACTCGAGGAATATAGGCCCAGGGGAAGTGACCTCCTTGGGAGTCTTTCTAAGGGAACCCAGCCCGTATTTAAGCAAGCTTAACCAAGGTTCGAATAAAACCAAGGAAAACTCCGAACGATTATGCCGATGGTGGCGATTTCGTTCGAATCCAGCACTTCTCGTCTACCAAAATCTCTCAGCGACTATTGGGGCCAAGAATGATGCAATATAGAATGAGTTTATAAAATGTATTACAATAGGTCACTAATTTTTAAAATGGAAAAAAAAAAAACTAGTGTTTTGGGACATTCAAAGCTTTTTTATGGGTAAAATATACCTCTTTTCAAAATTATTTGACAAATTAAAAGCTAAGTATACTAAATAATACAGGAGGGGGGGGGGGGGGCACATAAAGATCGTATTTTGTTGCTAAAAATTAAAAAGTAGTCTTCCATATTCTAAAATGTAAAATCGGTGTTAAATCGCGATTTAGCCCTACATCGCGATGTTGGATGGATGATAAATCGATTTAAGAAATTTCTACATCGCCCAGTCCTACTCGTCAGCTTAACACCTTTGACAGTTGCGTTTACAGTAAACCTTATGCTGTCACGCCCCATTTCAATTCATGTCACCCCCTTTCCCAAAAAGCTTTGGCTTTTCATTATTTGATTAATAGAGCTCGCTTAATTTGTTCAGATAACATTTCACTTGTTACAGAATTAAATTACATTATATCTGTTGCTATCGATTGTGGTTTTAGTTTAACTTATATCAATAATTTAATTCCTCTTAGTCTTAATAAATGTGTTAATAATCTTGATTCTTGAGTTACTGCGCTTTCGTTTTCTAACCTTGTCATTTTAACATTCTATAATAGTATTCTATAATAGTATTAGCTTTAAAATAGCTAATATCTTAAGACATTATGATTTTAACGTGGTATTTAAACCAGATAATACATTAACTTTTTCACAGCTTAAGGGTCAAATTCCTCCTCAAAATAATTGGGGTGTTTACAACATTCAATTCCAATGTGGTTTGTCCTATATTGGACAAACTAAACGAAAACGCCGTTACAGAGTCAAAGAACACATAATCTATGTAAAGAAAAAAGAATTGTCAAAATCCTCTATCGCCTCTCACTGCTGGGGGTGGGGATAATTTCAGTTTTGGCTCAGCTACCATTATCAAAAAATGCATTACTCCTGTAGATTTAGACTTTTTGGGCAAAACTTAGTCAATTTGTCAAGCCTTTCCTTATTAACAAGCTAATTTCTTTTGTCATCGTTTATTTGTTTTAATTTTTCAAATTTATGTTCGCAATATATATTTATGTATCATTTTATTATTTTTGAGGTTATATATATTTATATTTAATAAACTTTTCTGAATCATTTATCACTAACTTATCGGTTTTCATCAGTACACACGCACAAGAAGAAAAAAAATAATCAAAAATAAAACAAAAAAGGTACTTAATGTAGCACACTTTCGCACATCAGGAGCGATAAAATGGAGTTCGCTAGATTTACTACAAAGAATTCACATTTCAGATTTCAGAAGCTATTATACGAGTATCAATACAAAATTAGCGGCCATAAATATTTTGAAGTTTCATGTATTATAATTCAATACAATCCATTAGGTTTATTTATCATCAAAATATATGGTCTGAGTAAATGCTTTCATTCCGCGTAGTATTTTTAGTAAATTCCAAAAATCATGATGGTATTTATAGTCGTTGAAGTCTAAGTTTGTGACACTTCATTTAACTCAAGATAAAATAATATTTGGAAAAATACTTTAGAAAAGATTGCTTCATCATATTGTTCTATATATGATAAAACAAGTAGTAAATTATGTTTTCGATACTTAGAGGTAAGCGGAAAAAGCAGGATTGATCCCACAAATTTGAAACTTGTTTATTGTCGAAACAAATGTCTTTTTCTTTGTTGATAAAAGTGCTATAAAAATCTATGATTTATTAAGAGTATTATAAACATACTAAAAATAATGCTCTATAGTTATAACTGCAGTGAATAACATAAAAAAAAATATATTTTGATCGTTGATGTTTTTTTTTTCTTTTTCAGATTTATTGAATTTCTAAATTATTTTGTCACATTTCAAACAGAAATTTCATTAATTTCCTTTCATTGAATATCATTCTTCATCGCAAATAAACATACTTTTACAGCTCTATCTTATAAACATAATAAATGTGAAAAATTTGTTTTTGCAAAATTGAAAATATAAGAATTTCATGTTCTTATATTAATTTATATATAGTACAAAATGTTTTTTAATATTAAAAATACATTTACTTATTCCGAAATCCATAAATATCCTGATGCTTCCTGATATATATACTATCTTATAAAGCAAAGAGTAGATTTCTGTTTTAATATAGTATGAATCTAAAATTCGATTTTTTAGTTTTGAAACAATCTGCTCTGCGGGTAGTTTATCAATCATATCTCAAAAACAACACTCAGGAATAAAATTAAATAACGGTCTTCTAAAATTTGAATTCTGTTTAATCTGTATATGTTGCACTGCGTTTCTTTATATTTATTGTGCAATACATATGCTTTAAAATTAGCATTAGAAAATAACATAAAATGTAACATAGAAACATTTTACATGTACTCAATTTTAGACGGTCCAAATATGCAAACCTAAAAAATTAGTTTGATTTTCCCCAAACGTTTTTGAGTTGACTATCTTTGATATATGAGAAATTAATTTACCTATATTTAACGATTAAAATAATAGTGTTAAAATCAATCTAGTATCTTTGACATGTTCTCTGGATCGGTTTGGACTATAAATTTTGGTGCTATTTTAAATTAACTGAATATTGCTAGAATTTAGGTTTTTTTTCTTTTCGTTTCCTTCCAATAGCAGTATGCAATGCGAATATTTTACAATATCCTTTAGTAAAATTTCATAATTTGGCCATTCCACAGCAAAGCATTTTTCAGAAAATAAATAAAATTCTAAAAAGAGTTATATAAGTTACCCAGGTTATCTTTTTGAGTGCAAATGGAACATATCTAGGAATATTTTTTCGATATTTCACTTTACCCAAGTGACAACAGTGATTCAAATGCCGCTACCATGAATACCACATGGCTAAAAAACATAGATTTCATCAGAACCCAATATTGATTGATTTTGACTTAGAGATTTTTGCCTTTACAGTTTACTCTATCCAAGTAAACAATTACTGAGCAAATATCTTGACATATATCAGCCTTTTAAAATAAATAAATGCATCAATAAAAATAAATGTACCGTTGTGTGAAAAAAAACGTAAACACCCTACACTAACCGTGCAACAAATTATCGTAGAATAAAGTTATGTGTACCAAACTATTGGAAATAAAGTCTAATTTTAAATGGTGTTTTTAAAATAGGCTTATGAACCATATAAAAAAAAAAATCACTTTTTTTTTCAATAGCAATACACAATTTTGGCACCATAAATAAATAATACTCGCTGAAATTAGCTTAAATTTAAATTTGCATGATGTTCGTAAGAATATTTTCCGAGACATTAATCATTATAAAATGAGCACATTTTAAGGGAGAAATCCAAATTGAAGTTCGATACTGGATTGTTTAAATCCTACAGAATGACTAACTCACTTCGACTGATGTGTTGTTTCTTGTCAATATGACCATTTAAATCACTTAACCTCTGAATGAAACTAACTTAATGCCTGAATTTTTTTAGTCTCAAATTTGTTGGTAAAAATCACATTAAAATGTTGCAAAATGAACTGGAAAAATACTAAAAAAATTACGCTAAAATATTTTTGTATTTATTTGATAAAATATAAATGATCTAAATATAGGAATATCCATACATGGAAAAATGGATAAATATATGTTTTGTCTAAATTTATATAAATTAAGCTTTTAAATTGTATATTATGTACTGTAATTTGTATTTTTATGAACTATTAAAACATATATTTATTTCTTTACAGAGACTAAGAATATTGTAATAATTATTAAGAACAAATTAAGAATAATCTCATTTGAGGCTAAAAAAAAATTTATTTCAAAATCATCTTGAAAAGGATTTTACATAAATAACTGTCTTCTAAATGTCTGATAGAAATATGTACACATTTGCGCCTAGTTTCCAGTATTTTGTACGTTACAGACATGCATAAAAAATAGGCTTTAACATAAAATTTCGCAATTTAAAAAATACGTATTTCAAAGGCTATAAGCAAATAGCAACAGTTTTTCTAAAGAACGTCTTGTAATTTTCATGCCACTGATTTAAGGAGAATGTTAGTGATATAAGGATCTATTTCAATAATGTTGCCAACCATTTGAACGTCGAAAGGATTCAGTGTGATATAAGATCGCGAGGCACTGAATTACGGTTTATGCTTTTTTTTTAATCGTAAAAGAGACTTACGCTATAAGATGATCTTAAAAAGAGGCACTCTAATCTCAGCCCAAATGTTACAATGAAATGAGTAAAATTTTCATCCACTTAAACCAGCATCTTTACGTTTTTTAAACATAATTTCAAAAATACGTGGAAAAAATATATATATATAAACTTGGGATATGCATAAAACAGGGCATAACACATATAAATTTATTATAAGCTGTAATTCATATTTTTTAATATTAATTTAATAATTCATCATTCAATTATAAATATTAAAAATTACAAATCCAATATATTTATGTTTGTTTTTTTTAGTATTATAACTATACAAAAAAATCATGCATTGCATTTATAATTTCAGGATATATTAAAAAAATATGAAATTCTAATAGAAAATTAGAAGGTCTAAATTTTCAACGTTCATAATTCAAAAACATTACATGCGAATGACTTGAAATTTTGTATCTAGGCAGAGTTTGAACACAAGATTTAAAATATCTTCCAAAATTGAAAGTTGCATAAAAAAAAAAAAAAAAATGTTTCGGCTGTTTTGAACTAGTAGATGACTCACTAAAGCAATTTTAATGTATGTCATTTAAAAATAGTTTATATTTTCAATTGTTTGGTACTAGTACATAACTTTCTTCTACAATAATTTGTTGCAGAGTTAGTTGGGGTGTTTACTTTTTTCCACCACTGTCAAGCAAAACCGTGCGAAACTCGGAGGAATATAATACTGTATTTAAATAATTATTTCATTATGAAAAATATATTTAGACATAGAATTTTAATATGTTTAGGTAATAGAAGTAGAAATTACGAAATCAAAGACGGTACATACAGTTATTGCGGAGAAATAGAAAAAAAAGTAACATGTAGAGATGGTTGGTTATCATCTTTTTGCGAGAGCAATACACTGTAGCCTTGGGATCTAAAAACAGCCGTGTACTAAATGTAGGCTGATTTGTGGCCGTCAAAAGTGTTCTGACTACCAAAAATGTCGCATTGTAATATATCATTCGATGCACGAATGTGTCTATCATTAACGCCGGGCTCAAACGTAATGCTAGCATTTTAGTACTTATGACATGCAGTACCATTTTAGCGTATCGATATTAGATTTTGAATTTTGCTTTTATTTATTAATTACATTTTACAAAGCATGCGATTTTAAATAAAGTATGTTTAAAAAATTTGACATACATAAAAATTTGGACAATGTTATGTTTTTTTCTTTTTATTAATTTGAATGCATGCATATTTTTAAATTGATCTATGTTTGACGTAAGAATATATTTTTATTTCCGATGACATAGAATAACAATATTAGTAATATAAATATGAATGCAGAATTACGTTAGAGATTCACAGTTAGCACAATTCCCGATTTTGCATGATTAAATATATACACATATATTAAAATGTAGTTATATTGTTATATTGTTTTACTAAAATTTCACAATACTTTCCCGTGATGAATGCCTTAAAAGTAAAATGCATATCATATTTCGCTCTGTTTGAAGAATATTAATTATCTTGTTTCAAAAATAATTTAAATCGTTTAAGAAAATGTAATAGTTTTAGCAGATGTTACTTTAAGTTAAAAGTTAACTTAGTTGATCTCCCTAAGTAATTATCCTTAGTGTTTTGAATAATGTGAAAATACTCTTGGTACTTTGAAATAAGTTTCATCTAAATTCCACTAAAAATCAATAAAGAACATGTGATTTTAATTATCCTATTAAGGACAACTAACATTTAAAAATTTAACGCACATATTTCAAGAAATTACTGAACAAAGCTATTGCTAATAATAATGGAAAATTACATTGTACAAAAACTACAATGTGCTTATTGTTTCTTCCAATGTAATTGTATAAGTAAAATGTTATTTTTTTAAAGTTACACAAATGAAATAAATGGCAAAGAACATATTTAGTATATAATATTTAATTACTATTGTTTTATAATACTAAAATAGGAGGGATATCCATAACTATTAATAATAAATATGAGTAGTCTGAAATATGTATGAAGAAGATCTGTATCTCATAGAAGTATCAAATTATTATTTAACCCTTTCGTGGTCTGGAGCCCTTTTAAGAAAAATGTATTTTCACCTATATTGTTTTCTCTTAACAATTAGTTTTGTTATTATTTCCACGTAGAAATGTGGAACTGTTTGGCTGAAGTCAGTGTCAAAATGGATGTTTAAATGCCTTAGTATCCATTTTCCATTATATATGTATTTTCAATGTCCAAAACGTCCATTTTCGTAAATAAAATTTACCTATTTTATTTGGCTTGCAATGAAGACAATTAAAGTTATCAAAATAATAACTACTCTCAATCAAATATAACAATGAAAAATTATATTAACTTTGTAATTGCATTTCAACGAAAAATAAAAAGTGAAAAGTTATTTGGCATTTTAGTAAATATAGGTGCAGCGACGCTAAAATTACTAAAAATTTACATAATGAGATGAGCCAGAAGTAATTGTCTTTCCGGATTTTTTACAACCTCTATTTTATCCCATTACTAATATTCGCCTTATCAAATCTGAAGTTAAATAAGGCGAAAATTACTATTTCAAAATAGGCATTATAGAAAATCCAGAAACAGAATTACCCAGTAAATCAATAATTTTTGAATGACTATTGATGCTTATTGCCTCAATATTAGTTCGCATTTCTAACAGTTTTGTCATTTTAGTAAAATTATAAATTCAAAATATCTACCACACTTTTGGACAGTATTTTTTATTCTATTTAATTGAGTCTATTCAATTGCATCACCATCATCATCCCAAACATGGTTTAAGGCTATATGCCTGTTCCAGATTCAATCAGTCTTTTTTGTGGCCTTACTCTGTCTCTTTTCCCCCTTTGTTTATAATTCAGTGATGCTTTTGGTATGCGATCAGAATCCATACTTTTCATGTGGTCCTTCGATTTCCTTTTGTAATTTTCTATTTTATTTAACATTGGTATAACCTCAAGCTCTCTTCTGATGTCGTCATTCCTTATTTTGTCCATTATTGAACATCCTTACACACTTCTGAAAAATGTCAGCTCTGTGGATTGCATTTGTCTTTCATCATTTTTTTTAGAGTGTCCATGTTTCATTTCCATATAGTAAAGTTGGTATTGCCATTGTTTTAAAAAATTTCATCCTTATGTCTTTACTTGTATTTCGAAGAGTTCTTCTTATAGGACGAGTACCACAGATTTATTGAAATTTATAAAGCTTATTTTGTATTCGTGGTCATAGAAATATGTTATATAAATTTCATTTCTATGAATGAACATTCTTTTTAACTTAATAATGTATTTTTAAAGAATTTAGAAAAAAGACAAGACTACTAGGGTTACAAGGAAGTTAGACTACAAGGGTTTAAATATAAAACAAGATATCTAATAAAATGAGTGTTTCCAGTTATTCAATATTCAAGTAATCTAAAGGAATCTATTACTAAAAATATTCTGATTCCTTCCTTTAAAATAGTTGGTTTGCTAAAACTGAACGTTCAGTAAATTATTGTGCAACATCTACTTTCTGACAGATTTAATTTTTTGGACCTACTGGATTTTAACAGCAAAAATCTATTGAATCTACTAGAAAATTAATATTTCATCATGATGCAATATGTTCAGTAATAAATAAACATTATAATTTAAATAATGTGTTATAAAAGCCTCCAGTTACTACGTTATTACAATATTTGACCCTTTATCTCTTTATAAACAAATTTTATCCGATTTTGTTCTAACGAATCTGAACAATAAGACTTCGAGAGTGAAAATAATCCCCACTCTCTTTGACTCTTCTCCCCCACTTACTTTGAATTTTTCTAACTCCAAGCAGATACAAAGCATATTTTCAAAATGTTTTCTTACGTTTTATTATTTCATTTTCTTACAAAATTCTAAATCCGGTGTATTATTTACTGTTTCAGTGAACATAAATGTTATTTGACTTTCAAAAGTGGTAACATATAAGTGCACTCTATGAAAGAAAAACAGCCATGTTGATACTTGCAACTTGAAAACATTTTCCATCGAAATGAAAAAGAATGTAACAACTATAAGAACAGATAAATCTCTCAAAAACAAATCCCAGAAAAAGTAATGCATAATCTTTCCTTTTCATAAAAAATTGTATTCTGTAAATGCTGTCTCTTATGAATTCCCATTAGAAAACAGTAATAATATATATATATATATATATATATACATATATATGTATGTTTTATATATTGTATGTTTAAAGTTATATAAAAGAAATTCTAAATTTTTACACGAATTCATTTATGTATTTTTTTTTTTTTTTTAAGAAATTATCCTTTCATATTAATGAATTTAAATGAGTGGTTAAACCGACTCAAGTTTTTAAAATATATATATTACGACAACTTATTTTTTTAATACTTTTAGGCGTATTTTAAGCGTATAGCAATTTGAAAATTCAAATTATTTCCGGTGTTATAGCGCTGCAATTTTTCGAGAACTTTGACTCTAAGCGACTATCTATAGTCACAATGAGAGCTCAACAAGTACGAATGAGGCAAGGAAATTGAAAACAGTCTCAGAATATAGTTACATCAGTGGAAGACGTACAAAATTCTGATGTTGAAGATCATGCAAAGAATATTTGGTTTCGATGACGGGGTACTTTTTTCCTTTTGCATTTTACTGAAAACCTCTGTATTTATACTACTGTACAAGATACCTCAATACTTACTTAACCGATTTTAATGAAATTTAAATCACATATTCTTCCTAATATTATCTTAGATATAGAGCATGATTTTTTTTTTTTGATTGGATGCTGAATTTTTGTAATTTTTTAAGTCTCAAAATTTGTATAAAAATCATTTTTTTTTCAATTTGCTATCATTTCTACAATAAATAGATAAATAAATAAACAAATAAATAAAATAAAATAAAAATAAAAATAAATTTTTTCCATATGCCACATCTTAGCTATTACATTTCTAAGAAAGAAAAAAAAATATTTTTATTTTTTAGACGGTGCCTCACAGAGAAAAAAAAATACACCATAAGCAAGGGTTTTCAAAAGTGAGTGCTACATGACGTCTCATATCTCTGGCATTTAAAAAAAATTGTAACATTCCTTTATTGTTCATAAAACTTCTATGTATATGCGAATAATAAAAATTATTATACATATATATATATATTTTTTTTTCCGAATGCCAAGGTGGCTAATCTCTTAACCTGATTGGTTCGAATTTCAAAGGGGTGTTGTTTTGTTCTATTTTTGAAATAAAAAAAAAAAAAAATGTTACAACACTCGATAATTTCAAATAATGTTTTCGAAACGATTACTTTTGAGACTAAATAAAACATAGATACTGATAACAATGACAACTATTTTGGTCTAAAAGTAGATATATTAAAGGAGTTTACAATTAACTGTAGTCATTTCCAAAACCTTATCTTGTTTAAACTCGGAGTACGAAAGTATATAGGGACCTAAATTCAGTGACAGCGTCTTTCAGAAGTTTATATAAACTACTAGTCATACCTGTATCACAATAATACAAAATAAATCTGTTATTAAAATAAATTACTGAAATATCAGCGCAAAAAAAGACTGGTTATAATTTAATTCAAGAGATCAACGAAAGAGTTTTTTCCATCAAGGAAAAGTGTTATGGCTAAATGATCTCTAGTGATAGCACTTATATTAGAGTTTTACACACACTTTTGTTTGCAAGAAAGAGGGGGAAAATGAAATCTTATTAGTCGTAATTTAGAAATGTCTGAGTATTTTATGTATGTAGAACTATTCTTTTCTCGATAAAATTAAACATTTTATGTTTAATAAATATTTAATCGTTATAAGATAATATGCAGCGCTTTAAAAAGTATGAATATAACAAATATATCCATATAACTTCAATATTATTTATAATACATATTTATTTTAGTTTCGCATTAATTTTCTCAATTTCTGTAGCATTTTTTAATGTATTTTTTTTTTTGGATTATTCCTCGTGATAATATCCATCGTGAATAAATATTCTTAGCTAATTTTTTCTGTTTTTATCCTTCCTTTTCTTCGTTTGCTGTATTTGGAAACGTCCATTGTTACACTTGTGGCTGTCAGAGAAAATTTCCATAAATATTTCCAATTCTTTCATTACAAAATATATTTATGGTAAATTTGATGCAACCACTAAAAAATACAAGTCCTCTACTCTTATAAATCATATGCAATTTCTAACAAAAAGCATTTTAATTGCTTATATATTGAATTAAATTTTTGTTACTCTTGTGACCACAAAGAAATGCAATTTTCAAAAATTGTGTTTGACAGGAATTCTGTGAATTATAAGAGACTACAGAAATAAAATTTACAGAATATAGCAAAGTAATCATATCTTTTAAAAAGTATTAATCATTGAACTCATCTGATAACACATGAATTAGTTACATTTCACTTTGCAAAATGCTAAGTGTTACTCTTGTGACATTTTGTCTATTAAGGGAGTTTTCCCAAAAATTCAGTTTAAATACTAAATAAAATAGTTAAAACAAATTTAAAAAAAAATACTTTTCGATAGAAAAAACTTTTAATGACGTTTACATTTTAAAAAAGCACAAAAATTGCAAAAAATTCTAAAATTAATTAGAATTTGTAAAATCCTCGACATTTTATCAATCTGAGAGCATTAATGTCAGCCACAATTTCATACTTTTTTGCCAAATACTATTGTAGTCATCAGGTTCAAACTTGAGAATTCCTTATGCTTTAAATAACTCTTAGCACTTTATTTGATAATTTTGTTTTCCACTTCAATAGTAAAACCACGAATCTTTAAATCATCATATTTTAGAATCACTCAGCATAACCACATTTCAACTTCTCAGTTTCTGCTACTGAACAGAATAAATCATTGTCTTCATTATCAATAATATCACTTGCAATTTTTCCTGTACCATTATTTACTTAATGAAACACAAATTCTTCGTACGAATGATGTTAGTGTATGGTTTGTAGTAGATAATGTCATTTTTCATGGTTTTGACAAAGTGCATTTGCCCTTTGCTGTTGGTATTTTCTCGCAAAGTAATGAAGCATTATTGTTTTATTTCTTCGTCTGATGTATGGAGTATGCTTGCTTTTGTTTTTGAATGAACAATTTTGACAAAATAATCAGTATTCCTTAAACGCACTTCATTCTACATATATCATCATAAAACGGCACAAAATAAATCTACAGCATGTATACCGAGAGTATTTGAAAATAAATATGCCCAAATTAGTTGATTGTGAAAGAAGACTGATTCATTGCAGGAATATTTGCATAGTTATATTTTTGTTTAAATTAGAAAGTACAACCATCATATAAAAAAGTAAAACGGATACACTTTAGTCAAATGCATTACCTTAACTCTTTAAAACCTGCGCAGGCGAAAAAAAGTACTACTCTAAAATCCTGACCTATAAAAGGAAGAGTTTGGGGAAATGGACCTGTCCATTTCTCGCATTTGAGTTTCCTATAGTTGTAAATGGGAGAGAAGTGGTTGAAATGTCATCTTGATGTATGCTTACTCTTCTCCCCCAGATATTTCCGCTGGTTTTTGTCGGAAGCACCTAAGTAAGGATAGTAGTAATCTGTATATTTGTTTGGAGTGTTAATTTTATTGAAAGCGTTATTTATCCCTTTACACCTATAGTAATAAATATTTACATAGCATTCTTTCACTGTATATATTTTATCGGAAACGTATGTTTATAAATTATAAGTCTTGGAAGAAAGGCTTCTAATATTGTTCTCTGACATTCACCTGCCTGCAAAAAGATTTTCCCACGAACCTCCACACAAGGAAAATTTTGCATTCATATAATAAAAATGGAAATATTCACAGAACAACGAAAAATGGCAAGAATGATACAAATGTGTGTTTGGTGTTATTTATGACGGCCGATTATCTACACGAGGAATATAGGCCCAGGGGAAGTGACCTCCTTGGGAGTCTTTCTAAGGGAACCCAGCCCGTATTTAAGCAAGCTTAACCAAGGTTCGAATAAAACCAAGGAAAACTCCGAACGATTATGCCGATGGTGGCGATTTCGTTCGAATCCAGCACTTCTCGTCTACCAAAATCTCTCAGCGACTATTGGGGCCAAGAATGATGCAAAAAACCGTATCTACCCTATATATATAAAACCCTAACGAATCGAATTGAAACGAATTTATGTAACGATTCTGTGAAACGACTGATTAAACAACTGATTACGTTTCACGGCGATTTCTCCTAAAATATGGAATACTTTGCGACGAAATTAACACCAAAAATCCGTATTGATCCACAGATCTCAAAACTGGTATTAGAATTTTAAAATTAGAATTAGCTTTCGAAATATTAATTTTTTTCTAATTTTAAATACTTTTTTTCTAATGATGGCAACGCAAATTTTAATCATAACAGATATTTTTTTTTTCATATTTTAGAAAAGGTTATTTTAAATTAATTTGGCAACGAGTTTGGCCTCCCTTAAATGTATGCTAAGAAATGAATCATGTTACTTTTATTCAGAATTCAATTTGTATTGCATTATCATTTTATTTAATACAAAACTTTCATTTAAAATTGAAACCTTTAAAATAAATGGCTTTTACTTCATTCTTTTTTTTAACGAAACGAAAAGAAAAATATTAGACACAGATGTCATATACGCAAAGTGGTACCTAATTGGCGCCAAAATGGCGTTATTTTGCCTGACATGGTAACCCGGCTATTGTTGCTTATTTATTAATAAATGTTTATTTGAATTTATTTCCTTTTTATTTACAAAAAATGTTATAAATTGTTTTGTTCTATAGTTATCAATTAATTTTTTTTTATTTATTGTTATTTCATTTTAAAAATAACACAAAAAAATTAAAAATACATATGTAACAGGTATTTGAAAATGAGATTTTCGCCAAATTGTCGTAAAAAAAAAAAAAAAAAATATATATATATATATATATATATATATATATATATATATATATATATATATATATATCACGCCAAACCCACGTATGTGACAATGCAACAAATCATGAGATTTAATTTCCACTTCAAAGCAACGTTTTAATGTTATTACTTCTCCCGTCGACCAATTTCGCCAAATTATACAAATTGACATATTTTTTTAGGTACTTTTCGGTTAGCGGGCCGCCAGTGTTTTACATACATATTTATATGCATACATATATGTAAATATACATATATTTACATATACAAATATTGTATATATATACACACACATATATATATATATGTATATTTACATATATGTATGCATATAAATATGCATATAAAACACTGGCGCCCGGCTAACCGAAAAGCGCCTTTTTTATTTTAACTAACAAAAGAACAAATAAATTAGTATAACATTAATAAAAATACAAATAAAACGTCGAAATAAAAATCACTTGATGGCGTGAATATGTGCAACTTCCTTAAAGTCAAGTGAATGTGACATTTACGAGCAACCATTATTGGCATTTAATCTTATAGTTTGGCGACAGATTTTTGGTCGATGGGATAACCAAGTAGCACCGTTGTAATTTACCACTCGAAAAAAAAAAAAAAAAAAAATGCTAACTGGCGAGTTAAAAAAAAGCTATTCGCGAGATTTTTACCCGGCTAACATAAAAGTACCAGAAACTCTTTGTGATCATGGCAACTTTTATGTAGTTTTATTCGAAAAAATAATTTTGATTCTTTAATCAAAATGGAAACCTTTCTTATGAAAAGCGAAGGAATCAGCTCGTTGTTTATGGCAGTTACATGACTTGGGCTATCTATATTATAAAGGACAAACATATCTGTGATCTGTGCGTAACGCATACGTCATTTTGCGAATGGCAACACTTTGAAATTTGAAATGAAATTTTGGGTTTGAAATTTTCTCTACTGCAAATTTTTAACATCGCACATTTAAAATTTTTACACCATCGTATAAGGAAAAAAAATTTCTTTTAAATGCAATTTGTTTGAAAGCTGTATCTCCATTTAATTTTAAGATATTAATTTTTTTTGTAGTTTTTGTTACATTTTTGGTATCGTGGCAACGGAAGTACTCATTTCTGTTGAAAGTATAAAGGGAAAAAAAGGATTAGATTTCTGTAACTCTTTGTAGCGATTTTCTCATAAAAACTGTAAAAAAAAAAAAAAAAAAAAAAAATTAATATATTTGCTTTGTCAAGAATATATTCTGTTATAAAACCCGGTGAGTTTAGGTTTTATTCCGTTTTAATTTATCAATTAAATGACTTTTAATTTATTGCAATTTAACTTTATAAACGATACAACACTTTCTCTTTACAACAATGTATTTTAAAGACTTATTTTCCCCGCATTTACTTTATTCGTATTAAAAATCTGAAAGAATGCAATTTTATCAATCCGTGTGAAATAACATTTTCCGAATTTTGAAAAAATATAAATGGATGACTTCTGATAAAAAAAAAATTATAAACAAAAAAATATAAATTATTAGATATAAATCATTAGATACCCGATTTGAAACTTCTTAAATGACGTCATTGTTTTCTTCAGTGTTTGTGTATTATTCCGCGATAATGATGTCATATGCATACCTTTATATAGATTAGGGATGCACAACCTGCGGCCCGCGGGCCAAAAGTGGCCCGCCATGGGTTAACTTGTTATAATATAAACGAAATAATGGGGATAGATTAATATTCGGCGACTTATCACACCTGTGGTTGGCTAACATTAAAGTACCAAAATGGCCGCGTGGAATATAAAAAGCGAAGGGATCCGCCTGGAGCTGTTGATGATAGTCACATGACTTAGGCTATTATTATAGAGATTATTTTCAATTTTAAAAACAGCGCAAAGAATAATATTTCCTTACGATTAAAAATTTATTTTCACGTGACTATTAAAAACTGAAAAAAAAAAAAAAATTAAAATTACTATTAAATGAGTACGTGCAGGAAAATATTGAAAATTATGTCCTGAAAATTGTATTTACACGTGAATATTAAAAGGGAAAGGAAATTTTTAAATAATAAATATATTAATATGCGTTTAACCCTTTCACGGACAAGGCACTTCTATTCGTAAAATCTTGAAATCAGTGAATGGCGCCACAATTTACAAACAAATTTCGAAATACAAAAATGCTTTTGTTCACTTACTTAATAAAAGGGAAATTTTCACCCCAATATTCTGCTGCTAATGTGGCATTTAAAAATTAAAATTAAGTGGTCCAAAAATGAACCACCGAGGGGGGTTAAAGCAGCAAATTTTAGTAACTGTATTATGTCAATCGTTTTATAACGCTGTTAAAAAATACCGAGAGACAAAAACTCTGTTTACTTAATTCATTTTATTTTAGCTTCTTTTCGAATGTTTAACTGATCTTCTTTAAACAAACACGAAAACAACCATTGGATATCTTAACAGTAACTGATTCTACCTTAAATTTTTGCAATCAAAGGGAATTGAATGAAAACCCGTTTACAGGGAGATCGCTGCAGGTTTTTTCAGTATAATTCAATCTTCTCTAATCTTTTTAAAACCGATCAGATCAGCGTGCTTTTAGATTCTCAGGGTTCATACAGAGTTGGGAAGAAAAAATCCAAGGAGTCCAAAAAGTTCTAAGGTTTTGCCTTTTTTTTTTTTTTTTTTTTTTTTTTTTTGTTTTTTTTGTTTTGTCGTAGTTTTTATGTGCTGCATCGTTGTGTGGTATGCACGCTCCAATTTTTAATGCCAAATTTGGAGAGAAAAGCATTTCAAAAACAAATTTCACTCTATTAGAATCTAATTGTTAGTGCTGAAATTGCACAGTATTCACAATATACTGCTTATTGATTTCGTAAGTTTAAATACAAAATTGACTTTTACTTTTTTATTCAGTGACCAATGGTCATATCACAGAGGTGATTCTCAGTAAAAAAAAATGTTCCGAAATTCACAGCAAATCTTCTGAAATGTTACATCAGAGAGGGGGGAGGAAATCCACTCCCGACACTAACTATGCGTTTTCTCGGTGGCTCTTTGACGAAATTTGTGGTTTTTTCGCGATCTTTTGACGAAATTTGAAGGTTTTTTCGTGATCTTTTGACGAAATTTGAAGGTTTTTTCGCGATCTTTTGACGAAATTTGAAGGGTTTTTTCGCGATCTTTTGACGAAATTTGTCGTTTTTTCGCGATCTTTTGATGAATTTTTGTGGGGTTTTCGCGATCTTTCGACGAAATTTGTGAGTTTTTACGTGCTCTTTTGACGAAATTTGTGGGTTTTTTCGCGATCTTTTGACGAAATTTGTGGGTTTTTTCGCGAACTTTTGACGAAATTTGAGTTTTTACGCGCTCTTTTCATGAAATTTGTGAGTTTTTACGCGCTCTTTTGACGAAATTTGTGGGTTTTTTCGCGATTTTTTGACGAAATTTGTGAGTTTTTACGCTCTCTTTTGACGAAATTTGTGAGATTTTACGCGCTCTTTTGACGAAATTTGTGTTTTTTTGCGATCTTTTGACGAAATTTGTGAGTTTTTACGGGCTTTTTTGGCAAAAATTCTGAGTTTTCACACGCTCTTTTGGCGAAATTTGTGAGTTTTTACGCGCTCTTTTGACGAAATTTGCCGTTTTTTCGCGATTTTTTGACGAAATTTGTGAATTTTTACGTGCTTTTTTGACGAAATTTGTGAGTTTTTACGCGCTCTTTTGACGAAATTTCTCAATTTTTCGCGATCTTTTGACGAAATGTATGGTTTTTTCGCTATCTTTTGACGAAAATTGCCCCTTTTTTATCGATCTTTTGACGAAATGTGTGGTTTTTTCGCGATCTTTTGGTGAAATTTGCCGTTTTTTCGCGATCTATTGACGAAATTTGTGAGTTTTTACGCGCTCTTTTGACGAAATTTCTCGATTTTTCGCGATCTTTTGACGAAATTTGTGGGGGTTTTTTTCGCGATTTTTTGACGAAATTTGTGTTTTTTGCGATCTTTCGACGAAATTTGGGGGAGTTTTCGCGATTATTTGACGAAATTTGCGATTTTTCTGCAAACAATTGACAAAATTTATATTTTTTTGGCGACCATATGTCCGAATTTTTGGATTGGTGACCGATTTTTTAAAATTTCTGGAAATGAATGCCTTACATTTTCGGAAAATTTGGACTAGAATCACTCCTAATCATATAAATAGAGATTAGTCAAACTCTAAATATTACATACATGATGCATCTTAAGGAAAATTTTAAAAGGTTAAAAAAAAAGAATGCTAAATGCAAAATCTTAAAGACAATTAAAAAAAAAAAAAAAAAAAAAAAAAAAAAAAAAAAAAAAAAAAAAAAAAGAATGCTAAATGCAACATACAAGAAAAAATATAACAAGTTTTAAATTCATTCTTTTAGAACAGCGGTAATCACTTACTTTGAAGGCGAAATTTTGACGAATTCGCATTTGTTTAGCGATCTTATGATGAAATTCGCGTTTTTTTTTCGTGATCTTCAGGGGGGGAAATTCGCGTTTCTTTCGCTATCTTCTGGGAGAAATTCACGCTTTTTTTCGCGATCTTTTAATATAATTCGCGTTTTATTTCGATTGTTTAACGAATCTGACGTCTGTTCGCGATCTTTTGATGGAAACCGCGTGTTTTTCGCAATCCTTTCACGAAATTTGCGTGTTTTTCGCGATCCTTTGACGAAAGTCGCGTGTTTTTCACGATTTTCTGGGGAAATTCGTGATCATCTAATGGAATTCGCGTTTTATTTCGATTGTTTGACGAAACTAACATTTTTTGCGATCTTTTGATGGAAACCGTGTGTTTTTCGCGATCTTTTGAGGAAATTCGCGTTTTATGCGATCTTTTGAGGAAATCTGCTTTTTTTCTCGATCTTTAACGAAATTCGCGTTTTTCGTGATCCTTTGAGTAAATTCGCGTTTTTTCGCTGTCTTTTAAGAAATTCGCGTCTTTTTAAGAAATCCGAGTTTTCCCGCGATCTGTCGTGTTTTTTCACGATCCTTTGACAGAATTTACGAATTTTTTCCGCGATCGATTGACGAAATTTGACGGTATTTTTTGGAACATATTTGCGAAAAACGCTATTTTTCCGAGATTCTTGGCTAAATGCCAAACAACGATAAAATTTAAAATAAAGGTCGGCTAACAGTGTCAAAAAACTGACTTTACGGACTTAGTGGGAGCCCTGCTATTAAGATTACCCTACTCAATCAACGTTGTGCTTCAGATGAATGACGTGCATAAAGGATTTACCGTGCGTTTTTCAATCACGATTTTTTTTTTTCCTCGGCAGCAATATCGCTTGCGTCCGAAGCCGCAATACAATATAAGGAGTTTCTAAGTAGTGGTTTGCTTATCTAAGTAGTTCTAAGTACTACTTGGGAATGTTTTCATTTCTAAGGATTTCTCATATTCCAAGGAGTCTAAGGAGTCTGTGCGAACCCTAATTCTACAGTGTCTGAACGGGGGTTGGCGAGCGTAGCTTGCAGGGGGCAGAGTCCCCTAGTATCCATATAAAATTATAATTAGAAAAACAAAACACTCTATATGAGCAATAAAATGCAAATACCAGAATAATTCAGCAAATTTGTACCTCATTCTTTTTATTATCATGTAAATACGTCGGTACCATCTATTAAAGTATAAGATGAAAAAATTGTAAATTTTCTTATATTAGGAGAGGGCTACTCAATTCAAGGGTGTAAAATGTAGAATATATATATATATATATATATATATATATATATATATATATATATATATATATAATAAAAGTGAATGACTATGAAAATTATTATGAAAAGAGGGTGCAAAACAACAATAAAAATCCATGAAAATTTATAACGAAAAAAACAACAACAAACAAACCACTCCCTGCTCTTCAGAAAGTGGGAGGAGTGAAAAAAGCAGGTATCAAAAACAGAAATTGGATCCTCACGGGTTTCGCAAGATATGGCCAACCCACATACTCCAAAAGTATAACAATAGATTTAAACTTTCAAAAACACAACATAAAAAAGCTATTTTATAATTTTAACGAATCAAAAACAAATATAACCAACCAATTCAAATCCAAGAAAACCGATTTAGCTTATAAAACGTAAATAAAAATTAATAAATTTTTTTTTTCAAAAATCCTTTTTTAATATGACTAATTCATTAAGCAATTAGAAGTATTGAACATGTGAGAAGGCCATATCCCCACCTTTACCCATGAAGACCTGAAAAAAACTTGCTACCTTTAAAACAATCACTACGCTCCACTTCTTTCCATCAGCAGGAGTTGCAAGCAAGGCCATAATCCAAGTTAGACCAGCGTCGTGAAGACTTGTCTTTCCATTATCCTCATAATCATTAATTTTCTTTCCAAGTCACCGCAGTTTCTACTTGAAGCACATCAACATGCAGACGTTCTTAAAGACTTTAGTCCACACCCTTCATTTTATTCAAGCAGCTACCTTGGCGTCCATTACGGTGTTTGGCCGCTTAGCTGTTGCCACTTTATAAAACACTTGTTAAGTTGATTTACATAATGAAAAATAAACTGGTATGGAAATAAATTATTATAAAAAAGATTAGCAGTAAATTTAAAAATCTGTGAACTCAAAAATTCTCTATTACTACAAATTCTATAAAATCTATTAATTTGTCCCACAATGATGTTATTAAAAACCTTCTTACTTAGATTTGAATACCAGTGTGGCATCGATTGAGTATTAAAATTAAAAAAATCCCGTTTATCAAAAAGCTTAATTAGTATATTGTTATCATTAATTAAAACGTCTAAATCCAAAAAATTAACATGCAAATTATCAACAGAAGCCTTATTTAATTTTAAACATGGAGGATAGATATCGTTAATCGATACCAAAAGTTTGTCATCGAATATTATTAAATCATCGATATACCTTAAAACTGAATAACTCTTATTACTGTTTAAAACATAATTAAATTCATAATAAAAAAGAAACAGATTTGCAGCAGAACTCGAAAAATTAGTTCCCATACCGATACCACATACCTGGTAGAAAAATGAGCTATTGAAAGTAATGAAATTATTAAGAAAACAGAAATTACATAAACTCAAGAAAAAATCTCTTTTAATTCCAAGCTCCTCCTCAATACAGAACATATCAAAAATATTTTTTAGTGTATCATAAAGTAAAACTATAGGTATATTAGAAAAAAGGTTTTCAAAATCATAGGTATACAAATTTGTGGGCGTTATGGGCGTTTTTTTAATTTTATTTAAAACCTCATTGCTATTGTCTATACACCAAAAATAGCTAGTATTTCTATATTTAAACTTCAAAAAACCATAGATGCGCTTCAGAAACTCCTGTAACTTAACATTTAAACTTTTACCTATACCTCTTGAATTACAACATATAAATCTGAATTTAATAGGCGTCTTGTGAAATTTTGGGGTCATAAACAGAAATGGAAAAGTATGATGATTATTAACAGCAAAATTATATGAATACATTTTTCTAGCCTTCTTGGTGTATGCATTAAATTTGTTTACAACAACCTTGTGACTTAATTTACATTCCTTATAAAATTTACTATTATTTAACTCATTTTTAACTTTATCAATGTAAAAAAGCTTTCAAATGATTGCATAATTTGAAGCCGCTTTGTCCACAGGTACTATTACAAAATTGTTATGTAAAAATTGAACATAATTTAAATCTTCTTTATTGAGACTATGATAAACATAATCCTTACTGTTCAAATAATTATTAACAAAAAACTCAAATTCCTTTAAAATATGCCACTCCCATTCAAAAAAAGCTTCAAAGGGGGTGTTAAATCTGTAACATAATTGCATAATACATTTTTTTAAATCCCTTTCAAAAATCTGAATAGCCGTTTTCTTGCTAATTGTTTTATTTAATCTAAACTTAGTACCTAATCCCATCATAAAATGTAAATTTTTGTTCTGTATAATATCTAAATTTCCAGTAATAACATGTTTATGGAAATCATCAATAAAATCTAAGAAATCTGTGTCACATTTACATGTTTCAGGAATTTCATCAGAAAAAGCAAGAGATCTGTAATTGAACAATTTTTTACAAAGAGGAATGTTATATTTATAAGCAACAGCTATATCAACATCTCTAAGAGGGAAAAAAGTGTCATAATATCTAAAAAAATCTCTAATTTTAAAATTGTCGAAAGACTTCTGCTGAAAATTCAAAGTAAAGAAAACCCTGTCAGTTTTGGAATCCAAAAAATTCTTTAATCTAAAATTAATAAAGTCAAAAAGCAGGTCTCTAAAATGCAAATTAGAAAATTTATAACTTTTACTAGCTTTCCTAATTTTGTTTAAAATTTTAAGCTTAAGTGTGAATACTGCTTTTTTTTACATTTTTAATACTGAAATTTACTACAAAATCTTTTTCAACATTACAGATCCAATCCTCTGGCACTAAACAATTTAATTTATTGGATAACATATGTGATCCCCTGGTATCTCTTTTAATTTTCAATTTACTAAACAAATTTAAAAAACTATAAACATTATCAATACTTTTTATATTGTAAGAATTTAAAACTGTATTTAGACCATAAGGATATAAAGTCCTGTGTTTCAAAATGAAATCATTTTCTATTTTCAAACGCTCATTCTGATTCTCAACATGTGCCAAAATTTCAATCAAAATGTTATCAAAAGTATGTATCTTAAAATGCATAATTTCAAAAGATGGATATTGTAAATCATCATTGTAAACATTTGATATGTGATTGTTAATTCTAATATTAAGAGAACCAGAAGTCTCACCAACATAAACCTGCGAACAAGTCATACATGTAATCTTATAAACAACATTATTAAACTTGCAAAATGTACAATAACCTGATGGTATATCAACAGCCTCGGCACGACTCACCAATCATGTTTTACAACGTTTATCTTTTCATTTAATATATTTCATAATTTCATTGAGGAATTTATACAAAATTCCAAAAAAAATTTTTTTATATTATGACTTTTTGTAGGCACTTACACCTAATTGCATAACAAACTGCACCCGATTTTTGAAAAAAAATTTTATTAATTTTTAATTACGTTTTATAAGCTAAATCGGTTTTCTTGGATTTGAATTGGTTGGTTATATTTGTTTTTGATTCGTTAAAATTATAAAATAGCTTTTTTATGTTGTGTTTTTGAAAGTTTAAATCTATTGTTATACTTTTGGAGTATGTGGGTTGGCCATATCTTGCGAAACCCGTGAGGATCCAATTTCTGTTTTTGATACCTGCTTTTTTCACTCCTCCCACTTTCTGAAGAGCAGGGAGTGGTTTGTTTGTTGTTGTTTTTTTCGTTATAAATTTTCATGGATTTTTATTGTTGTTTTGCACCCTCTTTTCATAATAATTTTCATAGTCATTCACTTTTATTAGAGATATATTCACTTAGTGCATATAAGAAGCTGCGTTGCGCCTGATGCACTGGGTTATTTGTTTTTAAAAAATTTTTTGAAAGCATTATATATATATATATATATATATATATAATATAAAGGAGAAACATATCTGTGCGTAATGCATACGTCATTTTGCGATTGGCAACACTTTGAAATTTGAAATAAAATTTTGGTTTTACAATTTTTTCTACTGCAAATTTTTGAAGTTCTAAACATCGCACATTTTAAATTTTTACACTGTCGTATAAGAAAAAAAAAACGCTCTTTTAAATGCAATTTGTTTGAAAGCTGTATCTCAATTTATTTTTGAGATATTAATTTTTCGTAGTTTTTAATAACATTTTTCTTATCGTGGCAACAAAAGTACCTCATTTCTATTGAAATTCATTGAAAGTAAATGGAAAATAGTCGAAAACAAGAGATACTGTATCTTTTTGTTGTCATTAACTCATAAAACCTGAAAAAAAAATTGAAATTATGTCGAGAATATTGTCTGTTATTCCCTGATAATGACGTCATATGCATGCTTTTCTATAGACGAAGTTTAAAACTGGATTGCTTTAGCGGATGCAAATGACGTCATTTTATAAAAAAGTGTGTATTTTAATTCTTAAACCTGAATTATGTTTTGTAGAAGTGCGTCATTTTTATATCTCAGCTGCTTTGAAATTCTTCACAGGTGAAAATGCTTCAATTTTGAAAAAAATGTAATCGAAGTAACACACTGATAAAACGCAATGTTTTACAAAAATTTAGAGTGTCTTTATAAAAGAGAGGTGACTTGCAAATAATAGCGATTTATATTACATAAATTGACGATTCTAGCCTAGATGGATTTGCTTCGCCGAGTTAGACAACCAAACAAATAATTCGTAGTGTAAAATAATATCATGTTCCTGAAGTTTTTGTCCAAAATTCTCTCGAATAATAAAATTTTAATGCTATTGTTCAGAACATTCTACTATAATTTTATCAAAATAACATAATTTGCTTAATTTAATTTTCCCTAATTTTATATAATCTATATATTTAAAACACAAGTATGTTTTTTAGACATCTGCCCTGATCTTTCTGCTGAACCAATTTTACTAATATATATATTTTTTTTAACTGAAAGCTCTTCATTTGTAGATCTGATCGCACTATCTATTTTTTTTAATATTCCCACTTTTATATTTTAATTTTAAAAGCATTTTATGAAATTTCTTCAAAATGGTGAAAATTAGATAGCTTTCATTATTCCAGACAACAGAGAAATAATGAGGTATTTTTATCTTTATTCATGCTATTTTCTGATAAAAATTCAAAATTGTTGATAAAAATTGTTGTATAGGGTTTAGTGTCACAAAATCCCATTAGGAGCAGAATATTATATTAGGGGCATAATAACGGAAAATGACCTACTGCTTTTAAAAACACGCATTTTCCCTCATAAATTTTGTATATTGTTGTTCATTCTGCATGTGTATTGATACTAAGTTTCAGACACTTGGCGAAATGCTTATTTAAGTGGAAATGAAGTCACATTTAAAAGAAAACGATCATTTTTTTTGGATAAAACTAAATATTTTAACACAATTGCGGTAAAAAAAAAAAAAAAAAAAAAAAAAAAAACATAAATTACGGAAATGTTTACTCTCCGGAATTGAGATTAGAATCTCAACCAAAGAGTGCGTCTGTTCACATAAAAGATGTTGCTCAGAATCGTGACTTCATGTTTTGAGTTAAAATGATTTTTAAATGATCAAACAAAATACAATTTTTTAAAAAATGATGAATATGGATATGAGAAGTCCGTATGCAAATTTTGAGAAGGTGAATATTGCTGTTTTCTTTCCGGAAATCCAAGCATAAGAGCCTCAATTCATAACCACATCCTAAGAACTGATTTTTATTATATTTTACTGACTAAGTATCTATCTATATTATAAAAAAGTACGTATCTGTGCATAACGCTGACGTCATTTTGCGAATGGCAACTCTTCACAATCAAATTTCGGTCTTAAAATTTTCGCTACTGCAATTTTTTAATCTTCTGACGATCGTGCATTTTCAATTTTCGTCGCATAGGGAAAAAATTTACTTTCAAATGCAATTTGTTTAAAAGGTGTATCTTAATTGACTGGTGTATTATATTTTCTAAAATAATTTTTAAGCAAGATTTTTTTAAATGTTTATCTTATCACGTGCCGGTTTCAATACATAATAATAATAAACATTTTGCACATAAAGCAACAAACATTTTTCAGCATTTAATTCTGTCTATTTTTGCATAACGAAATTAATGCTTCCTTTATGAACAAATAAAAGAAAAATATTAAAAAAACCACCAATCTAACATATTTGTGAATGACAAATTAACGAAATTAATACTTCTTTCATAAACAAATAAAATAATAATATTGAAAAAACACAAATGTAACATATTTGTAATCGTACAATTTAAATTTTTAGATCACCAAATAGGATTTTTTTTTTTAATGGAATTTGTTTGCAAAGTTCATCTCAGTTTACTGATTGTCTATGGTTTTAAAAACAATTTTAAAGCATTTAATATATTTTTAATTTATCTATATCGCACGGAGCTCGATTACGAAAGATTAATCCGTTTGCTCTTAAAACAAAATAAAGAGGTCATCATTTTCTTACGGCTAATATCCATTAAAAAAATTCGTTATGAATAAATAAGTTAGAAAACAGGAATTCTGCTTTTTCAGAATTTAGTGTCTCCCCAGATGAAAAAAAAATGTATATATAAATAGTACAAAACATATTTCAATTTTAAGTCTTACAGCACACGCTTTTATTTTATGTAAAATGACGTCATTGGCATCCGCTTAAGAATTCCGCATTTACGATCCATTCTTAAACACCTACATAGTATGCATAGGACGTTACTACCGCGAAATAATACACACGTGCAGCAAAAAGATGCCGCCGTTAAAGAAATTCGACAAAATAAAAACGGCTGTCTAATGGTTCATATGCCTTCATTTGTTTGTAACATTAATATAGATACTGAAAAATAAATATAGTTTATAATACCTCCATATTTTAACAGAAATCATTCGTTTATATATTTTCAAATCAGCACGCAATTTAATTACATTTTTTTCGGTTGTTTTGAAAAAATGGCAACAAAAATATATAACTAATCTTTTACAACTTTTTTCCTTTACTTTCTACAGAAATGGAGTACTTCTGTTGCCAATTTTAAGCAAATGGCTCCAAAAACTACAAAAATATTAATATTTCAAAAATAAATGGAGATGCCGTTTTCAAACAAATTGCATTTAAAGTAGTTTTTTTTTCCAATACGACGGTATAAAAATTGAAATTGTGTGATCCTTAGAAGTTTAAAAAATTGCTATAGAGTATTTAATCGCACTGCTTTGTTTTACGTTTGGCTTATGAAAGGTAACGTTATTTTTTGGAGACGACACAAAATAAGCTGGGAGAAAGAAATAGCATACCGTACCGGGGGCTAATAAAATAATATAAATAAAACACAAATTTAACAGACATGTATAAGCTCTGAAATTATCAGAATATAAAAGGATGCCATGAGTAGCAAAATTTTGATCAAATAACTCTTAGCATGCGGCTAATAAAAAAAATATCACTTCTGCTAAATTTCAAAAATTTATTTGATTTTATTATAATTCGTATTTTCCATATGAAAAATGCTTTTTTTAATTTAAGTGAGCAATGTAAAAAAATTTATTGCATATAAAAAAAATTATTAGTTTTCAATTTAAAGAAATGTTTTCACCGCTATTCTTTAACCCGTGGAGACCGGGTACGATCACCTAATGTATATATTAACTTAAAATATGCTCTTGAGGTTTTAGAAAAAAAAAATGTAAATACGATAAATAGACTAATTGATATAAAGTTTTTTGTAGCTAGCATACCTTCTTACGGGATATAAATGCATTTATCGAAAAACGTATATTAAAAAAAAAAATTACATATAAATTTCTTTGAAGGATGCCGTAATAAAAATTCTGTAACATAGTAATTTATCTATACTCCTATTATAAAGAGGAAAAAATTGTTTATTTGTCGGAGGTAAGCTCTGGAACTACCGAACCTATTCCAAAAGTAATGGTATCAAAATGGTGGTGTTAGTCCAATTTAGAACATAGGCTATATCTTATGTCGGTGCCACTACCCCAAAGGGGGTGTAGGAGCAAAAAACGTTCTAAAAATGCAATTTTAGCGTTACTGAAGGGCCTAGAAATATGAAATTTGCAATATTAGTTACTTATAAGATATAAATGATGTCTAAGAACAGTTCTTAAAGAATTCGAAATTTAAAAGGGGTGAAAATGCACAAAAAGCGTTCTAAAAAACGTTCTAAATGGTAGTTTCTACACAATCTCAGGAAATACCAAACCGATTTAAAAAATATTGGTGTCATAATGATGCTGACAACGCTTGCTCCAAGATAGGCTATGTTTTTTGTCGGTGTCACTACCCAAAAGGGGGTGTAGGAGCAAAAAACGTTCTAAAAATGCGATGTTAGCATTACTGAAGGGCCTAGAAATATGAAATTTTGAATATTAGTTACTTATAAGATATAAATAATGTCTAAGAACATTTCTTAAACAATTCGAAATTTAAAAAGGGTGAAAATGCACAAAAAGCGTTCTAAATGGTAGTTTCTACACATTCTCAGGAAATACCAAACCGATTAAAAAAATATTGGTGTCATAATGATGGTGACAACGCTTGCTCCAAGATAGGCTATGTTTTATGTCGGTGTCACTACCCCAAAGGGGGTGTAGGAGCAAAAAACGTTCTAAAAATGCGATTTTAGCGTTACTGAAGGGACTAGAAATATGAAATTTTGAATATTATATACTTATAAGATATAAATGATGTCTAAGAACTGTTCTTAAAAAATTCAAAATTTAAAAGGGGTGAAAATGCACAAAAAGCGTTCTAAATGGTAGTTTCAACACAAACTCAGGAAATAACAAACCGATTTAAAAAATATTGGTGTCATAATGATGGTGGCAACGCTTGCTCCAAGATAGGCTATGCTTTATGTCGGTGTCACTACCCCAAAGGGGTGTAGGAGCAAAAAACGTTCTAAAAATGCGATTTTATCGTTACTGAAGGGCCTAGAAATATGAAATTTTGAATATTAATTACATATAATATATAAATGATGTCTAAGAACAGTTCTTAAACAATTCGAAATTTGAAAGGGGTGAAAATGTGCAAAAAGCGTTCTAAAAAACGTTCTAAATGGTAGTTTCTACACAATCTCAGGAAATACCAAACCGAATTTTAAAATATTGGTGTCAAAATGATGGTGACAACGCTTGCTCCAAGGTAGGCTATGTTTTATGTCGGTGTCACTACCCCAAAGGGGGTGTAGGATCAAACAACGTTCTAAAAATGCGATTTTAGCGTTACTGAAGGGACTAGAAATATGAAATTTTGAATATTAGATACTTATAAGATATAAATGATGTCTAAGAACAGTTCTTAAACAATTCCAAATTTAAAAGGGGTGAAAATGCACAAAATGCGTTCTGAAAAACGTTCTAAATGGTAGTTTCAACACAAACTCAGGAAATAACAAACCGATTTAAAAAATATTGGTGTCATAATGATGGTGGCAACGCTTGCTCCAAGATAGGCTATGCTTTATGTCAGTGTCACTACCCAAAAGGGGGTGTAGGAGCAAAAAACGTTCTAAAAATGCGATTTTAGCGTTACTGAAGGGCCTAGAAATATGAAATTTTGAATATTAGTTACTTATACGATATAAATAATGTCTAAGAACAGTTCTTAAACAATTCGAAATTTAAAAGGGGTGAAAATGCACAAAAAGCGTTCTAAATGGTAGTTTCTACACATTCTCAGGAAATACCAAACCGATTAAAAAAATATTCGTGTCATAATGATGGTGACAACGCTTGCTCCAAGATAGGCTATGTTTTATGTCGGTGTCACTACCCCAAAGGGGGTGTAGGAACAAAAAACGTTCTAAAAATGCGATTTTAGCGTTACTGAAGGGACTAGAAATATGAAATTTTGAATATTAGATACTTATAAGATATAAATGATGTCTAAGAACAGTTCTTAAACAATTCAAAATTTAAAAGGGGTGAAAATGCACAAAAAGCGTTCTAAATGGTAGTTTCAAAACAAACTCAGGAAATAACAAACCGATTTAAAAAATATTGGTGTCATAATGATGGTGGCAACGCTTGCTCCAAGATAGGCTATGCTTTATGTCGGTGTCACTAACCCAAAGGGGTGTAGGAGCAAAAAACGTTCTAAAAATGCGATTTTAGCGTTACTGAAGGGCCTAGAAATATGAAATTTTGAATATTAATTACATATAAGATATAAATGATGTCTAAGAACAGTTCTTAAACAATTCGAAATTTGAAAGGGGTGAAAATGTGCAAAAAGCGTTCTAAAAAACGTTCTAAATGGTAGTTTCTACACAATCTCAGGAAATACCAAACCGAATTAAAAAATATTGGTGTCAAAATGATGGTGACAACGCTTGCTCCAAGGTAGGCTATGTTTTATGTCGGTGTCACTACCCCAAAGGGGGTGTAGGAGCAAACAACGTTCTAAAAATGCGATTTTAGCGTTACTGAAGGGCCTAGAAATATGAAATTTTGAATATTAGTTACTTATAAGAAATAAATAATGTCTAAGAACAGTTCTTAAACAATTCGAAATTTAAAAGGGGTGAAAATGCACAAAAAGCGTTCTAAATGGTAGTTTCTACACATTCTCAGGAAATACCAAACCGATTAAAAAAAATATTGGTGTCATAATAATGGTGACAACGCTTGCTCCAAGATAGGCTATGTTTTATGTCGGTGTCACTACCCCAAAGGGGGTGTAGGAGCAAACAACGTTCTAAAAATGCGATGTTAGCATTACTGAAGGGCCTAGAAATATGAAATTTTGAATATTAGTTACTTATAAGATATAAATAATGTCTAAGAACAGTTCTTAAACAATTCGAAATTTAAAAGGGGTGAAAATGCACAAAAAGCGTTCTAAATGGTAGTTTCTACACATTCTCAGGAAATACCAAACCGATTAAAAAAATATTCGTGTCATAATGATGGTGACAACGCTTGCTCCAAGATAGGCTATGTTTTATGTCGGTGTCACTACCCCAAAGGGGGTGTAGGAACAAAAAACGTTCTAAAAATGCGATTTTAGCGTTACTGAAGGGACTAGAAATATGAAATTTTGAATATTAGATACTTATAAGATATAAATGATGCCTAAGAACAGTTCTTAAACAATTCAAAATTTAAAAGGGGTGAAAATGCACAAAAAGCGTTCTAAATGGTAGTTTCAAAACAAACTCAGGAAATAACAAACCGATTTAAAAAATATTGGTGTCATAATGATGGTGGCAACGCTTGCTCCAAGATAGGCTATGCTTTATGTCGGTGTCACTACCCCAAAGGGGTGTAGGAGCAAAAAACGTTCTAAAAATGCGATTTTAGCGTTACTGAAGGGCCTAGAAATATGAAATTTTGAATATTAATTACATATAAGATATAAATGATGTCTAAGAACAGTTCTTAAACAATTCGAAATTTGAAAGGGGTGAAAATGTGCAAAAAGCGTTCTAAAAAACGTTCTAAATGGTAGTTTCTACACAATCTCAGGAAATACCAAACCGAATTAAAAAATATTGGTGTCAAAATGATGGTGACAACGCTTGCTCCAAGGTAGGCTATGTTTTATGTCGGTGTCACTACCCCAAAGGGGGTGTAGGAGCAAACAACGTTCTAAAAATGCGATTTTAGCGTTACTGAAGGGCCTAGAAATATGAAATTTTGAATATTAGTTACTTATAAGATATAAATAATGTCTAAGAACAGTTCTTAAACAATTCGAAATTTAAAAGGGGTGAAAATGCACAAAAAGCGTTCTAAATGGTAGTTTCTACACATTCTCAGGAAATACCAAACCGATTAAAAAAATATTGGTGTCATAATAATGGTGACAACGCTTGCTCCAAGATAGGCTATGTTTTATGTCGGTGTCACTACCCCAAAGGGGGTGTAGGAGCAAAAAACGTTCTAAAAATGCGATTTTAGCGTTACTAAAGGGACTAGAAATATGAAATTTTGAATATTAGATACTTATAAGATATAAATGATGTCTAAGAACAGTTCTTAAACAATTCAAAATTTAAAAGGGGTGAAAATGCACAAAAAGCGTTCTAAATGGTAGTTTCAACACAAACTCAGGAAATAACAAACCGATTTAAAAAATATTGGTGTCATAATGATGGTGGCAACGCTTGCTCCAAGATAGGCTATGTTTTATGTCGGTGTCACTACCCCAAAGGGGGTGTAGGAGCAAAAAACGTTCTAAAAATGCGATTTTAGCGTTACTGAAGGGCCTAGAAATATGAAATTTCGAATATTAGTTACATATAAGATATAAATGATGTCTAAGAACAGTTCTTAAAGAATTCGAAATTTGAAAGGGGTGAAAATGTGCAAAAAGCGTTCTAAAAAACGTTCTAAATGGTAGTTTCTACACAATCTCAGGAAATACCAAACCGAATTAAAAAATATTGGTGTCAAAATGATGGTGACAACGCTTGCTCCAAGGTAGGCTATGTTTTATGTCGGTGTCACTACCCCAAAAAGGGTGTAGGAGCAAACAACGTTCTAAAAATGCGATTTTAGCGTTACTGAAGGGCCTAGAAATATGAAATTTTGAATATTAATTACATATAAGATATAAATGATGTCTAAGAACAGTTCTTAAACAATTCGAAATTTGAAAGGGGTGAAAATGTGCAAAAAGCGTTCTAAAAAACGTTCTAAATGGTAGTTTCTACACAATCTCAGGAAATAACAAACCGATTTAAAAAATATTGGTGTCATAATGATGGTGGCAACGCTTGCTCCAAGATAGGCTATGCTTTATGTCGGTGTCACTACCCCAAAGGGGTGTAGGAGCAAAAAACGTTCTAAAAATGCGATTTTAGCGTTACTGAAGGGCCTAGAAATATGAAATTTTGAATATTAATTACATATAAGATATAAATGATGTCTAAGAACAGTTCTTAAACAATTCGAAATTTGAAAGGGGTGAAAATGTGCAAAAAGCGTTCTAAAAAACGTTCTAAATGGTAGTTTCTACACAATCTCAGGAAATACCAAACCGAATTAAAAAATATTGGTGTCAAAATGATGGTGACAACGCTTGCTCCAAGGTAGGCTATGTTTTATGTCGGTGTCACTACCCCAAAGGGGGTGTAGGAGCAAACAACGTTCTAAAAATGCGATTTTAGCGTTACTGAAGGGCCTAGAAATATGAAATTTTGAATATTAGTTACTTATAAGATATAAATAATGTCTAAGAACATTTCTTAAACAATTCGAAATTTAAAAAGGGTGAAAATGCACAAAAAGCGTTCTAAATGGTAGTTTCTACACATTCTCAGGAAATACCAAACCGATTAAAAAAATATTGGTGTCATAATGATGGTGACAACGCTTGCTCCAAGATAGGCTATGTTTTATGTCGGTGTCACTACCCCAAAGGGGGTGTAGGAGCAAAAAACGTTCTAAAAATGCGATTTTAGCGTTACTGAAGGGACTAGAAATATGAAATTTTGAATATTATATACTTATAAGATATAAATGATGTCTAAGAACTGTTCTTAAAAAATTCAAAATTTAAAAGGGGTGAAAATGCACAAAAAGCGTTCTAAATGGTAGTTTCAACACAAACTCAGGAAATAACAAACCGATTTAAAAAATATTGGTGTCATAATGATGGTGGCAACGCTTGCTCCAAGATAGGCTATGCTTTATGTCGGTGTCACTACCCCAAAGGGGTGTAGGAGCAAAAAACGTTCTAAAAATGCGATTTTATCGTTACTGAAGGGCCTAGAAATATGAAATTTTGAATATTAATTACATATAATATATAAATGATGTCTAAGAACAGTTCTTAAACAATTCGAAATTTGAAAGGGGTGAAAATGTGCAAAAAGCGTTCTAAAAAACGTTCTAAATGGTAGTTTCTACACAATCTCAGGAAATACCAAACCGAATTTTAAAATATTGGTGTCAAAATGATGGTGACAACGCTTGCTCCAAGGTAGGCTATGTTTTATGTCGGTGTCACTACCCCAAAGGGGGTGTAGGATCAAACAACGTTCTAAAAATGCGATTTTAGCGTTACTGAAGGGACTAGAAATATGAAATTTTGAATATTAGATACTTATAAGATATAAATGATGTCTAAGAACAGTTCTTAAACAATTCGAAATTTAAAAGGGGTGAAAATGCACAAAAAGCGTTCTAAATGGTAGTTTCTACACATTCTCAGGAAATACCAAACCGATTAAAAAAAATATTGGTGTCATAATAATGGTGACAACGCTTGCTCCAAGATAGGCTATGTTTTATGTCGGTGTCACTACCCCAAAGGGGGTGTAGGAGCAAACAACGTTCTAAAAATGCGATGTTAGCATTACTGAAGGGCCTAGAAATATGAAATTTTGAATATTAGTTACTTATAAGATATAAATAATGTCTAAGAACAGTTCTTAAACAATTCGAAATTTAAAAGGGGTGAAAATGCACAAAAAGCGTTCTAAATGGTAGTTTCTACACATTCTCAGGAAATACCAAACCGATTAAAAAAATATTCGTGTCATAATGATGGTGACAACGCTTGCTCCAAGATAGGCTATGTTTTATGTCGGTGTCACTACCCCAAAGGGGGTGTAGGAACAAAAAACGTTCTAAAAATGCGATTTTAGCGTTACTGAAGGGACTAGAAATATGAAATTTTGAATATTAGATACTTATAAGATATAAATGATGCCTAAGAACAGTTCTTAAACAATTCAAAATTTAAAAGGGGTGAAAATGCACAAAAAGCGTTCTAAATGGTAGTTTCAAAACAAACTCAGGAAATAACAAACCGATTTAAAAAATATTGGTGTCATAATGATGGTGGCAACGCTTGCTCCAAGATAGGCTATGCTTTATGTCGGTGTCACTACCCCAAAGGGGTGTAGGAGCAAAAAACGTTCTAAAAATGCGATTTTAGCGTTACTGAAGGGCCTAGAAATATGAAATTTTGAATATTAATTACATATAAGATATAAATGATGTCTAAGAACAGTTCTTAAACAATTCGAAATTTGAAAGGGGTGAAAATGTGCAAAAAGCGTTCTAAAAAACGTTCTAAATGGTAGTTTCTACACAATCTCAGGAAATACCAAACCGAATTAAAAAATATTGGTGTCAAAATGATGGTGACAACGCTTGCTCCAAGGTAGGCTATGTTTTATGTCGGTGTCACTACCCCAAAGGGGGTGTAGGAGCAAACAACGTTCTAAAAATGCGATTTTAGCGTTACTGAAGGGCCTAGAAATATGAAATTTTGAATATTAGTTACTTATAAGATATAAATAATGTCTAAGAACAGTTCTTAAACAATTCGAAATTTAAAAGGGGTGAAAATGCACAAAAAGCGTTCTAAATGGTAGTTTCTACACATTCTCAGGAAATACCAAACCGATTAAAAAAAATATTGGTGTCATAATAATGGTGACAACGCTTGCTCCAAGATAGGCTATGTTTTATGTCGGTGTCACTACCCCAAAGGGGGTGTAGGAGCAAAAAACGTTCTAAAAATGCGATTTTAGCGTTACTAAAGGGACTAGAAATATGAAATTTTGAATATTAGATACTTATAAGATATAAATGATGTCTAAGAACAGTTCTTAAACAATTCAAAATTTAAAAGGGGTGAAAATGCACAAAAAGCGTTCTAAATGGTAGTTTCAACACAAACTCAGGAAATAACAAACCGATTTAAAAAATATTGGTGTCATAATGATGGTGGCAACGCTTGCTCCAAGATAGGCTATGTTTTATGTCGGTGTCACTACCCCAAAGGGGGTGTAGGAGCAAAAAACGTTCTAAAAATGCGATTTTAGCGTTACTGAAGGGCCTAGAAATATGAAATTTCGAATATTAGTTACATATAAGATATAAATGATGTCTAAGAACAGTTCTTAAAGAATTCGAAATTTGAAAGGGGTGAAAATGTGCAAAAAGCGTTCTAAAAAACGTTCTAAATGGTAGTTTCTACACAATCTCAGGAAATACCAAACCGAATTAAAAAATATTGGTGTCAAAATGATGGTGACAACGCTTGCTCCAAGGTAGGCTATGTTTTATGTCGGTGTCACTACCCCAAAAAGGGTGTAGGAGCAAACAACGTTCTAAAAATGCGATTTTAGCGTTACTGAAGGGCCTAGAAATATGAAATTTTGAATATTAATTACATATAAGATATAAATGATGTCTAAGAACAGTTCTTAAACAATTCGAAATTTGAAAGGGGTGAAAATGTGCAAAAAGCGTTCTAAAAAACGTTCTAAATGGTAGTTTCTACACAATCTCAGGAAATAACAAACCGATTTAAAAAATATTGGTGTCATAATGATGGTGGCAACGCTTGCTCCAAGATAGGCTATGCTTTATGTCGGTGTCACTACCCCAAAGGGGTGTAGGAGCAAAAAACGTTCTAAAAATGCGATTTTAGCGTTACTGAAGGGCCTAGAAATATGAAATTTTGAATATTAATTACATATAAGATATAAATGATGTCTAAGAACAGTTCTTAAACAATTCGAAATTTAAAAGGGGTGAAAATGCACAAAAAGCGTTCTAAATGGTAGTTTCTACACATTCTCAGGAAATACCAAACCGATTAAAAAAAATATTGGTGTCATAATAATGGTGACAACGCTTGCTCCAAGATAGGCTATGTTTTATGTCGGTGTCACTACCCCAAAGGGGGTGTAGGAGCAAAAAACGTTCTAAAAATGCGATTTTAGCGTTACTAAAGGGACTAGAAATATGAAATTTTGAATATTAGATACTTATAAGATACAAATGATGTCTAAGAACAGTTCTTAAACAATTCAAAATTTAAAAGGGGTGAAAATGCACAAAAAGCGTTCTAAATGGTAGTTTCAACACAAACTCAGGAAATAACAAACCGATTTAAAAAATATTGGTGTCATAATGATGGTGGCAACGCTTGCTCCAAGATAGGCTATGCTTTATGTCGGTGTCACTACCCCAAAGGGGTGTAGGAGCAAAAAACGTTCTAAAAATGCGATTTTATCGTTACTGAAGGGCCTAGAAATATGAAATTTTGAATATTAATTACATATAATATATAAATGATGTCTAAGAACAGTTCTTAAAAAATTCGAAATTTGAAAGGGGTGAAAATGTGCAAAAAGCGTTCTAAAAAACGTTCTAAATGGTAGTTTCTACACAATCTCAGGAAATACCAAACCGAATTTTAAAATATTGGTGTCAAAATGATGGTGACAACGCTTGCTCCAAGGTAGGCTATGTTTTATGTCGGTGTCACTACCCCAAAGGGGGTGTAGGATCAAACAACGTTCTAAAAATGCGATTTTAGCGTTACTGAAGGGACTAGAAATATGAAATTTTGAATATTAGATACTTATAAGATACAAATGATGTCTAAGAACAGTTCTTAAACAATTCCAAATTTAAAAGGGGTGAAAATGCACAATATGCGTTCTGAAAAACGTTCTAAATGGTAGTTTCAACACAAACTCAGGAAATAACAAACCGATTTAAAAAATATTGGTGTCATAATGATGGTGGCAACGCTTGCTCCAAGATAGGCTATGCTTTATGTCAGTGTCACTACCCAAAAGGGGGTGTAGGAGCAAAAAACTTTCTAAAAATGCGATGTTAGCATTACTGAAGGGCCTAGAAATATGAAATTTTGAATATTAGTTACTTATAAGATATAAATAATGTCTAAGAACAGTTCTTAAACAATTCGAAATTTAAAAGGGGTGAAAATGCACAAAAAGCGTTCTAAATGGTAGTTTCTACACATTCTCAGGAAATACCAAACCGATTAAAAAAATATTCGTGTCATAATGATGGTGACAACGCTTGCTCCAAGATAGGCTATGTTTTATGTCGGTGTCACTACCCCAAAGGGGGTGTAGGAACAAAAAACGTTCTAAAAATGCGATTTTAGCGTTACTGAAGGGACTAGAAATATGAAATTTTGAATATTAGATACTTATAAGATATAAATGATGTCTAAGAACAGTTCTTAAACAATTCAAAATTTAAAAGGGGTGAAAATGCACAAAAAGCGTTCTAAATGGTAGTTTCAAAACAAACTCAGGAAATAACAAACCGATTTAAAAAATATTGGTGTCATAATGATGGTGGCAACGCTTGCTCCAAGATAGGCTATGCTTTATGTCGGTGTCACTACCCCAAAAGGGTGTAGGAGCAAAAAACGTTCTAAAAATGCGATTTTAGCGTTACTGAAGGGCCTAGAAATATGAAATTTTGAATATTAATTACATATAAGATATAAATGATGTCTAAGAACAGTTCTTAAACAATTCGAAATTTGAAAGGGGTGAAAATGTGCAAAAAGCGTTCTAAAAAACGTTCTAAATGGTAGTTTCTACACAATCTCAGGAAATACCAAACCGAATTAAAAAATATTGGTGTCAAAATGATGGTGACAACGCTTGCTCCAAGGTAGGCTATGTTTTATGTCGGTGTCACTACCCCAAAGGGGGTGTAGGAGCAAACAACGTTCTAAAAATGCGATTTTAGCGTTACTGAAGGGCCTAGAAATATGAAATTTTGAATATTAGTTACTTATAAGATATAAATAATGTCTAAGAACAGTTCTTAAACAATTCGAAATTTAAAAGGGGTGAAAATGCACAAAAAGCGTTCTAAATGGTAGTTTCTACACATTCTCAGGAAATACCAAACCGATTAAAAAAAATATTGGTGTCATAATAATGGTGACAACGCTTGCTCCAAGATAGGCTATGTTTTATGTCGGTGTCACTACCCCAAAGGGGGTGTAGGAGCAAACAACGTTCTAAAAATGCGATGTTAGCATTACTGAAGGGCCTAGAAATATGAAATTTTGAATATTAGTTACTTATAAGATATAAATAATGTCTAAGAACAGTTCTTAAACAATTCGAAATTTAAAAGGGGTGAAAATGCACAAAAAGCGTTCTAAATGGTAGTTTCTACACATTCTCAGGAAATACCAAACCGATTAAAAAAATATTCGTGTCATAATGATGGTGACAATGCTTGCTCCAAGATAGGCTATGTTTTATGTCGGTGTCACTACCCCAAAGGGGGTGTAGGAACAAAAAACGTTCTAAAAATGCGATTTTAGCGTTACTGAAGGGACTAGAAATATGAAATTTTGAATATTAGATACTTATAAGATATAAATGATGTCTAAGAACAGTTCTTAAACAATTCAAAATTTAAAAGGGGTGAAAATGCACAAAAAGCGTTCTAAATGGTAGTTTCAAAACAAACTCAGGAAATAACAAACCGATTTAAAAAATATTGGTGTCATAATGATGGTGGCAACGCTTGCTCCAAGATAGGCTATGCTTTATGTCGGTGTCACTACCCCAAAGGGGTGTAGGAGCAAAAAACGTTCTAAAAATGCGATTTTAGCGTTACTGAAGGGCCTAGAAATATGAAATTTTGAATATTAATTACATATAAGATATAAATGATGTCTAAGAACAGTTCTTAAACAATTCGAAATTTGAAAGGGGTGAAAATGTGCAAAAAGCGTTCTAAAAAACGTTCTAAATGGTAGTTTCTACACAATCTCAGGAAATACCAAACCGAATTAAAAAATATTGGTGTCAAAATGATGGTGACAACGCTTGCTCCAAGGTAGGCTATGTTTTATGTCGGTGTCACTACCCCTAAGGGGGTGTAGGAGCAAACAACGTTCTAAAAATGCGATTTTAGCGTTACTGAAGGGCCTAGAAATATGAAATTTTGAATATTAGTTACTTATAAGATATAAATAATGTCTAAGAACAGTTCTTAAACAATTCGAAATTTAAAAGGGGTGAAAATGCACAAAAAGCGTTCTAAATGGTAGTTTCTACACATTCTCAGGAAATACCAAACCGATTAAAAAAAATATTGGTGTCATAATAATGGTGACAACGCTTGCTCCAAGATAGGCTATGTTTTATGTCGGTGTCACTACCCCAAAGGGGGTGTAGGAGCAAAAAACGTTCTAAAAATGCGATTTTAGCGTTACTAAAGGGACTAGAAATATGAAATTTTGAATATTAGATACTTATAAGATATAAATGATGTCTAAGAACAGTTCTTAAACAATTCAAAATTTAAAAGGGGTGAAAATGCACAAAAAGCGCTCTAAATGGTAGTTTCAACACAAACTCAGGAAATAACAAACCGATTTAAAAAATATTGGTGTCATAATGATGGTGGCAACGCTTGCTCCAAGATAGGCTATGTTTTATGTCGGTGTCACTACCCCAAAGGGGGTGTAGGAGCAAAAAACGTTCTAAAAATGCGATTTTAGCGTTACTGAAGGGCCTAGAAATATGAAATTTCGAATATTAGTTACATATAAGATATAAATGATGTCTAAGAACAGTTCTTAAAGAATTCGAAATTTGAAAGGGGTGAAAATGTGCAAAAAGCGTTCTAAAAAACGTTCTAAATGGTAGTTTCTACACAATCTCAGGAAATACCAAACCGAATTAAAAAATATTGGTGTCAAAATGATGGTGACAACGCTTGCTCCAAGGTAGGCTATGTTTTATGTCGGTGTCACTACCCCAAAAAGGGTGTAGGAGCAAACAACGTTCTAAAAATGCGATTTTAGCGTTACTGAAGGGCCTAGAAATATGAAATTTTGAATATTAATTACATATAAGATATAAATGATGTCTAAGAACAGTTCTTAAACAATTCGAAATTTGAAAGGGGTGAAAATGTGCAAAAAGCGTTCTAAAAAACGTTCTAAATGGTAGTTTCTACACAATCTCAGGAAATAACAAACCGATTTAAAAAATATTGGTGTCATAATGATGGTGGCAACGCTTGCTCCAAGATAGGCTATGCTTTATGTCGGTGTCACTACCCCAAAGGGGTGTAGGAGCAAAAAACGTTCTAAAAATGCGATTTTAGCGTTACTGAAGGGCCTAGAAATATGAAATTTTGAATATTAATTACATATAAGATATAAATGATGTCTAAGAACAGTTCTTAAACAATTCGAAATTTGAAAGGGGTGAAAATGTGCAAAAAGCGTTCTAAAAAACGTTCTAAATGGTAGTTTCTACACAATCTCAGGAAATACCAAACCGAATTAAAAAATATTGGTGTCAAAATGATGGTGACAACGCTTGCTCCAAGGTAGGCTATGTTTCATGTCGCTGTCACTACCCCAAAGGGGGTGTAGGAGCAAACAACGTTCTAAAAATGCGATTTTAGCGTTACTGAAGGGCCTAGAAATATGAAATTTTGAATATTAATTACATATAAGATATAAATGATGTCTAAGAACAGTTCTTAAACAATTCGAAATTTGAAAGGGGTGAAAATGTGCAAAAAGCGTTCTAAAAAACGTTCTAAATGGTAGTTTCTACACAATCTCAGGAAATACCAAACCGAATTAAAAAATATTGGTGTCAAAATGATGGTGACAACGCTTGCTCCAAGGTAGGCTATGTTTCATGTCGCTGTCACTACCCCAAAGGGGGTGTAGGAGCAAACAACGTTCTAAAAATGCGATTTTAGCGTTACTGAAGGGCCTAGAAATATGAAATTTTGAATATTAGTTACTTATAAGATATAGACGATGTCTAAGAACAGTTCTTAAACAATTCGAAATTTGAAAGAGGTGAAAATGCGCAAAAAGCGTTCTAAAAAACGTTCTAACTGGTAGTTTCTACACAATCTCTATGCTTTATGTCGGTGTCTAAATTGCGATTTCTATGCAATCTCAGGAAGTACTGAACCGATTTCAAATATAATGGTGTAAAAGTGATGGTGACAGATATTGCTCCAAGATAGGCTATATTTTATATCTGTTTCCAATACCCCAGAGGAGATGCAGGAGCAAAATGCGCGAAAAGCGTTCTAAATACGTTTTAAATGCCGATTTGTCGGCAATATCTCAGGAAGAATGAATCTTATTTCAAACGTAATGGTAGGAAATTGATGCTGACAGCCTCTGCTCTAACATAGACGCTATTTTGTGTCGGTATCACTATCACCAAGACGTTACAGGAGCTAAAATCGTTCTAAATTTCGATTATTGTGATCGGTAGGCTTTACCAACTTAAAATTAGGCAAGGTGCATATTTATTAGATATAAATGATTTTTAAGAACAATTTAGAAAAAATTGGAAATTTAAAAAGGGGTGAAAATGCGCGAAAAGCGACCTAAAAACGTTTTAAATTCCGATTTCTACTCAATCTAAGGAAATACCAAAGCTATTTCAAAAGTAATGGTTGCAAATCAATGGTGACAGTCCCTGCTATAACATAGATTATATTTTATGTTGCTGTCACTACCATCTGAGGGTTGCAAAAGCAAAACATGTTCTAATTTGCGTTTTTTGCACAACTGAGGGGTCTAACACTTTGAAGTATGGCATGGTATTTACTTACAAGATGCAACTGCTTTCTAAGAAAAGAAAATTCCAAATTTAAAAAAATGAAGTGAGTGAAAAGCGTTATAAATTACAATTTTTAAGCAAACATATAAATTACCAAACCGATTAAAAAAATAATGATGACAAATTTTGGTGATAGAACCTGCTCAAACATAAGCTATATTTTATGTCTGTTCCACTACCACCAGAGGGTTGCAGGGGATAAAAACTTTCTAAATTGCGATTTCTGTGATACTGAAAAGGCTAGAAACTTTAAATATGACATGGTAGTTACTTATAAAATATAAATGCCATCGAAGGAACGTCGAATATAAATTCGAATTAAAAAGGTGTGAAGCGAAGGGGAGGTGCGAAAAGCATTCTAAAAAAGTTCTAAATTACGATTCTATGCAATTTCAGGGAATATAAACCGATTATAAAAGTAATAGTTGCGAATCAGTGGTAACAGTCTCTGATCCTACACAGGCTATATATTATGCCGGTGATTCTACCCCCTGGGGTTCACAGGAACAACAAACTTTCTAAAAAAGGGCTTTAAAAACTTTTTAAATTACGTTTCTGTGGAATATTAGGAAATAACAAACAGATTTCAAAATTAATTTTTGGTAAATTAATGGTGACAGTTCCTGTTTCAACATAGCCCTTTATATCGAAAGAGGTGGTAGGACTTGGAATTTGACATGATGGTTAATTTTAAGATGTAAGAAAATGGTTTCTAAAAAATTCAAAACTTCAAATGAATACTGAAATCAGCGTATTAATTGAGCATAAAAGTTTCAAAATATTTTCTAAATTATCATTTATTTAGTTTTATTTCATTTTATTAATTTAAGCCTTATTTCTGCCTAATGCAGTGCAATAATGATGTTTAATCAAACTGTATTTTAAATAGTAATTTTTGAATTATTCCTAAAAGTAATAAGTACCTTTTAATAGAAAAAACTTAATAAAGTAAAATATTACCTTTTAATAAAATAAAATTTTAGTTAGTACCTTTTAATAAAAATTAGACATATAAATATCACTTGACATATTTCAAATATTACGCGAGCAAAGCCGCGGGGTTTGCTAGTATTCAATAAATTGTCTTCGATATTTTATATTTTCAGTAGCTTTTTTGAAAATATTAATTTCAAAATGAAAATTCTCATAATTATTTTTCTTTTAAAAGTGTTTCTTTTAAAAAGGTATATTTTAAAAATGTTTCTTTAAAAAACGTTCTTTAAAAAATTTTTCAAAAATATATTTCAACAATTATATTACAAATCACAAATATAAAAATGAATATTTAATATTTTGTATACTGATTTTGATAATGATCTATTTGATATTAAAGGAAAAAAAAATCGTATAACAAGTTTTAAACGTGGCTGAAACAAAAACTTTTTACGCATATATTCTCAAATAATTACGTAGAAGCTAAATGGTTGAGTAAATGTTTTTCATATCTAAATGTTTTTAAGACGGAATTTCCATGAATGAAAATAAGTTTTGAACGATTCTACAAAAAAAAAGAAAAAAAAAAAAAAAAAAAAAAAAAAAAAAAAAAAAAAAAACATCAGCTATGTGAAGAAGCGGCAGATACGACAGCATCTCGAGTGACCCAGCTTAAAACCAAAATAATAGAATACCGGTATTCTATGTATCTAACTCGAAATTAAAGAAAATGCAAAAAAACCGAGAGTTAATGTCTCATGAGATATGTCGCCTGTCATTCTGATGTTTTAAAAACTGTTTTCTATAAGATGTCTAATCATATTCTGAAATTTCTACATGCAGTACATTTTAAGATTTCGATGTACAGTAAAACCTCCCTAAAGCGACCACGTTCCGTTCCAATAAAAATTGGTCACTCCGCGAGGTTGTCTGTTTATGGAGGTGATGTTTAAATCTAGATTTTGTTTGCTGAAAAAAAGGTAACAATTAATGTTACTAAAATTTATTTTTTACATTAGGAAAAATTATGAAAATTTAAGTATAAAAACAAAAGTTAATTACGTAAGTTAATTGCTGCAGAATTTAACAAATTAATACATTGACGTTAGCTTTGATTTTACGGTTTTATCTTCGATAAATTTTATTTCCAAATCTTTTCAAAGTTCAGTAAATAAATGCATTTTTTTTTGGGGGGGGGGGAAACAAATTAAGACGATTTCATTAATTTATCTATTTCTTTGACAGTTTCCTGAGAGAATAGGGCAGGAGTGTTTATTGACCGTCATCCTTAATTTCTCATCAGATTTAAATTCATTGCCTAAAAAGGCACATAGGTGTTAAAACACTTAAAAGTTCATAATGAAGGGAATGAATATTTTTTCCAACTGGATTAAATCATATTCAAGGCAGGAGTGGCACAGTTGAAGTTTATTCCAACAGAGCGAAAAATGTCCAGACCAGGGATCGAACCTGGATACTTGGCGTGCCGTGCCAATGCCTTACCTGTTAGACTATCCGGACCGATACCTGCTGAATTCAGGTTCGATCCCTGGTCTGGACATTTTTCGCTCTGTTGGAATAAACTTCAACTGTGCTACTCCAGCCTTGAATATCACTTAAAAGTCACCGGAATAAATAAGAATTCTAAACTTACTTTAGAAGTTTCTTGAACAATGCGCTCTCCGGAATTATTATTCTAATAAAACATTCTTCATGCGACCAGGAAAGAACGGAATTTGTTCCATTTTCTTCAAAGAAATTGGTCGCTCAACTGGGTTGGTCTCTGAATGGAGGTAAAATTAGTAATGAGCCTATGGGAATAAATTTCGTTCCATGAAAAAATTGTCGTTCAGGGAGGTGGTCGCACAGAGTGGTTTAACTGTACATTTTTAATTGAAGTGGGGATGTTTCTTGAAATGATGGTATAATTTTTTCTCCAAAGTGACACAGCGATTTTTTTTAAAAAATTATATGATATTAATTGGTTTTAGATGAAATGACTGACGTTTTACGTTTATTCAGGAAAAGCATTTTTTTTTTAATATAATCCGGATTAAAATAGGACTATATAACTTCGCGGTTTACATGTTATTCTATGGGACATTTCGTACACGAGGTGTAAATAGGCATGCCACGAAATGTATCTTTTCTAGATCACAGTTTAAACATCCGAATATAGCCGAGATTCCTTTTTTTAACTACGAATATAGTTTATTACGTATTTTAAATAAGAAATAGATATATATTAAATTAATTTGTTGTTGATATATATATTGATTTTGTTAAGAAAATAATGTTTCACATTTTTAAATCTACATTTGTTCGAAAAACCTTTAGATTCCATTTTTATGAGAAAATATTCTGTAATTATGCTTCTTTTTAAACGATAAACTGAAAATAATTCGATAAAGTTGTTTATAAATAATGGAAACATAAATTCTGGAGATGAGATCTCAATTTTAAATATGGTTTTAATAGTTTCAAAACAATAGCAATGCGGATAGTTTTAAAATCACAATTAAAATACTATTTAAAAGATTGATCTGCAATTTTTGATTCCCATGATTATAGCTTCTACAAAAAGATTTCGGTTAAAACAGATTTTTTTTTTTATAATATATATGCTTTCAAAAAATATTTTCAAAATATAAAAATTTGAATAAATATAAACATAAAATACTATGCTTCACAATTTTGGTGCTGAAAAATACATTTGTCAAGCATACGTAACCAACAACAATTTTTAAAATTGTTTTTAACAATATTCGTGTGACGAAATAATGCATTTCAATTCATTGAAACTATCAATTATTTAAATTTTGTTCAGCAATTTTTAAATGAAACAGAAAGGTCACATTGATACATACCTAAATTTAAAAATCGCATGCAGTCATATCCATATTTAAAGTATTAGTAATTAATGTTTACAATATGCTTTTAATTTTAAATATATGTATACTAGAAAACCCCGCGGCTTTGCTCGCGTAATATTTGAAATATGCCAAGTGATATTTATATGTCTAATTTTTTATCAAAAGGTACTAACTAAATTTTTATTTTATTAAAAGGTAATATTTTATTTTATTAAAATGTACTTATTACTTTTAGGAATAATTCAAAAATTACTATTTAAAACACAGTTTGACTAAACATCATTATTACACTGTATTAGGCAGAAATGAGACTTAAATTAATAAAATGAAATAAAACTAAATGATAATTTAGAAAATATTTTGAAACTTTTATGCTCAATTAATACGCTCATTTCAGTATTCATTTGAAGTTTTGAATTTTTTAGAAACCATCTTCTTACATCTTAAAATTAACCATCATGTCGAATTCCAAGTCCTACCATCTCTCTCAACATAAAGGGCTATGTTGAAACAGGAACTGTCACCATTAATTTACCAAAAATTAATTTTGAAATCAGTTTGTTATTTCCTAATATTCCACAGAAACGTAATTTAAAAAGCTTTTAAAGCCCTTTTTTAGAAAGTTTGTTGTTCCTGTGAACCCCAGGGGGTAGAATCACCGGCATAATATATAGCCTGTGTAGGATCAGAGACTGTTACCACTGATTCGCAACTATTACTTTTATAATCGGTTTATATTCCCTGAAATTGCATAGAATCGTAATTTAGAACTTTTTTAGAATGCTTTTCGCACCTCCCCTTCGCTTCACCCCTTTTTAATTCGAATTTATTTTCGACAGTCCTTCCAGGGCATTTGTATTTTATAAGTAACTACCATGCCATATTTAAAGTTTCTAGCCTTTTCAGTATCACAAAAATCGCAATTTAGAAAGTTTTTAGCTCCTGCAACCCTCTGGTGGTAGTGGAACAGACATAAAATATAGCTTATGTTTGAGCAGGTTCTATCACCAAAAATTGTCATCATTATTTTTTTAATCGGTTTGGTAATTTATAAGTTTGCTTAAAAATTGTAATTTATAACGCTTTTCACTCACTTCATTTTTTTTTAAATTTGGAATTTTCTTTCGACTGTTCTTAGAAAGCAGTTGCATCTTGTAAGTAAATACCATGCCATACTTCAAAGTGTTAGACCCCTCAGTTGTGCAAAAAATGCAAATTAGAACATGTTTTGCTTTTGCAACCCTCAGATGGTAGTGACAGCAACATAAAATATAACCTATGTTATAGCAGGGACTGTCACCATTGATTTGCAACCATTACTTTTGAAATAGCTTTGGTATTTCCTTAGATTGAGTAGAAATCGCAATTTAGAACGTTTTTAGGACGCTTTTCGCGCATATTCACCGCTTTTTAAATTTCCAATTTTTTCGAAACTGTTCTTAAAGATCATTTATAGCTAATAAATATGTACCTTGCCTAATTTTAATTTGCTAGCCCCTACCGATCACAAAAATCGAAATTTAGACCGCTTTTTTGCTCTTGCAACGTCTTGGTGATAGTGATACTGACATAAAATAGCGTCTATATTAGAGCAGAGGCTGTCAGCATCAATTTCCTACCATTACGTTTTAAATCAGATTCATTCTTCCTGAGATATTGCCGACAAATCGCCATCTAGAACGTTTTTAGAACGCTTTTCGCGCATTTTGATCTTGCATCTCCTCTGGGGTAGTGGAAACAGATATAAAATATAGCCTATCTTGGAGCAAGATCTGTCACCATCATTTTTACACCATTATATTTGAAATCGGTTCAGTACTTCCTGAGATTGCATAGAAATCGAAATTTAGAAAGTTTTTTATAGCGCTTTTTGCGCATTTTGACCCCCTTTTAAATTTCGATTTTTTTAGGAAATGTCCTTAGAGATCATTGATATCTTATAACTAACTACCATTTCAAATTTCACGATTCTAGGCCCTTCCGTAACGCAAAAGCCGCAATTTAGAACGTTTTTTGCTCCTGCACCTCCTTTGGGTAGTGGCACCGACATAAAACATCGCCTATGTTGGAGCAAGGGTTTTCACCATCATTTTGACGCCATTATTTTTTAGATCGGTTTAATATTTCCTGAGATTGTGTAGAAACCACCATTAGAACGTTTTTTAGAACGCTTTTCGCGCATTTTCACTCCTTTTAAATTTCGAATTGTTTAAGAACTGTTCTTAGAAATCCTTTATATCTAATAAGTAGGTAATACTTCAAATTTCATATTTCTAGGCCCTTCGGTAACGCAAAAATTGGATTTTTAGAACGTTTTTTGCTCCTGCACCCCCTTTGGGGTAGTGGCACTGACATAAAGCATAGTCTATGTTGGAGCAAGGGTTGTCACCTTCATTTTGACACCCTTATTTTGACACCATTATTTTTTAAATCGGTTTGGTATTTCCTGAAATAATGTAGGAACCACCATTTACACTCTATTCCAACTCAACTTGGCAGCACTGTGAAAGTTAGAAACAGTAACATTCCGCCTTGAAAAGTAGTCCTCCTTTATTTTTTAATCTTAAATGGTGAAAATTCATACAAATTTATATGATTATGTTTATAAATTACAAATTTCGGTATTTTGAAGCATATATTTAATGTAATTTCTTTGTTAAAAGTATTTAATTTAAAAGCATTTTGAATTTAAAGCGAACGTATAAAGTAAAAATCTTGGCGTAAAAAACTCTCCTTTGGCGAGGAACAAATCTTCAAGGTTAAATATCTGGCGCGCTTTAGTGCTCTGCTACTCCGCGCATTCTTATGAACAGTTCTTATGAATAGTTTTAATAATACTCGCTGTTTACTTTCGCTTTTACTTTTCTTTTTAACGGGTTCATAGTTTTTTATTTTTACTGTTAATTATTGTTATTATTTATTCGTGTATTAACTGAGTATTTCTAAAATTTGTTACATAGTTAAATATTTATTTGAATCATACTTATTTTAATTATAACATGTCTGATAAAGCATTATCTCCACCCACGCTTTACACACCTTCAAGGCGAGGAAAGTGAATCAAAAGTGCAGCTCGCAGAAATATATTTAATGTTTATTCCAGACTTCGTCAAGAAAATCCCCACCATTCAATTAATGAAATCGTAGAGGAAGTTTCCCAACTTACAGGTGTTTCGAAAAGCACAATTTTTCGTTTGAAAAAAGAGAAAAAGGCATCTAGCCCTTTAAGTACACCCGGAAAGAAACGACCTGGTGCAGTGGGTAAACGCAGAAGGCTGGGAAAATATGACAAATTTACGTTATCTTGCATTCGACGAAAAATCCATAGTTTTTTTTGCAGAAATGACATACCAACTTTGGATAAAGTTTTACAAGTTGTAAACGATGATAAAGAATTTTTTTTTGAAAAATATTAGCCAGACTAAATTGAACAGAATATTAAAAGATTTGGGATTCTCTTTTGAAAAACGAAAAAGAGAGGCAGCTCTTCTTGAGAGGGAAGATATTATTTTGTGTCGCAGAAACTATTTGAGAAAAATTACAGAATATAAGAAAAAAATGCTTCTATTTATTATCTTGATGAAACATGGGTAAATGAAGGGCATACTCAGAGCCCCCTTCCCCCCCCCCCCAAAAAAAAAAAAAAAAAAAAAATCTTGCAAACAAAATCGAAAAGGTAAAAAAGATTATTTATCGAGATCGACCTCAGCTAACCAACGCAAATGAAAAAAAATAATTTAAAAATACTGAAATGCAAACGAGATATTAATTTTTTTTTTCTCCATAGGACTAGAATTAGCAAGTGGGTGTTTTTGCGTGAGTGAAATAGTCCCTTAATTTTCAGCAGTGTTAAAAATTTAATATTAAATGCAGTTTTTAATTATTTAAAAATCAGCTTATTTTGATTTTAAAAAATCATGACTTTTTTACACCCTAATATCTATAATTAAAAATGTACATTAAAAATAAGACGGGCTCAGTTTGAAATCTAGCCTTTTTCGAATTTCTGCTAAAGATTTTGGTATAAATAAGAAATTTTCTGTTTTAAATAGATTTCCGGATAATTTGGTTTTAATCTTTTAACCCAATATAGATAATACTGTTTTGTTTTCAGTAAATTTGATTCGGAATTCGTACAGCGATTTTTTAAATTTTCTCGATTTTTTTAATCTGATTTTAATTTTTTTTTTTTGCTTTTTGCGGCAATTTTTTGACATTTGTAAGAGGAATTCTGTTTTAAACTTTGAGCTTAAATATAGAAAATTTTGCCCTTCGCGATTTTAAATTTCTTAGACAATTTTCGATGCGATTTTTTTTATTCCGATGTGATTTTTTCAACATCAGTAGATGGAATTCGACTTCAAATTTTTAGTTTAAAACAGTAAATTTTGACATTTTTTCAATAAAGTTTTTCCACAATTCGTGCACCTTTTTTTAAAGTTTTCGCTATTTAAAAAAAAAATTCGCATTTTGCGGGCCGGGCGACGTCGGGCGGATCAGCTTGAATAATATAAGATAGTGCTAAAATCAGTCTAAAAAATGTAAAATTACGAAAATAATAATAATGCAATTCGTTATTTTAATAGATTATATAATTAATTTCATAGGAACTTCAAAACGTACAGATTTTTGCACTCGCATTATACTTTTCCGCCAAAATGGCGCTTTTCCTTGGTTACTAGTGATCCTTTGCTCTTCAAGCAAACCCTGGTTGCTACGGCAACGGCTGCGATTCGGCATTCGTAGTATAACCAACGCTGCCAACTTAAGGTGTAATCAAGTATAGAACGTTTTTTAGAACGATTTTCGCGCATTTTAACCCCTTTCAAATTTCGAATTGCTTAAGAACTGTTCTTAGAAATCCTTTATATCTAATAAGTAGCTAATATTTCAAATTTCATATTTCTAGGCCCTTCAGTAACACATAAGTCGCATTTTTAGAACGTTTTTTGCTCCTGCACCCCCTTTGGGGTAGTGACACCGACATAAAACATAGCCTATCTTGGAGCAAGCGTTGTCACCGTCATTTTGACACCAATACTTTTTAAATCGATTTGGTATTTCCTGAGATTGTGTAGAAACTACCATTTAGAACGTTTTTTAGAACACTTTTTGTGCATTTTCAACCCTTTTAAATTTCGAATTGCTTAAGAATTGTTATTTGACATCATGTATATCTTATAAGTAACTAATATTCAAAATTTCATATTTCTAGGCCCTTCAGTAACGCTAAAATCGCATTTTTAGAACGTTTTTTGCTCCTACACTCCCTTTGGGGTAGTGGCACCGACATAAATCATAGCCTATCTTGGAGCAAGCGTTGTCACCGTCATTTTGACACCAATACTTTATTAATCGGTTTGGTATTTCCTGAGATTGTGCAGAAACTACCATTTAGAACGTTTTTTAGAACACTTTTTGTGCATTTTCAACCCTTTTAAATTTCGAATTGTTTAAGAACTGTTCTTAGACATCATTTATATCTTATAAGTAACTAATATTCAAAATTTCATATTTCTAAGCCCTTCAGTAACGCTAAAATCGCATTTTTAGAACGTTTTTTGCTCCTACACCCCCTTTGGGGTAGTGGCACCGACATAAGATATAGCCTATGTTCTAAGTTGGACTAACACCATCATTTTGATACCATTACTTTTGGAATCGGTTCGGTAGTTCCAGAGCTTATCTCCGACAAATAAACAATTTTTTCCTCTTTATAATAGGAAAGTATAGATATGCAACGACTGCTTTATGAAAATTGTTGGTATGTTAACATGCATGTGTATCAATCTGTACATACACATATGTATTACCATATTAAACAGAATATTTTTTTTTTAAATTTAACCACTTACTTCTGTCAAAAAAGTCTCCACTGTCACAAATGTAATTAGAATAATAAATAAATAGAAAATTTTATATTTAAATATGTATTTCAAAGGAAAACAGCTGAATTTGGCATTTCATATAAAATAATCAAATGTTATATAACTCGAATTCCATTTTTAAGAATATGAAGCATCCTACTGCTTACACACTATACATCACATATTAACACATCTAAAATTGTTTATGATGTAATGAATTCTTCATATCTAAAGCCCCACCAGTGGCCGAGAGGTTCTGCTCTCGAAGCTGGTAGACGGGAGGTGCTGGGTTCGAACCCAATCGCGCCCGTCAACCTAATCGTTCGGAGTTTTCGTGGTTTTCTCCGAACCTTGGATTTTCCAAGCGTTAATACGGGTTAGGTTCCCTTGGAAAGACCACCACGAATGGCACTCCCCCCCCCCTTGGGCCTATATCCCACGTGTTGATAATTGGCCGTCATAAACCCAAACCAAACCAAATTTCATATCGAAAACAAAACATATAATAAAAATGTATAAAATATTACTATGCAAGAGTATTTATTTCATCTTGTCATTCACAAAAAAGCAAACTTTAAGCAGAAATAAATCAGACATATTAAATAAATATAGAAAAACTATATTTCAAGTTGAACGACAGATTCACCTTAATAAAATAAATGAGAAAATATGAATATCAAATTCACAATATATCTTTACTTAATAGGTGCTAAAATACAAATGTTAAAACATTTTAAAAACAATGAAGGTGTTGAAAACATTGGAGTCATGTGATGTTTAAAATCCGAGCGCTTTCGACTGAACCATCAGTCGTCATCAGGGAAAGATCACTGCCGAATGAAAGACAAACAGCTGGTTAAATATCAAAGGGCGAAACTAAAAGAACCACAAATGGGAGGGTGGGAAGGAAGGAAAAAACAGAGAGGAGCAGCTAATCAGAAAAAGAAAGAGATGGGGTGGGGGGGGAGGAAGGGTGGGACAGGAAGAAGGGAAATGGTTAATCAAAACCAAATTCACCTGTTACACCTAGTATTTTAAACCAGATTCTTGGCATGTTATAGGATAGAACGCCATTACAGGTACTCCTGCCTCTTGCCAAAATTTCCAACGACTCTCTAACTATACAAATATTATAAAGTGAAGCATGTGCAATGATTTTAACTTCTTTGAATAGGATATCAATATCTTTAACTTGACTTAACCGGGATAGAGCTGTGGATAGTTTACCCTTTTTCTTATATATATATATATATTCTGTCATATGCTCTTTGATCCTTTCCAATAATTTGCGAGTGGTCATTCCTACATAAGTATACTTTTTTGAACTGCCACTGACCTTAAAAGGACAATATAAACACCAGATTTATCATAAATATCTATAGGATCAATCTTTCTGTGTACCAGATACTCTAATTTTGTCGGTGGTTTAGCGATAAGAATTACATTATATTTCTTCAAACCATACTTGTTCCGCTCAAAAAGATGTGGAATATATTCCATACTGCACAATTTAGTAGGTTTTCTTTATTTTTTACTGACGCTTGTGGATATTTTTTGTTACTATTATTATATTTATAAATTAATTTGTTGATAAATTTAATCGAAAACCCATTTTCGCAAGCAATCTCTTTAATTTTAATTAATTCATCATTTAGGTAAACATCCGAACAAACTTGAAAAGCCCTTTTAACATAAAAACGATATGCAGCAGTTTTGTAGTTGAATGGAACATTACTGTCATAGGATATTGTATTGTTTGACCTGTAAGGTTTTCTGTAGACTTTCATATCGATGCTTTTTGTTGAAATGTTTTTAACCAGTTCTACATCTAAAAAAGTTAACGAACCATTTTCTTCTATTTCACAAGTGAACTTTATATTGTTATCTATACTGTTAGCATGATTCAAAAACTCAGTAAATGTAGAGATTCCGTGATTCCAAATTATCAGAATGTCATCAACATACATAATGCACAATGCGGGTTCAATGGTAGAGGAAGAAATGATATGATTTTCCAGAGGTCGTAATTTAAGTTCAGCCAATAATCCAGAGATTGGTGAGCCCATTGGGGCCCCTTCTGTTTGCTTGTAATACTTTCCATTAAAAAGGAAGTCATTATTGTTTGTAATTAAATTTAAGCTTGAAATAAGCGTATTTTTTTAATATTGTCGTTATATAATGGATTATTTGAAATGAAATCTGCAATGACAATTTTAACATCTTGAACATTAATGTAAGGATATAAAGCTTTCATATCAAAACCTACTAGTATGCTTTTCTAATTTACAATCTTTTAGTATCTTAACTAGATCTGCAGTAGAGTTGATAACGTGTTCAGATGGGGGCAATATATCTTTAAGTAGAGGCACAAACACTTTTTCAATAGTGTACGTTGGTCCTAAACACTGAAACAATTGGACGGTGGGGGAAATCTACTTTATGGTCTTTCAACCTCCAGTGTAACCAGGGGGTGACTGCAGTTTTATTGATGGAAAGCTTTACTTTCATGTCACCTGGCCAAACACAATATTTAATTAGATCTTGAGTTTTCCGGTTGATAGTAGTATTAGGATCTTTATTTAATTCAGTACAATTCATATCCCTAATGCGGCATTCCATTTTATCTGTATAATCTGTAGTAGACATAATTGCTAATTTATTCGATTTATTCGATTTTTTTAACTTCCTTCCCACCCTCCTATTTGTGGTTCGTTTAGTTTCGCCCTTTGATATTTAACCAGCTGTTTGTCTTTCATTCGGCAGTGATCTTTCCCTGATGACATCTGATGGTTCAGTCGAAAGCGCTCGGATTTTAATCATCATATGACTCCAGTGTTTCAACACCTTCATTGTTTTTAAAATGTTTTAACATTTGTATTTTAGCACCTATTAAGTAAAGATATATTGTGAATTTGATATTCATATTTTCGCATTTAAATCAGACATTTTCCATTTATATAATCTAGTTATTATTACAGGAATAAACAAGTAAAAAAATGACAAAAAGTAGAGAAAAAATCAATTTTTATTCATCCTTCACTTTCTTTTCAGATCTCTATAATTTTACTCTAGTGCTTTTGTAAAAGATCACATTTTAAAAACATACACAGGGTGAGTAAAGGTTAGCTAAAATTATATACACATTTCTCTTTCATACAAAAATTCGGTAGGTAGCAGCCTAAAAAGTAGAATGCTGGACATGAGAGTAAATTCAAGCGAACTTATTTATACTCTCCAAGAAACGTAATGTCTGATCGAGACTGTTGACATACGTTAGAAGGAATTTTGGATTGAATCCAAAATATATATTTATCTTTATTTGTTTTGTCAGTTAGAAATATTTCTTTCAAAACTTTTGTATCAATTGACATTTAATGTCTAAAAGGAATTTTTTTTTCATTTCTTATGAAATATGAAATTGAAGATTAATGATATTTCTGAAATAAATTCCTTTCATACGAATACATACTATTGATTTAGTTTGATGTTTATATTTTACTTTATTTTTTGTTAATTTAATTTCTTTTACTCTAATATGCTACATGCTAATGGATATTAATGTCAGAACAAATGGTATGCTATTGTAACTATACTAAATACATGCTACATACTACTGATTTGAATGCCATTAGAAATGGTATGCTATTGTAACTTTATAACGATAAATGACAAAACAGTTTAATGATAAACATTAACTTATTTATCTAAAATCCAATGCATTATTTTTTTTTTATCATATTGTAATTATCTTGCAATTTCAGTATTTTAACATATTAATATCTATAATAATGATAACAATTATCGAAAACATAAGAGTTTTTTAGAGTTCACATTTTCAGAGTTGTTATCATTGATATGTGCGTGGTTAGAGTACTAAAAATGTTTTATATACTCAAATGATAATTCTATTTATTCCAGATAGGCCGTTCTTGGCATATTCTTGGAATACAGATTTCAATTGAATATTTAGAATATGTGAATACGTGTGTGTTTTTGTTTGTAAGCATTATTATAATTTAAATATTATTCCTAAATTGTAAAATTGGAATGAAATATGCATTAAATTTGATTATATATGGAAATAATATGTGAGCATTGTACCATATTAATCTATATAATAATAATAATAATAATAATTACCGAAAACATGAGACGTTTTTATATTTGTAAAGTAAATCATCTAAGCTGAGCATGATTAGTGTGTTACGAGCAGTTTTATAGATCCAAGTGTTAATCCATTTTATAATAAAATTGTAGTTCTAAAAAAAGTGAAATGCTTCAATAGTAATTTATCATTTTTATCGAAATGCTAAAAACTTATTATTTTTTTTAATAGTGAAATTAATATAAGGGAGTGATTAAGACTTACTTTTTGAAGATACTAACATTAAGTCTTATTTGAATTTTAAAAGCTATTTTAATCGAAACTTCCAATTTGCAAACTTTTATATAGGTATATATCATTTTATCATATATTTTATTTAATAATTAAAAGAAATACTAAAAATTCATCATCCACAAAAGGTACAGATAATATGAAACTTACTTTGTAAAAATTTACTTCAAAGTATCTTCTACCTGATTAATATATAAAAACAGTGGGGTTTTGGTTGTTTTTAATATTATTTAATGTATATTACAAAATATCATAGTTTTTGAAGTTAGGAGTTTGATACTTATTGAATAGGACTTATTAAATATGTGATCCCTGGAAATTATATTTATACTATGTTTTTTATATTATGAACTATGTCAGAAAATATCAAGAACATTATTTTTTAGTAAAAACCAGTGGTGCACTACCGTAAAAGAAAACTTATTTTTCAACCCCAATAATTTGAGAACGACATCCCTGACTAAATCTAATTCTTAAATTACTATTTTTAATAATTTCATTAACTTTTGTAGAAAAATTATCAGTTTTTTCGAGATGCTGAATTTAGAAAAAGGCTGATAATTGTGCAAAATCTATTATGTTTAAAAACATTTAAATGCTTATATCTCAAATCTTAATTTAGCATAAAGAGCTGTTGTTTGACATTGTATTCAATTCTTCACTATCATAAGTTTATATATTTTAAAACAATATTGCTGAAAGGTAGATTTCACATGTTGTATTTTATTTTAAGTCAGTGAACTTCAATCTACCAGTTCTGTTATCCCTTTGATTACGAGCCAGGGATGGAGACTAATTTTATGTTCACTCGTACCACTACTTATAAAAAGGTTCTTTTTGCTCTCGGACTTCCCTTCAAAATAACCCATTGTCCAATAAAAACTAGCAAACGATTTCGATTGTTGTTCTTTGAAGATCCTTTGTTTCGATTCACGAAGCATTATTTAATAAGATAAATATTTGGAAATAACAATATTTTTTAAATATTATTTTTGTGTTAAAATATGTATGTATCATCTGCGTAAATGATTTCACATAATAAGAATAAATTGTGTATTTGAATTCTTAACACTGAAAAATAATTTTGTAATTGAATGTAAATAATTGAATTTTCACAAGTATTAATTCATTAAAAATATGCTATAATTTTCATAAAAAATTATTTTAAAAATTCATAAATAAATCGTGAAACTATTTAATTAATCGTGATTCTATCTATAATTACTAACTCCATGATTTATTTTTTCTTCTGAAAATATACGTGCTTCATTTTTTATTTGCCAAAATGCGTTGTCATGGGGGGGAAAATGTAAAATAAATAAATTAAAATAATAATTTTGTAAGGTTATTCTGAAAAAAAAAAGTGCAAATCTACAGATCATAATTTATTTTGTTTAATTTCGAGCCAAAATACTGAATAGTTTTTTGTAAAGTGTACGATAAAATGCAATTTGTGTAGCCCAGTAGAGGGTTCGCTTCGCTCAGCCGAATAATACTTGTAAATATTATTGTATAATAGCTTATTTATGCACAGAATTTAAAATTACTTGTGTCATTACACTTTTAGGACATTTCTGCTACGATAAAAGAATGTAGTGTAATTACTTCCAAAAAAATTAAAAATAAGAAATAATAAAAAAATACCAAAGAATTTTTTTTTTCAACCAGAATTCAACAAGATTATACTGATAATTGGATGTAACTTTTTTGAGTATGAGTGTATTTAGTTGAAATTTCTTTTTAAATTTGTATTTTGCAAGTGCAAATTTCCAGTATATTTTATGGGTTTCAGGATGCGATTTCTAACTTCAGATCTTCCCGATAGTTTTCACAACCTGGAATACGCGAGAAAATAAACTATGTATTATTATATCAATTGCGACGGAGAACTATATGTATCTCAATGTTTAAAAAATTCTCATAGAAAATCCGATTTTTGAAAAGCTATTTAAATGGGTCCAACATTGATATCTGCAAAACATTTTTTTTTTCTCTCGATAAAATTGCCTTAATATTTAGAGAAATGTTTTAGAAAAACAAACATCTAGGTTGTTTAATAAAATGATATTTCTTATAATCTCATAGTTCAAAGTCTATAAAACAAAAGTTAGACTTATTGAAACATATCGAGTAGAAAAATACACATACTGCTATAATATAGTTAGCTGAATTTCCGAAGAATTTTTTTTTATCATTGAATGTATATAAACATGTACTAAACTCGCTTTCAAAAATTACAATTTTTCATTCTTTTAATAAATAATTTTAAATATAAGCTGAAATTTTAGATATTTTTAATATAAGCATACATGTATTTTTTGTTCATGCTTTATAATAATTTAAAATTAAACAATTTAAAAGTTTATTTTATGTATTTCAAGGAAAGAATTGGGATACTTCAGTGGCATAAACAAGAGAGAGGACTCAGATAGCTCCAGCCCCCCAATTCAAATGAATACCATTCGTTTTAAAGTCACGTGAGCCTCTCCACGGGATACAAGTTTCTATGTTCAACGTTTAATACAACGTTCAACGATACAAGTTCAAAGTTCAACGTGTAACGTTTCTGTAAGATGAATTCCGTGCTTTAATCAAGGGCGTCATAAACTTTTGTGTCGTATTTTTGTTTTAAACTGATTTTATTTAATAACTGAAGCATTTTATTCATAGTTTTATTAATTTCACATCAACATTACTTTAAATAAGATTTTAAGAAGATTCGGGCTATTAATTCTTATGATTTTTAACGAGAAATATGATTACATGCACGGATATTTTAAGACTATTTTTTAAAATGAAAACCCCATGTTTTAATTGGGGATGTGAATCACCCCCGTTAACTGTCCATTATCACATTAATTTTATAATCGTAGCACTATAGCATTTAGTACATAAAAATGAGAGAGGATTGTACTTTGTGTCAATGTATTAAGAAAGAAAAAAACAACGTTAAAATGTACAAATAAAAGTACGTAGAAACCGCATACTGCTGTTTCAATGCCTCTAAGGCATGATAATAAGTGCTTAAAATTTTATCTTTATTTCAATTTTAAGCCCTGATGATTTAGCCTATGAGGCATTGAAACAGCTGTATGCGATTTCTACATATATTTATTTGTGCTTTTGAGCGTTGTTTTTTCCGTCATATTATAATTTGGTATCCTAGATTTTATAAAATTGAATATTGATTTCGTGATCATGAAAGAAAAAAATTATTTAGAGTGATGAAATATGCTCATATTTTTTTATTAACTATTATCAATCCTAATTTAATTTATTTGAAAACGCCCCCCGACCTCATCCTATAATTCTTGAAATGCTATGCCATTGAATGTTCATAATTTAATTCTTTAAAAACAGTTAATGTTTAATTTCAAAACATTACTGACTTTTTAAAATTAAATAATTATTGAATAGATAAATTGACTTTTTTATTTAAAAAAAAAAAACAAATGGTCATTTATCTGTTAAGAATTAGATTTTTTATCAAAAAAAGAAAGATTATCGGGAAATTGTGTATAATTTCCATTGAATAAATAAATTAGCAATTAAAATAAAGAACAACATTATATTAAGAAAATAAATAATCATCAGCTTGAAGGAAATAATTTATTACGGAAAATGATCAGTTCCGCATTGCCTTATAAAAGAAAAAAAAAAAAAGAAAGATTTCAAAAAAAAAAAAAAAAAAAAAAAAAAAAAAAGATTACAGAAATTAAATTTAAACAAGATTGTATAAAACTCGGGACATCATATTGTTTGAAGCAGGACATTATTTAATATTTAAACATAAGATATTGGATATGATTGAAAAAGTTCATTATCGTTTAAAATAAAATTATGGCTTTTTCCTTCATGAAGTGTATTTAGTTCATGGAAAATAAATCAGAGTAATTGAAAAAATAAATTGAAAATTAATATTCTAGAGAAAGTACTTCTTACTCAATTTATTTCCTCTTTGAAAATAAATTATAAATTTCTAAGTTCTTATAAGATTAGATTATACTTTAATAAACGAAATCAATAACATTGAATTACCATTTATTTTTAGAAATTGAAAATTTTCCAATGTATTCTCACTAAGTTTTTTTTTTTTATATTAAGGATGTGGAATTAATTATAAGATGTTTTACAGTATATCATGTCAAAAAGTAAGAATTTTTCTTCATGTCTTTCATGTTTTATTTTGTATTACTAATTATTTATTCGTTATTTGTGTTTAATAATATATCAGCGAAATTAAATATATGATAATGTATGGAGTAAAATGTAGGATAAAGGAGATGGTTGCAGATTCCACATTTTTTGATAAATTATAATAAACTAAATTAAGATTTTGTGAATTGGTAGTCACACATTGTAAACATTAACAAAAATTCATTTCTTTGAATGGATTTCGGTAAGAGAAATTTTGTACATTATTGTATATAATAATAATAAAAAAATAAACGGCTTTGAACTAGGAAAATATTTATTTTAAAAAGTTCGCACTAAATATGTTTTTTTTTTTTTTTTTTTTTTTTTTTTTTGTAACGTTTTGAAAATTGTATTTTTGATTTTCATGCGGAAACAAATTGTATTACAAATTATTTTTTCTTTTATTCCTGAAATAAAATAAAATTTTCCACAATGACGAAGGTCAAGCCTTGATTATGTAATGACATCATTAAATAATGTTTCCAAATTATCAAACTTCAGTTCGGTGAAGTTAAACAAGTTGGTTCTATACTATAAATTCAAAACGTTAAACACATATTTATAATATCTTACAATAGAATGTTCTCGAAAACTGCGCATTTCAACAGGCAGCACAGAAGAAAAGTCAGGAGACTAAAGCTGAATGCTTGAAAGTTTTTTTTTCTGTCAAAAATTTCAGTCAAAAATAAATCATAGATAAGAGATTTGATAACTTATAAATAATATTTTTTAGAAGAATATTTTCCAGTTATTATATTATGCAATGCTATTTTTGAGCACTTATTTTACTTTGAAAGACTTTTTTCAAAATATTGAGCTTTTTTAAATTTCTTCTATTAATAAAAATACAAAAAAAGTTACTCAATCATAAACCACATAAATTCTATTACATTTTATCTGTTGAAAATCTTGAATTTCTAATGCTACTTAGGGGATTCAAATAATTGTTCGTCCGGGACGTGATATGTTCGGAATATAAACAAAGTGATCATGTGGTATAAAGTTTTTTTTTTCCGTTGCAACTATTGTGTGATAAATTACATTGTCTCCAAAAACATGAGCATTCGGATCAGAATGGAACGTCTTTAGAACTGATGTGCAATATCTTCAAGAAATACTAACATTACTGTAATAATTTCTTTGTAAATCTCTCAGAAAGTAAATGTACGCTTAAAAAAATCCATGAATTTCTGAAATATAAATGAGTACATTATCACTTTTCGCTTTAGTTGGCGAAGTTTCCATTTTGTAACATTTCCATACTGGATAGTAATATTTCAACTTTCCTTTGGCCATTGTTTGATAACATGGGTCATTTACAAACTTGAGACGTTAAAAAAAGCTGTTATTTACGAACCATTAATCTCACAAGGTACTTTGTGTATAATATAAATGTTTTCCATAAAAATTAAATATACTGTTTGTCCTACAGAGAACTACATGATTTTGAAATTAATTAACTTTGAAACAGATATCGATAGAAGAATAAAACAAGTTGTTAAAATGAGTTTTTACTCCTTTAAGATCTCTACAGGCAACGCTATACTGTAAAGTCGAAGTATAGAATGCCAGAAATAGGCCAGGAACTGTTCTTTGCAAGCAGTCTCTGTAATAATCAGTCATGTTGCCTTACGTTGAAATTTCTAGAAAAGTTTTAAAAAAAATTCGCATTAGCACTCTTTTCAATTTAAAATTGGTATTAAAAATTGTGCCCATTTTGTCGTAGAACTGCGATTTAAGTGGTGATACTCTAGTACCAGACAAGCATATTGTTTCACTGAATACACGATTTCATTCATCTCCTTCAGTAAGAAGATTGATCATTCTGCGTTTTATAGTATCCATTTAGAATCCGTCTTTGACTGCAGCGCCACTTGTCGACAAAAATTGTAGCCAATTTCGAATCGATATTATCAGAGTTTTACTGGTTTCAAAATAACCATACTACTTGCTTCATGTGTCAATCGAACTACATTTTGGAGTTATATAATTTTTACATTAGGAAGTCCTTAGTTGGACACCCGGTATGAAAATAAAATTATGTAAGACAGATTGTAACATCACACACAATTATAATAAATGCAATATCATAATAAACAAAATAATTATAATACACAAAATATAATTACCATGAGAAGTATAAAAAATACATTGATATTTAAAAAGAGTCCTTTATATTTTATCCATCGTTGTACATTCGTACAGCAGCAGGCTGCAGCTTATTCTTTTACGAATACACTGACTGCTAAAAAAGTATTTTTCAAATTATTTTTTAGTGAGAAAAAAATATCTCACGTCATCTGAAGAAATTTTTAACTTTAAACAAAACAGGAATGTAACTCAAGATTTAAAAAATTAATTCGTCCCAGAATTTTTAATAAAACTACTTAATTTTCATTAACATATTTCAGTGCAATTTGCAATTCATATATCTCATAGAATGAATGTCGTATGAATCGAATATTTTCAAATGTTGAGATCAAATAACCGATTGTTTGTATATTTCGTGTTAAATACTTGATAACGCATTTCATGTAGATGAAGGAATTATAATTTAACAGAGAAGATCTTACAACTGTACTAAACTCGAAATAGTTCAACTAAAAATATATTTGGATCTACGCTCTCCAATATATCGTGTTGCTTCATTCTATGTAATAAAAATCTCACGCGTACATTAGAAATATGTGATTCCATGATATTTTTTTTTTATAGAATTTCGGAAATAAAATAGAGAGAACCATTCTTTGAAAAAAAAATTCAATTTTTTCAAAATATTAAGTTTTCCATCACCCAGGCGAATAAATGTGTTAATAATTCTATGAAGATTTGCGATTATAGTTATTTTTTGTTCTGTCTAAAAAGTATAATATTACTTCAAATGAAATTAAATTGCTTGATGAAAACAATGTAAAAGCAATTATAATATCGCAACCTTGCTTCAAAAGTGACATAACTCAAAAAACCTCATTTTTCAGGAAATGTGAAGGATTGTTTTAGGCTGCGAAAGGGACAATGATAATCTTGCAAACACAACTGCCAGTTGGTGGCTGGATTTTCAGTGCACTGTTTAGAACTTTAGATGATTGATAAAGGCGTAAAAACCAAGTAGAATGGCAGCCATACTCAAAAAACCCAATTTTTGAGTTGTGACACTATTGGGATGCGATATATTAACCTTTTTGAGTCACTCTATGTAGTATATATAAATAGTAAGAACTATTTACCATCCTACTATTATATTATATACATATATAGAGAGAGATAATACCTTTGAAAAATATGTATATAAAATCCAATGATTTTGGGGATACTGAAAAATTATTATATACATATGTACACACTGTAAAAAAAAAGTGTAAGGTTACTAAGAATTTTGTTGGAAACTGGGATTCCTAGAACATTTTATGTAACCACAACAAAAGATAATCATGTAAAATTACAAAAGTTTCTTCAGTAACTGTTACTAAATATTGTTTAGTAAACGTACTAGTGATTTTTTAGGGAGTTTCCCAATAAATATTTTGTAAATTTACTAAATATTGTTTAGTGAACTTACTAATGCTTATTTAGGGAGTTTACTAAATAAGTTTTAGTAAATTTACCAACGAATATGTTGTAAACGTACTACCAATTTTTTAGGGAGTTTTCCAAAAACTTTTTTGTAAATTTACTAAATATTGTTCTGTAAATTTACTAACGGTTTTTCAAGGGAGTTTCTCTAATTAGTTTTTGTGAATTACTAAATATTTCTTAGTAAACTTACTAGCGATTCTTTAGGGAGTTTACTAAAGAATTTGTGGTAAATTTTCCAAGGATAGTTTAGTAAACGTACTAAGGATTTTTTAGAGAGTTTTCCAAAGAATTCCTTGTAAGTTTACTAAATATTGTTCAGTAAACTTACTAACGATTTTTTAGCGAGTTTACTAAAGAATTTTTCGTAAATTTACTTAGGATTATTTAGTAAAGTTACTAACGATTTTTTAGGTAGTTTCCAAAACAATACTTTGTGAATTTTCTAATGATTTTTTAGTACACTTACAAAGGAATTTTTAGTACATTGACTAAGAATTTTTTTCTAAATTTGCGAAGGATTTCATAGTATATTTGCTATGAATTTTTTTAGTATTCCACCCAAAACTTTGCATATACTTTTGCAAAAAATTTTCGGTAACTTTATTAAAGTACCTTCAGGAAAATTACCAATGATTTTTTAGTATTGTATCTAAAAGAGTTTTTGTATTCTCGCCATAAAGTTTTTTGTAACCGTGCAAGAGATATTGCAGTACAGTTGCTAATGATGTCTTTCTGTTCTGTCTAAAATTACACTCATCAAAAGGTATTTGTAACTGTAAAAAAAATTTGCAGTAGATCACTAACGGTTTTTCAGCAGTATTACGAAAATATTTTACGTAATTGTTTTTGTATGCTAATACTTATATTATTTAGAGTTATTGTTATGGTATTCTTTCAATATGGAGTTGAATTTTTACAGTTTTAGATATTTAGAGTGGAATTTTCCTCAATCAAAATACTTCGATGCAAAATAAGTAATATCGCCTGACGTGTTTTTGAGCAATACCACAGCAATTGACAGAAATATTTAATGTTATGGCATTAGAAACTGAATGAAGCTTTACTGTAGATGTTCAAATAGGTACAAAATCATATCGATATTAAATGAACATTATAACAACAGCAGTAAATGAGCAGATAAGTAGAAGCAGATCTTACGGTTTTTTGTTAAATTAAAAAAGCGAATAGAAACAATAATGAAAGTAAAGTATCATTACTTAGTTTATAAAGTATGCCTAAATTAAAAAAAATATATATATTACCGATACACTAAAAAATAAAGTGTGATGTTTCACCAAGAAAATGGTGAAAAATCGCTGAAATTTAGCTGCAACCAAGATATTGGTGATAAGTTTCACCAGTTTATTGGTGCTTTCACAAATACCATTATATTAGTGAAATATTAAACCATGATTAAGGATTTTTTTTAATCCAATTTTCTGGTGAAAAGTTGAACCATAAATCAGGTTGTTTTTTTTTTTAATCCAATTTTCTGGTGTAAGTTTGAACCATAATTTAGTTTTTTTTTAATCAATTTTCTGGGAAAAAGTTGAACCACGAATCAGGATTATTTTTAAATCCAATTTTCTGGTAAAAGGTTTAACCATGATTCAGAGTTTTTTTAAATAAAATTTTCTGGTGAAAGGTTAAATCAAAATTCAAGGTTTTCTCCATTCCAATTTTTTGCTAAAAGTTTGAACCACGATTCAGGATTTTCTCTCATCTTTATGGGGAAAGGTTACACTGGATTATAGCTTTCTTTTTCCCCCTCACTTTGGTTTTCGATTTATCATTATGGTGTAATAAAAAACAAAATTTCAGATTTTGCGAGATTATCTTGCCGTAGAAAACTTTTTTTTTCATTAAACTGAAAATTATTAAAGTTTTAATTATTGATTCTATTGTCTTTGAAATATATTTAAAAAATAAATGTAAACCAGTTTGATCTATTTCACAAAATAATTGCTTTTTTTTCCCCCACAAATATTACCATTCTGTCCTTGTACATTTTGGAATATTTCTCCGCACTCGGTTACACTTATAGTCCATTTAGTGTTTGCTTATTCACAAAGAAAATATTAAAAAAAAAATAATTTTCTTACATTTAAATACATACCTGTTTTTATTATTATTTTATTTTAAACAATGGCTGAATGAATATCTTCAACCAATATTAATTTTTGCACGAGTTTGAAAAGGTTTTTTCCATTATGCACTTAGTGCCTATGCACCGTACTTCCATGATCTGTTTTTTTTTCTTTAATTGTTGTGAATCTATAGATGCTGAAATTTTTATATTGTACAGTTTTCAAATTTTTACCTTTTCACACACACACACAAAAAAAAAAAAAAAAAATTAAAATTTATATTGCAACACAGCTCAATTATGCAAAATTAATTCATTTGAATATAAAACAACAACAAAAAAAGTTCAGCATTTGTTTCTGTTTAACATTCAATAATGAATATAACACTTTTGAATAAATAAAGCACAAACATAACTGATACATAATCAAAGTATATGCGTCAACAATGAAATAATCAGCATCAAAAAGGCAGCTATAAGTAGCAGAATCCATTTAACTTCTAATATCAGCTAATACAAAAGTATTACTTTAAACTTTAAAGCTTTTTTTAAATACACAATGTATTTCTATAGTATATTAAATACTTACTTTGAAGGGTTAATTTAATAACAGCAGTGTCGCCACCAAGCGACTAATTATTGTTACTTATATATGTATTTTTTCAGTATTCCAAAATGGTAATCTATGACGAAGATTTATTTATTTTATAACAATGCTCGTAGAAAAGAAAAGTATTCACCAACAGCAGCCTTGCAATAGCTGAAAAAAGAAATGATTACAGACACAATTAAATAGAAACACATTTAAAGCTGGTTTGCGGTATGCCGCTCCATTTATTGAAAATACAAATTATATAATCATTAAATTATATGTATAGTATGTCAGACTAATATTTACTGTAATATAATATCATTTTACATAAAGTTTCTCTCACAGTTTTAGGAGGGTGCTGCACCCTCTCTGACCATTCAGGTCATCAAATATAAAGAATTCTTGAAGCTTAGTATGTTCTGAATCAGAATTTCAAGTCAGGTAAAATGGAATAGGTCCACGCATCAGGTTAATTTCTCCACCTGTTTTAAATAGAAAAGTAAATATTTTAAGACATAAAATTGTTTCTTGTGCAGACATAACAATAATCAAATTTCACACAAGGAAAATAATAAAAAAATTAAACAGTATATCAATTTAAATATCTTTTACAAGGAAATCTTGAGCATTTGAAAAATCAATCAGTGTTCGAAATCATTGGTGGTCCGCTGGTCCGAGAACACCAAAAATTCATTTGAACCACTAATTTGAAAATTTTAGTGGTCAGCAGGAACAGTAACTTTTCCACCCTCTCTCACGGGGTCACAGGTAAACTTAAAATTTCCCGTCCCAGAGAAAACCGCAACCAAACACAAATCACACAATTTTATTTATTTTAAAAAATAAATAAATAAAACTGCATTAAACCTCAGTCAATCGAAATATTGGAAATAGAATATCTAAATTAATAATTTCATAGTTTTTCTTTATGTGCTGTTTATTTAATTTTTAGTTATAATTTTATATTTTATTATGCTGAAAACTTTGGATAACTGCCAAGGAAGTTTGTAAGAAAAAGCTGCAAAATTCTCCAATTGTTGGGTAGAATCAAAATATTGTGAAATTCTTAAATCAAATGTGGAAAAATATTGCAAAAAGCGTCAGTTGGTTGAAGGAAAAAAATTATCAATCAATCGAGATTAACAAAAACTCATGCTTGCCACTTGACTGTAAACGGGTGTTAACAATTATTATCAACGATTAAAATCATGATTTTAATCAACTGATTTAAAAAAAAAATCATTGATTAAAATCACAAATTTTCTATGGTCTATAGGGAAAAATCATTTGTAGTATATTGGAATGATATTACACTATTTCAAACATATAGAAATTGATACACATCACTGAGGTGTACAAAAAGATGCTTACTATAGAGCGTGATGAGCATAGCATCCATCGTTTATTTATGGGGGGACACAAAAGGATTCGCTTATCTGTATAAATAAACAATTGCTGGAAGTTCGTTATCTGTTGTGGTACGAGTTTTTTTTTTTTTTAAACTAATTTAGTTACTTCGTGTGTATAAAATCTGTAAATCATATACAGGGCTGCAAAAAAGATGTATTCATTTCCGTTTATTGACGAAATATGTTGAAGGGGAATTTTAAACTGTGCAAATGCGTTTCTTAACTGAACTAATGTTTAGCATATATATATACATACATACACAAAATAAAAATATTTTTAAACAAGAAAGTAAAATAATCAAACTTCAACGATAGATTATAATTTTCCAACAGATTCAGAATTGTGTAAAAAAAAAAAATCAACGTTTAATAAGGTTAAATATGATGGCTAAGTAAGCAAATTACAAAACACGTAACACATTTCAAAATTAAAGTTCAGCAATTATTATCAGTCATCTGAAAAATATCAGAATTCCTTTTTTGCAACGCTATATATGATCTATAGATTTGAATATATACAGAATAGTATGCTAAACATTAGTTCAGTTAAGAAACGCATTTGCACAGTTTAAAATTTCCCTTCAACATATTCACTGATTTATTTCAATTTGTTGTTTACGAAAATTACCTGTTTGAAGGGAAACAAATATATAAACAAGTAAGAGGCATTCCAATGGGGGGCAGTTGTAGCTCCATCCTTGCAGATATTTATCTGTTTACATATGAAGCCGGTTTATTGTTGGAAAAAGACTTAAAGATATACAGATATATAGATGATGTTTTGGTGGTTGAGCTGAATAATAATAAAGAAATTCATCAATTTAAATGTTATCCAGACACTTTGAATTTGAAGAGTGCTTCGGATGATCGGGGCAGTGTCAACTACTTGGATGTTAATTTGGAGATTATAAACGGAATTTTAGTATATAGTATTTATGATAAAAGAAATTATTTTGATTTTGATACAATAAAAATATTAAACTTTAATAGTAACGTGCATGTTTCAATTTTTAGAAATATATATTTAAATGGTTTAAATCGTATTGCAAATTTGTGCTCAAATGTTGATAAATTGGTTGGTGAAATTTTTAACCTTTACATAAACGCCAGTAAACAAAATTACCCAATACATTTTCTGAATGATTTAACTTTCAATTTTATCAGGGAAAAAAAGCTATCCTAATAAAACATTGGAATTGTTCGATGATTGTGATTTATCGATACGTGATTCCTATCGAAAATAGCTTAGCGGTGAGGATAATCACGGACTTCATTTGACGGCTTTTGAATTAGTTTGTGGTTTTCATTTTTTTCAATCTTTATTTGTTTGGTCTCGGCAAGTGAGGGGGAATGTTGTGCACGTAAAACATGTTTAACCCCGCAGTACAAGTCATAAGTCTTGGCCACTTGTCTTCATGCTTGGTTTTTTCTTAGTTACTCTTGGTTTTGTTAATTATTGTTTTAGTTACAGTTTGTTAGATGCTTTTTTCGTGTACTAAATTATGAATTTGGAATTTTCAATATATATATATATATGTGTGTGTGTGGCTATGGTAGGCGAGGGTACAGGGTAGGCGAGTAAAACCGGGTAGCGCAGACCCCTCCTTCATTTGTACTTCTGTCTATCAGCCAACACGAGAAATTACTTGTCGGTAACCATTATGGCATGTATAGCCGATTGGAACGTTACTGTGTGCGGTTCTCGCTCGTGTGAACGATTTAGTTTCAATTACTCTTAAAAAATTGTTTTATTTAATTCTAGATTTTATGCGTATAACCACTTTTTTCAGCATATTAAATATTACTGAACATATCTAATTCTTTCCTTTCCTGATAATATTTAAACATTTTTACTGATCTTTTGCTATAGGATTAAGAGTAGTGACGCCATGTTTTAAACTGTGTCATGTTGGGGTAAGACCAGGTACTTAAGATTGGGTCAAAACTGGGTATACCCGGGGTTTTGTCCGGCACTCATAGAATGGTTTTTTAGTATAGTTAATAAATTAGCATGGAACTTTAAATTGTATTCTTAATGCTGTTCAGTTATAATTCTAAATCTTTCTAGTTATAATGAAAACTTTAATTTTGATTTTGTTTTATATTAAAAAGTGGGTCTAATTTTTAACTTACATTTATGAAATTAAATAACTTGCAATTATTATTGAACAAAATAATGGCACTGATTAAGGCATAATTTTATATTATGCTTATTGCATTTTAATAAATAACTTTCTAATCTGGGGTTAATAACTTGCGTTATAGGTCTACTTAAAATGCAAATATATTTCGTGACTTGTTTCTCTAAATAAAATAATCTGCCCAAATTGACAAATAATCATTAAAATCTCAATCCTATATAACTAGACTACCTAATATATAACAAGATTTTTTTCTCAAATATTAAACAGGCAGGAAAAAAACCTTATCTTGGTGGATGATGCTTTCCCAGACTCTTTTGCTGTATATAATAGGAGTGGATGCACTGTAAAAAAAAAATAATAATAATGCCAGTTTTCCAATAGGAATTGGAAAAATAGTTGCCCTCATCGTACCGGAATAGTTTCCAACCCAGCTCGGAATAAAATCCGTAAAATCGGAATAAAATCCGTAAAATACCCTTTTACTGGCTATTTCCTTATTTTTACGGATTTTATTCCGAGCTGGGTCGGAAATTATTCCGATACGATAAGGGCAACTATTTTTCCGATTCCTACCCGAAAACTGGCAGTATTTCTTTTTATAGTGTGGATTACGAAAGAGGTCTTTATTTTATTTGGTTAAAAAATGTATAGATTTTTTCCAATCCTTGTCCTGAAAAGCCTGTTCTTTAAATCCTTAATAGGTATTCAACTCACACTAAAAGAGTCCAGTTAATCTAGTAAGAGAAAGCAATGTATTTATTTAAACTTCTTTTTTTTACGCAACGCATCGATTTCAGCCCCTTGATGCATCATTCATGCACCTCTAAGCTCATACTAAGGTCAAGAGGTGAGGAAGTGGTTATTTTCCAACACTGCGTGATCTGTAACAACTTAGCAAATTGGAAAATTATTTAAAGCTACATTTTCGAGAGCAGCAATTGTAAATATTGCAATCAGAAGGTTCGAGAAAACAGGGATTTTCCCCTACAACAATGATATTTTTTCAGAACATCTTTTTGCTCCTTCGGAAGGGACAGAGAAACCCATGAAAGTCATGATAACACACCTAGGTCTATCCAGCCACAGGTTGGCATAGCGGCAGAAATAAAAATTTCTAATACATCACAGGATATTGGAGCTCAACCTTCCGAACATCAACAAGTTGACACTATCCAGCGTCTTTCACGTCGAGCTGCTTCCAGATGCAGCAGTTAACATCACAATCACAGACATCATCACTGATTCAAAATGTTACATCTACAGAATATATTAGTAAAATTATTTGACATCTTCAGACTATGTAGTCCAGCAATCTGAATTTCCAATTTTGCCTAAAATGTTATTATCCCCTTCTAAGGAAGGCTTCAGAATTGAGAAAAAGAAAGGGAAAAACTTTTGATTTCTTCTCCCTATAAATTACAGATCGAAACAGATATTAAGCAGAAATAAGCCAAACAAACTGCAAGACGAAGAAAGAAGAAGATTCTTTAAAAAGAAAAAAAGAAAGCAAAAAAAGATTGCGAACACATCATCAGAAGAAGAGGATAATTAAACCTGTATGTTTTGCTATGAACTTTACTCAAACTCTAAATCCAAATACGATGTTTGAAATGCCACGGATAGGCCCACGAAACATATAATGCAGAAGAATATGATGACAAATTCATCTGTGATTTTTGAAGCTAAAAGAACTTTAAAACGTACAGAGTAAAGTAAGCAGGCCTATACAACGTAGAAAATTTGCCACCGATTTATTTTTTTTACACATTGACGAACACATGTGCAATTTCTTTTTGTTAAAAATATTAAAAATGTATTTTTTACTATATTAAAGAAAGACATTTTTGACCAAAATGAGTTTTCCAATAGTTTTAAATGGATACCAGGTTTAACCCAACCAGCGAAGTAAAACCGGATTTTTGCATACGTGTGAAAAATCTATTTTTTTTATATAAACAATTATATATATATATATTTGAAAAGAATGTTTTATTATAGCCAAGGATTCATTTTACATTAAAAACAGTGTTCAAAATTTGTTTTCCCATTTCACAGCATTTGAGACTAACAAACTGTTATGGTACCCGATTTTGCCCCACCTTCCCTATATTATATATATATATATTTAAAGGATGCTGTAGGAGAAAATAGCATGAAACATTTATTAACTCCTTTCTACATCTGTTTATACTAAAATTTTAGGTCACATGCTATTTATCTTTTAAAGTAAGCAATTTTTCTATTCGCATAAACTTTACGGTAGTTATCGCGATATATCACCAATATTAACACGTTGATATATTCCGATATTAAATTTACTATATTTTCCCCACCCAGCAGTTAAACTTTTGAAAAAAAAAATAAATAGAAAAGATTTTTCGAAAACTTGTAGCAATTTATTCCAGGATAACATTTTAGAAGTATCGGCAAAAAAAAAAAAAAAAAAAAATAATAATAATAATAATAATAATAATAATAATAATTATATATATATATATATATATATATATATTACCATTAATTAAACATAACCTACCACCGTCAATTATTATGAATTAAAGCTGTAAGTATTAAAAAAAAAAAAAAAAATATTATAAGAATTATTATGGAAAAAAAAGAAAAAAGTGGTCATAGTTAAAATCTTCTAACTGATAATGCGATTGATTTTTAAAAACATGAATTTTAACTCTTTCAAATACATTGGTGAACATATAGTCCGCGAGTCAGCAACAGATTTTGATGACCAAGTTCCTCTCGGCCGATAATTTGTAAAATGCTTCAAAAGGTTGTATTATGAAGCTCTGTGAACATCAGCTACGGTTCCGTGGGTGAGTGTAGCAGCGATAACCTCCCACGCGCGTAAAAAAAATTAGTCATTTCCTCCCGATTGAAAATTTGTCAAATTATAGCTAACCCAATATCTTGAACGGAAAAAAATTCAGCTGATTATAAAGTGGTGGTTAATACGTCAGCTGGTCACACGAACATGAAAAATATATACAGGGTGCAAAGGAAAGGCCCTTTAACCTGAAAATACTTGCGAACGGAGAGAACTAAAGCTATGCAAGTGAGGTAACGGCATAGTAAAGTGACTACGCCCGATTTAATGCAAGCGACGGCAGCGCTCCCTAGTGGCGAAATTTGAAATATAGCCATTGCAAATCGAAAACGAAAAGAGATAGAGCAAATTTTCCAATCAGAATGTTTGAGAGCATCAATTAATTAGTACGAAACGGCATTTGGTTTACATGAATAAGATAAATCTTTGCCTGTATACCCAAAAAGGTCCAAATTGAAGCACTTTATTTTGTGTAAACGTTTGGATGGAATAGCCAGAAGTATGAAGAAATACGTACAATTTCTGGTATAAATATGTGCTTATCTGAATGTATTATGATAACATCCCATAAAAAAACAAAAAAGACAAACAGTCTCACAGTGATAAAATGTTAATATTCAGTTTGTTCGAAAAGTTTGCCATTGCTCACGATACACAATTGTGTTCGGGGCGTAATTCTACATGCACATTTCTCAGCATAGAACGTCTATTGCAAGACTCTTGAATACGACGACATAGATTTCAACCTTTCAAGGGCGGTGGCTAGATGGTCTAGCCACCTAATTTTAATTCCAAAATGGACAAATGGCAGCAATAATATTTTAACAAAATTTTGCTTTCCTAATGAAAGTGAAAATTAACGAGCTTTTATTTTTTGTGAAATTCGTTTGAATATTCTGGTGTCAGTCAATTGTTTCATAAGTTTACTAACAGAATTCTTCTGCCCCTGAAAGGGTTAATCTAAAATTTTAAATGCATTGGAAATTAAATTTTTACAGCCATTACAGCACAGTACAACGTCACAATCTAAAATTTTGCACTGCTACATTTACAGAATGTGAATATGCAAAGTAGAATCGTCGCTCATTGATTTCGGACATTTTTGTGTATACAGGCAACGATTTATCTTATCCGTGTGAACCAAATGTCGTTTCGTACTAATTAATTGATGCTCCAAATCTTTCAAACTGGAAATTTTGCTCTATCTCTTTTCGCTTACGGTTTTCAATAGGTAACTTCCAAATTTCGCCACTAGGGGCGCTTCTGTCGTTTGCATCAGGTCGGACGTATTCGCTTTACTATACCGTTACTTCAATACATAGATGTATCTCTCTCCTTTCGCAAGTATTTTCAGGTTAAAGAGACTTTCCTTTGCACCTTGTATATTTTTTTCATGTTCGTGTGACCAGCTGACGTATTAACCACCACTTTATAATTAGCTGACTTTTTTTTTTCTTCAGTATATTAGGTTATCTATAATTTGAAATTTTTTCAATCGGGAGAAAGTGACTTTTTTTTTTTTTTTTTTTTTTTTTTTTTTTTTTTTTTTTTTTACGTGCGTAGGAGGCTACCGCTGCTCAACCCACCCACGGAACTGCAACTAACGTTCACGGAGCTTCATGATACAACTCTCTGAAGCATTTTACAAATTATCGGCCGAGAGGAAATAACTGACGAAATTTGTACCTGGCTCGGTGACTAATAGGTCATTTCGCGCCTCACAAAGGCTATATTATTTCTACACTAAAACTAACTAAACGTCCGTATTTTAACACAATCTGTTTACACAACAGGCCAGATTTACATTTACCTACGAAAATTTCGAACCATTCGGACAAATAGAAATATTTTTTACTAAATAAAATGTGCAAAAACTTCGACAAAATTAGTAAAAACCTGAGTGTTACATCGTGGTAAAAATCTTACCAGCCTTTTTCCACGAAATATTAATATTTTTTCACTCGGGCTACGAAAACATTATGTTTTTAACGTCTAAAAATTTCAAAGAGTCTGGATGATAACGACAAACTTTTTAGAATTTAAAATTCTGGAAGAACCGTGTCCTCCCCATCCCTTTCCAGGCATATTTCAAAATTACATATAAGACTCCAAAAATCAAATTATGCAGAATATTAATACCAAATAATAATAACAATACCAAAAAGCATATACTTTCAATTCTCTTTGAAATACTGCAAAACATTAAACAAAAAATACAAAAATTAATCTTTTAAAAAAATTCATTGTCCGAAGTCACTTTTCATTTTTTCTGCGCATTTTACTGTATGACCCACATTACGTATATATTATTTAAAAATACACACTTGATTTTATACGGTAGCTTTGAAATGATCGAGTATTGATTTGGTTCAGATATAAATGGATTTAAGAGTGAAAAAAGTTTGAAAAGAAAAAAAAACACTAAGATTTTGATATGAAAATAAAATCTATATTTATCTATATTATAAAGGACAAACATATCTGTGCGTAACGCTGACGTCATTTTGCAAATGGCAGAACTTTGAAATCTAAAATGAAATTCAGGTTTTGCAATTTTCGTGTTCAGCTCGTCGTCAGCTTAAAATTCAGAGTAAAATGAGAACTACATTTAATATTTTTGTTGAACATTGTCACAATTCTATTTCAAAGCCCCGTGATCGGCGGATGTAACTCACAATTATGTGGGTGGGAAACTGGAAATTGTTTCAATCCCTTCCGTACTAAAATGCAAGTACTAAGTTTTATCCCTCGTACTAGGTGAACATTAGAAAATATGTACATATTTATAGTCGAAAAATCCTTTAAATTATCTTAATATCTCAGAACAATTAATTCTTTCAAAAACACTGTCAATAAAAATGTCGTAGAATTTGAAATTCTGAATAAAATGAGTACCCATATTAATATTTTTGCTGAACATTAAGGTCGCAATTCTATTTCAAAATTTTGTCTTAACCCGGGAGAACTCGTTAGTGAGAATGCCCAATTGCTTTTCTTTTACTTTACATTCATATAATATCAACTTTTTTTGGTTGGCTTAATACTTTTATTCACACAATAGGTAAAATAATTGAAAAACATTTTGAAATTTTAATTAAAATGAAAAATGATTTAAATAAGAGTCTTAAAAAAGTACGACTGTGAGAGAAAATCTCATGCAGTGAGTTCTCCCGGGTTAATCGCTAATCAAGAGAAAGACAGAATTATCAATCCGCCCTGCCTCCGTTTACTACATACATGTATTTTCTTTAAGTTATTGAGGACCTCCCGATGTTTCTGTAATTATGTTAATGCTTTATTTTGTATATTTTGAGGATTAAAATTTAGTAGTTATCGAGAAAGAGGTACATAATTGACAGCCGTTTTACATACCATTTCCCAACTGATATCGTCAAACTTAAACCTTAGTTAAAAAAAAAAAAAAAACGTAAAGATTATAATACTTTTTTTCAATATTCCAAAGGTTTTAAAATTCTATGAATTTAACTTAACCTAGTGAGAATGCCCAATTCCTTTTCTTTTACTTTACATTCATATAATATCAACTTTTTTTGGTTGGCTTAGTAATTTTATTCACAAAAGAGGTAAAATAATTGAAATAACATTTTGAAATTTTAATTAAAATGAAAAATGGTTTAAATACGAGTCTTAAAAAAGTACGACTGTGAGAGAAAATCTCATGCAGCGAGTTCTCCCGTGTTAAGATGCTCGTATACTTGTCGAAAATATTTTTTATTAAAACCATCTTAGTTCTTTTAGTAAAATATCGAAGTTTAAAATCGTGCTATTGGTTGACCTATAATTCCTGTAGCGACAAGGCTCATTTGTTCCCTCGCTCCTCCCCACTGTTTTCGACCTCCTTAAATGTGAGGCATACGCACTGTTATTCACTATATATGTCAAATTAAATACGACGCATAATTCAAATACAATATCAGAGATCGTAAACAATATTTCCCATCATTTACAAATCATTTTTGAAATATGCTAAAAATCATGAAATAATACACTTTAAGTTATCTATTTGTTCGTAGCGGCAAAACTGCAGCTAGTAGGACGGGGAAACTTAGTACGTTTATTTCTGGCCTATGTCGAAGGGATTAAAACAATTTCCAGCTTCCCCGTATTTAATTTCGAATTCGGCCTTTTTTTTCATTTCCTACCACTGGGCTATAATCCGTAATCAAGAGGTTAAGCCATAATTCTGAAAATATCCAAAATAAAGCCTAAAATAATTACAAAATCCTCAAATAATACCTCAATAAATTAAAAATATATATATAAATTAGAAACAAGGTAAATTGATAACCTCGTCTGTTCTGGCTTCAAGAACTTAACGAATTAGGCAAAACTTTAAATTATAATTTTAAAAATTCAACAAAAATGTTAAGTGTAAGTGCACATTTCAATCAGAATTTTAACCTCTACAACATCTGTATTGACAATGTTTTTGATAGAATTGGTTTTTTTTTAGTTATTGTTATGATAATTAATAAAAATGTGTTTTTTGACTATAAATCTGTACATATCTTCAACCGCTCACCTAGTAAGAGGGGGAAAACTTAGTACATTCATTCTAGACTAAAATTTTAATGAAATGAATATGATGGAATGAATAGTTAATGAAATTTAGGACTGATTATTTATTCACTATAAAGTAACAAATAGAGTAGAGCCATTTTTTTAACCTTTAACTGATGTCACAGAAATTGTCACATAACTAGTCTGAAGCGGTCTGCGACACCGCTCCATCGAAATAGTCCAAGAGCTGTTAAACATTTTAGGGAAGGTATTTGAGGCACCCTGAAAATTTGTGCAACACTTCTTTTGTAATGGCTGAATACAAAATCGAATGTCTGGCTGAAGGATCGTGGCCCAAAAACTGTGCCAGACACGTGTCAAGTGCCATTTTTTGACTACCCAAAAAAGGTATTTGAGGCACGCTGAGATTGAGGCAGAATAATATTTATGCTTAGAAAAAAGTATTTTGAAAATGACAGACACTTTAGTCGGCACAAAAACTGTGCCAGACATTCGATTTTGTATTCAGGCATTACAAAAGAAGTGTTGCACAAATTTTCAGGGTGCCTCAAATACCTACTCAAAAATGTTCAACAGCTCTCCTACTAAAAGATGAATAAAAGCCGCGATAAACTCATAGGATGTTTTTGTACTAAACTTTTTGCACAGGAGTGTTATAATTAAAATTCACCTATTCAAAGTCTCTTGTGTTAGTACTAAAGTTTCAAACGAAACAAAATTTCAGTAGTGTTTGTAGATAAATTGAAATTTGCAAGTTAAACTATGAAAATTGAAAAAAGCACCGGTCTGTGAGAGACCGGTAACATCAGTTAAAAGTTAAAAAAAGTTTTAAACAGTTTAAACTTTGGTATTGTGCAGAAGGGAGCAAAAAGGGGAGGTGAAATTTCAGATGAAAGGTTAGCAATGGCGTTTTTTTTTTTTTTTTTTTAATCAGAAATGAAAAGAAATGCAGAAGAGTTCCAACCCCGATTAAGAAATAGAATGATAGTAAAGCACTTTTAAGGACTTAAAAAAAATTGTATGAAAATAAGCACTTTCAAGCACAAAAAAATCCTTTTGAAACATGTAAGTACTTTTAAGGACCGTACGAATCCTGATATATTGAAAATTAGCCGACTACAGAGTAGTCATGCATGGGTCAAGTTGCATCCGACACAAAACAGAATATAATACTTAAGTCAACCCGCAACTCGACCCGAACACGCCAAAAATATTTCCTCGATCCTCAAACTGACCAGAATCAGCTAAAATAATTTTCGGCAACCTGCAACTCAACCCAGACTTATCTCAACCCGAACCCGAAATAAAAGGAAAGTAAATCATGTTTTATTGATATTATGAAATGTAATCTACAATTACATCTCTAATAACAATTTATGTTTTATGTAGGAAAATGGACAAATGTATATACTTTAATATTCAAACATACGTAGGTATCATGCCCACAAGTATTTGAAGTGAGGACAGCTTGTTAAAAAGCGCCATCATGGTTGATCTCAATGGCGCTTGGTGACAAGTTGTACTCAACATGGCTCACAATCACATGACACACCTAAGTGATGTAGGGTAGGTGGGGGGTAAAATTACGCACTTATCATTAATTTTGATGCTTAACGAAAACATTGATATGCGACGACTTATTAAAATGTTGTATTAAAACCTTAGGCACGTTCCACTATCATACGACATTCTGTCAAACTACATTTCCGTAAGAAATTGTAATTTTTGCTCTGCATATCTTTCCCCCATTGGTTTCTTCCCCCAGGGACTGCACTAAAACTCAAAAGCATTTGCTGGGTTTCCCTGGGTGGTCATCCTCCTCCTTGCCCCATTGGTTGGAGTAAAAGTACGCAGTGATGAGGCAAAGATACGCAGTGCGTATTTTTGCCCATTACGGCCGGTTTTTGCCCCATTTCCACTAAAATGAATGAGTGATGTAAAAGCATTAGTAAATTTTTATAGTATTTAAACTGAAAATTGTAAACTAGACCATGAAAAAACAGCGGTCTTCAAGATCGCGAATAGCAGTTAACCTCTAACTATTGTGACAAATATTGTTTCATAAATACTGTAAGCGGTCTCCGAGACCGCTTAATCGTAGATTGAATAAAATGGTTTACTGACTCATAAGAGGCGGTTTCTGCGCTAAACTTTATGTAAAGGACTATTATAGTAAACTTTCCCGCATTCAGAAGTCTTCAGCTATACTTCTAATTTACCGAACGAATCAAAATTAAACAAAAATTAATACTTAAATTGAAAATTAAAAGTTAAATTGTGAAAACTGAATATTGCAGCTGTCGGTGAGACCGTTAACAGGAGTTAAAGATTAAGGTTTAAAACAAAAGCGATTCATGAAACAAGAATATTGATTTTTAAAAGTAGGTAGGTAGAATATATGTTCTATATTTAAAAAACTTAACTAGAAAAAGGAAAATGTAGTTTACTAACTTATATTAGTTATGTATCTATTATATTTTATATAATACAAATTTAGAAAAGTGGAAAGCTTTGCATCTAGCTAAAACGATAGGGCAAAGTCCCGTATCATAAACATGTGCGTATCTTTGTCCCAAGGCGTATGCGTACTTTTACCCCATTCTGCAATATTTTGCTTAACCGGATACCTATAAGTATAAACAAATGTGATCGAGGTAAAATACGGCATTTAGAAGCTAAAAAGCTTTCGATCTCCACTGAATTTTTGGATTTGTAAAAATTCCAGGTATTGTCAAGTAAAGAAAAAAGTGAAATATATTACAAAATATTATATAAAAATTCGAAAATTTAAACTTACCTCATTTTCTTACCACAAATTGCTACTTTTATCAAAAGGTTTAAATAAATGACTAATACATTTGAAACCAAACTGCCACCTATTGGTCATGATAGCCGAAATGTTGCTTCATATGAAATCAGCCGGTGCGTATTTTTGCCCCGTTCGTATCTTTACCCCAACCTACCCTATATCTCTCTTTGCATGAGAAAGTAAAAACTCAGCATTTTATTGCTCAGAACTTCACGTAAAATTAAAATGCAGATGTTTATATTTAGGTTTTTTCCAAGTCTTGTTAAGATTTTTACAAAAAGTTTGAGCAGAACAATTTTCAGATAAAATAAATACATATTTCAATATACTTCTTAACTTTTAACTGATGTCACAGAAATTGTCACGTAACTAGTGTGAAGTGGTCTGTGAGACCGTTTCATCGAAAGATGAATAAAAGGCACGATTAACTCATAGGATGGTGTTTTTGTACTAAACTTTTTGTACAGCACTGTTATAATTAAAATTCACCTATTCAAATGTCTCTGGTGATAGAACTAAAGTTCCAAACGGAACAAAATTTCGATAGTGTTTGTAGTTAAATTGAAAATTGCAAGTTAAACTATAAAAATTAAAAAAAGCCGCGGCCTGAGAGACCGGTAACATCAATTAAAGGTTAAGAAATCAAAAGTATATAAGAAATGTGATAAATCCTTTTTATTTACGGCACAGTTAAGAACCATTTATTCTTCTCTAGGAATAGGTAAAAATATTACAACATTTCATTTTTCATATACACGCATTCATATATATAATATTTCTGATAGTTTTAACACATATACCCATGATACGTGCGTATAGATAGAGAAGTGCCCAATATTCAGAGTTAGAATCATAGGAGAGAGTGTGGAGGAATGGGACACCTTTTACAAAAATAAGAAAATGAACTTTGTTTGACACAAAAACAATATTTCAGTTTATAGAATACAAAATGAAAAAATTTCTAATGTCCTTGAACAATATAGAAACATAGTTTTCAGAAACAATTTTATAATTAAAGAAATTGCAAGTTTCAAAATTTGTCCCATGCTTAGTTTAATCCATGCTTAGAACCATTCCTTAAGGCTTAGTTTATATGATGGATAATATACAGTATAATGTTCCATAAATAGGGAAACTATTACATCTATGCATAAACAAGTCATTAATATTAATAATCTTTATTAACATTAATAGCCATTAATAAATTTTGCCGGAAAGTAAAAGAATATGTAAATTTATTAAGTTAAACCGTTGCATGTTCGCCAACATAAATGAAAAACAGTGGAACTTCGAAGGATCACTTTTTGCTTCCTAATTGGTTTGATTAAGAGTATCAACAATAATACAGATTATAAAACATGTAAGGGGGGGGGGGGGTGGAGTTATGAAATTTTTTTAAAGTAAAATTTTTATTGTTTAATTTTTTTTATAAACAAAATATGTAGAAGTTTGTCCATTACTGGCACATCTGCCCTACACCTAGATGTTTAGCATGAAAAAAATATTTTGGACATTCTTTTGAAAAATCAGTCAACCCGAACCCGAAACGCAAGATTCGAAGAAACCCAAACCGACCCGATCCGAACCAAAATAGTAAAGTAAACCCGACGCGATGCTGGAATCCAGTACAATAAATACCGATTACTCGGCACGACTAATATTAAGACAGATAATTTTGGTATACATTTTAAGTATTCGGCGGAAGAATAGTGGAATATTTGGCCTTCATTATCAGTCAAAGGGGGGAGTACCATTCATTGCATCAATAATTAAAAATAAAATATTTAATCTGCTAACCATATTGCAATAAAATTTGATTTAAAAGATAAAACATTAGAAATTGCACGCATCTAATAAACACTGGTGTAAAGAATAATTTAACAAAAAATAATAGGAAGATTACGCATTAATACCTGCTAAAATCATGTTATATTATAATTCGAAATCAAACAGTCTTACTGTGTAGTTGATTTGTACTTATTAGGAATCAAGTAGAATGGAAATATAAAAAAAATTAACTCATAAAGAAGAAATATTTACTTACCTACTAATTTGAAATCATAATCAAGATGGATGCCTTGAACGCCTCTGTGGCTGCGTGAATAGTCATTACGTCACCATTGTAGTCCTTTCTCATTGGCTGACAGGTCAAACTAAGATATTTCATGTATTTGTACTATGCGAGTGATAAATATTTTCCCCGATTACGGATAAAATTCTAGTAAACATGCAGATTTCTGTAGTTTTACAAAAACTAGTTATATAGATTTACAGATTTTTTTTTACAGTGCAGTACATATATAATAACTTACACAATGCTGATTTTTTAATTGAGATTTGTTTATTAAAATGATATTAAAAATTATGAATTATGGCCTACATTAACTTTGACATAAAGATAAACGAAATCGTCATAAATATGGGTTTGTAAGTTATACTCATATTATATTTATTAAATGTAAAGATTCCAAATATGTTTCAGCCCGATTGAACATTATCAAAATTAAATTATCTCTGCCGTAAACTACAAAAAAACATAATTGAATATATACGTGAATTTGCACATTCCCGACAAAGCATAACAATATGGAATCGAACAGAATTTCGGGCGTACTGTCATTTTAAAATGAATTCAAAGCTTAATAAAAATTTACGAAATCTCATTTTACAATATTTGCCTGATAAAATAAGAGAAATAAGAGATCTTTTTTTGCAGAAAATCTAATTGATTTCCCATTGAAGAAGCTAGTTTAAATCACGTGACCGTAAACGTCATTTTTCACCTAATAAGTGCAACAATCAAAGTCGTAGCAAATTTATATTTCTTCAATTAATAGAAAACATCTTTCTTTACCATCTGCTTTGTATTCAAAAAGCAATTACTAAATGCATATTACTTTATAAAAGTTTATTTCAACTAAATACAACCTTAAATGACAGTAATAGGTGAAAACAGGTTATTTTATTAAATGTAGTAGTCAAAGAAATTTTATTTGCATTTGTTTCATTAAATAGCATCTAATAAAATTATAGAATCTATACTAATAAATTATATTTCACTTTTAACAAATTACCGTAAAGTGAAGGATGATACACAGCCTGCCACCTTTTACTCACGCATGTCGATAATCCTGCAAACTCAGCACAAGATGGAAAAGGCATTATGAGCACACAACCCCATAATTTAAACTATCCAAACATTTCGTGCGTAATTTCACTGCAAAAATTATTTCAAAGATGAATAATAATTTACGAAAACTAATTTTACAATAATTGCCTTATAAAATAATCCTTTCAAGAAAATCATCTTCTTGCAGTAAATCACATTTACTGATCATATCACATATACAGACATACACAGAGAAATCTAGTTTAAATCACGTAACTGCAAACAATAATTTTGATAAAATAAGCGCAGTAATCAAGGTCTTAATGCATTTATATTTCGCAATTAACAGAAAATATTGTTCTGTACAATCTACTTCGTATTCAAAAAGCAGTTACATTATGCATCTATCTTTATAATAGCTTATCTCAACTAAACATAAACATAAATGAGAGTAATGGGTAAAAATATTTTATTTTATTAAATTTAATTGTCACAGAAATATTTATTAGCATTTGTTTCATTAAATAAAATAATGTCTTTAAATAAAATTTATAACAAATAACTGAAAAGGTAAATGATTAAATACGCAGTTGGTAAAAATGATAGAGTTTTTGCAAATATACAGGGTTATTCATAATTCACTCCGGGGTTTCGGAGCGCTGTAGTAAAACAAAACTAAGACGAATACTTCAAAATAGAACATTTGAAAGAATACAGAAACAAATCAAGTTTAACTTACCTAACTTACATGTATTCTATGAATGAACTCTCGGCCACAAGGTATACATCAATGCAATAGTCCAAATCCTTCCAAACACGGTGGTTATACTCAACATGTTGCTATCAACGCTCTTTTAACTTATTATACCACACATGAATTGTCTTGCCAGTTTGTCCCTATGTTCGATATTTCGTACGAAATGCCCGATGACCCTACACTACTGATTCAGATTTTGCAAATTCTGAGATACAAAATGCTATCTTTTCACCTGTGAACGCTATTTTTATTTACTAACTACCTTCATTGGCTCACTGGCACCTGGTGACAAAAAGACTCTATTTATCTCTGTATTCTTTCAAATGTTATTTTTTCTGTATTCGTCTTAGTGGTTTTTTTTTTTACTACAGCGCTTCGAAACCCCGGGGTATATATAGATACTATGAGTCCAAGAATATTTTATAGTAATTAAAATTTTAGACAAATGTACACTATAACTGAGCTCTTTACGTGCTTTTGCCAACGCAATTTAAAGACAAATTAAGTAATTTAAAAAGTGAAAAAAAAATATTAGTTCACCCAAAAACGAAATTTGTCTTGCATAAGAATAGAGGCACGTTTAACACACCACTAAAAATACTGCCTCTAGCTACAGTTCTAAGGAAACTATTTCTCTTTGTGATAATGCTCAGCTATCGATCCTAATTATAACGAGGATATCTAAAAACAATTCTCAACATATTCAACTTTTTTGTATGAAGTTTCAATTATAGTTTTAAAAATATCTATCGTTGCTGAAATCACAAAATAAAAAAAAATCGGCCGTATCACCTTGCTATGTGTAAAGGCTCAGTTACTGTTCAAAACTAAAACTAAATTACTAAAAAAATCATTTAAAAACACTTTTAACAAAATTCCCCTTTCTTCGTGTGAAGGCGTAATCGTGCTTAAGTAAAATAACGATATTAAAAAAAAATTAAAAGCAACTCATATTGATATATTTCAGGGCTAAACTATCATTAATAATTAAAACAAAGATATTCAAAAATAATCTCCACCTGAGTCGCCTTACTTTGTGCGAAATTTCTAAGCTATTGTTTATAATTATAAAAACGATATTTAAAGACAATTTTTGATTGGCTTTGAAATGTGGTGATATCGTGAAAAGCCATGAAAGTAACAACATGTATAATAATCACTTATAAACAGATTAAGTTAAATAATGCTATAAAAAGGGATAAAAAATCTTTATTAAGACGGACGATCGTTTCATCGCACAAACGGCGACATTTTCAAAATCATTCATGGTAGGACATATTTTCACATAATTTAAAACAATTATTTTTAATTTGTTTTTAAATTATTATGTCAATTGTTTTAAAATTTCGTGAAAATATTTTCTATCATGAAAGATTTTGAAAAAGTCACCGTTTGTGCGATGAAACGATCGTCAATCTTAATAAAGATTATTTTATCACTTTTTATAGCATTATTTAACTTAATAAGTCATGGAAGTATGCAGCATTTATATAAATGAAACATTGCTAACTCTCATTCGGAAAAATGCAGACTGGTTCAGATATTTATGGATAAGGATGATACTCCCTTTTTACCTTTTATCATGATTCTTACATCTAAAATAAAGAAATATCGTACATTTCATGTTTCGCTGAAATACCTAAATTATTTTAACAAGGATATGAACCAGGGCTTTCCGGGCAACATGATGTATTTAAAAACAATTTCTATAGAATTGATAAATCCAATAGATTTTTTACTACGATTCTCTAGGTTATTCATAGTTTCTTATTATACGATTCTGGTTTCCAATGTTCATCTTTTGTTCATCTGTAGAAGTTTTCCACTAATTTATGCATTTGTGTTTTTATTTTAATTATACACACACACACACACACACACATATGTATATATATATATATATATATATATATATATATATATATATATATATATATTAAACAAAGCAATATATTAAAGCACACATAAATAACGCCTCCATTTAACTGTTAAAGGTATGTGTAAAAATTATACTGACATACATACAACAAATACAATATACCCAACTTGAGTGAAAAATAAGCCAGAGCCAGGAATCGAACGTGGGACCACAGCCTACAAGGCTGTTGCCACTCAGCCATTCCGGCCGATACATGAGTCTGCAATTTTTCACTAATAAACCATGTTGGGGATGTCACTAGTCATCAATCAGACAGGCTTGGATGAAGGGACAACGATGAATAGATTTTACTGTCCCATCGATCTACAATATATATTAAAACACGCATGCAGAGATAAAAACGCCTGTATTCAACTGTTAAAGGTATATATATATATATATATATATATATATATATATATGAATATTATAAAGACATACATACAATGGAACAGATGTTATAAATTCCCGGGGCCACCATCTTGAAAAATTTCTTGGCGTGAAAACCCCTTTTCCTCCAAAAAGTAAATGTCGCCAAACACCGGTTTATACGCATGTTAGGCTTATAGAAAATAAAACGTAAATAATAAACGAAACTCGGTAAAGTGGCAATCAGTAATCGTTGATGAGCGCTACGCGCTCACTAACCGAAAAAAAATCACTGGATTTAGCAATTCTCGCTGTGTAGCATTTTCAAAATTTATCAGTTCTCGCTTTGTAGCCATCTCAAAATGTAAAAAACTCGAAAGGCAAACAAATATACATAAAATTATCAACATACCTAAAACAGACATTCGCTAAAGTGGCAATCAGTAACTGCTGTATGAACGCTACGCGCTCATTAACCGAAAAAAATCACTGGATTCAGCAGTTCTCGCTGTGTAGCATTCTCAAAATTAAATAGTTCTCGCTGTGTAGCATTCTCAAAATTAAGTAGTTCTCGCTGTGTAGCCATCTCAAAATGTAAAAAACTCGAAAGTCAAACAAATATACATAAAATTATCAACATACCATAACAGACATCTGCTTTCCTCAAAGCTCATCACGAAATACTGTCATACCATCACCGTCATTGTCAAAAATAGGCTTATGAATACGCATTGACACACTGTAAATAAACCTCCTTTTTTCGTCATTATTTCCTCAAATTTCTCAATTACTTCAGCAAGAGCGTTTAAACGGACCACAGAAACCATAGTCAATCTAATAAATTCAATAAATTTAACATAAAAACAAAAAGACAGAACAATACAACGCGAAATCAAACCACATCCACAATATCCTAGCCGAAAATGACCTTCTCAGGGGTTGTCAGAATACGACATGCCAAACACACACGTCACACGGGGTACCACATATCGATAAAGATCGCCAAAATAAAAGCGCCAAGAAATCTCAAAACATCTAAGATGGCGGCCATTCCGGAATATAACGCATCTAAGCCCATACAATAAATACAATAAACAAAACTGGAAGGGAAAATCAGCCAGAGCCAGGAATCAAAGCTTGGATCACAGCGTACTAGGCTGACCACTCCGGCCGATGACTAATTTTCCCAAAATGGTTTATTAGTGTCCCAGGTGAGTGCATATCCAGATATCGGCCGGAGTGGCTCAGCGGTTAGAGCAACAGCCTATTACACTGTGGTCCCAAAGCTCGCTTCATGACGCTGGTTAATTTTTCACTCCAGTTGGGTTTATTGTATGTATGTCAGTAAATTATTTATATATATTAATGTCCACTGACAATATAAAAAATCGAATTTAATGGGTGGAAAATAATAAGTTAAAAAAAATATTTTATCGTATTGACACGGTGTCATAAATTAACAGCCTAATGATATCGCTAAATATTACTATTTACAATCAGCCTTTATGATTATGTTCGTTTCGGTCGTTTAAGCGCGCAATTTGAGAAATTTGTGCTTTATTTATATTTTATTGTTTTATTTATTGGTTGATGAATGTTTTAATTGAATTATGAACTATCATTTGGAAGCAAATGCTGATCTATTTTAAATAATTCAACTGCAAACGGAGTTACATTTCCTAATCATCTGCACGCGATGGATATAGGTTTTTAGAGAAATCATGCTTGAAAACTACTTTAAAATGCAATAAAATTTGATTAAATAGCGATGCAATTTTCAAACAAATTGTGATACACTTTTCAAACAAAATGCATTGGAAAAAATATTAGTTTCCATATTAGGCGGTGCAAAATTCGAAATGGTGCGATATTTAGGAGTATAAAAAATTCCCGTTATAACAGCAATTATTTAGTAGTATACTACAGTCAAAATGACGTCAGCATTACGCACGGTCACGTTTGCCGTTTATAATATGAGATATGTGAACGAATGTGCATATTCACATGCGAGCGAGACAAAGTCATTCTGCAATTTAGACTGTATAAATAGATTGTAATGATACTGCGCTAGACCGGAATTGTTTTCACTAACGTGCGGAACCATCCTTATTTTTTTTTTTCTTGTTTCAGTTATTCTGTTTTTATCTGCATATGTGGAAAAAAAAATTTTTACAGCTATTAATAAAAAATGACATTAAGTACACATAATAACTAATTATCATTAAAAATTGCTATAATAAATCAAAAGCAACTTGCATCAACTGCTGCAATTACTTGGTTGTATAATGAGCAATATGATTCCAATGCGAAAAAAAATATTTTGCCAAAGAATTATGCAGAAAGAGTTAAAAATGGAAATACAAAAATTCTTTTTTCAATTTACCGGTGTATCAAGAAATGTACTAAAAACACTAAAATTTAACAGATTCATTGATTTACCTTCTAAATGTAATTGCTAATAGGATTTACTGTATTGAGAACTAATAGCAAAATTCTTGTCTTATACTAAGAAAATAGCTGAGGAAATTTTAACAACATTAAATCCATTATAATTTATGAAAAGTCCTTGCGGCCAGTGTCGGGAGGAAGAGGTAGCTTTCATATTCCTCATTTAAAAAAAGCCAACTTATATTATTCAAACACACGAAGCTCAATTTAGTGGAAACCGAATATGGGCGATTCAATAATAATTTTTATCAATATAATGAATGAGAATTTCGCGAAATTAGTCAGCTTTATCCAAGCTGCTTTTCATTAAAGTAACTTATATTTGGCTGCCAAATTCGACGATTTCTTAAAGCGCCTGCCGTTTTAAGACAACATAGTGGATGAGGCTAACCAGTGAACTTCGTCGAGACCTTAGTAATTGCTGTGCACATGCTCACTCACATCGGAAATCGATTGATATATACGAGTGCTGTCCCAGGCAAAAAATCAGATTTTTCAAAATGTCACCCACATTAGAAATTGAAACTGCTATATCTGAGCCATTTTTTAAGATAAAGACAAACAAAAAATGCTAATGAATCCTTATATCAAGGTCAAATACTTAAGAAAGAAACTTTTTTCAATTTCTAATTTTTTTGCAACTCACTTGAAATGTACATTTTTTTATTTTTTTATTTAATGGCCACCATTTTGAAACAAGATGGCTGATGAATCTGGCCAGCGAACTTGGTCGAGATATTGATGTATACTATCCACATGCCTTCTCACATCGAAATAGGCGAATACGTGCGTTATCGCGTGACAAATACAAGATCGTTTCAAAATGTTAGCCATGCTAGAAATTCCAAGTGCTATAATTCAACCATTTTTTAAGATATAAACAAAAGAACACATTTTCAGAAACAAAAACTGCTCCGGAATCTTTGTATCAAGGCCAAACACATAAAAAAAAATCTTTTTCATTTTCCAATTTTTTAATACCTTATTTTAAATTTTAAATTAATTTTTTTAATGGCAACCCTTTTAAAACAAGATGGCGAATGAAGCTGGCCAACGAACGCGGTCGAGACATTGGTATGTATTATGTACAGACCAAGTTACATCCAAATCGGTTCATAAATACGACTGTTATCGCGTGACAAAAATCAGGTCGTTTTAAAATGTCAGCCACAATAGAAATTCAAAATGCTATAACTCAGCCTTTTTTTTAGATATAGACAAAACAAAAACTGTTCCGGAATCTTTGTATTAAGGACAAACACATACAAAAAAAATTTCATTTTCCAATTCTTTGGTATCTTATTTTAAATTTTTAATTTTTAAAAAACAATTTATATGGCCGCCATTTTGAAACAAGATGGCGGATGAAGCTGGCCAACGAACTCGGACGAGATATTTGTATGTACTATGTATACACCAAGGTACATCGAAATCGGTTAATAAATACGTCTGTTATCACGTGACAAAAATCAGGACGATTCAAAATATCAGCCACGCTAGAAATTCAAAATGCTATAACTCAGCCATTTTTTAAGATATAGACGAAACAAAAACTGCTCCCGAATCTTTTTATCAAGGTCAAAGATAAGAAAAAAATATTTTTTCAATTTTCAATTTTTTGGTACCACATTTCAAATTTAAATTTTTCTTAAAATTTAAATGGCCGCCATTTTTAAACAAGATGGAGGATGAAGCTGGCCAACGAACTCGGTCGAGACATTGGTATGTACTATGTATGAACGAAGTTACATCTAAATCGGTTCATAAATACGCCTTTTATGGCGTGACAAAATTCAGGACGTTTCAAAATGTCAGCCACGCTAGAAATTCAAAATGCTATAACTCAGCCATTTTTTAAGATATAGACGAAACAACAACTGCTCCGGAATCTTTGCATAAAGGTCAAATACATAAGAAAAAAATATTTTTCCATTTACAATTTTTTGGTACCACATTTCAAATTTAATTTTTTTTAAATTTTAAATGGCCGCCATTTTTAAACAAAATGGCGGATGAAGCTGGCCAACGAACTCGGTCGAGACATTGGTATGTACTATGTATACAGCGAATTACATCGAAATCGGTTCATAAATACGCCTTTTATCGCGTGACAAAATTCAGGACGTTTCAAAATGTCAGCCACGTTAGAAATTCAAAATGCTATAACTCAGCCATTTTTTATGATATAGACGAAACAAAAACTGCTTCAGAATCTTTGTATAAAGGTTAAATACATAAGAAAAAATATTCTTCCATTTTAAATTTTTTGGTACCACATTTCAAGATTTAAATTTTTTTTAAATTTTAAATGGCCGCCATTTTCAAACAAAATGGCGGATAAAGCTGGCCAATGAACTCGGTTGAGACATTGGTATGTACTATGTACACACCGAATTACATCCAAATCGGTTCATAAATACGAGAGTTACACTTGACAAAGTTCAGATATATATATATATATATATATATATATCAATTTTGAACGAAGGGTGGTTTCGGGGTCTGGGGGTCATGATTGATGAAAATATACCAATTTTTTTTTTTAAATCGCTTTCCTCCGAACGGCTGCAATAGGTAGCTTTTTGTAATGAAAGCTACCTAAAAAAATGTGTGATACTTTATTAATGTGTGTACTTAAAATTAATGTAAAAATAAAAAAAAAAGTATAGGTCCATGTGGGACTAGTAAAAAAAAAAAAAAAAAAAAAAAAAAAAAAAAAAAAAAAAAGATGTGTTTTTCTTTTTTTTTTTCTGAAAAGCAATTTTCATTTTCATAATAAAAACTTTAAAATTTTATTAATTTCCTTATACGAGACTAGCAACTTTAAAACCAAACTGAAGAAATCATTAACGTTTCAGTGACTCTTGTAGTTTCTTTCTATGACCAAATGCGAATAAAAACATGAAGCTTCTTTTAATGAAAGAAAAAAAAAACAATGGAATTATAAATATTAAGCAATAATTTAAAAATATATAATTTCATATGTTACGTATTTGTCTTACACAGTAAATATTTACAGGATAATTTATTGTTATTATTGTTATCATTGCTTATTTCTTATGAATCATTCAAATTTTATCTGAAAATAAAATTTAAATAAGTATAGCATTTTAAATCGAAATAAACATAGAAATAATTGTCTGTGTTGTTGCAAGAACAGCTTTTTAAAAGTGCTTGTGACAAAATCGTTTTAGAAAGATGAACGGGAAAATAAAACATAGAAATAATAAAATAATAAAATTTTCTATTAAACAAACAACACTCGAAAAGAAAATTTCATTTCACTGCGATTGACAAACGTCAAAGTAATTATTAGTGTAAACATTAAAAGTACATTTTGCTAAATGTACTTTGTTATTTCGAAGTTATCTTCAATCAGGTTGTTTACCGGTAGCTCCTTTTGTATGAAGGATAATTTATTTTATTTAAATATGGAAGGTAGTTCATTTAAGTACTATGTGTTCAAATGCATCTATTTTGAGTTAGTGCAGAATTTGGGAAATTTTCTTCAAAGATTTTAGAGCTCGTATTTTTATTATATAAAAATATTAACAGTTTTTTATATAATTTTTTAAAATCATAATACGTATTTAATGTACCTTGAAATGTGAGATATAGCTTCAAACGTAATTTAGATGTTTAATTTTCACTAACTATAATTTCGAATATATTTCCTAAATTACACAGTGCTGGGAATAAAGTAAACATCCGTAACTGACTTTACGGAAAATAACCATATAAAAATAAGATCAACCAGTTAATAATAGCATCTTCTAATTATTGATATGCTTACATTTTGCTTAGTAGGTTGCCTATAAATAGAATTTCTAACAAATGTGATAATCCTGAAAATAAACACCTAGTTTTGTCATGCCATTTGAAGACTTCGGAAAATATTACATTTGATATCAAATGGAAAGTCATTCTGTCACTAATGTGCAGGTGAAATACCAATAAAGGGTTCTGAAATAACTCCCAAATAAAATAATTGATAAAATGTTCTTATTTGTTTATGTTCTAAAAAATGTTAGAATGTTCATTGTATTTTGTATCCGAAGATTTTATGCAATTCTTTTTAATAAGAAGGCAAATTTAGTTCAAATGTGGATTTTTTTATTGTCTATTTGAAACTACTTGAATCTTTTAAATTTATTTTCTCTGTAATAGTTTTGATTTCCTTTTTCTGTTTTATTTTCCTTTTATTGTTATACTAAAAGAAATGATAATGACATTTATATAAAAATATGAATTAAATCAGATATTTGTTTACGATTGCGTTGCCCAATATTTCAAATCCAACGTTATTGTCTATAAAATAAAATTGATTTTAAATGCATTCTAATTTATTTATCATTTAATTAATATTAAAGGAAATAAAAATGAAACATTATATTTTATTTTATTTTAGAAAAGCGAGTTAAATGGAATGTCATAGACATTTTGTAATTTATATTATGTATGCATGCATAACAATAATACGTGTACGATACAGTTTGTAATTTACAGTGTTCAAATTATTAATGAAATTTTATGCCTTTACATAACATCAGACTATACTATTTACTTTTGATTACGAAGTCTTTGGAACTAGAATAGTTTCGATTACGTAATACATTTGAGACATTTTCGTTATATTATTCCTTTGATGTATTATTTGCATTGTGGATGTTGATCAGATACAATGGGAACTTGCCAGCAAAGTAATTAATGATGTACATACATTCATAATACATTATTTAGTATATATCATTGATTTATTTACAGAATTTTCTCTCTGCTGTTATTTTGTTAATGTTACGCTTAAAAAAATGTTAATGTTCTTCTATCACAGAAAGTTTTTAATCACGTTTTATACAATCAAGTGTAATCTAAAATTTAAATACATGCAAATATCCGTGAGTTTTACAAAAAAATAATTTCATAATATACTGTCTTATATTTGCTATATGGGCAGTTTTGGGCGGTTTTCACTATGTGATATGTTTGTGATAATCAGATGTCACAATTTTAAGTGATAATTTGAATACAGTCCATTTAAAATCATTTTCGTTAACAGCTTCAATGTCGTTCTATATAGTTTTCACGTTCTGAAGAAATGAATTTTTAAAAGATTCTATTCACATTGATATTTAAATGACTTTTAAATTATGTTTAAAAATCGGAGTACACTAAAAAATTAGACATATACCATACATAATTCGATTTAGATCATTTTATATTTAGCAACATAAATATAAGTAAAATAGTCTTAATTTCGTCCACTATTGTACATGGTACATTATATTACACATATTATAACAACATGCTATTTCTGTTTATTTTATTTATTTTTATTTTTTATTTTTTATATATATTCTGATAATGACGTAATGAAAGATTCGAAGCATGTCGATTTTGATATATTTAATGAGTTTTTATTGAAATGGACGTCTTTTAAGCAAATAATTGTATTTAAATATACCGTATTCTTCTGTGTACAAGCCGAGAATTTTTAGTAATTTCCTTGGCTCCAAAGCGGGGGGATTAGCTTATACACGAGTCTAAGAAAATTTCCAAAATTTATATTCAAAAATAAAAATGTGGTAAATATAAAAAACTTAAAACTTACAAATTTCTAAAATTACTGTACTCCACTCTTTTACAATGCAAAAGTAACCAATCACCATTCACTATCGAAGTTAATGTCAAAAGTTTCAAGCAACTCTTTAAAATTGCTTTCTTTCATTATTATATGAGGATGAATATCTTTAGTGAATAATTCATTATCATTATCAACGCATTATTTTTCAAAAGGCGACATCTTTGCGCCCACGTGCAGCTTTCTTTACTTTTGAAAAAATTGAAATTTCGGCTTTTTCATTCTCCATTATCGCACTTGTTTTTAATATAGTATGATATGACGAGTAGCTAATGAGTTTTTCAACTGCTCAGCAAAATTAATGACTTTTAATTTAAATCTCGTATTATCAACCGCGCGCTTTTGTCCAGCCATATTTCCTTAAGTAACAGTTATAGACTGGACGGCGGTGACACAAATGACTACGTGATCGAGTTATGGGATGAAATCATGATGCAGGACAAGATTTTTAGGAGTAGATTAAGGAATGACTGGTCTGCCTCGACATTTCTTGGTACAATATGAGCAGCAGCGGGCGCCAACTCGTCATTTTGGCGTCACTATCACGTCGTCGAGTTACGGGATGAAACCAGGACCAAATTAAAGGTAAAATAAAGTCTTTTAAAAATATTTTGATCTGCTTGCACATATCCTGATAGAAATCTCCGGCAGACTAAAATCTATAACAAAAAATACGTCATAATGTACAATTGAAACCATATAAACATAATCGTTTAAATTACATTGCCATACATATTACTTTGAATAGATTTCCAAGATGAATTAGGGGTTAAGGAAAAGCTTATTAACAGTACGTAAGACAATGACTGATTCAGTATAACTTGGTACAAATTAATAAGAACGGGGCGCCAATTCCCTAATTTGACAGGAATATCACATCACCGAGTTACGGCTTGAAATTTTGGCACATTAAACATACCGATTAGTACAATACTAATACTCAGTCTGCTTCGTCATATCTTGGTAGGAGATAAGCAGAGCGGGGCACAAATGCTTAATTTTGGCGGTATAATCAAGTCATCAAGTATCAGCTTGAACTTTCGGCACATTAAAGGCGTATATCAGTGCAATAAGAATATTTCAGTCTGCCTCAACATATCCTGGTGCGGGACAAGAAGAGCAAGGTACGAATTTTTTATTCGGTATAATCACGTCATAGAGTTACGACATTAAATCTTTATGTAGGACAATATTATTAGGAGTAGCTTAAGGAATGACTGGCCTGCCTCGAGATTTCTTGGTATGATATAAGCAGCAACAGGCACCAACTCGTCATTTTGACATCACTATCACGTCATCGAGTAACGGGATTAAACCGGTGACAAATTAAAGGTAAAATAAAGTCTTTTAAGGATATTTCGGTCTGCCTGCTCATATCCTGGTAGAAACGATCGCAGAGTAAAATCTATAACAAGAAAATACGTCATAATGTACAATTGAAACCCTATAAACGTAATGTTTTACATTACATTGCCACACACATTACTTCGAATAAATTTTGAAGATAAATTAAGGATTTAGGAAAAGATTATTAACAGTACTTGATAAAATGACTCATTGGGCATAATTTGTTACCAAGCGAGAAGAACGGGGCGCCAATTCTCTATTTTGAGAGTACTATCACGTCATCGAGTTACAGCTTGATATTTTGGCACTTTAAACATACTAACTAATTCAATACGAATATTTCAGTCTACTTCATCATATCTTGGTAGGAGATAAGCAGAGCGGGGTGCCAATTTTTAATTTTGGCGGTTTAACCAAGTCATCGAGTAACAGCTTGAAATTTTGGCACATTAAAAGTGCATATCAGTACAATAAGAATATTTCGGTCTAGCTCGTCACATCTTGATGCGGGCAGAGCAGAGCGGGGCGCCAATTCTTAATTTTTGTTGGTATAATCACGTCATCGAGTTACGGCTTGAAATTTTAGCACATTAAAGATACTTATCAGTACGATAAGAATATTTCAGTTTGCCTCGTCATGTCGTGGTACGAGACGAGCAGAGCGGGGTGCCGATTCTTAATTTTGGCCATATAATGACGTCATCGTGTTACGACATGAAATCTTTATGTACGACAAGATTATTATGTGTAGATTAAGGAATGGCTGAGCTGCCTCGAAATTTCTTGGTAAGATATGAGCAGCAGCGGGCGCCAACTCGTCATTTTGGCGTCACTATAACGTCATTGAGTTACGGGATGAAACGGGTGCCAAATTAAAGTAAAATAAAATCTTTTAAGAATATTTTGTTCTGCCTTCGCATATCCTTTGTAGAAATCCCCGGCAGACTAAAATTTGTATCGAAACAATACGTCTTAATGTACAATTGAAATCCTATAACATAATATTTTACATTAATCCAATCCCTAATTCAACTTGAAAATCCATTCGAAGTAATATATATGGCAATGTAATGAAAAATATTACGTTTATAGGGTTTCAATTGTACATTATGACGTATTTTTTGTTATAGATTTTAGTCTCCCGGGGGTCCCGGATATATGTGCAGGTAGACCTAAATATTCTTAAAAGACTCTATTTTACCGTTAATTTGGCACCGGTTTCATCCCGCAACTCGATGACGTGATAGTGGCGCCAAGATGACGAGTTGGCGCCGCTACTGCTCATATCATACCACGAAATGTCTAGGTAGACCACTCCTAATAATCTTGTCCTAAATGAAGATTTCATGTCGTAACTCGATTGTGTGATTATACTGCCAAAATAAAAATTTGTCGGCCGGATCTGCTCGTCCCGCACCAAGATACGACGAAGCAGATTGAAATATTCTTATTGTACTGATAAGCGCTTTTAATGTGCCAAAATTTCAAGCTGTTTCTCGATGACTTAATTATACCGCAAAAATTAAGAATTTGTTCCCCGCTCTGCTTATCTCATACCAAGACATGACGAAGCAGACGGAAATATTCGTATTGTAGTAATCGGTGTGTTTAATGTGGCAAAATTTCAAGTCGTAACACGATGACGTGATAGTAGTGTCAAATTATTGAATTGGCGCCCCGTTCTTCTCTCTTTGTACCAAGTTATATCAAATCAGCCATTGTCTTACCCACTCTTAATAAGCTTTTCCTTAACCCTTAATCCATCTTGGAAATCGATTCGAAGTAATATGTATGGCAATATAAAATATTATGTTTATAGTGTTTCAATTGTACGTTATGACCTATTTTTTCGTTATAGATTGTAGTCTGCAGAGGATTTCTATCAAGATATGCGCAGGCAGACCAAAATATTTTTAAAAGACTTTATTTTACCTTTAATTTGGCACCGGTTTCATCCTGTAACTCGATGACATGATAGTGACGCAAAATTATGAGTTGTAGCCCGCTGCTGCTCTTATCATACCAAAAAATGTCGAGGCGAACTTGTCATTCCTTAATCTACTCCTAAAAATCTTGTCCTTCATCAGGATTTCATCCCGTAACTCGATGACGTAGTCGTTTGTGTAACCACCGCCGCCCCCTCTATTAGAAATCACGTGAAATATCAAAAGATTTTCCCATTTACAAAAATAGGAATTTTTTTTTTTTTTTTTTTTTTTTGAAAGATTAAGTCATAACTGAATGAGCGGAACACAAGTTTAAAAGATTTGGTAGCGCGACAAGATAAAATCGGAGAGATCGATAATTTTAGAGAGAGTACTTTTTTCTATTAGCTATGCACAAAAAAGCGCTAAATGTTTGTTAGCTGAATGTTTCATCACATTTTTTAAACATCTGCTTCCATACGGGTTTCCGATTTTGGAAGATCTTTTATTGAAAAGTCGTATACTCGGCTTATCCACGGTAATATACTGTATGTATTGACAATTGCTTAGAATACATATTTTATGGTATATTGAGCAATATTATTTGTCGGTAAAATAATTCTTAAAACTTATATTAACATATTCAGGAAATGGAATCCTGGCACAATATTAATTTTAGACGCTACATACCACCAAACGGATTAAACTTCAAATTCCGTTTTCGTTAGTTTAAATAATATGGAACTAAAATGGTCGATTTAATGAAATTATAAATGGTTGAATCTATTTTCAGCCAGATTCTTTCCTATCTAACATTTTAGGAAAACAAAAAGAGAATTAGGCATTTCATTTTGGGAGTATTTATGGGTTTAAAGTTCCTAAATTTGAAATAAACGCCCCTAATCTCGTCAAAAACCCACAGCATCTACAGCAAACATTTACAATCACAGAAATTTAATTTAAGTATAACTACAATAAATTGCATCCCCTATACAAGGGCCGGGTCATATAAGACAAATTAAATTTTTCTTACCAGTATTTTTATCAATAATTTTGGAGGAATATTTTTATAAGATATGCAATAGGAATATATCATGAGGATTATTGATAAACGATACTGGTAAGAGCAATAGAATTTGTCCTACATGCTCCGACCCCTGCCTATAAGTACATTTATGATTTGTAATCTAAATAAGAAATAGCATGAGCATTTTGCTTCATGTTTTATCATAAAAAAGAAATAAAAAAAATACACGAGCGATAAATAGTTAAGAAATCCTTGAAAATATCGATAGTTTAAAAAAGTTTACCATGCCGTTCTGTAAATTGTATGATGGAAAATCTTAACAGTTTACTATCTTCAGAACGTTTGTACACAAATTATACTATTGAAAAAAAAATTAACAGTGTAATATAATCTTTAATTACAACAATAACCTGGTTTTCCAAATTGAATAATGTTATTTTTGTATATATAGGTTTCGTACACTTCTGCATGTATAAGTGCGCAATATTAAACTAATTATTTTCATTTAAATACTTTTCATTTAAAATTAGTTTTAAGACTAAACATTCCGGAAATTTTACACAAGTTTTATAGAAAATAATTCGTACAAGAATGTTTATTTAAAATCCTTTAACGATCTTATTTTACTTATTTTACCCAAGACTTTTTGTTTAAAACTATTTAACATTCTTAAATTACTTAATTCACGCAAGAATTTTTATTTAAAAGTATTTAACGTTCTCATTTTACTTAATTAACACAGGAATTTTTATTTAAACCATTTAACGTACTTATTGTACTTATTTCTGTATGATTTATAATTTATATATTTTATAAAGAAATGTTGCTTCGAAATGCGTTACCGGTCAAACGACATGTTGTTGGTATAGTTAATGTTCTTATTATAATACTAATTAGCCAAAAATATTTGTAAGAATTTTCTCTGAATAATCAATGTTTAATTTTTTTTTATGTTTAATACTTTAGTACTTATAAAGAAATAATATAATTTCACTTTTGAATTTTTATTTATTTTTATATAACCTTACGACTTTACCAGAAATGCAAAATTTTCACAGAAAATCAATTTCAAGATCATTGCTTTATCCAGTTAAAAAATATATAGTATAAAGATTCTGCATTTTAATATAAATTAATAGTGCAATTCAGAAATAATATAATTTTTCTCAAGAGAATTCTTTGAAATAATGCCTTTTTAGAAGAAACGTTTATATGGTTAAATTATATTACCAGAAATTTATTTTGTAGAAAATCCGAATTGCTTTGTGACTTCATAAAGTATCATAAAGTTCGCCTTAATTACACAATGGGGCATTTTACTTATTCTGTTGGGAGCGGATTTGTAGTCAGTTTCTATAATTAAATTTTATTGCTTTAATTTTGTGAAAGATTCTTATAACTTTGAAGATTTAAAATTGTGTTTCAAGTAAAATAACTTTCAATACATGTTATAATTTCAAAATCAATGTATTCCACAAAAATTATTGAAAGTGTCAGAAGAAATATATATTAGCATTTTTGTTCCTTGATATAAGAAAACTAGTTATGTCATTTTTATACCTTGCCGAATCGTGATTAAATATTCAAAATTTTACTAAAAAAAAAAAAAAAAAAACTGATTTAAATGCATAATCGGAAAACGTATGGGTTTTGCAGTTTTCTTCTTATGGTAGCCTGCAACTAATATTTATAAACGTCATACCAGATAACATATTTATATTGTTATTTGTGTGTATAGGACAATTCCGCGGTGATGTGTGCGACATTTTGACACATTGTAATGAGTTAATTTATATTTTTGATTGCACAATTTATTAAATAATTTTATGCAAAACTTTTTGCATGCTATTTTGATTCTTTATCATATTTTAAAGCAATTACAAAGTAATTAGAGTATTAAAAAATAATAAAAAATTTTTGTGCCGGTATTGACTTTTTTTACGACTTCACTGCTCATTTATATATATATGTTTTTTTTTGTTGTTGTTGTTGTTATAATTATTATTAAAACTGTGAATTGTATTTCCAGAAATAGTCAGTCATTTTTTTTAAACCAAACACGTTCAAGTAAAATATATATATATATATATTACCATATTGAAAACCAATTTCCATTATTAAATATGTTTAATAAACTTTTTGATTGGCGGATGTGAAGGGAATTGTGATGACTGTAATATTGCGCACATTTTGTTTGTATAACGATTTAAATAGTAGAATTTAAGTTTAAAAATGCTAAGGTAGAAATAGTTTATACCAAAAAGTTTTATTTGTAGTAATTATTTCAATAAATTTAAGTATGTATAATAATAAACGTCTTTTAAAAGAGAATTTGGCCGAACCTTCCAACAACAATAGATTTATTTTCTTCTGGCCAATACGTATAGGGTTTACTTTCGCGCATATAATTTAAATGCATTTCTTTGTATTCGTTATCTATAGTCAGAACGGTAGCGTGATGTAATTTGCTTCTTGTTCCCAGCAATGAGATCCGTGAAGTCAAATCCAATATAATTTCTCATTTCCACTTACAAAATATCCATTAATAAATATATTTAGGTAATTTTAATTTGGCTCTTAACTCCACTAAAAAGAGTCAAAATCTTATCATAAAATACTCTTTCATTTTACTATATCTCCATTTCTGCGTCCTTGAAATTACAAGCACATTACATTATTCCATATGTACAACAGCGCTATAGTAATTAATTACATGTTTCATATACAACATCTCATATGCTGATTTTGTTGTCATTACTAATATAAATATGCACGGAAATATATACGTATTACATATATTTATAGTTTTAAAAGTAAATTTTATTTGATTTTTTAAAAAAATTGTTTTTATAAGACAAATTTTGAAAATCATTCTTTCTCATATGAATAAATTTTATAATAAAATGTTATTTCAATCGTTCAAAAATAAATTGAAAAGATAAAGGCAAAACCTTGAAGCAATTTCCCACGTCTTTCAAAAATGTCATGACATGACGTTTCAAAAACTTTTCATTTCTAAATAAACCGATAAATATAAATCATTTTGAGATAAAACTTTTGTTTTTCGTCATCTTGCAAGGGAAATACGTTTTGAAATTTCCTATTTAAATTCTTAAAATCTATGTATTTGAATAAGGTTGTGTGCAATTCAAAGTAAAATTCATACAGGAATCGGAATTTTATATTTAAGTATGGATTAATTAAAATTATGATTTGCACATAAATAGAAATGTTAATAAAAATAGTTTTTATGTGGTAAACTGAAATTTCAGAAATTTAAACACATTGAATGTTTCCCATTTCATATAACTTGTTAAATATTATATATATTTATACTTTGTTTTTATTATGTTGATTATATTATTTATCAGACTATTACCTAAATGTATACATTTTCTAGTTATTAAGTGAAAATTAAATGTTTTTACAAATGTCTTTAACAAACTTCTTGCAGATTTTGTCGCTGCTAAATAATAATTGGGAAAAAAAATCGGAATTGGGATTATCGTTTTTTTCGTATTATGAATTACTGAACTAAGAACGAAGTACCGATCACAAGGATAACTGAAGAACATAACATCAATATTATGGTTTTGCGTACTTTAAGTCTAAGGTGTATGATCCATTGATCTATATTAATTGATAAATAATAGTGTAATAGTATTTAATTCCATTTGTTTATGAACGTTGTCCTATGAATCTTTTTACCTAGAAAAAATTACCTGAGTTTCATTCAAAATTAATGTAAACTTTTGCGCAATTTCCACCTTTTGGAATTTCTACAATCCGAATGTGTTCAGCTCCCCAGTCCGTAGTTTAAATTGGAAAACAAATTATCTTGATTTCCTATAAATACATTCCAGGCAATATTTATAATCTGTCTGTTTATTCCTCCAACAAACTAAAGTAATTTCTTACTTTAATCTGTAAGTACATCTTTCCTGAATATATCCTGATGAGAAAAATATATGTATTGTTTTAAATTATATAACATTTGCACTAAATGTTTAGGCTTTAAAGTTTTAGACTTTTGGTATATTCTTCTAAATATTCTTTAGCTAATAGGAATTTATTCTTCCATATAATCATTAGCTAAAATAAATATATTCTTCTATATAGTCTTTAGCTAAGAGAAGCTTATTATTCTAAACTGTCATTTAGGTAAAAGGAGTATATTCTTCTAAATAGTCTTTAGCTAAAATAAATTATTTGGCAATAGAATGTATTAAGGTCTATGACCATAGGTTCCTAACTCTTCTTTATTGACCATTGGTTATGCTGTACTATATGGAATATTTTTTGGTCAAATTTTCAGCATTACGTTTTTAGTTCCCAAATAACTTTATTACACGTTTTATGCGAAATGACGAAACTTAAACTGAACCTTGACCAATCCGAGCGAAAATTTGATATGGGATGGTATTTGGTAAACCAGTGCTAGTTTTGGCTATATTGCCGTAGTAGGGATACAGCCATGGTGCGAAAATGACTTCATGGAGGCCTTCATGTTCATTAGGAAAAGCGATCCAACTTAGAGTTCCGATATAAGGAAAATATTTAAGATACTGCCTCTCAAGGGGTTCGCATAAGATGGTGGTTCTCGGGTTCGCTGAAAAGATGATTAAAAAAAACTCCAACCTATCGATGAAAGTACAATCACTTATTTATTTAGGTTCAAAAACAAAGGAAGACATCTCATAAAAATGGAGCTTCGGTTATGAAGCAACACAGAAGGACACATTAAGTATCTCGATGTGTATAAACAAATTCGTTTCATCACTGCTACGCATCGTCACAGAAAAAAAAAAGGAAAACCACAGCGGTCCTTTAACGGACCTTCCAGTCAGGCGGTCAGGGGCGAACTCCTTCATAATGCGTGCTGAACTCATATATCTTTGCATATTGTATTATCGCCAACTAATCAAGATTTTGACGCCTATATTACAAAGACAAAGCATTGGCGACAGGATTAGCAGACAAATTACGTAGCAACCCCGCCTTTCCGCGCAGCCACAGGATGTGAAGCAACCCTACATATTTCAAGACTAAAGGCGACAACAAGTCTCGATTATGTTTACATTAAAAAAACAGATTGCAGTTAAATGTGATTGAGTAATCTTTAATCAATATATGTGAACTGTAGAAAGGATAATGATAATTGAAGATATAATTTATCACTGTAATTCCAATAAATACATCATTTCTTTATTTCATTTTTTTTTTACCCGTCAAGTTCTAATAGGAAATGAGAGTAGTTTATTTATAGCGCAAATGAAATACGTTAAAGAAAAATGAACGGTTAACGGAAAGAACAGCTAACAGAGTTAAATATGATCGTGATTGCATTCAAATTAAAACCGTTAGGAAGGGAAATCTAAATAAATAATCGAGAATGAGAATTTTGAATAAGTGAAACAAAATATCTGAAACCATAAATCTTTATATGTGTTGAGAAAAGTTCCTTATGAAAGGAAAAGAAAAAAAAAACTAAATGAAAGTAGAAGTATGAATTGTTTTAGGAAAAAGAATTACTATAATGAATTTACTTGTTTAACACTAGAATGACGGACGGGACCAATCTGGCCCCTATCGCTGTTTGCGACTTTGTATTTTCTATATTAATGAACTATGTGTTTTGATATTTCATGTTTTTTATTTATTTGGCTTACTGCCACTATATTCGAAATAATTTTTTCCGAAATTCCATAGAATCACCGATTTCAAACAATATACCTAGAAAGACGGGAAGGGCCAAATTGGCCCTCCCTAATATCCCCCTCTTTTTGCATTCTCGTCGCACTGCTTAATTCTCGAAATGACCTTGTAAATAGCTGTACAGCATCTAATGCGACTCAACAAATGATATAAAAGACAACAGAAAAATTAACCCTCCGACCATCTTGGAAAAGGGCAAAATTGTAATGTTGTTTTCTCTGCATTTAGTTTTAAATGCTAAAAAAAAAAATATTCTTTGAACATTTTATAAAAAAACTTAATAACGAATATGAATGCAATCCTTGGAGGTATTAACCATTGTTCAATGTATTAAAAATACATTAAATCAATAGAATTATATTACTTTAAATATTGCTTGTATTGCAGTGAAACCTGGAGCTTAGTGAACGTATTAACACGGGCTTGTCAGTGAGGAGGTTAAAAGATCCAAATGCAAAGTCAAAACAATATGCCAAGTAACACTTGCCTCGAATGTAAAAGACCAGTTTGCGGCGAATGAGGATCTACAGAAGTTCGATGTACTGATTGCTTTAAGAAAATATAAAGCGTAAAATTTAAAGAAATAAAGGTCAGTATAAAATTTAGTTGAATTTTCTATAATTTTGCTTATTTTAGTTCTTATCACTTAACATTTACCTTAGTGAAGACATCAAGAAACAACAAGGGGCCTAATTGGCCCCTTCAGTCTTTCTAGGTATAAGACATATTGCCGTCTTTCTAGTGTTAAAGTAGATTTTAAGAAACGGGAGGTGAAATTGTTATGTTGCAGATAAATCTGCCACATATCTCACCGGGGCAACCGAGAAAAAGCTGTGACGGTACGTTTCAAATTGTAATTCTTCAAACACAGTTTTATAAAATAACACATTAGGAAAATGGTTATATATGAGCTTGCAATTTGAAAAGGAAAAAAATATATGTTTAACAGTTATATGCATGTAAAGCATACATTCAAATAGATATCTTAAGTCTTTGGATCCAACTTTAAAGTCAGTGAGCAATCATTTTTCTGTGTCCTTGGTACCAAGACTCACTTTTTTAACTTTGACCCTATTTGGGATCAGCCATGTAATTACACATTTGCAAGCATTTAAAAGAAATAATAAAAAAACACATTTCAAGTACACTAAAAGTAATAATGCAAAATATATAAGGTATGAGTAATTGTAACTAAAAGTTAGATGTACACATGAAGAGAATAAATGTAAAAATTGAAAATTCGTGCACATGGCACAGGACCACAAAATAAAGAGGTGCCTAAAGCACGCGTATAAAAAAAAGGGGGTGGCCCTAATTCTTGTATGTCAACAAGTATTATGGTTTCGGTTTAAGACCTCAGCCCTAGAGGAAGAGGGAATAAAAAGGATGACTCACATTGAGCACAACATGAACCTCCTCACTCCCCAGTAGATCAATGTGATCTGCAAAAGGAGCGCGATTCAGTATGTCATATAAATTCTTTGTAAGTAATTTGAATTGGAAAACCAATTCACGTGAAAGGTGCCTCTCATTACAGTGTCGCATGAACCTTAGGGCAACAATTTTGAACGGTTCACGACTTCTTGGGGTCAATGATTATAAAACGGAAAAAAACTAAGTTGTAAATATCAGACTTCTAAAAAGACAATCCTAAAGTGGTGAGAGACGAAGTGTGATAAAGTTGTAAAATTATGTTCAAGTCATGTAAGTAGGTATAAAATTTAATTGAAGGGTGTTTTTTTTAAACTTTTTTTTAACAATAGATATAAGTGACATGTAAAAATTATAACCTTTCTTTTTTTGAATGACAAAAGAATATCTAGCTAGACTTGTT